>CM038680.1:617261363-617861363 GCA_021605205.1 Aegilops longissima
AACCCTCCGGTTTATATAGAGACCAGAGAGGGCTAGGGTTACTTAGAGTCGGTTACAATGGGATGAGATCTACATATCCGTATCGCCAAGCTTGCCTTCCACGCCAAGGAAAGTCCCATCCGGACACGGGACGAAGTCTTCAATCTTGTATCTTCATAGTCCAGGAGTCTGGCCAAAGGCTATAGTCCGGCTATCCGGACACCCCCTAATCCAGGACTCCCTCAATGACCCACAAGTATAGGGGATCTATCGCAGTCCTTTCGATAAGTAAGAGTGTCGAACCCAACAAGGAGCAGAAGGAAATGACAAGCGGTTTTCTGCAAGGTATTCTCTGCAAGCATTGAAATTATCGGTAACAGATAGTTTTCTGATAACATATTTCATAACGGGTAACAAGTAACAAATGTAACAAAGGTGCAGCAAGGTGGCCCAATAATTTTTGTAGCAAAGCTCAAGCCTGGACGAACTCTTATATAAAGCAAAGCGCTCCCAAGGACACATGGGAATTACTGTCAAGCTAGTTTTCATCATGCTCATATGATTCACGTTCATTACTTTGATAATTTGATATGTGGGTGGACCGGTGCTTGGGTGATGTCCTTATTTGGACAAGCCTCCCACTTATGATTAACCACTCTCGCAAGCATCCGCAACTACAAAAGAAGAATTGAGATAAATCTAACCATAGCATGAAACACATGGATCCAAATCAGCCCCTTACGAAGCAACGCATAAACTAGGGTCTAAGCTTTTGTCACTCTAGCAACCCATCATCTACTTATTACTTCACAATGCCTTTCCCTAGGCCCAAAAAATGGTGCAGTGTCATGTAGTCGACATTCACATAACACCACTAGAGGAAAGACAACATACATCTCATCGAAATATCGAACGAATACCAAATTCACATGATTCCTTATAACAAGACTTCTCCCATTTCCTCAGGAACAAACGTAACTACTCACAAAGCATATTCATGTTAATAATCAGAGGGATAATAAATATCATTAAGGATCTGAACATATGATCTTCCACCAAATAAACCAACTAGCATCAACTACAAGGAGTAACCAACACTACTAGCAACCCACAGGTACCAATCTGAGGTTTTGAGACAAAGACCGGATACAAGAGATGAACTAGGGTTTGAGAGGAGATGGTGCTGGTGAAGATGTTGATGGAGATTGACCCCCTCTCGATGAGAGGATTGTTGGTGACGATGATGGCTTCGATTTCCCCCTCCCGGAGGGAAGTTTCCCCGGCATAATAGCTCCACCGAAACCCTAGATTGGTCCTGCCTATGTTCCGCGTCGAGACGGCGGCGCTTCGTCCCGAAAGCTCTCTTATTGCTTTTTCCAGGTCAAAAACCTCCATATAGATGAAGATGGGCACTGGAGACCTACCAGGGGGTCCACAAGCCCTAGGGGCGCGCCCCTAGGCTTGTGCCACCTGATGGGTCCCCTCGGGTATTTTCTTCGCCCAATATTTTTTTATATATTCCAAAATAATTCTTCGTAAATTTTCAGGACTTTTGGAGTTGTGCAGAAGAGGTCTATAAGATTTGCTCCTTTCCGATCCAGAATTCCAGCTGTCGGCATTCTCCCTCTTTGTGTAAACCTTGTAAAATAAGAGAGAAAAGGCATAAGTATTGTACCAAAATGTGTAATACCAGCCCATAATGCAATAAATATCAATATAAAAGCATGATGCAAAATGGACGTATCACTAATGCTTAGTGATAAAGTAAAGCAATTACATGGCGCTTAATGATTGACACGCATGACATACAATAATGAAAAGACAACCCTAAGGCTCCTGCCGGTTGTCGGTATTACAAAACATGATCATCTCATACAACAATGTATATCACATCACGTCTTCACCATATCACATCACAACATACCCTAAAAAACAAGTTAGACGTCTTCTACTATGTTGTTGCAAGTTTTACGTGGCTGCTATGGGTCACTAGCAAGAACCGTTCTTACCTACGCAAAACCACAATGGTGATTATCAAGTTTGCTATTTTAGCCTTCTGCAAGGACCGACCGTAGTCAAATTTGATTCAACTAAAGTGAGAGAAACAGACACCCGCCAACCACCTTATGCAAAACAAGTTGCATCAGTCCATGGAACTGGTCTAATGTACGTGGACATGTAAGGTTGGTCCGGGCCGCTTCATCCCACAATACCGCCGAATCAAAATAAGACGTTGGTGCTAAGCAGTATGAACATCACCGCCCACAACTCCTTTGTGTTCTACTCGTGCATATCATCTACACCTAGACCTGGCTCATGATGCCACTGATGGGGAACGTTGCATGAAAAAAAATCTACGCGCGCGCAAGATCTATCCATGGAGATGCATAGCTACAAGAGGGGGATAGCATCTTCATACCCTTGAAGATCGCTAAGCGGAAGCGTTTATCAACGCGGTTGATGTAGTCGTACACCTGCACGATCCGTCCCAATCAAGTACCGAACATACGACACCTCCACGTTCAGCACACGTTCGGCTCGATGACGTCCTCGCCTTCTTGATCCAGCAAGAGCACCGAAGTAGTAGATGCGTTCTGGTAGCACGACGGCATGGTGACGGTGGTAGTGAAGAACAATCTCCGCAGGGCTTCGCCAAGCACAACGGAAACTATGACGGAGGATAAACTATAGGTGGCGGGGTTGCCGGCACACGGCTTGGTGAATCTTGATGTGTTCCGGGTACTAACCATGCCCCTCTATTTATATGTTGAGCCTTGGGGTCGTTTCTTGGAGAAAGAGCCTCCTCAAAGTCGGTTTAACCCGCAAGGCAAGAGTCCTTCTCGGACTACAGGACCACACGCCAGGTCCTTGGCGTCTGGCCCCAGACGCCAAGGTCCTTGGCATATGGCCCCTTGGCCTCTGCAAAGCTGCCTTTTTGCACCTTCCTATAGCCCCGTGGGCTTTACCCCTTGGCCCAAATAAAGTGTTATAGTACCCCGAACATTTCGGGAAACATCTGAAACCCCTTCCAGTGAATTCCAGAACCCTTCTGAAGACCAAACAATGTTATGCCATATATCAATTTTTACCTCCGGACTATTCTGAAGCTCCTCGTCATGTCCGTGATCTCATCCAGGACTCCGAACAACATTCGGTCACCAACATACATAACTCATATAATACTATATCGTCAACGAACGTTAAGCGTGTGGACCCTACGGGTTCGAGAATGATGTAGATATGATCGAGATGCTTCACTGGTCAATAGCCAATAGAGGGACCTGGATGCCCATATTGCTTCCTAGATATTCTACTAGGATCTTTATCGGTCGAACCTTTATGACAACACACGTAGTTCATTTTGTCCGTTGGTATGTTACTTGCCCGAGATTCGATCGTTGGTATCTCCATACCTAGTTTAGTCTCGTTACTAGTAAGTCTCTTTACTCGTTGTGTAATACATCATCCTGTAACTAACTCCTTAGTCAATTTGCTTACAAGCTTCTTGTTATGTTGTATTACTGAGAGGGCCCAGAGATACCTCTCCGTTATACGGAGTGAAAAATCCCAGTCTCGATCGATGCCAACCCAACAAACACCTTTGGAGATACCTGTAGAGCACCTTTATGATCACCCAGTTAGGTTGTGACGTTTGATGGCATACAAGGCATTCCTCCGGAGTCCGGGAGTTGCATGATCTCATGGTCGAAGACATGTATTTTACATTTAAGAAAGCAGTAGCAATAAACTGGATGATCATATGCTATGCTAATGGTTGGGTATTGTCCATCCCATCATTCTCCTAATGACGTGATCCCGTTATCAAATGACAACACATGTCTATGGAAACCTTAACCATCTCTGATCAACGAGCTAGTCTAGCAGAGGCTCACTAGGGACACGGTATTTTCTTATGTATCCACACATGTATTTAAGTTTCCGGTCAATACAATTCTAGCATGAATAATAAAACTTTTATCATGAATAAGGAAATATAATAATAACAACTTTATTATTGCATCTTGGGCATATTTCCATCATTTTGGATACAAGGAATTGCCATGGCCAGGCACAAATTGAAACAAATCAAACACAAAACTCTACTCAATCTCAAAACAAAACACTCTAAATCTAGGGTTCCTAGAGAACATAACATGTCATGCTCTGCGTCTCAGATTTGCATCATCAGATCCCCTCAACAACGACCCATAGCTAGCTGCTCCGCATGGATTGTTGTGGTAGGGTGGAACCCTAAGTGGAGATCTTTCAGGAATTGGAGGGGTAATCCCACGAAGAACGCGAAGAACACGAAGAACACAAAGGGGAATCCCAAGAGGAACGCTCAAGAAAAAATTCCAATCACACATCCACTAGACTAGCAAACACATAAGATCCACAAGGTACATGAACAATCGAAGGGAAACAAGATACATGGTAAAGTTCACCCCAAATCCAATGAAGGAGATGAGGTCTTGATGATCTAGATAGATCCTTCCCACAAGGAGGTCTTGAATCCCTAGGGATCTTCTCCAATGGAGGTCTTGAACTCCAATGGAGTGTTCTCTCTCACAAGAGGAATCCCAAAAGGGAAGATACATGAGCTAAGCTCAAATGTCTAGATCTATTCTTAGCTAAGTCTAAATGGAGGAGGAGGTGAAGTATATATTTGTCCAAGGATGAAAGGGTAAGGAGGGTCGAAATGGGGATACATGGGCAAAGCCCAACAGCAACACACAGGGGGCCCGTGCGCACGAGGTAAGTGGAGCCCGTGCACACGGGACTGATACGTTCATTTTGCATCATGTTTTCCTACTGTTATTTATGCATAATAATGCTTTTTGGAGTAATTCTAATGCCTTTTCTCTCATAATATGCAAGGTACACACAAAGAGGGAGAATTCCGGCAGCTAGAAATCTGTACCAGGAAAAGCTATGTTAGGCCACCTATTCTGCACAACTCCAAACAACCTGAAACTTCACGAGGAATTTTATGGAATAAATGAGAAATATTGGAACAGATAAGTACCAGAGGGGGGCCCTGGTGAGCACAAGACACCAGGGCACGCCTGGGCCCCCAGGCGCTCCCTGGTGGGTTGTTCTCATCCAGGCCCACCTCCGGTGCCCATCTTTTGGTATATAAGTCATTTTGACATAAAAAATAAGGATAGGACTTTCAGGACGGAGGGCCGCCGGGCAGGAGCACTTTTGCCCTCCGGTGGAGTAATTCCGCCGGGGAAACTTCCCTCTCAGAGGGGGAAATCATCGTCATCATCATCACCAACAACTCTCCCATCTAGGGGAGGGCAATCTCCATCAACATCTTCAACATCACCATCTCATCTCAAAGGCTAGTTCATCTCTTGTGTTCAATCTTTGTACCAGAACTATAAATTAGTGCTTGTGGGTGACTAGTAGTGTTGATTACATCTTGTAGTTGATTACTATATGGTTTATTTGGTGGAAGATTATATGTTCAGATCCATTATGCTATTTAATACCCCTATGATCTTGAGCATGTTTATCACTTGTGAGTAGTTACTTTTGTTCTTGAGGTCAGGGAGAAATCATGTTGCAAGTAATCATGTGAACTTAATATGTGTTTGATATTTTGATAGTATGTATGTTGTGATTCCCTTAGTGGTGTCATGTGAACGTCGACTACATGACACTTCACCATATTTGGGCCTAAGGGAATGCATTATGGAGTCATTATTAGATGGTGGGTTGCGAGAGTGACAGAAGCTTAAACCCTAGTTTATGCGCTATTCTGTAAGGGACCGAATGGATCCAAAAGTTTAATGCTATGGTTAGAATTTATTCTTAATACTTTTCTCATAGTTGCGGATCCTTGCGAGGGGGTTAATCATAAGTAGGATGTTTGTTCAAGTAAGAACAACACCTAAGCACCGGTCCACCCACATATCAAATTATCAAAGTAGCGAACACGAATCGAATCAACATGATGAAAGTGACTAGATGAAATTCCCGTGTACCCTCAAGAACGCTTTGCTTACTATAAGAGACCATTTCGGCCTGTCCTTTGCCTCAAAAGGATTGGGCTACCTTGCTGCACTTTTGTTACTACTATCATTACTTGCTCGCTACAAATTACCTTGCTATCAAACTACTCTGTTACTTACAATTTCAGCACTTGCAGACATTACCTTGTTGAAAACCACTTGTTATTTCCTTCTGCTCCTCGTTGGGTTCGACACTCTTACTTATCGAAAAGTGTAGGAAATATGCCCTAGAGGAAATAATAAATGATATTATTTATCCCCAAGTTCATAATTATGTTTATGTTCCATGCTATAACTGCTATGGTTCTCGAGTCTGCAATAACACGAGGCTCGGAGGAAGACTAATATGCACGTGTGGAATAATAAACGGCAAGAAGTATTCTTAGTCTGGCCTCTAAGACTAGCTCAAGTGTTGCATGATGGTTCTGTTTTCCTGATAATGGGCATGTCTATGCCAGCAACTTTGAGGGCACAATGTTAAGAGAAGATTTGTGTTGAATCGACCCGGATTGATGTTATGATATGAGATTCATTCGTCACAATTTAATGGTACATAACATAGAGATGGTTAATGTTTGCATGATTCCTTAGACCATGAGAGTATCGAGTTTCTTCATGCTTACTTCATGAACTTTGGGGTTTCTTAAACGTCATCCATAAATGGGTGGCTATTACGGCGACTTACGGGTTCATGGAAAAGTATGTCAAGTAACTTGATAGCTCAAGATTGGGATTTGCTCCTCTGATGATGGAGAGACATCTCTGGGCCCTCTCGGTGTTACGGTATCCATCATCGTCTGGCCAGACACTTTGTGATTTAATCAGGGGATGCCGAAACATGGGAACGAGAAAAGATAACAATATCGGTAACGAGGTAACTACCATAGTGGACAAGTTGTTGATCCACGGGGATGCCAACATGTCTCACCTCGGGTATTTGAAACATATCACGAAGCAACAGGAATAGCACACGACAACTGGAGGTTCACTCGAATATTCATTCGTGTGGGTATAGGGGTCAATATGGGTGTCCACGGCTCCGATGTTGATCATTGATCGGATGTCTATGCTTCACTGAACCTATAGGGTCACACGCTTAAGGGTCATCTATCTGCTGAATACTAGACAGGGAGTTTGAGAGAAATTTGCCAAAAAAGCTTCGGAGACAATGGAAGAGTTCCGGAGAGAGAATAGCGAAATAGTTTCGTAAAACCGAAAAGTTGTTTTTGGGATATACCATTAAGTCAAATTGGTTTCGGGACATTCCTGATAATTCTTGGAGGGTGCCAGAATTATTCTGGAAACTTCTAGGAATTTTTCGGGATAAAAACCGGAAATGTTCCGGAGCTGCCGGTATCGCTTTGGTTGTTTTTCGCAGATGAAATTCACTTATCTGAAATCATTTTAGTGGGTACTGGAATTATTCTAAGACCCACAGAAATATTTTCAGATTTAATGGACGCGAAAAATTGTCTTCATGAATAGTAAAAACACATTCTTGTTTGCTTTTCGCAGATAAAAATCACTAAACCGAAATTATTTCGGAACACGTTGAACATTATTTTAGTGGGTACAGGAAATGTTCTGAGCCCACATAAATATTTTCAGTTCGAACAGGCGCTGAAAAATGTTGTCATGAATAGTGAAAGGGCTTTTTGTTTGGCTTCTTGGAGAAGCCACCCTTGGGCTTAGCCTATAAATAGGGGTGGAGGGGGGCTGCCTAAAGACACACTCTTTCTCACATACAAGTGCCATGCATGATCTGGCTTCTCTCTCCCTCCCAGCGAAATAGTTTCGCAGAGTCGAAAGTTTGTCTGGGTTCTGGCAGGAACTAGCTCTGGACGGTGAAGCCCTGCCGGATAGATGACACCATATGTGTGCAACTCTATAGAGAGATCGTAGTTTCGGTCTTAGTTCGAGAGTGCCTCCCGAAGGGCTGTCCGTGTGAACGCCCGATTTTCAAAGGACCTCCCGAAGGGCTGTTTTAGTGACCGTCCGAGTTTCGAAGGTCCTCCAGAAGGGCTGTCCGCGACACTGTCCGGGGGACTGTCCGACCACCTCCCAGAGGGCTGTCCGAGGGGCAGATGAGGGTATACATCCTCGCGGTTGGGAGGTTGTAAATCCTAGCTGCGGGGATCTGCATCGCTGATCGTCATCGACTCTACTTCCATTGCGCTACGAGTCGGTAACGAAAAAGATCAAACCTTGTATGTAGTCTCCATAGTGTGTAAGTTGGAAATTTTTTGTTTTCTGCTACGTTTCCCTAGAGTGGCATCATGAGCCGTGCTATGCGTAGATGCAGGTTGCGATCTAGAATACATAGAGATGTATGGGTGTTGCACAATATAATTAGGTAATAGATGATTTCTATTACTAAAAATTATTTGTGCGGGTAGCAGATGAAATCTGTTAGCCGATGTTCTTGTTACTTCCCTAGAATTTGCATATTTCTGATCTTGATAACAGCATGGTGGATTTTCAATGTTCTGGCAATCCGCGATCCTGATTGATCAACGAAGTGCTAACAGTTCGTTGAAATCCACCATAGTTAGAAAGAAAGACGAAATTTCGCAAACAAAAGGGCGGTGCAGATATGATCTGCATGGGGGTCATGTGTATGATGAAGTATAGTATGGGTTCGAGATTTTATTATCTCGTGCTTCATACACCCCACAAAGTTAATCTAGCGACCTGAACTATCATACTTGATGATGTACATTGGTCGCTGTGGTTTAAGTCAAAACCTTAGAAGCCATGTAAAATAAAATTTTGCATAAACCGATTAGAGGCGTCTAACTTGGTTTTGCAGGACATGCATGTGATGTGGTACAGCAGTGCTCATACTAATTCGATTATGTATGAGATGACTACATGATGTAATTTGATTAACATGACCTGTGTGTCATGATTCAGCATGATGCCTGGAGCCATATGATTGTCACTTTAATGACCTGCGTATCAACCTTAAGTAATGCACTTATTTTATTAGTTATAGAGATAGCAATATTATCTGGTGCATCGACAAGGTGGTGGCAAACTTTTCGAAGGTGAACACCGACACGAATGCCGAAGACGAAGAAATGAAAGACTTCTCCGTCAGAAGGAGCTATACTAGATCATGCTATTATGTATTGCCTGAGATGTTTATCCCTCTCGATGCAACCTCTTGATTGCGCGGTAGTCGCTTTTTATTAGAGTGATCTCTCACTTCAAAATATCAAAGTAGTTAGTGTTCACCCAAGTGTAGCACCATCTGTAATTCGTATAATTTCGGGGTGCGCCATGTCCACATGGGTACGAACGAATCGAGAGGAATGAGGTGGATGAGGTCAGACCTTGCAGCAAGTTCACTTGGTTGTCTTTGACGTTCAGGCAGGATCGTCCTAAGCTCGGAACACACCCATCGAAAGATGAACAAGAGTCACGGCAATGGGTCGGGTTCGGCTCAGGTTGAACAATTTGAAATCCATATCCAAATCCATGAAGACATTATGTGCCCATCCATGAAAAAATCCATGGGCAAAAAACAATATCCATGTCCAAACCCGATGAATATCCATCAGTTATGGATATCTGTTGGGTTCTCTCAACACGTATAGACAATACACATAAGCTCTCAAATTTTAACAGAACAACATAGCACAAGTGCACAACATCAAATCGTCTCTTAGATTCTAACAAAACGACTTAGAAAAGTGCACATCACCAAATAATCTCTCAGATCCACAAGTGCACAACCACATTTTTTTAGATAATAGGCTATTGCCCGACCATAGATTGATGCCTTCAGATTCAAGATTAGAGTACATACCAATAATAGTTGCAATTAAAGTAAATAAAAGAGGTACCAGCATGCCAAAACAAACAGCAAGAAACTTACTACATCGCATCTCGTGCGGGACAAGGCGACGCGGCACCCAGAGGCCAGAGACTAAAGACCAGACACCACACAGACAAGAGCAATAACAGAACACCGGTAGCTTGAGCGTTATATGTTGGGCTACCAGCTGAGTTAACATTTTCATGGTTAACCACAATAGGGCCTTGAGAAGCTACTGGTCTATACATGCAAAAAAACAGAGTCTTCAGATTCAGTTAAAGTGAGACAAGGTACATAATATCTAGACTGTATTCAGTGAAAAAAATACTGTACAGACTTGGAAATATTGTGGTCTCTTGGTTGTAGTGAATGGTAACTACCAACCTAAATTAATTTTTCTATCTTTATTCTTTTAGGGACAAAGGTAGACCTGCCAATATTACATGTCAGATTGAAATTCACTGATGCGGCAATACATAATTTACAAATTAGCATGCCTATCTTCAGACTACAGATCAAGCCATGTGCCAAATATGAACTGTGAACCAATTAGTAACTAGTGACCATTGCTAATGATGTACAAGAGTAATTTGCATAAATTGGTACTGGACACTGAAACTGAAGTACAAAATTAGTCTGCTCCAATTGCTACCGTGCACGGAAGTACAAGAGTACTTTGGAGAAATTCACGAACAAGACAAGCTGCACATTCACGTACAGATACACTAGGCATACAAGAGAGGGATTGATAGAACAAAGGGTTATTACCCTGAGCGTCGGATGTTTGGTGTGGCCGTCACCTCCTCAGACGGCAAAATTTCGTGTTTTGACCCTTTTTGGTAAGAAATTCAGGATCTGACCCCCATTTGAATATTTTTTGAGATTTGACCCTTTTTCCTACCGCCAGGGCCTCTGGCGGTAGGGTTACACAGCCTGCCGCCAGGACCTCAGCGGTAGGAAACTATCCACGCCAAGACGCTGAGACGGTGCCGTCCCCCCGTCAAGCACCCTACCGCCGAGGCCCGGGCGGTAGGCTGTGTAACCCTACCACCGTAGCCCCTGGCAGTAGGGTCCAGGCAGTTATTTCGCCCGAGACCCCCGCACCACTTCCCTTCTCCCCACCCCTCCCCTCCCCCAAGTCGGCAGTTCATCCATTTTCTCTCCCAAGTCGCGCCCCTCTCTCCCTCTCTCATCTCCTCCACTCTCCCCCTCCGATCTTCACCGTTTCTTCACTGTTTTGGCGGATCGAGATGGCCCCGAAGAGAGAAACGTAAGCTCCTCCAATCCCTCCAATTAGTTTTTGCAAACTTGCCCCGATTCGACGCATTATTTGCTTGAAATCCCTCATGTTTTTGAACTTAGATTGGATTTTTTTTCACCTAAGATTGATTGTAGTTGTAGTTCTTAGTTCTTTAGTAACTAGTGGTATTGGATATGAGCTCTAATCAATAGTTCATATGTTAGTGTGAAGATGAACCCTAGTTCATAATTTATTTTGCTAAAAAAATTATGATGTAATGTTGATATGAGGATGAACCCTAGTTTGATGATGCATGTTGATATGATGATATGATCTAGTGTTAAGCTGAACCATAGTTTGATGATTCATATTGATGTGATGATATGAAGATGTTGTTTGGAAAACATTACTTAAAAATATGATGATATGATGTATGTTGGAGGATTTTTTTTATATGATGCATGTTGATATGATTTGATCCATCATGTGTAGTAGATGTTGTTGGAGAAATATGCTTAAAATTTTATTTTGATATGATGCATGTTGATATGATTTGAGTTCATCTTTTGCTTATGTATGCTTTATGCTTATGGTGCTTTTGTTTATGAAATTTTATTAAGGCGGCCACCTCTTGCGAACAACATCGGCCCACGGTACTGCACGCTGGATTGGGCATTCGACAAGGGTCATCATGCCCGTTTCATAGAGAACCGAGAGGTAAGTTATATGAATGAAATTTTGATCCAAGTTTTCGGATTGACGAAAATAATTTCCTAACTTTTGGCGTTCAATTTTTGATAGATGCTCCAGCCACTGCGCATGAGGGGTCACGGGGTTCATGGGCATATGGACTACGACGAGCGCTACGCGCCGTTCTTCAAGAGAGCCTGGCTGTTGGATTTCGTGTTGCAGTTCAAGCGTCAGCCGCCGACGCTTGTCCATGCAGCTCTGACAGCGTTGATTGATCGGTGGCGACCGGAGACCCATTCTTTTCATCTGCCATGCGGGGAGATGACGGTGACCCTCGAGGACTGGGAGATGATTACTACCATGCCGGTCGAGAGTCATGCACTCACCGGTCGAGTGGAGAGGACCAACTGGCAGGAGAGGGTCACCACCCTCATCGGTGACTGCCCTGGTGCCAAGAGTAACTGTACATCCGGTGTGCCGTTGATCTAGCTCTCGGAGCATCGGAAGACATGCCCCGAAGGCGCAGACGAGGCGACTGTGGAGTGGTATGCGAGGGCCTACCTGTGGTATTTCTCACGGAGGTCGTGCTTCCAGACAGCTCTGGGAACTCTGCCAACTGGTCGTATCTGTTCTTCCTAGCCGACTAGGATACAGGGTACAGTTGGGGGACCGCATCTCTCGCCTACCTATACCGTTCGGTAAGAGAGTGTCTAATTACCTACCTACCTACCTACAAAAGTGTGTCCATGACATGTTCTTATATCTGATCCTCATTTGATGTTTTGCAGCTTGACGACGCAACGTAGAGGATGGGAGACAATTCCAATATGGGTGGCTTTGTCTGGGCCTTCTCCATTTGGATGTGGGAGCGGCTGCCGGTGGGGCGTCCGGAGAAGTTGCGAAGACGCCCATGGGAAGACTATGGCGAAGAAGGCGACGAGACTCGAACCCCCACCGTAGCTTACGAGTGGGACGTTGTCAAACTCTACACGGGCCTAAACAAGACTTCGTACAAGACCTACACCAATGAGTGGGACGCTTTGACGCATACGCAGGTATATGAACTCGCCCAACACCTTTCTCTTTGATTCCACTTTTGACCGAGAGTGCGAACTTACCAAGGTATATGTAATAGGTAAACTAGTGGCCGTATCGAGAAGAACGACAGTGGGACTTTGATCTGAACATGATGTGAGATGCGGACCATGGTCTCTGGCGGTGCATCGTGCCCATGATCTGTGTGTACGCCGTCGAGTGGCATTTGCCACAACGCATGGCCACGCAGTTTGGGATTTATCAGCATACCCCACCGGGCCAGCCCACCGATACCGGCGGCCACGCGCTCCACCTGTGAGATCTTTGTTCTCCGTGATTATCATGTTTCTTGTTGCTAATGATGATCTCATTACGCTTATGATGATTCTTGTTGCTTATGCCTTGCAGGATGAGCCGGCAGAAGAATCAGTCGATCACAGACTGGGGAGAGGAGCATAAGACTCATGTGACGGAGTGGAACGGACGGAGGTACCGTAAATATGTGGAGAGGAGAGTGACTACCTGGGATGATTACCTGGGCCGACACATGAGGTGGTACGATGATGGCCAGAAGCACCGGCTTCGTCTCAGGCCTCGATGGACGACGGAAGACATCGCGGAGCTGGAGAGGGATGACCCGATGAATAGGCATATCAGACCGGCATCAGAGATATGCCCAGTGGATTTAGGGAGTTTGCACCCCTCATCAACAGAGTGGTAAGTTTGAACCGACGGTCGTATTTAAAATATTTTATTCGTCATCGTGACTGACTTATGCCGTTGCAGTCCGGTGAGCTGAACAGATGCATCTTTGAAGCCTCAGATGCACTAGGTGATCTTCCCGAGAGCGTACAATCGGAGAGCAGAGTCAGGGGGATGATGAAGGTACAATTTCAGCCTCCTCGGAACAGATGCATCTTGTTCACTTGCAGTCAGTCGATCTGATACTTATTATGACCTTGCTTCATTGTGAGTGCAGAAGTTCGTGCAGCATTGTCGCAAGCTGGTAGGGCTACTTGGGTGTGCTGAAGCTGGGTCAGTTAAAGCTTATCAGCCTGTAGCCACACAGGGTCTCATCGGCTCATCGAGCCATGCTCCCTCGTCGTTCAGGTTGGTTGGTGAGGAGGAGGAGGAAGAGGATGAGGATGAGGAGGCCACACATGAAGAAGAGGAGGAGGAGGAGGATGAGAGCAACGGGGAGGAGGAGTACGATGAAGATTATGGACCTCCACCAACTCAAACATCTCAGGCATCTCAGCTGCCGAAGAGGAATCCGAAGAAGAAGGATTTGCTGAGTCCGGACCCTTTCTAGAGACCGGTTCCTCGCCGGCCCAAGAAGAAGACCGAAGAGACTCGTTTAAAGAGTAACAAGGACCCTACCTCCAAGAGGGGAAGGAGCAAGTGATTATGCTCTTCGATACTTGGCTCTTTTAGTTTGGTTGAACTTGTCTAGTGGTTGAGAAACTATGTGGAACTATGTGTTTGCTATTTGTGGATCTATGTGTTTGAAATGTTCTATGCACTTCAAGTTATCTTAATATGGATCTACGTGATGCCCAAATTTAATTGTTTAAAATCTATGATATTGTTGTCATATTTGTGAAACTTGCTGTGATATTGAATTTGAAAACAAGCAACCAAATGAACTTGGAAAAACAAAACAGAGGACCCTACCGCCAGGAAACCAGGCGGTAGGGTTACACAACCTAATGCCAGTCCCCATGACGGTAGGGTGAACCTACCGCCAGGGCCCTTGCATATTTCGTTACAGGAACTTTATACGGCAAAACGCAGGACCATACCGCCAGAGCCCCGCGCGTAGGATCGAACGACCTCAGACCATGGGTCTGGCGGTAGGGTGGACCTACCGCCAGAGCGTAGCATATTTCGTTCTGAATGCCCGTTGGCAAAATCCTGCCACACCTTACCGCGGTCTCTGGCGGTAGGGTTAGACAGCCTACCGCCAGGTTTCCTGGCGGTAAGGTACTTATCCACGTCAGCGCGCGGTGACGGCCGCCGTCCCCCTCCGTCACACCCTACCACCAGATACTCTGGCGGTAGGCTGTCTAACCCTACCGCCAGGAGCTCAGGCGGTAGCAAAAGGGTCAAATCCCGAAAATATTTCAAAGTGGGGTCAGATCCTGAATTTGTTTGGAAAAAGGGTCAAAACACGAAATTTAGCCTCCTCAGACCGGACAGGCTCCTCGTCATGGTCTGCGGCTGCCTCCCGGGACACCCGTGCCTTCATGCTCCTGGTCCTGCGCGCGGCAACGCTATTGAACGTCGCGTCGCTCCGCATCGCATATCAGAACCTTGCCCCGGCCCGTCGTTGTCCCCGTGCGTGCGTGGAGAAGCAGAGATAGAGGGGTCGATTGGATATGGAGTTGGGGCGTTGGACTGCCACTGTCCAGTGGTGGCGCTGGTTGCTGAAGTGTTGTGGTGAGGTCATGAGGGTTGGCGGCGCGGGCGGCTGTTCCTAGGGCTGCGGGAGGAGCAAGTCGAGGAGACGGGAGTCGCTGCTTAATGACGATTTGTTTAACAAGGAGATACAAGAATGCGTCAGCTCAAAAAAAAGAATGTGAAGCGGCGCTGGAGTAAATTACGTTTGGGAGGGATTGCACAATTTATTTATCATTTCTATAAAGAAAACAAATATTGGAAGGTGGCATAGTGTGGGTCATTGGAATTTTGCCCTACATGTTATACTGTCGGGTCAGGTTCGGGTATATCACGGATACATAATTATATCCATGCCCTAACCATGAATAATCGGGTTGGGTTCGGGTGCTGCCCATGGACGTAAAAATGTACCCAAACCCTACCCATTCGGGTCAGGTACCCACGGGTATCCATGTCATCGGCAAGTTTGCCTACCAATTGAAATTCTCGTCATAAGTGATGTCTTGTATCACTCATAATCAATTTTTGCTGCGCCTCCTACTGATCCTCTAGAACAATATTTGCTAAACAATAAAAATGATTTACATATGCATGAGAGAAATGAAACAGATGAGATTTTCTTTGAACAACGTCCTCTGCTTAAACACAATTTGCCTATTGAAACTCCAGGAGGTCCTCCTCCACCTAAAGGTGATCCTATGTTTGAATTAAAACAACGGCCACACACTTTGAAATATGCTTATCTTGATGAAAAGAAGATATATCCTATTATTATTAGTGCTAACCTTTCAGAACATGAAGAATAAAGATTATCAAAAGTTCTAAGGAAGCACCGAGCTGCTATTGGATATACTCTTGATGATTCAAAGGGCATTAGTCCCACTCTATGTCAGCACAAGATTAATATGGAACCTGGTGCTAAACTCGTTGTTGATGACCAACATTGTCGGTTAAATCCGAAGATGAAGGAAGTGGTAAGAACGGAAATATTAAAACTTCTGGAAGCAGGTAAAATCTATCTTATAGCTGATAGTAGATGGGTAACTCATGTACATTGTGTTCCTAAGAAAGGAGGTATTACTGTTGTTCCTAATGATAAGAATGAACTTATTCCACAAAGAATTGTTACAGGCAACAGAATGGTAATTGATTTTAGAAAATTAAATAAAGCAACTAGAAAAGATCATTACCCTCTGCCTTTTATCGATTAAATGCTAGAAAGATTATCTAAGCACACACATTTTTGCTTCCTTGATGGATATTCTAGTTTTTCACAAACACATGTTTCTCAACCTGATCAAGAAAAGAGCACCTTCACTTGTCCCTTTGGAACTTATGATTATAGATGTATGCCTTTTGGTTTGCAATGCACCTGCTACCTTCCAAAGATGTATGACTGCTATATTCTCTGATTTTTGTGAAAAGATTATTGAGGTTTTCATGGATGACTTCTCTGTTTATGGGAAATCTTTTGATGATTGTTTAAGCAATCTTGATCGAGTTTTGCAGAGATGTGAGCAAACAAATCTTGTCTTGAATTGGGAGAAGTGTCACTTTATGGTTAATGAAGGTATTGTTTTGGGCCATAAAATTTCTGAAAGAGGTATGGAAGTGGACAAAGCTAAGGTTGATGCAATTGAGAAAATGTCGTGTCCTAAAGATATCAAAGGTATTCGTAGTTTCCTAGGTCATGTTGGTTTCTATAGGAGATTTATCAAAGACTTTTCTAAAATTTCTAGGGCTCTTACAAATATTTTGCAAAAGGATGTTCCTTTTGTTTTTTATGCTGGTTATTTAGAAGCCTTCGAAACACTCAAGAAAGCCTTAATTTCTGCACCTGTTGTTCAACCACCTGACTGGAACTTGCCTTTTGAAATTATGTGTGATGCTAGTGATTATGCTGTTGGCGTTGTTCTAGGACAAAGAGTTGATAAGAAAGTGAATGTTATTCATTATGCTAGTAAAACTCTAAACAGTGCACCAGGAAATTATGCAACTACTAAAAAAGAATTTCTAGCAGTGGTGTTTGCTTGTGATAATTTTAGATTTTACATTGTTGACTCTAAAGTTATCGCTCACACTAATCATGCTGCTATTAAATATCTTATGGAAAAGAAAGATGCTAAACCTAGACTTATTCGACGGGTTCTCTTGCTACAAGAATTTGATTTACATATCACTGATAGAAAAGGACCCGAGAACCCCGTAGCTGATAACTTGTCTAGGCTTGAAAATGTGCTTGATGGCCCACTACCTATTGATGATAGTTTTCCTGATGAGCAGTTAGCAGCAATAAATGCTTCTAATAACACTCCTTGGTAAGCTGTCTATGCTAATTACATTGTTGCTAAATATTTACCACCTAGCTTTACATACCAACAAAACAAAAAATTCTTCTATGATTTAATACATTACTTTTGGGATGCCCCACATCTTTATAAAGGAGTAGATGGTATTATTAGACGTTGTGTACCAGAGCATGAATAGGGACAAATCCTACGGAAATGTCACTCCGAAGCTTATGGAGGGCATCATGCTGGAGACAGAACTGCTCACATGGTATTGCAATCTGGATTTTATTGGCCTACTCTCTTCAAGGATGCCCGTAAGTTCGTCTTATCTTGTGATGAATGTCAAAGAATAGGTAATATCGGTAAGCATCAAGAAATGCCTATGAATTATTCACTTGCTATTGAACCATTTGATGTTTGGGGATTTGATTAGATGGGACCTTTTCCTTCCTCTAATGGGTATACACATATTTTGGTTGCTGTTGATTATGCTACTAAGTGGGTAGAAGTTATCCAACCAGTAGTGCTGATCACAACACCTCTATTAAAATGCTTAAGGAAGTTATTTTCCCAAGGTTTGGAGTCCCTAGATATTTAATGACTGATGGTGGTTCACACTTTATTCATGGTGCTTTCCGTAAAATGCTTGCCAAGTATGATGTTAACCATAGAATTGCATCACCTTATCATCCTCAGTCTAGTGGTCAAGTTGAACTTAGCAATAGAGAAATAAAATTAATTTTGCAAAAGATTGTAAATAGGTCCAGGAAGAATTGGTTTAAGAAATTAGATGATGCACTTTGGGCTTATAGAACAGCATACAAAAATCCTATGGGTATGTCTCCTTATAAAATGGTTTATGGAAAAGCTTGTCATTTGCCTCTTGAGTTAGAACATAAAGCATATTGGGCAATCAAAGAACTCAGTTATGGTTTCAAACTTGCCGGTGAAAAGAGGTTATTTGATATTAGCTCATTGGATGAATGGAGAACCCAAGCTTATGAAAATGCCGAGTTATTTAAAGAAAAAGTTGAAATATGGCATGATAAAAGAATTCAAAAGCGTGAGTTTAAAGTTGGAGAATATGTTCTTTTGTACAACTCTCGTTTCAAATTCTTTGTAGGAGAACTCCTCTCTAAATGGGAAGGACCCTATGTTATCGAGGAGGTTTATCGGTCTAGAGCTATCAAAATAAATAATGTCCAAGGTACTAACCCGAAGGTTGTTAATGGGCAATGAATAAAACATTATATCTCAGGTACGCCCATTAATGTTGAAAGTAATATAATCCAAACATTGACACCGGAAGAACACATAAAAGAGTCCTTCTGGAACACTCTAGAATCGTGAAAAAAGAGGAGGTACGTGATACGTTGAGTAAACGGACTCCGAAAAATCCGCAAAAAAAATAATCTTGTTAGTTTTGGAATATAACAAAAATTAGGAAAATAAGAAGCAACCAGGAAGGTCACCCTGGCGTGCCTGGCCTAGCTTGCCAGGCGCGCCCAGGTGGGTTGTGCCCACCTCGGGTACCTTCCGGACTCCGTTTTTCTTCCGTTTGCTTGTTTCCCAAGATAAAAAATCTTTATATACCCCCTGAACCTATTGACCACCGTATCACGGAGAAATCTTCTGTTCTCTTTTCCTTGTTGTTTTCTATCAGATCCCACCTACCATGGCCGCTTCAAGCTCCTCCAAGGACAGGTTCTTCAAGAACGTCATCAACCCATATTTGCGGGAGGTGGTGCAGCACCCTCAGGCCATCCATATGCATGAGGGGGTGCTTCACATCCGTGATGTGCTAGGTCCTAATGGGATGGGGACCGTGGAGGCCGGGCTTGAAGCTATGGAGAAGGAAGTCTTCCAGTGCAAGGGGATGGTGGAGTGTGGACTCAATGCCAATCACCTTATGATTACGGACCTTACCCGTGATCTCAAGGTGGATGGAAAGTCCATGTAGGACATCGTCTTCACCCTCAATGAGCAAATAAACTTCCTCCAAAGCCAGATCTATGATCTTCAAAACCAAGTCTTTGAATATTAGGCGAGGTTTAAAGGTATGAGTTTGGCTGCCAATTGCAGGACCCTTGAGACTCATTCTTCATTTTACGATGGTGGACCTCTGCCATGGAAACCCGAGGACAAGATCGCATCTACTTCACCACCACCACCTTCTTCTTCATCACCAAAAGGAAATTGAGTTTCGGGTATGGGCACTCCCCTTGGCTTCCGCCAAGCTTGGGGGAGGTGCCCCGGTATCGTATCACCCCACTATCTTTTGCCATTACTTATTTTAGTTTGATCCATAGTTATCTTTTGCTTTAGATGAACAAAAGTTTAGTTCGATCCTTTCTTTTCGAGAGTTTCCTTAATGATCTATCCTTGTAATCATGTGCGAGATATATAATAAAGTTTAGTTTGACTTTTTTCTTTCTTTACTTTCATGTTGCAATTAAAAGAAAGGAAATAAATTAAAAAGATCATATGCTAATCTTATGGCAGGTGATGACACCACATAAGGAAAAGTATAGGTAGGAAATTTTATTAGAGATTAACAAACATAGCATTGGTCAATGATGCAACTTATGAAAGAATTAATAAGGGAAGAGAACATTCACGTATAAATACACTATCCTGGAAATCTTTTGTGATTGTGAGCCCCCATCAATATATTATATGCCAAAATTGTTGACGTTGGACAAGGAAAACAATGTAATGATTTATGTTTGTTCATATTCACATAGAAGTTATATTGTCATAGATCCTTTAACATGTGGTGCTTGCACCCTATCCTTGCTAGCCAAAAATTCTGCACTAAATAGAGATACTACTTGTGCATCCAAAAAACCTTAAACCCAAATCTTATTTTCAAGAGTCCACCACAACTACCTAGGGATTGAGCAAGATCCTTCAAGTAAGTTTTCATCGGTGCAATAAGGCAATAAAAATTGCTTCTAAAAGTGTGAGATCATTTAGTGTAAGAGAAAATTGAGCATTGTACGAACTTGTGATGGTGAAGAATAAAAGCGACAGACTGCATAATAAAGGTTGCCATCACAAGGGGCAATACGATGTGACTTTATTTTGCACTAAGGGGTTGAGCATACAAACAAAAAAGCGCATGGCAACCTCTGCTTCTCTCTGCGAAGGGCCTATCTTTTACTTTTATGTATTTACTTTTATGCAAGAGTCAAAGTTTTTCTCTCTATTCCTTTTTATTTTTCTCCTTTGGCAAGCATCATGTGGTGAGGAAAGATCTAGGCACATATGTCCAGTTGAATAAGGGTGGCATGAGTTATTATTGTTGACATCACCCTTGAGGTGAATACGTTGGGAGGTGAAACTATAAGCCCCTATCTTTCTATGTGTCCAGTTGAAATGTTTTACTCATGTGTATGCGGTGAGTGTTAGTAATCATAGAAAACTATATGATGGTTGAGTATGTGGACTTGCCTAAAGGCTCTGATACATGACCCTTCCTAAAAAGATGAAGAATTGTAGTTGCAAAGTTGACCGAGAACACAGTTTGTTGGTTCCTAATAGAGTTCATGCTTTATACTTCTATGACAAAAGTTCTATGATAAAAGTCTTATGTTTAAATTTGTTGCCGTTATAATAATCTACATGATGCTTCTATGTTCGCATTTTGTTTTTATCGACACCTCTCTCTCTCTATCTCTCTCTCTAAGCATGTGGACATGTTTTTCGATTTCGGTTTTTGCTTGAGGACAAGCAAGGTCTAAGCTTGGGGGAGTTGATATGTCCATTTTGCATCATGTTTTCCTACTGATATTTATGATTTTTTTATGCATAATAATTCTTTTTGGAGTAATTCTAATGACTTTTCTCTCATAATTGCAAGGTACACACAAAGAGGGAGAATTCCGGCAGCTGGAAATTTGGAACTAGAAAAGCTATGTCAGGCCAACTATTCTGCACAACTCCAAACAAGCTGAAATTTCACGAGGATTATTTATGGAATACATGAGAAATATTGGAGCAAATAAGTATCGGAGGGGGCCACCCTGGTGGGTTGTGCTCATCCACGCCCACCTCCGGTGCCCATCTTCTGGGATATAAGTCATTTTGACCTATAAAAAATAAGGAGAGGACTTTCGGGACGGAGCGCCGCCGTCTCAAGGCGGAACTTGGGCAGGAGCATTTTTTCCCTCCGGCGGAGCGATTCCGCCAAGGGAACTTCCCTCCCGAAGGGGCAAATCTTCGTCATCATCATCACCAACAACTCTCCCATCTTGGGGAGGGCAATCTCCATCAACATCTTCAACATCACCATCTCATATCAAACCCTAGTTCATCTCTTGTGTTCAATCTTTGTAGCGAACTATAGATTTGTGCTTGTGGCTGACTAGTAGTGTTGATTACATCTTGTAGTTGATTACTATATGATTTATTTGGTGGAAGATTATATGTTCAGATCCGTTATGCTATTTAATACCCCTCTGATCTTGAGCATGTTTATCACTTGTGAGTAGTTACTTTTGTTCTTGAGGTCACGGGAGAAATCATGTTGCAAGTAATCATGTGAACTTGATATGTGTTCGATATTTTGATAGTATGTATGTTGTGATTCCCTTAGTGGTGTCATGTGAATGTCGACTACATGACACTTCACCATATTTGGGCCTAAGGGAATGCATTGTGGAGTAGTTATTAGATGATGGGTTGCGAGAGTGAAAGAAGCTTAAGCCCTAGTTTATGCGCTATTCCATAAGGGACCGAATGGATCCAAAAGTTTAATGCTATGGTTAGAATTTATTCTTAATACTTTTCTCGTAGTTTCGGATGCTTGGGAGGGTGTTAATCATAAGTAGGAGGTTTGTTCAAGTAAGAACAACACCTAAGCACCAGTCCACCCAGATATAAAATTATTAAAGTAGCGGACACGAATCGAATCAACATGATGAATGTAGCGACCCGACCCGAATGGATCAAGTCTCTGTGCTTAAGTGTCATCCCTGGATCGGTATTCTGACACACACAGTACTCGAGGATTTATAACAGAGGTAAATCACATGTATAAGTAACGTAAATACTATTACCTCAATCCGAATAGCGGAAGTAACAACCAAGTTGTGGATTCCCATCAACACCAACGGCAAACTTGAGTGTCGAAATCGTAACCCTAACGTATCACTTACTCGTCATAAGAATACTGC
Source organism: Aegilops longissima (assembly GCA_021605205.1). Classification (NCBI taxonomy): domain Eukaryota; kingdom Viridiplantae; phylum Streptophyta; class Magnoliopsida; order Poales; family Poaceae; genus Aegilops; species Aegilops longissima. The sequence continues at coordinate 617,284,016 of CM038680.1, forward strand.
AACATGAGACATTGCAGCCATGTAGGTTAGTACATTGAATGTACTGGCTATTTCACACTGTAGAGCAATGCTGAATAATGGCTATCACTACATGCATATTTGGCTGGTGGAGGCTCTAAGGTTAACTTTTGTATAAAGCCATTTTTTCCCGACAACAAAGGAATATATTTTATTTAACTACAAAGTTGGTTGAAAATTATTGAGAAGGTTCCTCCAACTCAATCCCAAATTATTAATAACCCAACAGTTTCATTAAATAGGGTGATGAGATCAAATCAATATTTCAAGTACCAGATACTCAAGTTGTCCATAACCAGGGACATGGCTAATCATGATTAGTTTGTACACTCTGCAGAGGTTTGCGCACTTTTCCCCACAAGACTCGGTCTCCTCCGTTGGATTTCTCGCACTTCATGGTGTTTGAGAAACGGATGACCGAGACACAGTCTTTCAGAAACATTAACTCTTTACTCTGGGTAGACAGTACCACCTACATCCCCCTACATCTGCTAGCCTACCACCGAAAGAGGTCACGCAACATACCCAACTATGGCTTGTGGATGCACACGGAAGTTTCTAGCATGAATAATCTTATGATCCCTATGAGCCTGGGTGGCATTCCATAGGGTGATCACACGGGTACTCCGGGATCCCCTTGGGCAAGCACTGGGTTCTCCAGGTGCCCGGGCAAACCAGTGGGTGCTCCAGGGTTCCCCAACCAATCCACCCAGATGTGTATTAAAGTAGCCACCTTAGTTTAACAATAACTCTCACATGTGTCATGAATTCTCTCAAACCAAACCACGTCTACGAGCATAGCATACCAGTATAAACATAACATAGTAACTCCCAAGGTTTGAATACAAGACAATAGGTTCCTGCCTCATCAACTACTTACCAGTACCCACATGTTATCAAACCTACTCATGCAATGTTTGAGGGTTGAAACTAATGCATAGAAACTGGGTGATAAAAGTATGATCAAAGTGTGAACTTGCCTATACTGTTGATGAAGATGATTCGCACTCATAACTCCTAATAGTTCTACTCGTCACACTCCGGTCAATCTATCGTAAGCAAGCAATAGTAACCACACATAAGCAATCACTCAAAAGATCGGAAAGAACGAAGAAAACAATTCAGGAAACTTCAAAACCAAGCAATTAACTCTTGCAACAGAAAACAATTTCTAACAGTACCAAAATTGGGTGAATTTGGCCTTATCAGAAAGTTTAGGTCAAGAGTTTCGATTTGCAAAAAAATCACTCAAATCGGAGTTATAGAACTCGAGTTATGAACAAAAGAAGTTCAAATTCAAATATGTTTGAAATCAAATTTTAAACTTTCAAAAACATTTTTAAGTTGATCATCTGGATAGAGGGGATCATAACGAAGAAGTGGGCATTGGTTTCGTTGGATTTGGATAAACGGGGTAAAAGTAGTAATCGATTAAAGATCAGGGACTAATCTGTAAGAAAACTATTCGCGGATGGGTCCCTGGCCGAAATTAAACAGAGAAGGAAAAAAGTAAAAACTACAGAGCGAACGCTCGCTAACAGAAACCTAACGAACGAAAACGTTCGCTGCAAACCCTAACTAATGAACGTTCACAGAATAGAAGAAAACGTTTAACAAAAAAACAAACCAAAATCTGGATCGTTGGATGCAGATCCAACGGCTGGCGGCAGCGGTTACCGGTCGGCGGCGGCGGGGTTCGTTCGTGTCGGAGAAGATGACGGCGGGTGGCTCGGCTCAACCGGAGCGGTGGCTCTAGTGGCCTGCGGCGAGGGTGGAGTGGACGGGGAGGGGCGACGCGTCGAGGCGAGGAGGATGGCGGCGTCGGCGGCGGTCCACGGCACGGGACGGAGCAAGGTGGCAGCAGCTCTGGTGAGACGCGGCGGCGGCGTCGCGAGTGCGGGGCGAGGAGGAGGGGGCGGAGTGCCTTGGACAAGGGGCAGAGGAGCCCGGCCTCGGCACGGACGCCGAGGTCGGCGCGGTGGCGATGTCGTGGCGGCTCGGGACTCCGTCCGGCGCGTCGTCAGGCCGGGCCGGGCCGTGGCTCAGTGATTTCTTTGGGCAGCCAAGTTCGGTGGCCTAGAAGTTTTTTTTAAAAAATATTTTTACAGAAAATAAAATAAAACAAATAAACTAAAAATATACTATAGGCATATAATATATAAAAAATTCAGAAAACGATTTTCTACAACTTGAACATTTTTCTAGCATCAAATAAAATCCTCAAAAATTTAAATAAAGCAAAAAGTGCTACAGCTATAATAAAACCCAATAAAAATTATTTACAAAAACCAAAATGATTCCAAATTTATTTCTCTCCAATTTTCTGATGTAGGGAATCATTTTGCCCTATTTTCCATATATTTTATTTTTGGAGAAAAATATTTCGAATAAAAACCAAATAACTCCAAATTGAAAATAATTTCAAAGGGACTTTGAATTTGATTCTTTGAAACTTCCAACTCATATTTCATATGTTTTGAAGAAGTCATTTTATCTTCTCTCATGAAAATCATTGAGTTGCATAAAGTTTCTGAATTGGAAAATATTTCCGAATGAAACTCAAATATTTTCAAAAACCCTTTTCAGTTATTTAAATGGAAGAAGTCATGTCATCTTCTCTCTAGGGTTTTGTATTCAAAAATAATTTGAATTCACGTAGATCAGAAATGCAAAGTGAAAGTTTGGGAAAGTCCTTTTATTCCCACTCATTTAACTTCCAAAAAGTTTCAAATTTCACTCAATTTCACACAATCAATCATAACTATCTATTTAATATAACATTCCAAAATTTATAATTTTGGGATGTTACAAACCTACCACCCTTAAAATGAATCTCGTCCTCGAGATTCGGAGAGGCTAGCAAGAAATAGGTTAGGTTTGGGGGTCTTCTCGAAATCCATCAATCGTCACAGGGGTCTGGGGTGCTACCGCCCTTAGAAGCATTGTTACGGTTCCATCAAAACTCATATAATCCATCCTTATTCTTGACAGTGCCGGTCTTCTCAGATTCTCGGGAAAAATTCCTTCTCTGAGCTCTTCGTGTAGTGGCATAACCTTTTCCTCAATTCTTCTATATTTTCATCTTGGTATGGTTCTTCTGTGACTGAGTCTTCTTAGTTGACTGGTCTGGCGCCAATACTAAACAACTATCGATATCTCACTACACAAAAAAGACACATTTGTGACATTTTGGGTCGAACGAATTTTTTCTGTCATACTTATGACACTTCTATGACGATAATTGTGACAAAACCCGTCATCATCATAGATGTGGTGGGGTCCTACTTCTATGACAAAAAATCATGACAGAAAATGGGTTTTTCGTCTTGGGCGGGCCGGAGACGCAGCTGCATGACATTCTTTGGGTCGTCCATGACGGAAAAAACCGTGGTAGAAGCAAGGGCGAGGAAAATATCAGGGCGTTCACGGCTAAGGTGGGTGGTCGGGGCCGAGCGATGCACGTTTCTCTCGTACACGCACGCGCGTGGGTGCAAGGCGTTGGGCTCTAACTGAACCCGAGCGAGGCGTTGGGCTCTAACTGAACCCGAGCGATTGCACCGCGAGCTATCGCGTTCTCGAACCCGAGCGATTGATCGATGGTGTTAATCAACCCGATTGAGCGATTCGCCGCTCTGCTGCTAATCGAAGCCGATCGATCTGCCTCTGGATGAACAGTGAGCGTTGATGGGGGGGTTTGGATGAACAGTTCCTAGTGAGGGTGGATGAACAGGACCCCGTGGTGTTGCCTCTGGATGAATAGTGAGCGTTGCTGGGGGGTTTGGATGAACAGTTCCCGTTGGGGGTGGATGAACAGGACCCCGTGGTGTTGCCTCTGGATGAATAGGACCCCGATCGATCGAGCCGGTTGGGCTTGGATGAACAGGACCCCATGGAGGGCTGGATGAACAGGACCACCCTGTGGAGGGCAGGATGAACAGTAGACGGTGGAGGGCTGGATGAACAGTAGCCCGTGGAGGGGTGGTTGAACAGGAGCCTGTGGAGAGGACTGGTTGAACAGTAGCCGGTGGAGTAGTGTGCGGTGGAGGCTGGATGAACAGGAACCCGTGGATGAACAGTCGCAGGTGGAGGCTAGAGGAGGTCGACGGTGGATGAACGGTAGCCCGTGGAGGCTGGAGGGGGTCGACGGTGGAGATGAACAGTATCCCGTGGAGTCCCGTTTTGCGGTACGCCACACCCCTCCCAATGAACTGGACCCCCGTTTCGACCGTAGCGCTCCAAAACAAGTCCGTTTCCTCTGTTTTGCGGTACGCCACACCCCTCCCGATCAACAGGACCCCTGTTTCGAACGTAGGAGGTCCGTTTCCTCCGTTTTGCGGTACGCCACACCCCTATCGATGAACAGGATCTCGTTTCAACCGTGGCCGGTCGAACACAAGGCTGTTTTCTCCGTTCTGCGGTACGCCAGGCCTCGTTTCCATCGGTTGTTCCGTCCAAGCCCTCCCGATGAACACGACGATGCATTCTGTTCCGACCCAGCCGGTTGGCTCCCCATGAACACGACGACGACGTTGTTTCTCCGTTCCGACCCAGCCATGTACACGAGCCCTGGCCGTACGTATGCGTGAGTAGGCGTTCGAGACCCTGCCCGTATGTACGTACGTGGCCGTATTTTCTTTCTTGCACACTGGCCGCTGTACATACGTGTACATGCTACGTGCGCGCCTCTACATCGACCAGTATGTATGTACACGTTCGCGACCAGAATGACAACGCCATTTGACGCTTGACCAGGTGGGTCCCGACCGCCGCACTTCCTTGCCTGCGAAGATGTAGCTGGTGGGTCCCAGCAGTCAGGGGTGCGAATCGTTTTTTCTTTTGCCCGGACGCACTTCCATACGTGCAAAGATGTAGCTGGTGGGTCCCAGCAGTCATGGGGAAATGTTTTTTCGCGAAATACGGTGGCCCGTCCGGTGGGTCCCCGTTGTCAGGTGGAGGAATAATTATTTTGCGCGTAATAAGGAGGCACTTCCTTGCTGCGGCCGTGGACCCAGGTTTCAGCCTCTTCACGTACAGTACTCTTCCGATGGAAGTCGGTCATTGACCACATTGACCATGCCGAGCCGAGAGCACCAAGGCGGTGGACGACGACGAGTCCTAGGGAGGGGAAGACGCGGAGCCAGGGAAGACGCGGCAGTGGATGCCCACGCGGAGAGGAGTACGAGGGTTCACTGGTTCGGCTGCGGTGTGAGGCTGCCGTCGCCGCAGAATAACAGGGGGTGTGGGTGAGTAGAGGGATGGCCTGGTTAGCGGTGGGAGTATAGGGGGCGGTGAGGCCTCCGCGACATTACAGCCGGCCACGGGAGGCAGGAGCACGAGGCATGACCGGCACTGGTTTGGGCGTTGGATGGACATCGTATGGTCACTGGAGCTATAATCGTGCATATTGACTAAGTTGACAAAGCCATCCGTCCCCGTCAACTTAGTAGGCCCACAAGTCAGTCTCCCACTATACTGGGTCCCAGCTAGCAGGGGGAGTATTCATTTTTTTGCGTAATAAGGAGGCCCTTCCTTGCGTGTGAAGATATAGCTGGTGGGTCCGAGCTGTCAGCGGTGATAACGTTTTTTTCGTGAAATACAGAGGCCCTTTCGGTCGGTCCCAGATGTCAGGTGGAGGAATCATTATTTTGCACGTAATAAGGAGGCATTTCCTTGCGTGCGGCCGTGGACCCAGCTGTCAGCCTCTCCACGTACAGTCCACTTCAGATGCATGTTAGTCATTGACCACGTTGACCAGGTCGCGCCGAGAGCACCAGGGCGGTGGACGACGGCGAGGCCTAGGAAGGGAACGACACGGAGCCAGGGAAGACTCGGCAGTTGTTTCCAACGCGGAGGGGAGTACGACCAGACGAGGGTTTACTTGGTTAAATCGCCATCGCGGAGAATAACAGCAGGTGTGGGTGAGTAGAGGGATGGCTAGGCCAGCGATGGGAGTACGGTGGGGCGGTGAGGCCTGCGAGGTAGCACAGCCGGCCGCGGGGAGGAGAGAGCAAGCAGTCCCGTCGTGGCTTGTTTGAGCGGCTGGAGCAGGAAGAGCAGAGATTGAAGAAGCACGACGGCCGTTGGATGGACATCCAACAGTCACCGCTTGTGCATCAACCTTTTTTTAGGAAAGCCTCACTGTGGAAAATATCACACAGCCCATCTACCATTATTTCTAATAATTTACAGCCCATTTGCTAATTCTTAAGGTTTTTTTGGAGTCCATATTCTTTTTGTTAGCATTACAGCCCATATTGTGGCCATGGTTAAAAAATTATACGAAATTTCACATATTTCGGTGCGGTCCGAACTGTTTTTAATCCCGAAATATCGAGTCACGTTCAAACTGATTTTAAAAATAAATATATATCAATATAAAATCTAAGAAAATGTCCATGCATAAAAATCAATGCAATTTAAAATTTCGAAATGAAAAAAAGAAATTTGAAACTAATTGCCGGTTTGATGTGTTTTAAAAATGTATAGCCCATTTCTCATTACTGATAGCAGAAATTCAAAATTTTCCTACGTGTCACCAAGATCTATCTATGGAGAAACTAGCAACGAGGGGAAGGAGAGTGCATCTACATACCCTTGTAGATCGCTAAGCGGAAGCGTTCAAGAGAACGGGGTTGAAGGAGTCGTACTCGTCATGATCCAAATCACCGGGGATCCTAGTGCCGAACGGACGGCACCTCCGCGTTCAACACACGTATAGCCCGGTGACGTCTCCCATGCCTTGATCAAGCAAGGAGAGAGGGAGAGGTTGAGGAAGACTCCATCCAGCAGCAGCACAACGGCGTGGTGGTGATGGAGGAGCGTGGTAGTCCAGCAGGGCTTCGCCAAGCACCGCGGGAGAGGAGGAGTAAGAGAGGTAGGGCTGCGCCAAGAGGGAGAGGTTCTCGTGTCTTGGGCAGCCCCAAACCTCATGTATTTATAGGGGAAGGGGAGGGGGCTGCGCCCCCTCTAGGGTTCCCTCCCCAAGGGTGGCGGCAGCCCCCAGATGCCATCTGGGTGGCGGCCAGAGGGGGAGAGAGGGGAGGCGCGCCTGGGGTGGGCCTTAGGGCCCATCTGCCCTAGGGTTTGCCCCCTCCCACTCTTCCCTGCGCTTTGGGCCCCTTGTGGGGGGGCGCACCAGCCCACCTGGGGCTGGTCCCCTCCCACACTTGGCCCACGCAGCCCTCCGGCGTTGGTGGCCCCACTTGGTGGACCCCCGGGACCCTCCCAGTGGTCCCGGTACGTTACCGAAAAAACCCAAAACTTTTCCGGTGACCAAAACAGGACTTCCCATATATAAATCTTTACCTCCGGACCATTCCGGAACTCCTCGTGACGTCCGGATCTCATCTCGAGACTCAAACAACATTCGGTAACCACATACAAACTTCCTTTATAACCCTAGCGTCATCGAACCTTAAGTGTGTAGACCCTACGTGTTCGAACCATGCAGACATGACCGAGACGTTCTCCGGTCAATAACCAACAGCGGGATCTGGATACCCATGTTGGCTCCCACATGTTCCACGATGATCTCATCGGATGAACCACGATTTCAAGGACTCAATCACTCTCGTATACAATTCCCTTTGTCTAGCGGTATTGTACTTGCCCAAGATTCGATCGTCGGTATCCCGATACCTTGTTCAATCTCGTTACCGGCATGTCTCTTTACTCGTTCCGTAACACATCATCCTGTGATCAACCCCTTGGTCACATTGTGCACATTATGATGATGTCCTACCGACTGGGCCCAGAGATACCTCTCCGTCAACCGGAGTGACAAGTCCCAGTCTCGATTCGTGACAACCCAACATACACTTTCGGAGATACCTGTAATGCACCTTTATAGCCACCCAGTTACGTTGTGACGTTTGGTACACCCAAAGCATTCCTACGGTATCCGGGAGTTGCACAATCTCATGGTCTAAGGAAATGATACTTGACATTAGAAAAGCTTTAGCATACGAACTATGATCTTTGTGCTAGGCTTAGGATTGGGTCTTGTCCATCACATCGTTCTCCTAATGATGTGATCCCGTTATCAACGACATCCAATGTCCATGGTCAGGAAACCGTAACCATCTATTGATCAACGAGCTAGTCAACTAGATGCTTACTAGGGACATGGTGTTGTCTATGTACCCACACATGTATCTGAGTTTCCTTTCAATACAATTATAGCATGGATAATAAACGATTATCATGAACAAGGAAATATACTAATAACTAATTTATTATTGCCTCTAGGGCATATTTCCAACAGTCTCCCACTTGCACTAGAGTCAATAATCTAGTTCACATCATCATGTGATTAACGCTGATAGGTCACATCGCCATGTGACTAACATCCAAAGAGTTTACTAGTGTCTATAAACTAGTTCACATCATCATGTGATTAAGACTCAATGAGTTCTGAGGTCTGATCATTTTTTGCTTGTGAGAGAGGTTTTAGTCAACGGGTCTGAACCTTTCAGATCCGTGTGTGCTATGCAAATTTCTAGGTCATATTGTAAACGCTGCTTCCACGCTCCAATTGGATCTATTCCAAATGGTTGCTCCACTATACGTATCCGGTTTGCTACTCAGAGTCACTCGGATAGGTGTTAAAGCTTGCATCGACGTAACCCTTGAAGGAAATATGCCCTAGAGGCAATAATAAAGTTATTATTTATTTCCTTATATCATGATAAATGTTTATTATTCATGCTAGAGTTGTATTAACCGGAAACATAATACATGTGTGAATACATAAACCTACAGAGTGTCACTAGTATGCCTCTACTTGACTAGCTCGTTAATCAAAGATGGTTATGTTTCCTAACCATGAACAAGGAGTTGTTATTTGATTAACGGGATCACATCATTGGTTGAATGATCTGATTGACATGACCCATTCCATTAGCATAGCACCTGATCGTATAGTTTGTTGCTAGTGCTTTTCTTCATGACTTATACATGTTCCTATGACTATGAGATTATGCAACTCCCGTTTGCCGAGGAACACTTTGGGTGCTACCAAACGTCCACAACGTAATCGGGTGATTATAAAGGTACATTACAGGTGTCTCCGAAGGTACATGTTGGGTTGGCATATTTCGAGATTAGGATTTGTCACTCCGATTGTCGGAGAGGTATCTCTGGCCCTCTCGGTAATGCACATCACATAAGCCTTGCAAGCATTGCAACTAAATGTGTTAGTTGTGAGATGATGTATTACGGGCGAGAAAAGAGACTTGCCAAGAACGAGATTGAACTAGGTATTGATACCGACGATCGAATCTCGGCAAGTAACATACCGATGACAAAGGAACAACGATGTTGTTATGCGGTCTGACCGATAAAGATCTTCGTAGAATATGTAGGAACCAATATGGGCATCCAGGTCCCGCTATTGGTTATTGACCGAGAGGTGTCTCGGTCATGTCTACATAGTTCTCGAACCCGTAGGGTCCGCACGCTTAACGCTTCGATGATGCTTATTATGAGTTTATATGATATTGATGTACGAAGGTTGTTCGAGTCCCGGATGAGATCACGGACATGACGAGGAGTCTCGAAATGGTCGAGACATAAAGATTGATATATTGGAAGCCTATGTTTGACTCGGAATCACTCCGGTGAAATTGGGAATTTTACCGAGTACCGGGGTTACGGAACCTCCCGGGGTCAATGGGCCTTGATGGGCCTTAGTGGAAAGGAGGAAAGGGGCCCAAGTGCTGGTCAAGACCTTCCCCCTTCCCTAGTCCTATTAGGACTAGGAGAAGGGGTGGCGCCTCTCTCCTTCCCACTTGGCCAATCCTAGTTGGACTAGGATTGGGGGAGAATCCTACTCCCGGTGGGAGTAGGACTCCCAGCGCAGCCCTTGGTGGCCGCCAGCCCCTCCCTTCCCTCCTTTATATACAAAGGCAGAGGCACCCCATGACACACAAGTTGATCATTGAGATCGTTCCTTAGCCGTGTGGTGCCCCTTCCACCAAACTACACCTCGAATATACCGCTGCGGAGCTTAGGCGAAGCCCTGCGCCGGTGGAACATCATCATCGTCCACCACGCCGTCGTCTCGACGTAAACTCTCCTCAACACTCGGCTGGATCGGAGTTCGAGGGACGCCATCGAGCTGAACGTGTGCAGAACTCGGAGGTGCCGTGACGCTCGGTACTTGGATCGGTTGGATCGGGAAGAAGTACGACTACTTCCTCCACGCTATGTCAACGCTTCGCTGCTGGTCTCGAGGGTACGTGAACAACACTCTCATCTCGTTGCTATGCATCACCATGGTCTTGCGTGATCGTAGGAAAATTTTTGAAATTACTACGTTCCCCAACAACAAAGGGCATCGAGCCTGGTTTTATGCGTTGATGTCATATGCACGAGTAGAACACAAGTGAGTTGTGGGCGATACAAGTCATACTGCCTACCAGCATGTCATACTTTGGTTCAGCGGTATTGTGAGATGAAGCGGCCCGACCGACATTACGCCAGACGCTTACGCGAGACTGGTTTCACCGCTCCGAGCACTCGTTGCTTAAAGGTGACCGGCGGGTGTCTGTCTCTCTCACTTTAGTTGAATCGAGTGTGGCTACGCCCGTCCTTGAGAAGGTTAAAGCGGAGTCTATTTGACGAAGTATCGCTGTGGTTTTGATGCGTAGGTAAGAACGGTTCTTGCTCAGCCCGTAGCAGCCACGTAAAACTTGCAACAACAAAGTAGAGGACGCCTAACTTGTTTTTGCAGGGCATGTTGTGATGTGATATGGTCAAGACGTGATGCTATATTGTATGAGATGATCATGTTTTGTAACCGAAGTTATCGGCAATCGGCAGGAGCCATATGGTTGTCGCTTATTGTATGAAATGCAACGCCATGTAATTGCTTTACTTTATCACTAAGGAGTAGCGATAGTCGTAGAAGCAATAGTTGGCGAGACGACAACGATGCTACGATGGAGATCAAGGTGTCGCGCCGGTGACGATGGTGATCATGACGGTGCTTCGGAGATGGAGATCACAAGCACAAGATGATGATGGCCATATCATATCACTTATATTGATTGCATGTGATGTTAATCCTTTATGCATCTTATCTTGCTTTGATTGACGGTAGCATTATAAGATGATCCCTTACTAAATTATCAAGAAGTGTTCTCCCGAGTATGCACCGTTATGAAAGTTCTTCGTCTTTGAGACACCACGTGATGATCGGGTGTGATAGGCTCTACGCTCAAATACAACGGGTGCAAAACAGTTGCACACGCAGAATACTCAGGTTATACTTGACGAGCTATGCATATAAGATATGACCTCGGAACACGGAGACCGAAGGTCGAGCGTGAATCATATAGTAGATATGATCAACATATTGATGTTCACCATTGAAACTACTCCATCACACGTGATGATCGGTCATGGTGTAGTTGATATGGATCACGCAATCACTTAGAGAATTGAGGATATTTTTCTAAGTGGGAGTTCTTAAGTAATATGATTAATTGAACTTTAATTTATCATGAACTTAGTCCTGGTAGTATTTTGCAAATTATGTTGTAGATCAATAGCTCGCGTTGTTGCTTCCCTATGTTTTTATATGTGTTCCTAGAGAAAATTTTATTGAAAAATGTTAGTAGCAATGATGCGGATTGGATCCGTGATCTGAGGTTTATCCTCATTGCTGCACAGAAGAATTATGTCCTTAATGCACCGCTAGGTGGCAGACCTATTGCAAGAGCAAGATGCAGACGTTATGAACGTTGGGCTAGCTCAATATGATGACTACTTGGTAGTTTAGTGCACCATGCTTAAACGGCTTAGAATCGGGACTTCAAAGACGTTTTGAACGTCATGGACCATATGAGATGTTCCAGGAGTTGAAGTTAATATTTCAAGCAAATACCCGAGTTGAGAGATATGAAGTCTCCAACAAGTTCTATAGCTAAAAGATGGAGGAGAATCGCTCAACTAGTGAGCATGTGCTCAGATTGTCTGGGTACTTCAATCGCTTGAATCAAGTGGGAGTTAATCTTCCAGATAAGATAGTGATTGACAGAATTCTCTAGTCACCATCACTAAGTTAGTGGAACTTCGTGATGAACTATAGTATGCAAGGGATGACGAAAAGGATTCTCGAGCTCTTCGCGATGCTAAAATCGTGAAGGTAGAAATCAAGAAAAACATCAAGTGTTGATGGTTGACAAGACCACTAGTCTCAAGGAAAATGGCAAAGGGAAGAAGGGAACTTCAAAAGGAACGGCAAGCAAGTTGCTGCTCGAGTGAAGAAGCCCAAGTCTAGACCTAAGCCCGAGACCGAGTACTTTTGCTGCAATGGAACTGGTCACGGAAGCGAACTACCCTGGATATTTGGTGGATAAGAAGGATGGCAAAGTGAACAAGGTTATATTTGATATACAGGTTATTGATGTGTGCCTTACTAGTGTTTATAGTAGCCCCGAGTATTTGATACTGCTCGTTGCTAAGATTAGTAACTCAAACAGGAGTTACGTAATAAACAGAGACTAGTTGAAGGGAAGTGACGATGAGTGTTGGAAGTAGTTCCAAGATTGATATGATCATCATCGCACACTCCCTATACTTTCGGGATTAGTGTGGAACCTAAATAAGTGTTATTTGGTGTTGAGCATAAATATGATTTGATCATGTTTATTGCAATACGGTTATTCATTTAAGAGAATAAATTGTTGTTCTGCTTACATGAATAAAACCTTCATGGTTATGCACCCAATGAAAATAGTTTGTTGGATCTCGATCGTAGTGATACACATATTCATAATATTGATGCCAAAAGATGCAAAGTTAATAATGATAGTGCAACTTATTTGTGGCACTTGCCGTTTAGGTCATATTGGTGTAAACGCATGAAGAAACTCCATGCTGATGGACTTTCGGAATCACTTGATTATGAATCACTTGATGCTTATGAACCATGCCTTATGGGCAAGATGACTAAAGACTCTGTTCTCCGGAACAATGGAGCGAGAAAATGACTTATTGGAAATAATACATACTGATGTATGCGGTCCGATGAGTGTTAAAGCTCACGGCAAGTATCGTTATTTTCTGACCTTCACAAGATGATTTGAGCAGATATGAGTATATCTACTTAATGAAGCACAAGTCTGAAACATTTGAAAAGTTCAAATAATTTCAGAGTGAAGTGGAGAATCATCGTAATAAGAAAATAAAGTTTCTACGATCTGATCGTGGAGGAGAATATTTGAGTTACGAGTTTGGTCTTCATTTGAAACAATGTGAAATAGTTTCGCAACTCACGCCACCTGGAACACCACAGCATAATGGTGTGTCCGAACGTCAGAATAACCGACTTTATTGGATATGGTGCGATCTATGATGTATCTTACCGATTTACCACTATCGCTTTTGGGTTATGCATTAGAGACAGCTGCATTCACGCTTAATAGGGCACCATCTAAACCGTTGAGATGACACCGTATGAACTATGGTTTAACAAGAAACCTAAGTCTGTCGTTTCTTAAAGTTTGGAGTTGTGATGCTTATGTGAAAAAGTTTTCACCGATAAGCTCGAACCCAAATCGGAGAAGTGCGTCTTCATAGATTACCCAAAAGAAAATGTTGGGTACACCTTCTATCACAGATCCGAAGGCAAGTTTTTCGTTGCTAAGATGGATCCTTTCTAGAGAAGAAGTTTCTTTCGAAAGAAGTGAGTGGGAGGAAAGTAGAACTTGATGAGGTAATTGTACCTTCTCCCTTATTGGTAAGTAGTTCATCACAGAATCAGTTCCATGATTCCTACACCAATTAGTAAGGAAGTTAATGATGATGATCATGAAACTTCAGATCAAGTTGCTACCAAACCTCGTGGGTCTTCCAGAGTGAGATCCGCACTGAGTGGTACGGTAATCATGTTCTGGAAGTCATGTTACTAGACCATGATGAACCTACGAACTATGAGGAAGCGATGATGAGCCCAGATTCCGCGAAATGGCTTGAGGCCATAAAATCTGAGATAGGATCCATATATAAGAACAAAGTGTGGACTTTGGTTGACCTGCTCGATGATCGCAAGTCATGTTAAATGAATGGATCTTCAAGAGGAAGACGGACACTGATAGTAGTATTACTATCTACAAAGCTCGACTTGTCGCAAAAGGTTTTTGACAAGTTCAAGGTGTTGACTACAATGAGATTTTCTCAACTGTAGCGATGCTTAAGTCTGTCCGAATCATGTTAGCAATTGCCATAATTTATGAAATTTGGCAAATGGATGTAAAAACTGCATTCCTGAATGGGTTTCTGGAGGAAGAGTTGTATATGATGCAACCGAAGGTTTTGTCAATCCTAAAGGTGCTAACAAAATGTGCAAGCTCCAATGATCCATCAATGGACTGGTGCAAGCATCTCGAGTTGGAATATACGCTTTTGATGTGTTGATCAAAGCATATGATTTTATACAGACTTTTGGAAAGACACTGATTTACAAGAAAGTGAGTGGGAGCACTACAGCCTTTCTGATAAGTATATGTGATTGACATATTGTTGATCGGAAATAATGTAGAATTATTCTGCAAAGCATAAAGGAGTTTTTTCAAAGAAAGACCTCGTTGAAGCTGCTTACATATTGAGCATCAAAGATCTATAGAGATAGATCAAGACGCTAGATAAGTTTTTTCAATAAATATATACCTTGTCAAGATTTTGAAGTAGTTCAAAATGGAACAGTCAAAGAAAAGTTCTTGCCTGTGTTGCAAAGGTGTGAAATTGAGTAAGACTCAAATCCCGACCACGGCAGAAAATAGAAAAGAGAATGAAAGTCATTCCCTATGCCTCACCATAGGTTCTATAAAGTATGCTATGCTATGTACCAGACTCTTGTATACCTTGCTCTGAATTTGGCAAGGAGTACAATAGTGATCTAGGAGTAGATCATCGGACATTGGTCAAGAACATCCTTAGTGAGGACTAAGGAAATATTTCTCGATTATGGAGGTGATAAAAGAGCCCGTCGTAAAGAGTAACATCGATGCAAGTTTTTACACTGATCCAGATGACTCTAAGTCTCAATCTGGATACATATTGTAAGTGGGAGCAATTAGCTAGAGTAGCCCGTGCGAGCATTGTAGACATAGAATATTTGCAAAATACATACGGCTCAATGTGATGAGACCCGTTGACTAAGCTTCTTTCACGAACAAAACATGATCATACCTTAGTACTCTTTGGGTGTTAATCACATAGCGATGTGAACTAGATTATTGACTCTAGTAAACCCTTTGGGTGTTGGTCACATGACGATGTGAACTATGGGTATTAATCACATGCAGATGTGAATATTAGTGTTGAATCACATGATGATGTGAACTAGATTATTGACTCTAGTGCAAGTGGGAGACTGAAGGAAATATGCCCTAGAGGCAATAATAAAGTTATTATTTATTTCCTTATATCATGATAAATGTTTATTATTCATGCTAGAGTTGTATTAACCGGAAACATAATACATGTGTGAATACATAAACCTACAGAGTGTCACTAGTATGCCTCTACTTGACTAGCTCGTTAATCAAAGATGGTTATGTTTCCTAACCATGAACAAGGAGTTGTTATTTGATTAACGGGATCACATCATTGGTTGAATGATCTGATTGACATGACCCATTCCATTAGCATAGCACCTGATCGTATAGTTTGTTGCTAGTGCTTTTCTTCATGACTTATACATGTTCCTATGACTATGAGATTATGCAACTCCCGCTTGCCCGAGGAACACTTTGGGTGCTACCAAACGTCACAACGAATCGGGTGATTATAAAGGTACATTACAGTGTCTCCGAAGGTACATGTTGGGTTGGCATATTTCGAGATTAGGATTTGTCACTCCGATTGTCGGAGAGGTATCTCTGGCCCTCTCGGTAATGCACATCACATAAGCCTTGCAAGCATTGCAACTAAATGTGTTAGTTGTGAGATGATGTATTACGGAACGAGAAAAGAGACTTGCCAAGAACGAGATTGAACTAGGTATTGGATACCGACGATCGAATCTCGGGCAAGTAACATACCGATGACAAAGGGAACAACGATGTTGTTATGCGGTCCGACCGATAAAGATCTTCGTAGAATATGTAGGAACCAATATGGGCATCCAGGTCCCGCTATTGGTTATTGACCGAGAGGTGTCTCGGTCATGTCTACATAGTTCTCGAACCCGTAGGGTCCGCACGCTTAACGCTTCGATGATGCTTATTATGAGTTTATATGATATTGATGTACCAAGGTTGTTCGAGTCCCGGATGAGATCACGGACATGACGAGGAGTCTCAAATGGTCGAGACATAAAGATTGATATATTGGAAGCCTATGTTTGACTCGGAATCACTCCGGTGAAATTGGGAATTTTACCGAGTACCGGGGTTACCTGAACCTCCCGGGGTCAATGGGCCTTGATGGGCCTTAGTGGAAAGGAGGAAAGGGGCCCAAGTGCTGGTCAGACCTTCCCCCTTCCCTAGTCCTATTAGGACTAGGAGAAGGGGTGGCTCTCTCTCCTTCCCACTTGGCCAATCCTAGTTGGACTAGGATTGGGGGAGGAATCCTACTCCCGGTGGGAGTAGGACTCCCAGCGCAGCCCTTGGTGGCCGGCCAGCCCTCCTTCCCTCCTTTATATACAGGGCAGAGGGCACCCCATGACACACAAGTTGATCATTGAGATCGTTCCTTAGCCGTGTGCGGTGCCCCTTCCACCAAACTACACCTCGAATATACCGCTATGGAGCTTAGGCGAAGCCCTGCGCCGGTGGAACATCATCATCGCCACCACGCCGTCGGTCGACGAAACTCTCCTCAACACTCGGCTGGATCGGAGTTCGAGGGACGCCATCGAGCTGAACGTGTGCAGAACTCGGAGGTGCCGTGACGCTCGGTACTTGGATCGGTTGGATCGGGAAGAAGTACGACTACTTCCTCTACGCTATGCCAACGCTTCGCTGCTGGTCTCGAGGGTACGAGACAACACTCTCATCTCGTTGCTATGCATCACCATGGTCTTGCGTGATCGTAGGAAAATTTTTGAAATTACTACGTTCCCCAACAACCCTTTACGCCGAACTCTTTATTACCTCCATAACTGAGAAACATGTCCTTATTTACTCCAAGGACAATTTTGACCGCTGTCCAATGATCCCTTCTGGATCATTCTTGTACCCTTGATGACTCATGGCAAGGCACACTTCCGTGCGATTACACAGCATAGCATACTATAGAGCCTACGGCTGAAGCATAGGGGACGATCTTCATCCTTTTTCTCTATTCTGCCTTGATCGAGATTTAAGTCTTAACTTTGTACCTTACATCTCAGGCAAGAACTCCTTCTTTGACTGATCCATCTTGAACACCTTCAAGATCGTGTCAAGGTATATGCTCATTTGAAAGTACCATTAAGCGTTTTGATCTATCCTTATAGATCTTGATGCTCAATGTTCAAGCAGCTTAATCCAGGTTTTCTATTGAAAAACACTTTTCAAATAACCCTATATGCTTTCCAGAAATTCTACATCATTTCTGATCAACAATATGTCAACAACATATACTTATCAGAAATTCTATAGTGCTCCCACTCACTTCTTTGGAAATACAAGTTTCTCATAAACTTTGTATAAACCCAAAATATTTGATCATCTCATCAAAGCGCACATTCCAACTCCGAGATGCTTACTCCAGTCCTTAGAAGGATCGCTGGAGCCAGCATACCTTTTAGCATCCTTAGGATCGACAAAAACTTTCTTATTGTATCACATACAACCTTTCCTTACGAAGACTGGTAAGGAAACTCGTTTTGACATCCATCTGTTAGATTTCATAAATGCAGATAATGCTAATATGACTCCGACGGACTTAAGCATCGCTACGGATGAGAACATCTCATCGTAGTCAACTCCTTGAACTTGTGAAAAAAAACTCTTCGCCACAAGTTGAGCTTCATAGACGGTGACATTACCGACTACGTCCGTCTTCTTCTTAAAGATCCATTTATCTCAATGGCTTGCCTATCGGGCAAGTCCACCAAAGTCCATGCTTTGTTCTGATACATGGATCCTATCTCGGATTTCATGGCTTCTAACCATTTGTCGGAATATGGGCCCACCATCGCTTCTCCATAGCTCGTAGGTTCATCTAGCAACATGACCTTCAAGACAGGATTATTGTACTACTCTGAAGTAGTACGCATCCTTGTCACCCTACGAGGTACGGTAGTGACTTGATCCGAAACTTCATGATCACTATCATAAGCTTCTACTTCAATTGGTGTAGGCGCCACAGGAACAACTTCATGTGCCCTGCTGCACACTAGTTGAAGTGATGGTTCAATTACCTCATCAAGTCTCCACCATCCTCCCACTCAATTCTTTCGAGAGAAACTTTTCCTCGAGAAAGGACCCGTTTCTAGAAACAATTACTTTTGCTTCTGGATCTGAGATAGGAGGTATACCCAACTGTTTTGGGTGTCCTATGAAGATGTATTTATCCGTTTTGGGTTTGAGCTTATCACGATGAAACTTTTCACATAAGCGTCGCAGCCCCAAACTTTTAAGAAACGACAACTTAGGTTTCTCTAAACCATAGTTCATACGGTGTCATCTCAACGGAATTATGTGGTGCCCTATTTAAAGTGAATGTGGTTGTCTCTAATGCCTAACCCATGAATGATAGTGGTAATTCGATGAGAGACATCATGGTACGCACCATATCCAATAGGGTGCAACTATGATGTTCGGACACACCATCAAACTATGGTGTTCCAGGCAGTATTAATTGTGAAACAATTTCCACAATGTCTTAATTGCGTGCCAAAGTTCGTAACTCAGATACTCATTTCTATGATCATATCATAGACATTTTATCCTCTTGTCACGATGATCTTCAGCTTCACTCTGAAATTACTTGAACCATTCAATAATTCAGACTTGTGTTTCATCAAGTAAATATACTCAACATCTACTCGAATCATCTGTGAAGTAAGAACATAACGATATTCACTGCATGCCTCATGTCACATCCCAGATAGACCATGCACTAGGGTGTGCATCATGTTTAAATTTCACCTGAATTTGAAATGGGGAAGGCAGGAAACCCCAGAACACCCCCTTAAAAGAACTAGGGTTTACTAAAATTTATTTCAATGAATCCAAATGCCCTTCAAAATGCTCATCCTCTTTGTTTGGGTTCGAACCCATGTCAAAGGAGGTGCACCATTTTCTAGGTCACCTAAGGGTTCTAGATTTAATTCACAAGTTTTGAAATGAGCATTTCAAATTATGAAAAATATTTTAAATGTTCAAAATTTGTCAAACTAAAATGTTTCATGTTGGGAATATTCCAACAAGTGACCAGGAGCATTTTGGTAATTTTGAAATAGTTTTGGTATTTTAAAACCCTAACAAAGTTGCAGAAAATAGAAAAACTTTAAAAAAGAAAAGACTTACATGTCGCCATGCGACCGCCCACTGCCCGCCCAGCCCAACAGCCAGCCAATGAGCTGCTTGGCTCGACAGAGCAGAGCAACTGATCTTGCCGGCCCTGAGCGCGCCACACAGCTGGCCGCCGCCTGCCCCGCCGCCCGCCGCCTGGGCGACCCACGCGCCGTCGCCCGACCCTGGACACCTCACTTCCCCCCTCCTCTCTCTCTCGCTCGCCCCAACCTGGCCCGACGCCATCGCCGACGCTGCGCCACCGTCGGCGCCGTGCTCCCGCCGTTCATACCCCTCCCCGCCATGTCTAGCAGCTCCGCCGCACCCCGTTACCTCTAGCTAGCCTAATCCCCCTCGCTCTAAGCACCCCGAGGCCACTACCCCGACCTCGACCGAGCTCAAGGCCGCCGGAGATCCCCATCGCCGTCGCCGCCGCATCAGACCGCCCCCGACCCCGACGAGGCCCTCCACAGGTTCGCCGTGAGCCTGGCTACCCCTCCATCCCCTCCATCCTCTTCCTCGTGCCCCACCGCGAGCGCTCGTTGATCACCCGAACCCACCGCCGCGGAGCTCGTCGCCGACGAGCCTCCGGCCAACTAACGGCCCTGCCACCACGTCCATCACACTCACCACGCCCCAACGGGCCTAACCGTGCACTTCCCGCGCCTCGCCAAGCCCTCTAGCCCCAAACCCGTCGATGGCCGAGCCCCGGTCGCCGCCCGACTCGTCGCCGGCGCCCACTCCGGCCACCCCTAACCCAACTGACTCCACCACTAACCGCGGCTCACCTCCACTTCACGTAGGTGCTCCCAGCTCCATTTGGAGCCGGAAAGTGCAAAGCACTTGCTCCGCCGCGCCTGGCCTCGCCGGCGGCTAGACGCCGGTGAGTTGACCCTGTCCGTGGGCCCTGTTGACTCTCTGAGTCAATGACAGGTGGACCCCAGTTAAACTAATTAGGATTAGTTCTAATTAAACTAATTAGTTAAACTAAACCTGACATGCGGGTCCCACTGGTCAGTTTGACCTGGATGACCCGTTGACCCCTGACGTCATGTTGACCTCATCTTTGACGATTAATTCAAATTCTGGAATTATTTTTATATAATAAATTCGAATATAATTCAAATTTCAAATGCTTATAACTTTTATTCTATAACTCCAAATGCAAAGATTTATATATGAAAATTATCAGAAAAATACACTCTATCCATTGGTACAGGTTTCATGCATGTTAAAACAAGTTAACTATGCTGAATAACCAGATTAAGATTTCGCACCATTAGGCCTAACTCAAATGAGCTATCATTTGAACCTTGAATTCAAATGAGCTCATCCCCTGTCCTTCAACTTGCATTAGGCCAACACACATCCATATTGCCATGTCATAGCATGCATAATATTGTTGCATATTGCTTGTATGTTTATTTTGGTGTGTTTTCATGATAGGTTCTGCCTCAAGATAACCTCGATTACCCATCCAAAGGCAGTTCTCTACCCCAGCCCATCGGGCAAGCAATTCATTGATCATTCGATACAACCCATGTTCTCGCTTCGCTCTCGTTTCTTGCATTAAGACAACGCGATTCAACTGTTGTGTGCTGCGGTAGTTGAACCCACTTCCTTTGCATGACTGTCATTGCCACAAGAACTAGATGAAACCCACTAGTATGTGTAGGAGTTGATTGAGCCATGTTTGTGATTCCTACCATGCTATGCTTGCTATGCTTAGAGTTGTGTCAGGTCTGGCTCATCGGGATGGTGAACTGGAGTGAAAGGTTGTGTTGGTTCGAGAGTGAAAGTGTTGAACACGATTTGGTAAAGGTATCGATGAGAGGCCATGTAGGAGTACATGGTGGGTTGTTTCATTGAAGCCGAACTTAAGAACTGAGATCTGTGTTTGTGATCCATGAACTAGCTACTACCACACATTGGGATCCTGAATTGACCCTCTCGGCTTCTTAACCACCCCTGTTCATAGTCCGGGAGTTGCAAGTAGTTTCTGGTGTTTGTAGTATCTTTGGGGCCGCATACAACGCGCTGACCTTAGGGGTGGGTTGTGTTGCGGTAGGCACTGTGGCCCGGTGTACCGAAAGTGCCCGTTTGGTATCTCGGGAACCCCGCACACATCGTTCGGGGCTGTATGGGAAACCTCGGCGGACTCCTGCGGATGGAACCCGAATAGGCGATAAACCTGGACTAGGGACTTGAGTGTTTAGGTAGGCTGAGGCCGACACCCACGTTGGGCTTCCGCTTGAAGGTTGCAGAGTACATGTCGTAAACGCGGCGATAAGTGGTGAGCGTGTGTGAAGAAGTATACCCTGCAGGGTTAAATATGATCTATTGAATAGCCGTGTCCACGGAGAAGGACTTCGGGTTACCTATATCAGTTCATAGACAAGTAAATGGATACTACTAAAAGCCTCAAGATAAGTGTGAGTATCGTGGATGGCCCTCTCGGGGATGACGAGAGAGGATCCACGGTGGAGTATTGTGATGGTGATTAGTGGACTCGTATGCGACAAAATGCTTTACAAAGTGGTGTTACGAGGGATAGCTTAGCCAAGAGTCAAAGCTGGCTTGCTGCAAATAACTCCACTTCCTTCCTTGAGAATGTGCATGTATGATAGGATTACGTGGTAAGACTTCTTTGAGTACTTTTGTACTCATGTTTGTAATCAATCTTTTTCAGAGGACTATACTACCCCCTCCGACGGATTCTATGTAGATGTTGACTTCGACGAGTAAGCTAGCCACCCAGGTGGCGATCTAAGACTTGTGAAGGGCCATGTAGATAGAAAGGCTCCAACAAGCTTTCTTTCTTTCTAGAGTCTGTACTCAGACATAATTTGCTTCCGCATGTGCTTGTATGATTGTATGACTTGAGTGTTGGGTCATGTGACCCCTACCTGTATGAATGTGTTATGTATGGCTCCTCGGAGCCACTTAAATAAAGTACTTGAGTTGTAGAGTTTTGTTGTGATGCCTTGTTGTATTTACTCATATCGGGCATAATGCGTGTATGATTGAAATGCTTGGTATGAGTGGGATCCGACAATCTAGTTGTTTATCCTTGGCAGCCTCTCATATGGGGAAATGTAGTCTCGTGCTTCGGCGATAGTAGTCCGCTTCTGCCCGGTTCACGAGTCCTGCTAGCCCAAAGACTCTGCTTGGACACTTGACTGGCGGCATGTGATTCATTTCGTTCCTATGTCCATCCTTCGGGAAATGTCACGCGGTGATACTTGGAGTCCTGCCTAGCTGCTACAGCCGGGATACCGAGTCCTGTTAGCCAGTGCTACAGCCCGAGTTCATACGTTGATGACCGACATGCTCGAGGTGATTCATGTATGCCTGTCCCCATAGGTTAGTGCCGCTTTGGGTTCACGACTAGCCATGTCGGCCGGGTTCTTTGTCATGTGGATGCTAGCGACACTATCATATCGTGAGCCAAAAGGCATAAACGGTCCCGGCCATGGTAAGGCGACACCTGTGGAATACCGTGCGTGAGGCCGCAAGGTGATATGAGGTGTTACCAGCTAGGTCGATGTGACTTGGAATCGGGGTCCGACAGCGTTGGCATCGAGCAGGGCTGCTGTGGGTTCGCTAAGCCAAACTGGTCAAGTTGAGTCTAGAAATGCTTTAGTTATATGTAGGGAATTGATTGTGGGAGGAACGTAAGGCTCTTTTTACTCCTTTACCTTATGCCCTCGATCCGAGTCATCCTCTTCTCATTCGGCGTGGGTTTAGGACTAGGCTCTATTTTCTCTATCGAGTTCACGTGTTACTAATCCGTAGTACCTTATAGGATTGTTGGTTACATCCTCAGTTCAGTGCTACTAAATTTTAGTATGCTATTACTTGAACCAGAACCTTGATATGATGTTGTTGAGTGGTTTTGCAAATCTGATTTTGAATGTCTCAAATCTGATTTTGAGCATTCTGAGATGTTATGCTGCCCGATTTTCCCTAGGAATTCTAATGCCTTTGCATTATGGCTGTGCTTTCAGATGGCCACCCGTTCCCAGAACCAAGTGGTTCGCCTGACCCGCTGCATTGATGTGTGCGGTCACACGGCCATGTTGGTTAGGGTGATGATCGAGGCTGGTTATCGATGGTATCCTGAATATACCGCCGAGGAGCAGTTCAGGATTTCAATCAAAGCCAATATCTATGCACGGTCCGGATTTATCCATCCTATCCCGAGAGCTCTTGAGCCACTTCACTTGTTCTTATGGGCTCGGAATCACTATTGGAATGTCTGTACAAGATGCAGCCTATTCCATGATGACTATTATTCGAGCGAACTGCTTTGCTGAGCAACACCGACTTCCGCTATATGCCAAGATCTCTTCCCAGGGCGCATGGCTACCTTGAGGTTTGTACAGCGATGCCTCCCATGAGGACTCACCTTCGCACTACCACCGAGTTCTTTGGAGGACAAGGACCGTGAGAACCGGGCCTTGCGTATGGAGCTGTTTAATGCCCGTTCGACCACTTTGGGCTACTCGACTAGGTTTGCACCGCGTGCAAGCCGGATGTATGGACATGAGAGACTTGTACCTGTGCGGGCGAGTCTGCCGGACTTCATGGAGTGGCGTGAGGTTGGAGGCATCACTCCCCCTCGTGGGCCTCTTCTGCCACCGTTTGTTGGTCCACGGCCACATCCGAGTCCTTATGGTCCACAGGCCCCACAGATTGTGCATGCTTCCTGACGATCATGTTCCACTTCCAGGTCTGGGTGGTGACTTCTATGAGGACTACTATGGAGCTGCCTGAGGTAGTAGTAGTATCCCTAGTATGGTAATGGTTGTGCTTCCACCGTCCTGCGTGACTCATGGAATACGACTTAGTGTGTATCGTTCCGGAAGTGTAGAAAAATAATGTATAGGAGTTGGAATGCTTCCGATAAGATGTAACGCCTTTCCTTATAGTTGTACTCCGTCAGGCTTGTACTAAACTATGAATGGTGTGTATGACCGATGGTATATATATATATGGCAGTTTATATTACCATGTCATACGGATGAACATCTTTGCATTCCATACTGTCCATTACCTTCCGCACTTCCTTGTTAACTTCTGCCATCCTGGTTTAAACCTTTGCTTTGTCTCCCAGGATGGTCAACACTCAAATTCTCCTGCTGTTCGGGCAGGGGAGAGGCCATGCAGCCGAAATGTGAATCTGCCGCAACCGCCATCTTTGGCTGAGGTGATCTTTGAAGCGAGCGCAATAAGCGCTAAACCAACCGCTTATTGGGCGGATTGAACAAAACACAGACGCCAGCCAAGAAACGATGGGGTTTCACTCAATGACTTCGTCAAGCTATATCCTCCAAAGTTCAAATGTCTGTCGAGCCACTCGACGCCGATGATTGGCTCCGCGATATCCACCACAAGCTGCGTTCGCCAATGTGGCTGAGGTGACAAGGTTATCTTTGCCGCCTATCATCCGGAAGGTCTGCCGGTCTCGGTGGGAAAACTATGAGGCTATCGTCCGCTGGACAAGTTACAACTTGGGATGAATTCAGTGCCGCCTTCATGAGCACCATATACCGAAGGTCTTATGGACCGCAAGCGTGAGGAATTTTGCAGTTTCACCCAAGGCGGTGACGGTGGATGCCTACAACCGTGAATTTGGGAGGTTAGCACGTTATGCTCCCAAGAAGTTTCTACCGATGCTAAGAAGCGGCGAGGTTCCGTAAGGACTTAGCCTGAGCTACGCCGAGATCTTCGTGCATGAGTGTACCTCTTTCTGAAGCTAGTCAATAAGGCTATCAGCCGAGGCTGGGCGGACTGATTTGAGGCTTCACGCAAGCACATCCGTGATTCTCGATCGTCATCCGCTCGGATCCCGAAGCGCGGGTTTGGGTTCCAAATACGGCTCTACCACCCAGTACACCCCGAGGCCATCCTTCGAGGCGCCGCCCCAACCAGCCGTATTTTCCACCCAAGACATATGGAGGTCCAACTGCTAGTGCTGCTCCACGGCCAAATGTGATCACTTGCTTCAAGTGTGGAGAGACGGGCCACTATATTCGAGAGTGTCCCCAGAACAACCCCAATCAAGCTGGAAAGTCTGTTGGCCGCGGCAAGCCAGCAGGAAAGGTTCCCTATGCCAAGCCAGTTGCCACCGCTCGTGGCCATGTCAACTATGTCTCTGCTGAAGAAACCTATGAGGATCCCAACGTCGTCCTCGGTACGCTTCTTGTTAATTGTCATCCGGCAACTGTTCTATTTGATACTGGAGCATCTCATTCATTTATTTCTGAGAGCTATGCTCGATTGCACAACACCACATTCTGCGACATGCCTACCTCCATGGAAATTCAAACTCCTGGTTCTAGATGGCAAACCTCTAGAATAAGTCATGGGAATGAAATTCTTGTCGACAGATTAGTCTTTCTTGCATCTCTAATAGCTCTCAAGTCCTCGGACATAAACATCATCTTGGGTATGGACTGGATGTCAGCCCATTATGCTAAGATTGATTGCTCTACTAGAACTGTTCAACTTACCCATCCTTCGGGCAAAACAGTGGATGTTTTAACCCGAGTGTCTAAGCGCCAGCTTTACTCCTTAAATGCCAACCCCCTTCCAGACCTCGAAGATATTCCGGTAGTCCGTGATTTCCCGGATGTCTTTCCGGAAGAACTGCCAGGTGTTCCACCTGACAGGGATGTCGAGTTCGTGATAGATCTTATTCCTAACCGTCCCAATCTCTAGAAGACCTTATAAGATGGCACCCCTAGAACTAGCTGAACTTAAGAAACAACTCGATGAGTCCTTGCAAAGGGTTTCATCCGTCCTAGTTCATCTCCATGGGCTTGCCCCGCCTCTTCGTCAAGAAGAAGGATGGTACGGATCGGATGGTTGTGGATTACCGACCTGTCAATTTGGTCACCATCAAGAACAAGTATCCGCTCCCGGGATCAACGACTGTATGATCAGCTCGCTGGATCCTCGATCTTCTCAAGATGGATTTGAGGTTGGGCTACCATCAAATCAAAATCAAGAACGGGACATTCCTAAACGGCCTTTGTCACTCGTTATGGCCAATACGAGTACACGTCATGTCCTTTGGATTAACCAATGCTCCAGCCACCTTCTCTCGGTTAATGAACTCAATCTTCATGGAGTATTTGGATAAATTAAATCGTGGTATACCTCGATGATATACTCATCTACTCCAAGAATGAGGAAGAACATGCCAACATCTAAGGCTAGTATTGATGAAACTTGAGAGCACCGCCTTTATGCCAAATTCTCTAAATGTGAATTCTGGTTACCGTAAGTGACCTATCTAGGACATGTAATCTCTGGTAAGGGTATTGCTGTCAATCCCGAAGCGAGTTCAAGCCGTCCTTGATTGGACTCCACCTGAATCGGTCAAGCAAGTTCGAGTTTCCTCGGTTTAGCGAGCTATTGCCGCCGCTTGTCGAGAATTCTCTAAAGTTGCTAAACCCCTAACCGAACTCCTCAAGAAAGATAAGAAGTTCAATGGACGCCACAATGCGAGATCAGCTTTCAGAACTGAAAAGACGCTCGACATCTGCTCCGTATTTGTTCCACCAGATTTCTAAGGACTTTATTATCTATTACGGCGCCTCGCGACAAGGACTAGGTTGCATACTCATGCAAGATCGTCATGTGATTGCCTCGCTTCTCGGCGCCATCGTCCACATGAGGATAACTACCCCACACGATCTAGAGCTTGCGGCGATGGTTCATGCACTCAAAACCTGGCGACATTACCTTACGGGTAATCGTTGCGAAATCTACACAGATCACCAAAGTCTGAAATATATCTTCACCCAACCGGATTTGAATCTCGTGCAAAGACGTTGGGTCGAGTTGATTACAGATTTCGACTTAGGAATATCCTACACCCGAGTGCAAAGCCAATGTCATGGCTGACGACTAAGTCGCAAATCTTATCAGTAACAATTTGATGTTACAACAAGGTCAACCAATTCTCCACGAGGAATTTCGTAAGCTTAATCTTCATATTGTTCCTCGAGGATTTCTTTCCACCACGGTGGCGAAACCTGACCTCACGGATCGAATCATAGCTGCTCAGCGAAGATGATAGAGGATATCTCGGATCAAGGAGAACATCGCTAGCGGAGCTGCTAAATGTTTCTCCATAGATGAACGGGTGTTGTCTTCTTGAAAACCGCCTAGTGGTTCCCAAGAAACAACAGCTACGGCAATTGATCCTTAAGGAAGCTCATGACTCTCCTCTCACCATTCATCCTGGTAGTACTAAAATGTATCAAGATCTACGCCAGAGGTTTTGGTGGACTAGGATGAAGAGAGAAATCGCTCAATACATTGCTAATCTGCGACGTACGTCGTCGAGTTAAAGCGAGCATCAACGGCCTGCTGGTACCCTTCAACCTTTGGAAATTCCTGAATGGAAATGGGATAAAATCGGTATGGACTTCATTACCGGGTTTCCCAGGACCAAGAGAGGAAATAACGCTATCTTCGTCGTTGTTGATCGTCTTTCCAAAGTAGCCCACTTCCTACCCGTTCGCGAGAGCATAACCGCTAGTCAGCTAGCTGATTTATACATCTCTCGAATAGTGTCTCTTCATGGTGTTCCCTTGGAAATTAACTCAGACCGTGGGAGTCTCTTCACCTCCCGATTTTGGGAAAGTTTCCAAAACGCTATGGGAACTCGTCTCTCCTTTAGCACCGCTTTCCATCCCCAATCAAGTGGTCAAGTAGAACGAGTCAATCAAATCCTAGAGGATATGCTTCGAGCTTCTGTCATCTCTTTCGGCATGAATTGGGAGAAATGCCTTCCATTCGCCGAGTTCGCTTACAACAATAGTTATCAAGCCAGTTTGGGCAAAGCCCCTTTCGAAGTTCTTTATGGACGAAAATGTCGAACGCCTCTTAACTGGTCAGAAACCGGGGAGAGACAACTCTTTGGCCCGGATATGATTCAGGAAGCAGAGGAGCAGGTTCGCGTTGTTCGTGAGAAATTGAAAACAGCCCAATCTCGTCAAAAGAGCCAATACGACCGCAAGCATAAGCCTATGGCTTATGAAATTGGCGAAAGGCTTACCTCCGGTCACCCTTTGAAGGAACCCATCGATTCGGTATCAAAGGCAAGTTGGCTCCTCGTTACATTGGACCTTTTCGCATTCTTGCCAAACGAGGGGAAGTTGCCTACCAATTGGAACTACCTCCGCATCTTTCCAAGGTCCATGATGTCTTCCACGTTTCCCAACTCAGGCGTTGCTTCTCGGATCCTGTCCGTTGAGTGGACCACGCAAACGCTTGATCTCCAAGATAACCTCACCTATCGAGAATATCCCGTTCGTATCCTCGATCAAACCGAGCGTACCACTCGACGTCGGAATATCAAGTTTCTAAAGGTTCAATGGTCAAACCATTCCGAGCAAGAAGCAACTTGGGAAAGGGAGGATCGTCTTCGACTTGAGTACCCCACCTTTTTCGCAATGATCCTAAATCTCGGGCGAGATTCTTTTGAGTGGGGTGAGTTGTCACATCCCGGATAGACCATGCATTAGGGTGTGCATCATGTTTAAATTTCACCTGAATTTGAAATGGGAAGGCAGAAACCCTGAACACCCCCTTAAAAGAACTAGGGTTTACTAAAATTTATTTCAATGAATCCAAATGCCCTTCAAAATGCTCATCCTCTTTGTTTGGGTTCGAACCCATGTCAAAGGAGGTGCACCATTTTCTAGGTCACCTAAGGGTTCTAGATTTAATTCACAAGTTTTTGAAATGAGCATTTCAAATTATGAAAAATATTTTAAATGTTCAAAATTTGTCAAACTAAAATGTTTCATGTTGGGAATATTCCAACAAGTGACCAGGAGCATTTTGGTAATTTTTGAAATAGTTTTGGTATTTTTAAAACCCTAACAAAGTTGCAGAAAATAGAAAAACTTTAAAAAAGAAAAGACTTACTGTCGCCATGACCGCCCACCCTGCCCAGCCCAGCCCAGCAGCATGGTGGCTGCTTGGCTCGGCCAGCGAGCAACTTAATCTTGGCCCGGGCGAGCGCAGCGCGCCACGCAGCTGGCCGCCGCCTGCCGCCCTCGCCGCTCGCCACTGGGCGACCCACGCGTCGTCGCCCGACCCTGGACACCTCACTTCCCCCCTGCCTCCTCTCTCTCGCTCGCCCCCAACCTGGCCGACGCCATCGCCGACGCGCCACCGTCGACGCCGTGCTCCCCGCCGTTCATACCCCTCCCCGCCATGTCTAGCAGCTCCGCCGCACCCCGTTACCTCTAGCTAGCCTAATCCCCCTCGCTCTAAGCACCCCGAGGCCACTACCCCGACCTCGACCGAGCTCAAGGCCGCCGGAGATCCCCATCGCCGTCGCCGCCGCATCAGACCGCCCCCGACCCCGACGAGGCCCTCCACAGGTTCGCCGTGAGCCAGCTACCCTCCATCCCCTCCATCCTCTTCCTCGTGCCCCACCGCGAGCGCTCGTTGATCACCCGAACCCACCGCCGCGGAGCTCGTCGCCGACGAGCCTCCGGCCAACTAACGGCCCTGCCACCACGTCCATCACACTCACCACGCCCCAACGGGCCTAACCGTGCACTTCCCGCGCCTCGCCAAGCCCTCTAGCCCCAAACCCGTCGATGGCCGAGCCCCGGTCGCCGCCCGACTCGTCGCCGGCGCCCACTCCGGCCACCCCTAACCCAACTGACTCCACCACTAACATGGCTCACCTCCGGCTTCACGTGGGTGCTCCCAGCCCATTTGGAGCCCGGAAAGTGCAAAAGCACTTGCTCCGCCCGCGCTGGCCTCGCCAAGCTGCTAGACGCCGTGAGTTGACCTGTCTCAGGGCCTGTTGACTCTCTGAGTCAATGACAGGTGGACCCCAGTTAAACTAATTAGGATTAGTTCTAATTAAACTAATTAGTTAAACTAAACGACATGCGGGTCCCACTGGTCAGTTTGACCTGGATGACCCCGTTGACCCCTGACGTCATGTTGACCTCATCTTGACGCATTAATTCAAATTCTGGAATTATTTTTATATAATAAATTCAGAATATAATTCAAATTTCAAATGCTTATAACTTTTATTCTATAACTCCAAATGCAAAGATTTATATATGAAAATTATCAGAAAAATACACTCTATCCATTGGTACAGGTTTCATGCATGTTAAAACAAGTTAACTATGCTGAATAACCAGATTAAGATTTAGCACCATTAGGCCTAACTCAAATGAGCTATCATTTGAACCTTGAATTCAAATGAGCTCATCCCGTCCCTTCAACTTGCATTAGGCCAACACACATCCATATTGCCATGTCATAGCATGCATCATATTGTTGCATATTGCTTGTATGTTTATTTTGGTGTGTTTTCATGATAGGTTCTGCCCCCGAAGATAACCTCGATTACCCATCTGAAGGGCAGTTCTCTACCCCAGTTCCATCAGGCAAGCAATTCATTGATCATTCCGATACAACCCATGTTCTCGCTTCTGCTCTCGTTTTACTGCATTAAGACAACGCAATTCATTGATCATTCCGAACTGGTATCTTAATACCCTGGTGCTACTAGGGGTACTAGTAAAGTACACATTAACATAATGTATATCCAATATACTTCTATCGACCTTGCCAGCCTTCTCATCTACCAAGTATCTGGGGTAATTTTGCTCCAGTGGCTGTTCCCCTTATTACAGATGCACTTAGTCTCGGGTTTGGGTTCAACCTTGGGTTTCTTCACTAGAGTAGCAGCTGATTTGCCGTTTCATGAAGTATCCCTTCTTGCCCTTGCCTTTCTTGAAATTAGTGGTTTCACCAACCATCAACAATTGATGCTCCTTCTTGATTTCTACTTTCGCGGTGTCAAACATCGCGAATACCTCAAGGATCATCATATCTATCCCTGATATGTTATAGTTCATCACGAAGCTCTAGCAGCTTGGTGGCAATGACTTTGGAGAAACATCACTATCTCTGGAAGATCAACTCCCACTCGATTCAAGTGATTGTCGCACTCAGACAATCTAAGCACAAGCTCAAGGATTGAGCTTTTCTCCCTTAGTTTGCAGGCTAAGAAAATCGTCGGAGGTCTCATACCTCTTGCCGTGGGCACGAGCCTGAAATCCCAATTTCAGCCCTCGAAACATCTTTTTTTTTCGCGATGTTTTGAAAAACGTCTTTGGTGCCTCAACTCTAAACCGTTTAACGAACTATCATGTAGTTATCAAAAGCGTGTATGTCCGATGTTCGCAACATCCACAGGGCGGCGTTTGGGGTTCAAACACTGCGGCGGTGCATTAAGGACATAAGCTTTCTTACATCGCATAATCGCTCTTGTCAACTTTCAACTATATTTTCTCTAGGAACATATCTAAACAGTGGAACTAAAACGCGAGCTTACGACATAATTTGCAAAGATCTTTTGACTATGTTCAGGATAATTAAGTTCAACTCATGAACTCCCACTCAGATAGACATCCCTCTAGTCATCTAAGTGATTACATGATCCGAGTCAACTAGGCCGTGTCCGATCATCACGTGATACGGACTAGTCATCATCGGTGAACATCTTCATGTTGATCGTATCCTCAATACGACTCATGCTCGACCTTTCGGTCTCTTGTGTTCTGAGGCCATGTTTGTACATGCTAGGCTCGTCAAGTTAACCTAAGTGTTTCGCGTGTGTAAATCTGGCTTACACCCGTTGTATGTGAACGTAAGAATCTATCACACCCGATCAACACGTGGTGCTTGAAGCAGCGAACTTTCGCAGCGGTGCACAGTTAGGGGAACACTTTCTTGAAATTTTAATGAGGGATCATCTATTTACTACCGTCGTTCTAAGCAAATAAGATGTAGAAACATGATAAACATCACATGCAATCAAATAGTGACATGATATGGCCAATATCATACTGCTCCTTTTGATCTCCATCATCATCGTCACCGGCATGACACCATGATCTCCATCATCATGATCTCCATCATCGTGTCTCCATGAAGTTGTCTCGCCAACTTATTACTTCTACTACTATGGCTACCGGTTAGCAATAAAGTAAAGTAATTACATGGCGTTGTTCAATGACACGCAGGTCATACAATAAATAAAGACAACTCCTATGGCTCCTGCCGGTTGTCATACTCATCGACATGCAAGTCGTGATTCCTATTACAAGAACATGATCAATCTCATACATCACATATATCATTCATCACATACTTTTGGCCATATCACATCACATAGCATACCCTGCAAAAACAAGTTAGACGTCCTCTAATTGTTGTTGCATGTTTTACGTGGCTGCTATGGGTTTCTAGCAAAACGTTTCTTACCTCATAAAACCACAGCGTGATATGCCAATTGCTATTTACCCTTCATAAGGACCCTTTTCATCGAATCCGTTCCGACTAAAGTGGGAGGCGGCACCGCTAGCCACCTTATGCACCAAGTGCATGTCGGTCGGTGGAACCTGCCTCACGTAAGTGTGCGTGTAAGGTCGGTCCGGGCGCTTCATCCCACAATCTTGTCGAAACAGGATTGGACTAGTAACGGTAAGCATATTGAACATCATCAACGCCCACAACTACTTTGTGCTCTACTCGTGCAAAGAATCTACGCAATAGACCTAGCTCATGATGCCCTTTGTTGGGGAGCGTGGCAGAAATTCAAAATTTTCCTCGTGTCACCAAGATCTATCTATGGAGAAACTAGCAACGAGGGAAGGAGAGTGCATCTACATACCCTTGTAGATCGCTAAGCGGAAGCGTTCAAGAGAACGGGGTTGAAGGAGTCATACTGCGTCGTGATCCAAATCACCGGGATCCTAGTGCGAGCAGACGGCACCTCCGCGTTCAACACACGTACAGCCGGTGGCGTCTCCCATGCCTTGATCCAGCAAGGAGAGGGAGAGGTTGAGGAAGACTCCATCCAGCAGCAGCACAATGGCGTGGTGGTGATGGAGGGCGTGGTAGTCCAGCAGGCTTCGCCAAGCACCATGGGAGAGGAGGAGTAAGAGAGGTAGGGCTGCGCCAAGAGGAGAGGTTCTCGTGTCTTGGGCAGCCCCAGTTCTCATGTATTTATAGGGAGGGGAGGGGCTGCGCCCCCTCTAGGGTTCCCTCCCCAAGGGTGGCGGCAGCCCCCAGATGCCATCTGGGTGGCGGCCAGAGGGGGAGAGAGGGGAGGCGCGCCTGGGGTGGGCCTTAGGGCCCATCTGCCCTAGGGTTTGCCCCCTCCCACTCTTCCCTGCGCCTTGGGCCCCTTGTGGGGGGGCGCACCAGCCCACCTGGGGCTGGTCCCCTCCCACACTTGGCCCACGCAGCCCTCCGGGGTTGGTGGCCCCACTTGGTGGACCCCCGGGACCCTCCCGGTGGTCCCGGTACGTTACCGAAAAAACCCAAAACTTTTCCGGTGACCAAAACAGGACTTCCCATATATAAATCTTTACCTCCAGACCATTTAGGAACTCCTCGTGACGTCCGGGATCTCATCCGGGACTCCGAACAACATTCGGTAACCACATACAAACTTCCTTTATAACCCTAGCGTCATCGAACCTTAAGTGTGTAGACCCTACGGGTTCGGGAACCATCTGCGACATGACCGAGGCGTTCTCGGTCAATAACCAACAGCGGGATCTGGATACCCATGTTGGCTCCCACATGTTCCATGATGATCTCATCGGATGAACCACGATGTCAAGGAATCAATCAATCTCGTATACAATTCCCTTTGTCTAGCGGTATTGTACTTGCCCGAGATTCGATCGTCGGTATCCCGATACCTTGTTCAATCTCGTTACCGGCAAGTCTCTTTACTCGTTCCGTAACACATCATCCTGTGATCAACCCCTTGGTCACATTGTGCACATTATGATGATGTCCTACCGAGTGGGCCCAGAGATACCTCTCCATCAACCGGAGTGACAAATCCCAGTCTCGATTCGTGGCAACCCAACATACACTTTCGGAGATACCTGTAATGCACCTTTATAGCCACCCAGTTACGTTGTGACGTTTGGTACACCCAAAGCATTCCTACGGTATCCGTGAGTTGCACAATCTCGTGGTCTAAGGAAATGATACTTGACATTGGAAAAGCTTTAGCATACGAACTACGATCTTTGTGCTAGGCTTAGGATTGGGTCTTGTCCATCACATCATTCTCCTAATGATGTGATCATGTTATCAACGACATCCAATGTCCATGGTCAGGAAACCGTAACCATCTATTGATCAACGAGCTAGTCAACTAGAGGCTTACTAGGGACATGGTGTTGTCTATGTACCCACACATGTATCTGAGTTTCCTTTCAATACAATTATAGCATGGATAATAAACGATTATCATGAACAAGGAAATATACTAATAACTAATTTATCATTGCCTCTAGGGCATATTTCCAACAATTTTCTTGGTCAGCCGAATGACAGCTCTCCTCGTCTTGAAAGATTTGCAGCCCAACAGGCCTGACAAAGCGATTTACTTGGCAAATCACGAAAAAACTAGGTTGTGGCCGTGGACCCAGCTGTCATCCTCTCCACGTACAGTACTCTTCCGATGGAAGTCGGTCGTTGACCACATTGACCACGCCGCGCTGAGAGGACCAAGGCGGTGGACGACGGCGAGGCCTAGGAAGGGGACGACGCGAGCCGGGAAAACGCGGCAAGGATGCCCACGCGGATGGGAGTATGAGGGTTCACTGGTTCGGCTGCGGTGTGAGGCTGCCGTCGTTCCAGGGCCTGGCTAGCGGTGGGAGTAGTAGGGGGCGATGAGGCCTCAACGGCAGCCTGACCCGCCATTGGAGGCGAGGAAGCAGCGGTCTCGCCGGCGCTGGTTTGGGCGGGTGGTGCAAGAAGAGCAGCGATTGAAGAAGCGGCAGGACCGTTCGATTCAAATCCAACTGTTACTGCTACTAGAATCATTTGTTGACTAAGTTGACAAGCCCCGCGTACGCGTCAACTTAGTAGGCCCACAGGTCAGCCTCCCAATCGGTGCGCCCTAGATGTCAGTGGGAGGAATCATTTTTTTCGCGTAATAAGGAGGTAGTTGATTGCGTGCGGCCAGACCAGCGAAGGGAGTAGGGTGGGCCACAAGAGGAGGGAGCAGGCAGTCCTGCCGGCGCTAGTTTAGGCGGCTGGAGCAGGAAGATCAGAGATTGAAGAAGCACGTCGGCCGTTGGATGGACATCCAACAGTCACTACTTCTAGAATCGTGTATTGACTGACAAAGCCTTGCATAAACAAGTCAGCCTCGGAATATGTGGTGTGTATAGCCCATTTGCTATTATTTTTATAATTTTTACTCATTTTCTAATTCATACGGAATTTATTGTAGCCCGTTTTCCATTTTTAGAATTGCTGCCCATTTTCTGGTCAGTACCAGGGTTAAAAAAATTAACTAAATATGTGGGAAGTTTTGAAAATTCACAAATTTTTGCTCGGGAACAAAATATTCTTAATCCAAAAATTAGTAGCCATACTAAAACAAATTTAAAAATAAATTAGTACTATGTCATGTTAAATCCAATGAAATAAGTGTAAGATATTAGTGAAGAACAAAAACAAAAAATGAACTAATATTCCATTTGCTATAATTTTTTTGGAATTTTCAACCCCTTTTGATATTACTTTTAACAGACACTGACCATACTCTTTGGCCAGGCCGGAATGCATCCTCCTCGTCTTGAAAGATTTGCAGCCCAGTAAGTCGGAGAAAAAAATAGGCCTAGCTTGGGAATTCTTCAAAAAGAAATATTGGGCTACCTATTTTCCCAAAGAAAAAACTGCTGGGCTGGTCATGTTATTAGACGGGCCACAGAGACCGCACAACCCAGTTTATAGCCTGCTCCTCCGAATTTACTACTAAAAAAAGTTGTGCAATTCTGTCGTTAATTGACTATACATTGAAAATGATGTGGGTCCCAGATATCAGCAGGGTGGATTAGAGTAAAAAAACGAGGGGTTCATCTGAGTAGTAAAAGAGGCGCTTGCTTGTGTTCGGGAGTGGACCTGGTGGGTCCGTACTGTCATACTCACAACTACAGTCCTCTCCCGATTCACTATGTTGACAGGGACCGTTTCAAACAAAAACTATGTTGACATGGCCGGACGGCGGCGCCGCGGCGAGCGCACCAAGGCGGAGGATAAAGTGTTGTCGCCAATGTGCTGGGTTGGGTTGGACATTCTTATTGAAAAATAAAAATGGACCAGATCTATTTACGACGTTGACTACGATTTGCATGGGTCCGCTGGTTGCAAGAAGAAAATACTGGGAGAAAGAAGACTGGTCGCTATCTTTGCCGAAGAATAATATCGACTCAATGTAACGACACTATCATAGGAAATAATATCCTCCTGTTAAATCGTGAATTTAAAGAACTGGTGCATGAGCATTTAGCTTTATTTATTTATTTGTTTACTTATTTATGTTTAGGGGATCATGACCATGTACCTGGGCCAGATTCATGTGAGAGCCTCCCTTCCAGTTAATTATGGGCTTCTCTATTGGGCCTTCATCAGTGGGTTGCATGTTATCAACAAGTGGAAAATGTGTTCTGTATGAAAAATAGTATGTGCTATGTACGGGGCGGGGCACTAAAGGATCAAACCGTGCAACGACTTCCAAAACATTGTGTTTGTCGTTCTAACAACACATTTATTCAACCAACAGACGAAATATACTACTGATTGTACATTGAAAACAGCAGCAGCAGCAACCAGGGCTGGGGGTGCAACAGAAGCAGTAAGCAGGCCAGAAGCGTGTAGACGCAGCTCTCTCTTCCAAACCAAACATCAACCATCATTAAAAAAAGGGCTACCAAAAAGAACAAGTGTATGCATCAAACTAAATAAAGATCCTACTACACCAAGTGTACGCATCTAACTAATTGGCTCAGTTAGACATTACTATTTATTAAGTTGTGGAGATTGGCTGACGGCTTGAACCAGATGGGTGCCTGATGGGGGAAACTCCAGCCAGCAGGTCGAAGTCTGATACTTGCGACCCTCTCTCCTACTTTGGGCTGCAGAGCGTGGCGGCACATATAACGGTATGGTGCATGCAGAGACGCATGGTACGTTGTGTACACACAGTTTTGCCTGATGAGTGAAACCGCGCTGCCATCATGATCCTTGCCATTGGTTATCTCCTGGTTAATCGGATAATTTGGTCCGACAAACAGAGAGCGTGTACCAAGGCTACTTACCAACCTCCAGTCAGAAATTCCTGAAGGCCCAGAGAAGCTGGGATCCTGCTCAAAGACCTTGTAGTGACTGTGACTGTATTCCACGAAACAACACGCCTGGTACGTGCGGACGATGATCAATCGTTCGCCGTCGTCTGATCGAGCCAAGAACCACCTGCAACTGCCATGCCGCTTTTCTTTGAAAGGGCCTAGGATTAGGAAGGGTAGGGACACCAGGCGGCCTACAACATCATATCAAGTTGGAGTCAAATAACCCTAAAAAAGTTGGAGTCAAATAAAAAAGGGCTCTTGATGTAGTCAATCTTAAGAGCAGCATGTTATGAGCATGAATATTTTTTCAGTAAATGTTGACAGTAATATAAGCAAGCCATCATGATATCATAGGAAAGTAACATCTGCTTTGTAACAGCCGTTTGTAGCGATATTGGAGTAGGCCAGCAATACGTCAAGCCATAGAAGGAGTCGACAAGATAAATGAAGCCCTTGTGTTCAATGGCATCGAGAGAACCATGGAGGATGTATGATCCTGCGATGGGCGTGCAGATTTATCCACTTACCGCAATGACTGGCAGATAGGCGAGACCGCGGTTGAAGAATGCAATTAGCTCAAGTCTTTATAATTCGCAGATCTTGTGGGCACTTGGCAGATTACAACCTTGAGCAAATCAAACTTGGTATCATGTTGGCTCTTGTAAGATTCCGAGTATTACGGGCGCGGTGCCAAAGCAGTGCAGTGTTAATCGAAGGAAGGGGGATCAATCGTCGGGTGTAGACCTCCACGAGCATCCAGCTGCCGCGACCATCGACGAGCACCATCCAAGACGTGTTCATGCCGACCCAGTACATACCATTAATGTATTTGAGGGTGACGGGGATCGGATCGCAGTCAAGGGGGTTGATGCTCGCCACCCTACGATCATTATGCTACGTGACACGCCATTTCTGAAGATCAGGCGGCATCTGCAAGCAAGGAGCTGGCTTAAAAAGCTCCGGCCTAAGGGCTTTGAGTAAACGATACAGCCCCGACGAGCACGCGGCTAGCGGCATGGTACTGAGATTGTCCACACGCGAAACAATGAGCTTGATTACCTATGTGGGGAGCGAATTCCAGCCACTCTTTTGGCGGACGCTGCTCGGTTCTGCCATTGTTAGTGCTTGGGTTTCGGACGAGGGGGAGAGGCGCCTTAGCGGGGATGGAAGATTGGACGAGGGGGGAGGCGCCTTAGCGGGGATGGAAGAGCGGACAAAGATGGAGAAGCGAATATGTGTTGCGGGAAGTGGACAGGTGATGATGGCTACAGCATGCCGCTTGACTTACGAGACACATACCAGCAGCTTAGGGTCATATCGAAGTCAGGCAACTTGCTTGAGTGATCACAGTACTGGTACTCCCTACAGTACCTGCTACTATGCCCTAACTTGCTTGAGTAGAGAAGTAGTGGAGTAGGACTCTGCTCTACTACTAGCACCGGAGGAGTAGTATGTTCTAATCTAAAATAGTTACAAACTTCAATGCCCGAGCGTGGAACGACTACGAACCGCCATCGGTGCTAACTCCAATCCTCCAAGTCATGGATTTGTTTCTTTTTAACTTTCATGCATTTAATCAGTAGCCAGCCACAGAAGTCATGTACCTTTGTCTTGACAAAGGAACACACAGAGTACTTAGAATACAAGATTAAGGATGCAATCAACTTTTTATAGAGGGTGAATCATACACGCAATTAACTCAAATGGATTGGACCTGACTCTATTATTCTCCAATGGCAACCGGCAAATTTCCTCCTGCGGGCCGGAGTAGGTTTCTCGGTTTGCATACAGGTTTAACGGAGGGGTTTGATGGAGGCGAGGAGGCGTGTTTAGCCGGGCGTGCAGTGGACGACGCAGTACTATTCGATTTGACAACTACAACTAGTATATTATAAAAAAACAAAGAAGAGTAGTAGAGATAGAGATAAGAATAGAGACTAGGGAGGAGTACCATCTACTGATTCGTGGGCTACTCTTGCGCTCCATTCAGCGGCCGCAACGTCCCCTACAGCCACTCCCTCCTGCGCTCCATTTGGCGGGCACTTTTGAAATTTGGGGAGCGCACTCTCGCGACTGCTAGCAGCGACGACTTCACCGAGGACGACTTCTTCCCCGACCTCGGCAACCTCTTCCTCAATGACATGGGCGACAACCTCAACGCCAATGGTGCTGCTCCCATTGCACCGTATGTGTTTCTGTCCTTCATGTTTGAAATCGTGGTAGAATTCATGTTTCTAGTCTGTGTCCTAGATTCGATTTGTTCATCTACTATGCTAGTCTGCATGATTAGTTTAATCTCTGTTATAGCCGTCATGATTTATTTTTTAGTAAATCTCGTAGTAACTTGCTCATATATTCAACTGGCGGAACGTCCCCTACAGCCACTCCCGTTTCACGGACGGCCGGGAAGATGCCTCCAAGGAGCCCTTCGTTTACTGCTATGAGTGCCCGGTGCCGTTTTGGGGCTCGCCGGCGGACATCGTGCATCACCTGATGCAGGCGTGCGGCGATCACTACTGGCCCTTGGCGAAGAACATCAAGTACGAGACGTGCTACCCGTTCACCGTGCCGGAGTCGCTGGAGGATCAGCGCCGCCTGCTAGTCTCGGAGGAGGACGGCAGCGTCTTCCTCTTGATCGTGGCCACCGACGAGGTCCGCGCAAGCCGCCGCCACATCTATGTAGTGTGTGTCAGGGGCGACACCGCTGACGCTGACACTGACACAAGGCCGATGTACGGGTGCGTGCTCACTATTACTACCCCTCGGAGGTACGTGGGCGGCGACACTGGCTACATCAAGCTGACTTGGACTCTGCCGAGGTGGGACCTTCCCACCGATGTGGACATGGAAGACGCATGGTATTATTTGACCCCCAACAATGTGCATGGGGACTCCAAGGAGGTTCACCTGGACATCTGCATTACTAAGTTAAATATTAATCATTAGTCTTTGCTCAATGTAATCCGCTGTCTAAGCATGTGGAGACTTCCATGCATGATCTTGCTCTATTGGAGTATCGCGCATGAATAAAAGTGTATCCATTTATGGTTTAGTCTAGAATCTTCCATGTATGAATTTTTACTACAGTACTGGTGAAAGACTTATGATGAACCATTTCTTACATATCCTCTGCCCCCTTCCAAGTCATCCTGATTTAATCCCTCTGTCTAGGTGTATAAGGGCATGGTTAATACTTAAATAGTATAGCCAACTGTTGACTAGAAGAAAGTGCCATGTCATCTATAGCCAACATGTATAAAAATGGATACTCAATAACTAACTCTTGAAGATCATTTCCTGCAAAGCACAATAAGAGTTATTTCTTCACAAGTTTTGGATGCAGGTTGAACAGTTGAACGCTTTTGTTTGCAAAAGATACTTTTTTATCTATTTCACCCGGATGTTTGTGAGCTCTAGAGATGAAATAATATCCGAACAAACCTATCGATACCCGTTACACATGAGATGACCCCCACATCCTTTGTCGAAATAAAAAACTCCCCGATCAATGCATTTCACTCTTCTGTGCAACACACGGGCACCTTACTATAGCTTAGTACGACCAAAAATTGAACTAACATTATATATAGTACGATAAATGATGATGCATGTCACCTAAAATTATATCATTGAAAACTATGTTCAAATACGAATCCAACGATATTGTTTTTGTTGACATGCACTAACATTTTGTCAGTTAAATCTTCAGTCAAATTCAATGGGGGATAAACCACGACCGATGTAGTAGTACGAGTGTAGAGGGCGGCGCTGCACGGGAGTCTCACCCCGCTCGTGGCGCGGCAGTAAAGCCGTCATATCACAAAACCCAACCACTCCCAGTAATAAGTGGCCTGGTAAAATAAACGGACA
Source organism: Aegilops longissima (assembly GCA_021605205.1). Classification (NCBI taxonomy): domain Eukaryota; kingdom Viridiplantae; phylum Streptophyta; class Magnoliopsida; order Poales; family Poaceae; genus Aegilops; species Aegilops longissima. The sequence goes on from CM038680.1 coordinate 617,325,585, forward strand.
AGCAACCATCACATCCCTCCGTATTTTTTGCATTTCATCTCTCTGCATTGACTTTCTCCGGTTCATCTTGCACACTCGATTCCTAGGTACTACTCCTAGTATTCCCAGCTACTACTCCTAGTATCCCTAGCTACTACTCCTAGGGCCAGTTCTTTTGGCGGCTTCCCCAGCTTTTCCCATAAGACTAGTCATAGTGGAGAGTAACATTAAGGCGCCTCACTCATTTATTTGGGCTTCTAAACTACTACTAGTAGTACCTCCGTCCTGGTTTATTCCTCACCATTGTAATTTGTGCTAAATTTTGACCAAACATTTAACTGATAAAATGGTAGTGCATGTGACATGCACTAACATTTCATTAGTTAAATTTATGATCAAAATTTGACACAGATTACAATGGGGACCAATAAACCAGGGCGGAGGTAGTAGTTATGGGATTACTAATCTAGAAGCCTAAAAGAACTGGCCCCTGGTACTCCTACTAGTAGTAGTACTCAAGTTGGAATTCCAATTGCACGGCACAACTTGTTAGGCAAAAAATTTGATACAGGGTGTAGGAAGCGGTTTGGGAATTTGCATGCCTTTCGACCCGGTGAGATACTCAGCATAAAAGTACTACGGAGAAATAACCACAGAGAAGGAAGCTAAAAGTAAACAATCAAACGAGCATTTTTGCATTTGTTTTGCATTGAATCGTTTCACAAGCTTGACTAGTGTTGTTTTTCTACTTTTACAAAAACCGCATCGTAATGTTAAAATGTGCATTTGCACGTACATAAGTAATAGAGTACTCCCTCCGTCTAGGTGTATAAGTCTTCCCTCCTTCTTGGTCACAGTGCACAACCAAAGATGACTTATTGACCTGGACGGAGGGAGTAGCACAGTCTACAAGCATATATAGAGAGAGACGTGTAGTGTGATAGTATATAGTAAAGTTTGTGCTATATGCACGTACTTGCAAAATGCGTACGAATACACAAGGTTCCCAAACTTTCCCTTTTACATACTTAATTAAGGACGCTAATAATTCTTGAACGTTCAGGATTTATCATTTGCGTCCCAAAACTAATGGCATCGCCTTACGAAACAAAAATTATACTCCTACTAAAAGCCACGGCGCTCGCAGGAGTGCTTGCGGCGCACCATGAGTGCCCTGGTGCGCGGTCGTTTCCCAGCGCGCCGACACAACGCCTCTTCCTCAGCCTCGCAACTCGTGAGGTGCTGATTGGCGGCTTGCCGGCGGGCGAGCGCGATCTACCGGTGTGTTGATCTGGCGCCAACAGGTACTCCTCCTCGCTAGATGGGGGCACCCGGTCCACGTACCGCCAAGCGTAGATGAGGCGCTTGGGCCCGACTGCACTCAGGGCTTTGGCACGGGCATCCTCCTCCACCCTCACGGCCCTCGCACGAGCCTTCTTCCAAAGAGCCAATTGCCTGACTCTCTCGGACGCGACATAGGCCTGTCAGGCAGCTTGTTCCGTGGTGCGCTTCTCTTCCTCGGCCTTCTTTTCTGCCTCTACTTTGGCGCGCTTTGCAGGAGGCAAAGCCTCCCACAAGGCGACATCCATTTCTTTCCAAAGCTCCTCAAGGTAGGGGGGCTCGGCGGGCGGCGCGGCGTTCTCCTCATAGCGGGGAGCCGACGTGTCCTCCGACCCGCATGCTGGCGAGATTGGGAACGCCGAAGCGTCCACCTCGACGCGTCGTGGCGAGGAGTAGAACGCTGGCGCGTCCTCCTCGACTAGTGGTGGCGAGGAAAGGAACGGCGACGCGTCGCGTCGTGGCGAGGAGCGGAACACCGACGCATCCTTGATTAGTGGCGGCGAGGAACGGAACGGCGACGCGTCACCGTCCGCGCGGTGCAGCGAGGGGCACCTAGGGCTTGGGAGGGGCGATGCCATGGTGGTCGACGTGAGAGGGAGGGGGAGGAGATAGGGATGAACGTGAACGTGAGGGGGGGAGATAGCGATGTCGTGGGAGGCGCAGTATTTATAGCGAGCAATGGCACACCTCGTAAGATATGGATCGAAGCTGCATCGATTAATCGCAGGTCAGTTCGCGCCAGCGACATGTGGGCCGCACCCTGTTGGGCCCATATGTCGCTGACCCAATGCACCTGGAGTTAAGTAACAGCTACGTGGGCATATTTGTTGGAGTAAATTACGGGGGAGGGAAGGGGTGGAAATATTGCTGGTCAAACGGATTGGACGAGCGCGGGGGGAGGAGAGTCATGCATGCAGATTTTTTCCACACGGGGTGGAGTGGTGGGACCTCCGGAGGGAGAAGGAGAGTCTGGCAGGCATATTATTTCCACACGTGGAGAGGAAAAGATTTGGAGATGAACGGGCTTCCTGCATGTATGGGGAAGGGTGCATAATAAGTCTCATCTTGCATGCCGGGCTAGGTATAGTCTCAAGTCTATAATAACATACACGCCCACACATGTTCATATTTCAAGGTGCACTAAATTATTGCATGCAATGATTAAGGCTGGCCATAATGGTGGTATCTTAGCTGGTATCATGCACACGGGAATAGCAAACATGCTGATGTGGCAAAGAATTAAAGAAGAGAGGGGGGTTAGAGTAACTAGTGTTCATGCATGCATTGGCAAACACATTTTTTTGTGAAGAACTACAAAAACTATTCCACTGCCTCTATCTTGCTAAGAGTAGGTCAAATTTTTGAATCGAGCCCTTTAAACTAGAAGGGAGGTAGTAGTACTCTAATAGCTAACCTTGGCCCTGCTTGGATCCATGTGTTAGAGTTAGTTTGGGTTAGTTTGAACTCAACTAACCCAAAAACAATCTAACCCACCCAAGAGGTGCTTATTTGGGTTACTCCCTCCGTCTAGGTGTGTAAGTCATCTTACGTTGTGCGCCGCGACCAAGGCGGAGAGGAAAACAAGAAAACTTAATGTCTTTTTGCTAATTAATAGCATTGCATGCAATGAACTAACCACTGCATGTCATGTTTGGCAGTCTCAAGTCATTGAAAGCATGCACGGCCCACATCTCTTATTGGTTGATATGTCACAAAACAAGAAACGAGGAGGGATTTAATGTACGGTGCCTAAGTGTTTTGAGATTATTTGGTTTTCGTAAGGTGACTTACACACCTAGACAGAGGGAGTAGTTCTTCTCGGGACACTAAAAACACATTTTTCTCTCGCTCTCCCCGCAACAGATCCCTCCCCACTTCCTCGAAACTTCTCGTCCACTCCCTCCCTCCCTCCCTCTCTTACCGCCCATGAAGGCACCTCGCCGTATCCGCGCTCCATCTAACCCTGTCATCCAAACACCTCTTTTGCTAGAGTTACTTCAGGGTTAGTTCAGGATTAGAATCTTTAACTCATCTAACTCATCTAATAGTGGTTATTATACTCATTATAATCAGTATTGTAGACATTGATATTTTTAGTGTAAATTTTGTCAAGCACTTTGCAAACGGTTGAAGGAAGTAAAAAGGACCAGAGGGAGTATCATGCATGCGGAGTAGGCAAAAAAAAATTCTCATTTATAGCCGGTCAAAGTCTCAAAGGGCGCGACCGCGCGAGGGAGGCGAAGGTCGTGGGAGGCGCGATGGTTGAGGGAATTAAGTGAAGTTACCCACGCGCCGGCATGGTGTGCGAACAGACAGAAGCTATACCGCCAGGCCTATGATATGGGTCCCGCATAGTTCTCGAGAACTCTTTGGGGGCTTGTAGCCGTTTATCCACCGGGCAAGCCAGCAACCCCACGCCGTTCGCACACCCTACTCGTCCCCATCTTTTACTAGTAGAGTACCTTAGAATAGTTCACTCCCAGTCGTCTCGTCCTTTCACATTATGGCAGTTCCACTAATCCTAACCCTCCTCCCAAATCCATGGCGTCCCAAATCTCCATGATCGGCGGTGAGTACAACGTTAGAACCATCACCGGCGATGAGTTCAACGTCATCTACACCCATACTTCCGCAACGGTGAAAGAATGCCTTGCTCGCTTCAAACGCATGTTCGAAAACTCAAATGATGAGTGGGTCGCTGGGCTAGATGTTGAGTACACCACAGTCCTGGGAAGCAAGAAGAAACTAAAGGAGGCAGAGAAGAAGAAGCCCGCCGTGATCCAGGTTTGCGTGCATGACTTATGCTTGGTCTACCACATATGCCATGCCGACGTTGAGTGCGACGAATTTAAGAAGTTCCTCAAGGGCGGCCGAGTCAAATTCACATCAGAGACTTTAGGAACGACAAGGAAATCCTGGGTCGGATAGGCCTCGTTCTAGGCCAGCCCTTCGATCTCCAGAAGGCAAGCCTGGTGTCCTCCTCTCAACCTTCAATGCTGACCCTAGCAGCAGCCATGATTGATCGCTCATACGCTAAACTAAAGAAACCTCACCACGAGTTTCATCATGCATGGGAGTCGAAGACATTAGATGAAGATCACATCCTGTACGCAGCAATGGATGCCTACCTTTGTTTAAATATCTACAAGGGTTGGATGAAGAAGCAGAGCCCAGTGTCCGGTTCAAGCAAAGAAACATCGGCGAAGAGGAAGAGGAAGAGGGACGAGGACGAAGTCGAGGACGTGGACTCGGACTCCGAGTAGGTGGCAGTGCCGTCGCTCATGCTGGTTCTACTGCAGTTTCAAGCGGCTAGTTGCTTAGTTTATTTTCAAGGGTGTGTTGTGTTGAGGCCCCAGCAGAACTATGTTTATGTTCTTTCTCATTATTTGAACTCTTTAGTACGTACAGTAGTACTAGTACTATGTCTTACTACTGTTCTTCTTGCAGTTGGTACTACTGCTCGTATCTTCGTGTTCCTACTGTAGTTAATACGTTCGTACTAGTAGTATAATTTGGGTCGGTCTATTTGTGAAAGAAGTTCGACGAAGTGTAGGAAGAAGACGGCAGGGTGCCCATGATCTATCTTATGAGTGTTGGGTGTGGAATGCAGTTCGCCGGAAAAAAATGGATCGTGCCCGGGGTTAAACGGATGGCGGGGGTGGGGGGAGCATGGCGGTGGCACGCGGTTCAGGGGAGGGCGCGGTAGCGGCGGCAGGCGGTTAGGCGTGTGGCGGGCTGAGAAGATGAACCGTGCATCTATTTCGGAGGTTGAAGAAGCCCTTCTAGCCATCCATGTTGCATCGAACGCCTCACAAGAGTCGACTGACCCAAATTGCTCCTTCAGATTGCAGGATCCACGTGGCATTCAAGGTCTCGAAGGTAGATTCCGCGTCTGCACCCGGTTTGCGGGCTTGACGCGCACGCGACTGGCTTCCGCCACGATAGCCACCATGCACGCCTCCTCTGTGCGGGCGGAGATGACAATGACACGCTAGTTCCTCCTCGCCGGCGTGCTGGAGCACGCGCTCGTCCTCCTCTTCGTACGCTGCGTGCATAGACGCGGCTCCACCAGCTGCTCGCGCGTGCTTGGCAGCGCAGTGGCATCGCGAGAGGGATCAGAGACGACGTGGCGGGCGAGCCTTGACTTAAGCGGCGACACGGCGGTGATGGGCGAGAAATTGTTGGCCGGACCAGGCGGGCGCCGGCATGCGCAACGGCGGCGGAGTCATATTGATGAGTGCGGGTATGGGAGCTTAGTTTAGTTTTATATAGGGTTGGTCAAACTTAAAAGAAAATCATACTAGTACACGTAAACATTAGACTTAGGCAACGCTTTTATTAGTTACCACAGCCATGATACGGAATCCTGTGCAAGCGCGTGAACCACGGCCGCGCGGTCGATCGAACAGTGTGTCACCGTGTCGCGCTCAAAGGACACCCATCGAACCTTTTTGTGTGTGTGAAAACAATCCCTGAATATTACTCAACTTTTTTCCGGGAAAAGTTCTTGACGATACAATATTTCCATATATTTGAATTTAGCTCCAGTTCGTGTTTATTTGGATTTGGACATTTTTGGTGCGCCCTAGTTTTTTTTAATACTGATTTTGGGGCTATTTGGTTCCCAGCCACCATTTGCCAAGCCAAAATTTGGTAGCCACAGTTTAGTTGGCATGTGTTTGGTTTTTGCCACACTTTGGCTTGCCACACTTTATTGCCCCTATGGCCCACTTGTCATAGAGACAATTTTGTTCCAACTTTTGCCAAAGTTTGGCGTCCAAAGTGCCTGTTTGGTTCTAGGCCTAACCATGCCACACTTTGCCATACAATGTTGCCACACTTGCCTAAGGTTAGTTCTTCAAGATGAGAGCCACAAGTTGGCAAGCCTAAGAGAATCTTGCCACATTTTTTGTGTGTATGTGATGTGGGACCCTAGTGTGACTTGCCTAAGGTGTGGCTTGAACCAAACATCCACCCAAATTGGTCGAACTTGCCTAACCTTAGGTGTGGCAACCTTAGGCAAACTTAGTCTCAAACCAAACAGCCCCAAAGTGTGTGTGACTGAGAGAGAACGTGTGTATGTGTCCATATGTGTGTTGTGGCGGAAGGGCAATGTGGAGACAGTGTGCGTGTGATAGAGACATAGAGAGGTGTGAATGTGCAAATGATCATGCATGAGTGAGACATAAACTGATGCTGATATGCTGTGTATGCATGAGAGAATGGTCTTCTATTTTACTTGTGTGTGTGTGTGAGAGAGGGAGAGAGGAGCATCCGTGACACAACAACCATCTCTCTCGATTCGTCCGTCCCTCGCACGATCGCATGTAACACATGCATCAACGAACACATTTTGACACCCTCACCCGGCCCCTGCCCACCTCAAGGCTCGCACAACGCTCTCTATCTCGCACGCACAATCTCTTCGTGAATACATGTTTAGCAAGTAGCTTTCCGTCACATACACACACATTTCTCTCCTTAGGTTTGTTTTCTCTCGATATCTGACACACACACACACACACAAACAGACAGACAGCACACAGCACACACACACCCCCTCCCATGAGCACACAATTCATCCCCATCCAAGGTTATATGGAGACCACTCTCGCTTGTGCTTCTCTGCACCCCAGCATGCACAACACCTCAATCTTCAAAGAGGGCATCGAGGAGATCGAAGACGGCGACCACACTGCGCTAGAGAATGCGGGGCCATTTGGAAGCAGGATGATGTGACGACGACTGACTCACTCCTCCCCCCACCCTCCCTCTCTCGCACAAAATTACCAATCCCTCTCTACCCCGCACAAATTTATCAATCCCTCAACCCACGAGATCCTTCCCCTCTCGTCCATGTTTTTGCAGCTCTCCCATCAGACCTGTTGTCTCTTCTCCTTCCACGTGTACAGAATCCAGATGCACACGCATCTCACGTATATTACATGTCTCCATCTTTCTCAGAGACCTAACTTCTTCCTCTCTCTTTCTCTCTCTATCACCCTCTCTCTGTTTCGTTAGGTTTGTCTCCTACTCTCTCATCCACATACATACAATCTTTCCCGCCCTATCTGCTCCATCTTCGCAACCTCTCTCTGCATGTTTCATTCACACATTGGGATATGTTCAAAATGTTGCTTTTATAATGGCTGATGTAGAGTTATTGTTGGTTTTGTTGCATCCTACAAAGTAATAACTATGAAATGCATTTTGATTGTCATTTGACTGGGATTATGCGAGTTTGAGCATGTTGTGAAGTACTATAGACCTCGTATACATCTTGGAATTCGACAATGATTGTAACTATTGAATTGTATAGACCATTACATTCGAAGTCAGTTGCCTAATATATTTATTTTCACAATTTCAACAAATGATTAATTCACTACATAATAAGAAAACAAATGTGTACACCCTCTGTTTTTATTTAAGTTTGCGTATTAGCATTGGTCAAAGTCAAGTTTTGTAAACTCTCAGAAAGTTTATAACAAAAAATATTAACATATACAATAACAAATAAAATACCATTAGATTCATTATTGAATGTACTTTCACATCATACATATCTGTTATGGTAAATGTTTATATTTTCTATTAACTTGGTCAAACTTTAGGAAGTTTGACTTCGGTCAAACCTAATATGCAGAGTTTACTAGTACTACTCGCTAGTTGCTTAGCCGAAACTCCCAACACGCCACACGGTGAGTTCAGTGTCACAAAATTTTGAGGTCGGCGGGAAAATCTCCCGCGACCCTGATTCGAGCAGTGGGAAGTTACCATCATAGCCTTTGGAACAGGCCTACAGATGGCGGTTGGTAGGGGGCTGTTTTCGTAACTTCAGGTTCACCCTACCCAGCCAACCCCACCCCGGCACCCAGAGTAGTACACTTGAATACTCCCCATTTTCTATCCCCACCGCAAAATATACTTCTCCACGGCACCGCAGCCTTCGTGCTCCTCCCCTTCTACATCGGCGCACTCGTCCATCGCAGCGCATCTACCTCATCGACGACCTCGTACGCCGCACTGGAGCCGGTCCACCGTCGTCGTCGTACACGGAGCCTCTTCCCCGGCACCATCTTCCACGGTCTCGGATCTGCTTCCCGGAAGCCGACGCCAAGCGCAGAAGCACCACCGTCGTGGACAATGAACTGACTCCCGTTGCCGACCATGACTCATAGAGGCCGCCACGACCATCGTTCTCCTCCTCGATTGGTAATTTGTGTATTGAATCACTTAGCAGTACATGTGCAGTTCCAATTTTGTTCATACCTACCCTTCAAATTTCCTGGGTGCTATTGTTCCCATAAAAGTAATTGTTTATAGCCTCCATTGTCCAACAGAATATCAGCTTGTAATTGTGCTTCGCTCGTGTATTGCGTTGTGCTTCGGTAGGTATTTCATCTGCAACCAGTAATGTGGCAAATGATGGATAGTTTTTTTAGAACTAGCAAGATGCCCATGCGTGACACATGGGGTCCACCACTAAGTTTAAATGCTAAATCAGTGTTAAAATGTACCAGTGAGAATGACATGCGGGTCCCACATACACTGTTCACCATTTGACCAAGTCAACAGTCAATGTTGAGTCAGCAGTTGACTCAGCACCTGACAGCCTCTTTGTTGCAACGCTGGGTACACTTATGTGTGCCCATAGCAGTTTAGCTATTTACTAATTCAAATTTTAATAATTAAAGAAATTCCAGAATATTGTTAAAACTTTAGAAATTAATATAAAATAATCCGTAGCTCGGATGAAAAAGTTTTATACATGAAAGTTGCTCAGAACAATGAGGCGAATCCGAATACGTGATACGTTTACCTGTCAGATGCCTCTAACTATCTGAACATGGAACATTCCCCCCTCCGGTCATCTGTCTGACACAAGTCTGGAACCGGGAAAACATTCCCGGTGAAATTTCCCCCTTCACCTATATCGCGTAGTACTGCGTTAGAACACCCCTAGTACTGCTTATTGCTTGTCATGTATCTGTTTGCTCTCTATTTACTGTTTCTTCCTCCTCTTCTCTCCGGTAGACCCCGAGACTGTTGCCGATGTCCCTGTGATCGACTACGTCAACGACGACCCCTTCTTCCCTTTCAGCGGAGCTTCCAGGAAAGCCCCCCCCCCTTGATCGTCCTGATATCGCCCATTCCATTCTCTCATGCTTGCATTAGATTTTGCTACTGTTATTGTTTGCTCCTATTCTGATGCATAGCCTGCTTTTGTAACCTGCTCATTGCTACCTACCTGCTTATCCTAAACTGCTTAGTATAGGTTGGTTAGTGATCCATCAGTGACCCCCACCTTGTCCTTGTTGCCCTCGCTTCATCATTGAAGACCCGATCAACAGGATCAAGACCGGCCCCGACCGCACATCACTTTCCCTTAGTTGCTCGACACTCTTTGGGTCACTATCGAGTCTTGAGGGTGAGACCTCTACAACACTTCCGATGTTAACCTGTAGTGTAGCTATTCGGTCGTGGTCATCGGGGTGATTCCACCTTAACCACTTCGATACGACTCGTCAGTGCAACCCCTCAAGTGTGAACCTCGGGGGTGGTTCCTCTTACGTTCACCTTGATGATTACATCGAGTGGAATTCACCAGGGGTAATTCCTCGGGTTTTCCCGTTGATGTTTGTACACACGGATACTTGGACTTTACAGCTGTTTCTTGGAAAGGCGGGTCGACCCTGAGGGGTACCCGCGAGTGATGTGGAGTCGGGTTGACCTGGAAGGTGCCCGCGAGATACTTACGAGGAGTGGCCGGGCATTCTTAGCCCTTGCCGCAAGTCCTCGAGACGGGGCAACGGGGTCACATCTTTCGTGAGTCTCTGCTTGTTACCGTGTGCTCCTAATCCACTACGATTTGGATATTTGATCCAAGGGGCCTCTGGCCTGATAGCACTAACCATCATGTGGGCATAGTATGGGCATTCTGCGTCGTATGCATCAGCCAAAGCTTAATAGACGCCAGCGACTGAGAGGCGCGCGCCGGGTTGGACTGCGTAATCACCTACCTTTTGAAGGAGGTAGCTAGGTCTGCTCATCGGCCGCCCACGCAACATGCAGGAGTTCCCGGGGCGATGGCCCATGACCCCTGGGGGCATAGGTTTAGTCCGGCGTGCTTGACCTCTCTATTCAGCCTAGGTCGGGTTGCGGTGTATTGTTTGGCCGAGGCCGGGCATGACCAAGGAAAGTGTGTCCGGCCGGAGTTAATCGAGCGTGGTGGGTAAGTTGGTGTACAGGGAAGAAAACATCTATTGATAGCATGTCCTACGGTAACGGACACTTGGAGTTGTATCCCGATCGATACAACTAGAACTGGACACTTGAGATGAGACTTGGATATGAGAAATGGATAGTATGGCTCTGGGATTGCTTTCTCGCAGGGAGTCGAGAAAGGATCTCTGGCCGAGGTTGATAACACTTCTACTACTTTACTTTATGCTACTCTACTCCCTCTTGTTGCTGCAAGATGGCGGTTTCCAGAAGATGCTAGTCTTTGATAGGCTAGGCTTTCCCCTTCTCTTCTGGCATTCTGCAGTCCAGTCCACATATACAACCCTTTTCATTGATACTGATGCATATGTAGTGTAGATCCTTGCTTGCGAGTACTTTGGATGAGTACTCACGGTTGCTTTGCTCCCCCTTTTCCCCCTTTCTTCTTCTTTCCGGTTGATGCAACCAGATGTCGGAGCCCAGGAGCCAGATGCCACCGCTGATGCCTACTACTACGTGGAGACCGCCGACCACCGTGAGTAGTTAGGAGGCTCGAGCAGGAGGCCTTGCCTTTTCGATCGATGTTGCTTTTGTGCTAGCCTTCTTAAGGCAAACTTGTTTAACTCATGTCTGTACTCAGATAATGTTGCTTCCGCTGACTCTTGTGTATTCGAGCTTATGTATTCGAGCCCTCGAGGCCCCTGGCTTGTAATATAAAGCTTGTATTATTTCAATTTGTGTCTAGAGTTGTGTTGTGATATCTTCCCATGAGTCCCTGATCTTGATCGTACACATTTGCATGTATGATTAGTGTACGATTGAATCGGGGGCATCACAGTATGATTCAATGTTAACGGGTTTAAACCCTTTTGGGAACTGGTGCTCCATTACTTCGTCGGTGAAGCATAAGGGGTGTGCGGCACCTCTATATCAAGCGACGTCGCGACGGAGTTCGGACGGCATTCGTGTTCGGTTCTCGGCCCGGGTGAGGTTGCGTCGGGCCTGATGGTCATCGTCTCGCATTGGGGCATGCCCCCTTGATCGATAGATTGATCTGGTCTGACGGCTCTATTGTCCAGGTCCTTGCGTAGGTCGTACGTGTAGCCCGGAGCTGCTGCCTCCTTGCCTCTACGACGAGGTGGTGCGGGCTGGTGTTCGGCGTGAGTAGCCGCTCTGTCCTGCCCACGTGGTGGTCGGTCAGGTTCATTAGTAGCATTATACTTTGGTGCTATTGGCTCAAGGGCCTCGTCGTCAAATTGTGGTAGTAGCTTGTGCTTCGGGTAGCTCTTTGTTGGGCGTTCGAGGCCGTATTCCTCGGCTGCCGGGACTTTAGTCCATCTGTCGTTGAGTGTATCATGTTCGGCTTGGAGCTGCTGCTGCTTCTTTTTTAGGCTTCTCGCTGTTGCAATTAGCTGGCGCTTAAAGCGCTCTTGCTCGAGGGGTTCCTCTAGCACGATGAAGTCTTCGTCACCGACGCTCACATCATCCTCGGAGGTTGGTAGATAGTTACTATCCTCTGGGTCCTCGTTCCCGACCGGATTGTCGGGGTTGACTTGCCCCTCCTCCCAATCATCATGTTCGGATGTGGGCTCAACGGGGGCTTCAGGGTCTTCGGCGTTCTCCGGAGTGTTATTGTCTTTGGTGCCGGTATTGCTGTCTTTTTCGCGACGTGATTTTGAGCGGCGCCGCTGGCGTCGACGCTTCGGTGGTGCCTCAGCAGGCTTTTCCTCAACCGGATCTTTCCTACCTTCGTCGTCATCATCTTTGGGTGTATCTGCCATATACACGTCGTATGTGGAAGTGGCCGTCCAACGTCCGGTAAACGGCGGGTCTTGGCCTTGTTTGTCTCCGGCATCGTCGTCCAGACCGTCGATGTCTTCGGAGGCGTAGTCGAGCATGTCGGTTAAATCCTCGACAGTGGCTATTAAGTGGGTGGTGGGTGGGGCGTAAAATTCCTCGCACTCAGCCTCTAGTTCGGATTGTGCGTAATTCAGAGGCGATACCTTTGTGATGTTTGGCAAGAGATCGCAATAGATCCAAGGACCGGACAGGGAGCCGAGGACCTGCGGGACTGGGCATGGCAGATTCTACCAGGTTCTATTCGCCGGACGCATATCGTAAGAGTTCGGGGTTGGCATCCAGAGACGAATTCGGCTCCTTGATGACAAGGAGGGTCCTGCTTAACTCCAGGCTCACCGAACAAACCGTTGCCTCTGGGTCTTCTACAAAGGGCTCCATGGAAGGAGAGGGTCCGATGGGATTTAAGGTCCTATCTTCGGATGAGGTGACACGCTCTGGATCTATGGCCAAAGCAGGGATAGCAGTTGGCCTGTGAGCGGCGTCAAACGATGGATCTGATGGGTTGCCTTCTTGGAGACGAGGAATAGTGGTCGAGGCGGTGAACCCTTTGAAGATCAGGTCTCCTGGGATATCAGCGACGTAATTCAGGCTCCCGAATCTGATATGATAACTGGGGGCGTAGCTGTCGATCTGCTCAAGGCGACCAACTGAATTGGCGCGCAAGGCAAAGCTGCCGAATACAAAAACTTGACCGGGGAGGAAGGTCTCCCCGGAAATAGCATCGTTGTTGATGATCAAATGAGCCATCGATCCTTCTGCCGACGACACAGTGGAACTCTCAATGAAAGCACCAATGTCGGTGTCAAAACCGGCCGCTCTTGGGTAGGTGTCCCGAACTGTGCGTCTGAGGATCAAGGGTAACAGGAGATGGGGGACACGATGTTTACCTAGGTTTGGGCCCTCTTAATGGAGGTAATACCCTACTTCCTGCTTGATTGACTTTGATGAGTATAGGGGTTACAAGAGTTGATCTACCTCGAGATCGTAATGGCTAAACCCTAGATGTCTAGCCTGTATGATTTTGTGATAGCCTCTACGGACTAAACCCCCCAGTTTATATAGACACTGAAGGGACCTAGGGTTGTACAGAGTCGTTTACAGAGAAAGGAAACTACACATACAACCGCCAAGCTTGCCATCCACGCAAAGGAGAGTCCTATCTGGACACGGGGGAAGGCCTTCTATCTTGTATCTTCGCGGCCCAACAGTCCGGCCCATATCGCATAGCCGGGACACCCGAGGACCCCATAGTCTAGGACTCCCTCACGGGCGGCCGGGAGGCGGGCGGTCAGGCCGGGCGGGTGGGCGGCCGGGTGGCGGGCGGCCGGGCCGGGCGGCGGGTGGGGTGGGGGGCGGGCGGCGAGGCGGAGGCGGGCGGCGGCGGGCGGCTCGGGCACGGGGTGGTGGCGCGGGTGTGATGAGGGAGGGAGAGAGAGGGGACAGAGACAGGGACGTGGGGCTGGCGGCTTTTTAGTTTAGGTCACAGCTCTTTGTCATCTGCTAGCGGACGACAAAGAGCCTAGCTAACGGACGTTAATTGGCCTCTTTCTTTGTCGTCCGCTAGCCGGCGGCAAATAAAGTGGCCGTTAGGAGGCCCCCGCTGGTACGCCACCCTCCCTCTTTGACGTCCGCTAGCGGACGGCAAAGCTTCTATGCCATGTGCTAGCAGACGGCAAAGAACTGGCTCACGGCAAACACCATCTTTGTCGTCTGCTCTTTCTTTGCCGTCAGCTTTCTATATGTTGATGGCAAAGACCTCCTTTGCCATCAGCTAGCTGATGGCAAAGATCCTGATTCCAGTAGTGAATGACTCGTGCTACCATTCCCTTGAAATTTTTTGTGTTCCTACAGAAAGCTAAGTTGAACTATGATGGTAGCAACTACACGAACTGGGTCCATAACTTGAGGATTATCCTCATTGTTGCACAGAAGAATTATGTCCTTGATGCACCGCTAGGTGACCTACCCGCTCTTGCTATCTATACGTTGTGAACGCGTGACAAATGCGGACTGATGACTACTCGATAGTTTAGTGTGTCATGCTTTACGGCTTAAAACCAGGGCTCCAAAAGCGTTTTGAGCACCACAGAGCATATAAGATGTTCCAAGAGCTGAAATTCATATTTCAAGCTACTGCTCGGGTTGAGAAATATGAAGTCTCCAACAAGTTCTTTAGCTGTAAAATGGAGGAGACCAGTTTTGTCAGTGTACACATACTCGGAATGTCTGGGTACCACAACCTCTTGACTCAGTTGGGAATTGAGCTGCCAGATGATTGATAAAGTTCTTCAATCACTTCCACTAAGCTATAAAGGCTTTGTGATGAACTATAATATGCAAGGAATGACTAAAACGATTTTCGACCTCTTCGCGATGCTGAAATCGGCGGAGGTAGAAATCAAGAAAAGAGCATCAAGTATTGATGGTTAATAAAACCACCAGTTTCAAGAAAAAAGGGCAAGGGAAATAAAGGGAACTTCAAGAAGACCGGGAAGGAAGTTGTCGCTCCCGTGAAGAAGCCCAAAGATAGACCTAAGCCTGAGACCGAGTGCTTCTACTGCAAGGGTAATGGTCACTGGAAGCGGAACTGCCCCAAATATTTGGCAGATAAGAAGGATGGCAAAGTCAACAAAGGTATATTTGATATACATGTTATTGATGTATTCCTTATTAATGCTCGCAGCAGCGCCTAGGTATTTGATACTGGTTCGGTTGCTCATATTTGTAACTCAAAACAGGAGCTGCAAAATAAACGAAGATTGTCTAAGGACGAGGTGACGATGCGCATCAGGAATGGTTCCAAGGTTTATCTGATCACTGTTGGCACGCTACGTACCTCTACATCTACCTTCGGGATTAGTTTTAGACCTCAATAATTGTTCTTTGGTGCCAGCGTGCATGAACATTATATCTGGATCTTGTTTATTGCGAGACGGTTATTCATTTAAGTCAGAGAATAATGGTTGTTCTATTTATATGAGTAGTATCTTTTATGGGCATGCACCTTTGATGAATGGTCTATTCTTGTTGAATCTCCATCGTAGTGATACACATATTTATAATATTGATGCCAAAAGATGCAAAGTTGATAATGATAGTGGAACATACTTGTGGCACTGCAACTTAGCTCATATTGGTGTAAAGCGTATGAAGAAACGCCATGCAGATGGACTTTTGGAATCACTTCATTATGAATCATTTGATACTTGCGAACCATGCCTCGTGGGTAAGATGACTAAAACTCCATTCTCCAGAACAATGGAGTGAGCTAATGACTTATTGGAAAAAATACATACCGATGTATGCGGTCCAATGAGTGTTGAGGCACGCGGCGGGTATCATTATTTTCTAACCTTCACAGATGATTTGAGTATGTATGGGTATATCTACTTGATGAAACACAAGTCTGAAACATTTGAAAAGTTCAAAGAATTTTAGAGTGAAGTGGAGAATCATCGTAACAAGAAAATAAAGTTTCTACGATCTGATCGCGGAGGCGAATATTTGAGTTACGAGTTTGGCATTCATTTAAGACAATGTGGAATTGTTTCACAACTCACGCCACCTGGAACACCATAGCGTAATGGTGTGTCCGAACATCGTAACCGTACTTTATTAGATATGGTGTATTCTATGACGTCTCTTTCCGATTTGCCTTTATCATTTTGGGGTTATGCATTAGAGACAGACGCATTCACGTTAAATAGGGCACCCTCTAAATCCATTGAGACGACACCGTATGAACTATGGTTTGGCAAGAAACCTAAGCTGTCATTTCTTAAAGTTTGGGGATGCGATGCTTATGTCAAAAGGCTTCAACCTGATAAGCTCGAACCCAAAGTAGAGAAGTGCGTCTTCACAGGATACCCTAAAGAAACTATTGGGTATACCTTCTACCACAAATCCGAAGGCAAGATCTTTGTTGCTAAGAATGGGTCATTTCTAGAGAAGGAGTTTCTCTCGAAACAAGTGAGTGGCAGGAAAGTAGAACTTGATGAGGTAGTTGTACCTACTCTCGAATTGGAAAGTAGTACATCAGAGGAAACCATTCCCGTGATGCCTACACTAACCAGAGAGGAAGCAAATAAAGATGATCATGAAACTTCAAATAAAGTTACTACTGGACATCGTAGGTCGACCAGAATGCGTACCACACCCGAGTGGTACGGTAATCCTGTAATTGTAGCGACCTGACCCAAAATCGGTCAAATATCTGTGTCTGTACCATCCCAAGATCATGCTGGTACTCACAGTACATCGATAAAGTAATCAAAGTTCAATCACACCTGAATATCATTAATCGATTCTCATATAGAGTCTTTATTACAAGGAATAAATTCGCTCAAGGCCAACTCATGAGAAATAAACTAAAATGCTGCGGAGCGTCGAAGATAAGCGAGTCCATCCGACTCAAAGGGCAATCGCCAAGCGCGAGCGTAGCCTCACTCCCGATCGAATATATCTCGCAACATAATACGTTGCAGCCATGTAGGTCAGCTTTTGGAATAAGTCGGCAAGTCATGAAGAATAACAATAATAAAGTTGCTAACACTATATGCATTTTGGCTGTGGAGCTCTAAGTTTCATCATTTTATGTAAAGCCAATTTTATCCTACTACAAAGGACTTATTTGCAAATTACTACAAATTGTTGGTAGTTATTGAGATGGTTCCGCCAACCAATATCTCGCTCCCAAATTATTATTAAGTCATAAACCCATCAAATTAATTCATTTGTTTTAAGTGTTGAGATATCCGAATACTTCCAAGGTCCAGATGCTCAAATGTCCGTGAATCGGGACACGGCTAATCGATTAGGTTATAACACTCTGCAGAGGTTTATGCGACTTTCCCGCAAGAATCATTCCTCCTTTAAAGTCTTCGCACTTCATGGTGTTTGAAGACGGACGAATGAAACAGGTCTTCCAAAGAGTTCTTCCGCCACCGCCGGTACCCATCCAATCCTACCGCTCGTCTACTTCTCGTAGTACCGCCCAGCCAGCTTCACTACAAGGGTCAACCCAGCCAGAGCCCATAATGGCTTGCGGCTGCACAGTAAGCTTCCGGTCATGGGGCATCCATCCTTCTCTTTGTGGCTGGGTGAAGCTTTCCGCAGGATGTCATGGCGCTTCTCCATGCATCCCGCCACCACTGGGTGCTCCAGGTGCCCGCAACCGCCCTCCACCCAAAGAGTGATTTTCCAAGTCCATCTTGATCATTGTAGTCCATGGGTTGTCATCATCATTGACTCTCACATCTTGCTTATGGATTTCACTCATCCCAAATCCCGCTCACGAGCATAGCAAAATAACTACTACGTCCCGGTCATGGTAACAAGGGGTTGGTTCATCCTACCACATGATACTACTCAAGTTTAATGACTTCAAGATTTCACTACTGCATGCAATGGTGGGTGGTGACAACTACTAATGCACAAAACATAGGTATAGAAATAACATGATCAAAACTTGCCTTGCCGATGATCCTCGTAAGCTAAAGAGTCGAGTAGCAAGCTTAGACTCAGGAACTCTACCGAGACAAACAATAACATAATAAGCACAAAGCAAGAGGATCACACAAGATAACAAAAGTAACATAGCACAACAAAACAATCAAAACCAAATCAAAAGGAAAACTCAAAGAAATCAAATTCAAGGTTTTCCCTATTCCAAACAATAACAAAAATAGTTTTTATATAACAAAATTCCTAATATATCCTAATCATGGTTTTAGGTTAACTTAACAGAAAAGGATTAACTAAGCAACTAGGAGCAAAAAGAATTAATTAAAAGCTATTATAAAACTCATTTTAGGCCTAATCCAATTTCTATTAAGAAAATTAATTTAAAACTTTTATTAATTATAAATAAAAGTTCATCTAATGGAATGGCAGAAACTAACCTAGAATAACTAATCACAAGTTAAAAATAAATTAATTTACTAATTAATTAATTAGGAAAACAGAACTAATCAATTAATTAGGATTAATAGGATTCTGCCTAGAATTAATTATTTATTAATCCTAAAATACCAAAGTTAATTTCTAGGGTTTGGCAATATCAAAATAAAGTGATGGCAAAAGAATCATGCAAAAATAATTTTTCTAACTAAAACTATAGCAGATTTGCTATTCTGACTAAAACAATATTAAAGCATTTTTAATTATTTTTAACATAGCTAAATATATGTTTTTCAGAAACTACATAAAATTTGCAATCCAACAAAAAAGAATCACTCAAAAATATTAAACAGAATAAAAGATATACATTTTGAAATTTGAAACAAATCGCTAAAACAGAAAATCAAAATAAAAAGAAAAAGCCCAATGGGCCTATACATGCACTAGGCGAGTTTAGTCTAAACGGGCCTAGGGTTTAAACTAACGAACCGGCCTAAACAAATAAACCTAACTAAAAAATAAACCGCTCGGGCCGTCCGGTTTTCTAATAAAAACATACCCCTTCGGGGGCTTCTAATCCTAACCCTAGGTTTAGGATCGAACAGTGGAGGGGGATGCTGGGCTTCTGGACTCGGCGGCGGCGGCGGCGGCGAGAGTGCTCCGGGCGTTGGGACGTCAGCGAGCTTCAAGAGACATCGGGAGACGCGGGGAGCTCGGGGAGGGTTCGTGGTGTTGGGAGGTCGGGTGGACTAGGGTGGCGTCGGCGGTGACTTTGGCGGCGGGGCGAGCTCGGTGCTCCGGTGAGCTCGGGAGGGGAAGGAGAGGGGTTCGCGAGGCTAGGGGGAATGGGGTGCGGAGGGTCGGCTTATATAGCCACAGGGTCGGTCGAGGGGCGGAATGGCATCGGGGCGATCGGGATCCGGATCCTTCGGGATCCGGTGGATCTCCCATGAGGTTCAGAAGCGTGGCGAGGGAAGAAGACGGGGTCCCACCGGTCAGCGAGGAGAGAGGGGAGGGTTGGTCGGGTGGCCGAATCCTCGGGGTTTCAGGCGAGGCGAGGTGTTGGGCTGGCTCGCTCATTGGGCTGGCCTCGGTGGGCCGGCTTAGTGGGCCAAAGTGGAGTGCGAGGGTGAGGTGGCGCTGGCTGGGCTGGGTGGCTTTGGTGGCGCCTCAAAGGTTTTTTCCTTTATTTTTTAATTAAAACAAAACAAAAATAAAACCTAAACTATAAATATTTTATATAGGGTATATATATACCAAAATGATCAGGAATATTCCTTTCATTTGAACATTTTTCCAAAGGCAAAATCCAAACTTTATAAAAATCCATTTTTTCAAATTCAAACAAAATTCAGATTTGAATTCCAATTCTTTTGGCAATGTTTCCTCTGATATTTTTGGAGTGTCATGTTAGCTCCTCTCATACTTTTGATCAAGTATTTATCGGGCTTAGTTTTTGAATTGTTTCCCACATGCCAAAGTTTGGAATTCAAATTCAAATAACTCTGAAACTTCAAATGGCATTCAAATTCAAACAGATGCATAGGATGCTTATCTATAATTGTAAAACATTCCAAATAGGAAAATTTGGGATGTTACAAACCTACCCACCTTAAGATGAATCTCGCCCTCGAGATTCGGGTTGGCTAGCAAATAGGTGCGGATGGTCTCGACGAAGATCTTCTTCGCGTTCCTGTGTGGCTTCTTCCTCGGTGTGGTGACTCCACAAACCTTGCAAAATTTGATGACCTTGCTGCGGGTGACTCGCTTGCAGTCTCGAGAATTTTGACGGGTTTCTCCTTGTAAGTCAAATCACCGCAAGCTGTATGGCCTCTAGGGGCACCGTGTCTCTCAACGGAACATCGGCCATGTCGGCATGGCACTTCTTCAACCGAGAAACGTGAAAGACATCATGAACTCCGGACAATCCTTCCGCAATTCCAACTTGTATGCAACTTCTCCACGACGCTCGAGGATTTTGTAGGGCCAATGAATCGGGTGCTAACTTTCCTTGACTCCAAACCTCTTGATTCCACGAAGTGAGACACACGAAGGTATGCTCGGTCTCCCACTTCGTAAGTCACCTCCTTGCGCCATCGTCGGCATAACTCTTCCGTCTCGATCGTGCTACCTTGAGCCGGTCTCGAATCAGCTTGACTTTCTTCGAATCCTTGATAAGATCGGAACCAAAAGCGATCGATCTCCAACACTATCCCACAAAGAATGGTGTTCGCACCTCCTTCCGTATAGAGCTTGAAGGGCCATCTTCAAACCGGATTGATAACTGTTGTTGTACGAGAACTCTGCGACGGCAAATTGTCATCCCAGCTAGACCCATAGTCTAGCACACAAGCTCTCAACATGTCCTCCGTAATCTGATTGACTCTCTCGGTCTGTCCATCTGCTCATGGATGAAAAGCTGTCTCAATTCCAGCCTCGTACCCAAAGTTTCATGCAATTGCTTCCAAAACTTTGAGGTAAACTGCGTTCCTCTATCGACACGATTTTCCTCGGAACTCCATGCGACATATACGATCCTGGTCATGTATATCTTGGCCAACTTGGCACTGGTATAGGTAGTCTTCACGGAATGAAGTGAGCTACCTTAGTCAAACGATCAACTACTACCCAGATAGAATCATAGCCTGAACGGGTCCCGGTAATCCTGTGATGAAATCCATACCAAGTTTCTCCCATTTCCAATCGAATCGGCAAAGGTTGAAGTAACCTGCTGGCTTCGATGTTCGCCTTTACACGCTGGCAAACATCGCATACGGCTACGTACTCGGCAATGTCCTTCTTCATACCGGTCCACCAGAAACTTTGCTTCAAATCCAGGTACATCTTGGTATTGCCGGGGTGGATCGAGTACGGTGAATCATGAGCCTCCTGAAGAATTAGCTTCCTGAGCTCGGGATCATTGGGCACATAAATACGATCCTCAAACCAAATAGTTCCATGTTCATCCTTTCGGAATCCTTTAGCTTTTCCTTCCTCCATCTTTTGCTTAATCTCATCGATTTCCTTGTCCGACTTCTGGGCTTCACGAATCCTTTCGGTCAAGGTGGACTGAACTTCCAGAGTTGCGACAAATCCTTTCGGAACTATCTCCGATCGGAGATCTCGAGGTCATCGACCAACTCCGGGGTAATCCTCCTGCGGTAAGAGTGTTCACATAACTCTTACGGCTTAAAGCATCTGCTACAACATTGGCTTTACCGGGTGGTAATGCAGTCTCATGTCATAGTCCTTTATCAACTCTAGCCATCTCCTCCGCCGAGGTTCAATTCCTTCTGCGTGAAGATATATTTCAAACTCTTGTGATCCGTATAGACATCACAACGATTTCCAATGAGGAAATGTCTCTGTGTCTTGAGTGCATGCACTACACCTGCTAACTCCAAATCATGCGTGGCATAATTCATCTCATGAGGCCGTAGCTGTCCGGAGGCATAAGCTACAACCTTGCCTTCCTGCATCAATACTCCTCCGAGTCCTTGACGAGAAGCGCCACAATAAACCTGGTATTCCTTATGTATGTCCGCAATATCAACACCGGAGCTGTGACCAACCGCTTTCTTCAACTCCCGAAAACTGGCTTCACATTCCTCGGTCCAAACATACTTGGCTTCCTTCTTCAACAGCTCAGTCATGGGCTTGGCAATCTTCGAGAAGTTCTCAATGAACCTCCGATAATATCCTGCGAGTCCGAGAAAACTGCGGATCTCCTTGATCGAGGTGGGTGACCGCCAATCGGTGATGATTCAACCTTGGCGGGATCAACTGCTATTCCTTCTCCTGAAATAACATGTCCAAGAAATCCAACTTCCTTCAACCAAAATTCACATTTGCTGAATTTGGCATACAATGATGTTCTCAAGTTTCTCCGAACTAGACGCAAATGTTCCTTATGCTCTTCCTCGCTCTTGGAGAATATCAATATGTCATCGATGAACACCACGACAAACTTGTCCAAATACTCCATGAACACCTTGTTCATCAAATTCATGAAGTATGCAGGAGCATTAGTCAATCCAAATGACATGACGGTATACTCAGATAAACCATACCGTAGTGAATGTTGTTTTGGGTATATCCTTATCACGAATTTTCAATCGGTGATACCACGATCAAGATCGATCTTAGAGAATACCTTGGCTCCAACAAGCTGATCAAACAAGTCATTGATCATCGGCAGAGGGTACTTGTTCTTGATGGTTACTTCGCTCAAAGCACGATAATCCACAACCATCCTCAAGCTTCCATCCTTCTTCTCTACCAAAAGAACTGGGCTCCCCAAGGTGATGAGCTTGGGCGAATATATCCTTTCTCCAATAACTCATTTATTTGTTCCTTGATCTCTTTCAACTCATTCGGTGGCATCCGATAAGGTCTCTTGGATATTGGGGCTGTGCCGGCAATAACTCAATCGAAACTCAATGTCCCTCGTCCGTGGCATTCTGGTAATTCTTCCGGAACACATCGGAAATTCTTGCACCATCGGCACTTCCTCCTGAACAACTCCCGTGAGGGAATGCACTGATTCTTCATCCGGCGTGCTGGCTACATACTTGATCCTCTTCTCGCCCGGGGTGGTGAGCGTAATAGACTTGTTGCACACATCAATGTTTCCTTCATACTTTGACAACCAATCCATGCCTAGGATTACATCCAAGGTCTGTGTTTCCAACACTATGAGTTCTACGGAAATTTGTGGTTCCCGATGTTGAGGTTTGCGGGACAACTTAAACCTGCCATCATTTCTCCTCCCGCGAACCGACGCGGAGGGGCTTCTAAGGGTTCTAGTCGTAATCCGTACTTATCCACAACTACCCTTGATATGAATGAATGCGCTGCACCGTAATCAAACAGAACCAAAACTGAACGTGAATTCAATAAAACTTACCAACCACGATTGTTCGGCTGATCATAGACGTTCTCCACGCCGATGTGATTCACTTGAGCACGAGGGAAAGGATTGGGCTTCTTCGCGAGCCTCCATTGCCATTCCGCCTTCCGCTTGGCCTCCGGGCGTCGGTGGCGTAGTGCCCCGCCTTCCGCACTTGAAGCGGTGATGTGGCTCAGATCCTTCTGAGCCGGGCAGAACGGTGCTGATTGCCATTACCATCGCCATTGCCATTGCCATGGCCTGACTTGTTGTCCTGGCTGCGGTTGTTTCCATTTCCACCATGGTTATGAACTCCATGGTTATGATGGGTGTGCCCTCCTGAGTACGGCGCATAGCGGGCTTCGCCGAGCTCTGAATTGTGCTTCCCCTGGCTGTACTTCCGCTTGCGGCTTTCTATCTGCTGCTGCTTGCCTTCCAGAATGGTGGCCTTGTCTACCAACTCCTGGTAGTTGTTGAAGGTAGCCACAATAAGCTGCATGCTCAGTTCATCATTGAGTCCCTCAAGGAACTTCTCCTGCTTGGCGGCATCAGTGGCCACATCATCGGGGCATAGCGGGCAAGCTTGCTGAATTCCTCCACGTCTCGTGCCACAAGACGGTTCCCCGGGCGCAAGTTTCGAACTCACGCTTCTTCGGACTCATGGCTCCAGATGAGACATGAGCAAAGTCGAAGGCCTGCTGGAATTGATCCCAAGTGATGCCACCCAAGGAAAAGTGGCGGTGTAATTCTCCCACCAAGAAGCTGCAGGTCCATCCAGTTGATGCGCCGCAAAGCGCACCTTTTCAAAGATCGCAGCATCCAACGGTGACTAGCTCTCTTCCAATCTTATGGAGCGATCGTTAGCCACAATCGCTCGGTGCTACTAGAGAACATCATGGATTCAACCTCGTAAATCGAGTCAAATTGTCCACAAGGGTGGTGGTGGTGGCGGTGGATTGTTGGCGTGTTGTTCGATTACGAATCGAGAGCTGCATCAGTGCATTCTGCTGCTTTGGAGCAGCTGGGTGAGCTCCGCGGAAACCAAAGGTCACGCCTCGAGGCATCTGTGTTTTTGGAGTGGGTGAGAAGATTAGAATAGAACAATGGTCTATGAGAATAACACTACCCATATGAATGCACAATCATAACACACCAAACATTTATTCATTCCACTCAAACATGGTTCAAACTCGATTACAAAAGCTCATGACTAATCGAAGGAAAACATCGCCTAACTGATCGATTTAAAAAGTAAAAGATAACATGGTGGTCGACTAAAAGTCTTCATCGATGGCGCCTCCTCTTGGGGTTTCCTTCGTGGTACTCCTTCAAAATCCTGATCATTGCTCACGAGGGTGCTTCATCTCCACTTGGGTAAAGATCCTCTCCCAAGTCCATCTTTTCCTCTATCGCGCAAGCTTCATCTTCGGTCGTCGACTATCTCCATGAAGTCCGTGATTTCTTCCTCATGGCCAAGGAAGTCTGCGCGTGCCTTCTCCTCCAGCCCAGTTCATGGAACAAAAGCTTCCGTGTGTCTTCGAGTTACGGCGAGCCTGAATCTCCGTGTCCCGAGAAGACATTCCAAATCTGGATGTAAGAGAGAGTGGAATCGTCCTCGATGGTACGGATGATATCTCCATTCCTTGCCTGCGAGAAACCATGGCGAGGTCTCGAGTGATCGAGCTCAGTCCTGTACTCCTCTCGGAGATGTCCAAGTGCTCGGTAGATCGCCACGCCCCTTCCGATGATCCAGCTTGAACTCGTGAACTCAAAGTTGATAGGCTCCGTCGTCCTCCAAAGGTCCTCCCGGATATGCACCTCAATCTCAGAGCGGTGTCCGCTTGAAGTGCATTAGTGGGTTTCCAAAGGATCGAGGGCGAGCAATCTTCAGCAGCTTCACCATCTGGACCAGCTTTCTTCCAAAGGGCATCGCCTCATCGGGCCGCGTAACTCCGTAGCAAAACTGGGGTGAACTCGACGCCATCTAGAATGTTGCAAAGGGAGAAGAGTCGAATAGATCGGGGAAGAATTATAGAATGAAAAGGGTTCAAAGTAAATGGTCTCGCTATGGCTTTCCGATCCTAGGGGTTACGATCCTACGGTCAGCAGTGTGCTCGATACCATCTCTCAGAGCGACCGACCCAAAATCGGTCAAATCTACGTGTTCCATACCATCCCAAGATCATGCCGGTACTCACAAGACATCGATAAAGTAATCAAAGTTCAATCACACCTGAATATCATTAATCGATTCTCATATAGAGTCTTTATTACAAGGGAATAAATTCGCTCAAGGCCAACTCATGAGAAATAAACTAAAATGCTGCGGAAGCGTCGAAGATAAGCGAGTCCATCCGACTCAAAGGGCAATCGCCAAGCGCGGAGCGTAGCCTCACTCCCGATCGAATATATCTACGCAACATAATACGTTGCAGCCATGTAGGTCAGCTTTTGGAATAAGTGGCAAGTCATGAAGAATAACAATAATAAAGTTGCTAACACTATATGCATTTTGGCTGTGGAGCTCTAAGTTTCATCATTTTGCGTAAAGCCAATTTTATCCTACTACAAAGGACTTATTTGCAAATTACTACAAATTGTTGGTAGTTATTGAGATGGTTCCGCCAACCAATATCTCGCTCCCAAATTATTATTAAGTCATAAACCCATCAAATTAATTCATTTGTTTTAAGTGTTGAGATATCCGAATACTTCCAAGGTCCAGATGCTCAAATGTCCGTGAATCGGGACACGGCTAATCGATTAGGTTATAACACTCTGCAGAGGTTTATGACTTTCCCGCAAGAATCATTCCTCCTTTAAAGTCTTCGCACTTCATGGTGTTTGAAGACGGACGAATGAAACAGGTCTTCCAAAGAGTTCTTCCGCCACCGCCGTACCCATCCAATCCTACCGCTCGCCTACTTCTCGTAGTACCGCCCAGCCACTTCACTACAAGGGTCAACCCAGCCAGAGCCCATAATGGCTTGCGGCTGCATGTAAGCTTCGGTCATGGGGCATCCATCCTTCTCTTTGTGGCTGGGTGAAGCTTTCCGCAGGATGTCATGGCGCTTCTCCATGCATCCCGCCACCACTGGTGCTCCAGGTGCCCGTCAACCGCCCTCCACCCAAGAGTGATTTTCCAAGTCCATCTTGATCATTGTAGTCCATGGGTTGTCATCATCATTGACTCTCACATCTTGCTTATGGATTTCACTCATCCCAAATCCGTCTCTGAGCATAGCAAAATAACTACTACGTCCCGGGTCATGGTAACAAGGGGTTGGTTCATCCTACCACATGATACTACTCAAGTTTAATGACTTCAAGATTTCACTACTGCATGCAATGGTGGGGTGGTGACAACTACTAATGCACAAAACATAGGTATAGAAATAACATGATCAAAACTTGCCTTGTTGATGATCCTCGTAAGCTAAAGAGTCGAGTAGCAAGCTTCAGACTCGAAACTCTACCGAGACAAACAATAACATAATAAGCACAAAGCAAGAGGATCACACAAGATAACAAAAGTAACATAGCACAACAAAACAATCAAAACCAAATCAAAAGGAAAACTCAAAGAAATCAAATTCAAGGTTTTCCCTATTCCAAACAATAACAAAAATAGTTTTATATAACAAAATTCCTAATATATCCTAATCATGGTTTTGGGTTAACTTAACAGAAAAGGATTAACTAAGCAACTAGGAGCAAAAAGAATTAATTAAAAGCTATTATAAAACTCATTTTAGGCCTAATCCAATTTCTATTAAGAAAATTAATTTAAAACTTTTATTAATTATAAATAAAAGTTCATCTAATGGAATGGCAGAAACTAACCTAGAATAACTAATCACAAGTTAAAAATAAATTAATTTACTAATTAATTAATTAGGAAAACAGGAACTAATCAATTAATTAGGATTAATAGGATTCTGCCTAGAATTAATTATTTATTAATCCTAAAATACCAAAGTTAATTTCTAGGGTTTGGCAATATCAAAATAAAGTGATGGCAAAAGAATCATGCAAAAATAATTTTTCTAACTAAAACTATAGCAGATTTGCTATTCTGACTAAAACAATATTAAAGCATTTTAATTATTTTAACATAGCTAAATATATGTTTTTCAGAAACTACATAAAATTTGCAATCCAACAAAAAAGAATCACTCAAAAATATTAAACAGAATAAAAGATATACATTTTGAAATTTGAAACAAATCGCTAAAACAGAAAATCAAAATAAAAAGAAAAAGCCCAATGGGCCTATCACATGCACTAGGCGTAGTTTAGTCTAAACGGGCCTAGGGTTTAAACTAACGAACCGCCTAAACAAATAAACCTAACTAAAAATAAACCGCTCGGGCGTCCGGTTTTCTAATAAAACATACCCTTCTGGGCTTCTAATCCTAACCCTAGGTTTAGGATCGAACAGTGGAGGGGGATGCTGGGCTTCTGGACTCGGCGGCGGGCGGCGGCGGCGAGAGTGCTCCGGGGCGTTGGGACGTCGGCGAGCTTCGGCGAGACGTCGGGGAGACGCGGGGGAGCTCGGGGGAGGGTTCGGTGGTGTTGGGGAGGGTCGGGGTGGACTAGGGTGGCGTCGGCGGTGACTTTGGCGGCGGTGGCGAGCTCGGTGCTCCGGTGAGCTCGGGAGGGGGAAGGAGAGGGGGTTCGGCGAGGCTAGGGGGGAATGGGGTGCGGAGGGTCGGCTTATAGCCACAGGGTCGGTCGAGGCGGAATGGCATCGGGCGATCGGGATCCGGATCCTTCGGGATCCGGTGGATCTCCCATGAGGTTCAATGGCGTGGGCGAGGGAAGAAGACGGGGTCCCACTGGTCAGTGAGGAGAGAGGGGAGGGTTGGTCGGGTGGCCGAATCTCGGGGTTTCAGGCGGGCGAGGTGTTGGGCTGGCTCGCTCGGGGGCTGGCCTCAGTGGGCCGGCTTGGCTGGGCCAAAGTTGAGTCTTGGAGGGTGAGGTGGCGCTGGCTGGGCTGGGTGGCTCGGTGGCGCTTGAAAGGTTTTTCTCCTTTATTTTTTAATTAAAACAAAAACAAAAATAAAACCTAAACTATAAATATTTTATATAGGGTATATATATACCAAAATGATCAGGAATATTCCTTTCATTTGAACATTTTTCCAAAGGCAAAATCCAAACTTTATAAAATCCATTTTTTCAAATTCAAACAAAATTCAGATTTGAATTCCAATTCTTTTGGCAATGTTTCCTCTGATATTTTGGAGTGTCATGTTAGCTCCTCTCATACTTTTGATCAAGTATTTATCAGGCTTAGTTTTTGAATTGTTTCCCACATGCCAAAGTTTGGAATTCAAATTCAAATAACTCTGAAACTTCAAATGGCATTCAAATTCAAACAGGATGCATAGGATGCTTATCTATAATTGTAAAACATTCCAAATAGGAAAATTTGGGATGTTACAGTAATGGAATTCATGTTGTTAGACAACGGCGAGCCTACGAACTATGAAGAAGCTATGTTAAGCCCAGATTCCGACAAATGGCTTGAGGCCATGAAATCTGAGATAGGATCCATGTATGAGAACAAAGTTTGGACTTTGGTGAACTTGCCCGATGATCGACAAGCCATTGAGAATAAATGGATCTTCAAGACGAAGACGAACGCTGATGGTAATATCACTGTCTACAAAGCTTGACTTGTCGCAAAAGGTTTTCGACAAGTTCAAGGAGTTGACTATGATGAGACTTTCTCACCCATAGCGATGCTTAAGTCTGTCAGAATCATGTTAGCAATTGCTACATTTTATGATTATGAAATTTGGCAAATGGACGTCAAAACTGCATTCCTTAACGGGTTTCATAAAGAAGAGTTCTATATGATGCAACCAGAAGGTTTTTTTCGATCCTAAAGGTGCTAACAAAGTGTGCAAGCTCCAGCGATCCATCTATGGACTGATGCAAGCATCTTGGAGTTGGAATATACACTTTGATGATGTGATCAAAGCATTTGGTTTTATACAGACTTGCGGTGAAGCCTGTATTTACAAGAAAGTGAGTGGGAGCTCTATAGCATTTCTGATATTATATGTGGATAACATATTGCTGGTTGGAAATGATATAGAATTTTTGGATAGCATAAAAGGATACTTGAATGAGAATTTTTCAATGAAAGACCTCGATGAAGCTGCTTACATATTGGGCATCAAGATCTATAGGGATAGATCGAGACGCTTAATAGGACTTTCACAAAGCACATACCTTGACAAAGTTCTGAAGAATTTCAAAATGGACCAGTCAAAGAAAGGGTTCTTGCATGTGTTGCAAGGTGTGAAATTGAGTCAGACTCAAAGTACTACCACGGCAGAAGATAGAGAGATAATGAAAGTCATTCTGTATGCCTCAGCCATAGATTCTATAATGTATGCCATGCTGTGTACCATACTTGATGTGTGCCTTGCCATAAGTTTGGCAGGGAGGTACCAAAGTAATCCAGGAGTGGATCACTGGACAGCGGTCAAGAATATCCTGAAGTACCTCAAAAGGACCAAGGATATGTTTCTCATTTATGGAGGTGACGAAGAGCTCATTATAAAGGGTTACGTTGATGCTAGCTTCGACACAGATACGAATGACTCTAAGTCACAAACCGGATATGTATTTATATTGAATGGTGGAGCTGTCAGTTGGTGCAGTTCCAAGCAGAGCGTCGTGGCGGGATCTACGTGTGAAGCGGAATGCATAGCTGCTTTGGAAGCAGCACATGCAGGAGTGTGGATGAAGGACTTCATATCCGATCTGGGTGTAATACCCAGTGCATCGGGTCCAATGACAATCTTTTGTGACAATGATGCGTCTCCGTCGTATCTACTTTTCCTAATGCTTTTACTCTTGTTTTGGACTATAATTTGCATGATTTGAATGAAACTAACTAGGACTGACGCTGTTTTCAGCAGAACTGCCATGCTGTTTTTTTGTGCAGAAATAAAAGTTCTCAGAATGGAACAAAACTTTTTGGAGATTTTTTATGGAATAAGAGAAAAATATTGGAGCCAAGAACCACCGGAGGGGGGCCCCTGGGTGAGCACAACCCACCATGGCGCGCCCCCTCTCCTGGCATGCCCAAGTGGGTTGTGCCCACCTGGTGGCCCCGCTGACCCTATCTCCGATGCTATAAAATCCTATTTTCAAAGAGAAAAAACAAGGAGGAAGAATTATCGCGTTCCACGAGATGGAGCCGCCGCCACCTCCTGTTATTTATCGGGAGGCCAGATCTGCAGTCCGTTTGGGGCTCCGGAGAGGGGAATCTTCGGTCTTCGTCATCACCAATCCTTCTCCATCGCCAATTCCATGATGCTCCCCACCGGGAGTGAGTAATTCCTTCATAGGCTCGCTGGTCGCTGAGGGAGTTGGATGAGATTCATCATGTAATCGAGTTAGTTTTGTTAGGGCCTGATCCCTAGTATCCATTATGTTCTGAAATTGATGTTTTTATGACTTTGCCATGCTTAATGCTTGTCACTTTGGGCACGGCTGCCATGATTTCAGATCTGAACCGTTTATGTTATCAATGTTATATTCATGTTCTAGATCCGATCTTGCATGTTATAGTCACCTATTACGTGTTATGATCCGCAAACCCCGGAGTGACAATAGTCGGGATACTTTCCGGTGATGACCGTAGTTTGAGGAGTTCATCTATTCACTATGTGCTAATGCTTTGTTCCGGTTCTCTATTAAAAGGAGGCCTTAATATCCCTTAGTTTCCTTATGGACCTCGCTGCCATGGGAGGATAGGACAAAAGATGTCATGCAAGTTCTTTCCATAAGCATGTATGACTATTTACGGAATACATGCCTACATTATATTTATGAACTGGAGCTAGTGTCGTATCGCCCTAGGTTATGACTGTTATATGATGAATATCATCCAACAAATTCACCGATCCTATGCCTACGGGTTTTTCACATATTGTTCTTGCTAAGTTACTATTGCTATTGCTACTGTTACACTTGCTACAAAATCATTGCTATCACTGTTACCGTTACTGTTACTGTTACTACTACTATCGAAATTATCATACTACTGTGCTACTAATCATATTGTTGCAGATAATTAATCTCCAGGTGTGGTTGAATTGACAACTCAGCTGCTAATACTTGCAAATATTCTTTGGCTCCAGTTGTGTCGAATCTATAAATTTGGGTTGAATACTCTACCCTCGAAAATTGTTGCGATCCCCTATACTTGTGGGTTATCAAGACCTTTTTCTGGCACTGTTGCTGGGGAGCATAGCTATATTTGTTGAGTCACTTGGGATTATTATCAATCTATCATTCCGAAGAATTTGAAGGATACCAAGACTAAGAGTTTTCCCTTTAAGACGAGGGGAGGTAAGGAACTGCCATCTAGCTCTTCACTTGATTCACCTTCTATTTTGAGTAGACTTGCAACACCACCACATGCTATTAATCCTGATATGTCGCAAGTTATTGATGATGCTACTTATATGAATGCTACTCATGATGATGCTAGTACCTTGCTTGATGATGATGTCCACTAGGTGAATTTCTTGATGAACAAATTGCTAGAGTTAGAGAGAAAGAAATTACCGAAGCCGATGAAGTACTTGAAACTAAAAATCTTGAAACACCTACTAGACCTAGCACTCCTAGATATGAATTTCCTAAAGTACTTGAAGGTTATGTTATGGATGAGGAGACAGCTAGAGACTTTTTTGCATGCAATGATAGAGATGATCTTAAGAAATTATTATGCAAACTGAAAGAAAAATCTTTGAATGCTAGAATGAAATGTGATCCCCAGTTTGCTACTTCACCTATCTTTGTTCATGATAAGCTTATGAATTCTCTGTCAACCCAGAGTTGATTACTTTGGTTGAATCTGATCCTTTCCGTGGTTATGGAACTAAAACTGTTGTGGCACACCTTACTAAATTGAATGATATAGCCCCCCTATTTGCTCACGATGAGAAGATTCGCTACTATTATATTCTCAAATTATTTCCGTTCTCACTAAAGGGTGATGCTAAGATATGGTACAATACTCTTGATCCTGGTTGTGTGCATAGTCCCCAGGATATGATTTATTACTTCTCTGAAAAATATTTTCCTGCTCATAAGAAACAAGCTGCCTTACAGGAAATATTTAACTTTGTGCAAATTGAAGAATAGAGTCTCCCACAAGCTTGGGGAAGGCTTCTCCAATTGCTTAATGCTTTGCCTGATCATACTCTTAAGAAAAATGAAATACTTGATATCTTCTATAATGGACTAACCGATGCTTCTAGGGATTTCCTAGATAGTTGTACTGGTTGTGTTTCTAGGGAACAAACTGTTGGACAAGCTGAGGAATTATTGAATAATGTATTGAACAATTATGATGATTGGACTCTTCCTGAACCACCGCATAAACCCACTCAAATGAAGAGGGGTATCTTGTATCTCAGTACGGAAGATATGCAAGAGGCAAAGAAATCTATGAAGGAAAAAGGTATTAAAGCTGAGGATGTCAAAATTTTACTTCCTATTGAAGAAATACATGGGCTTGATACACCACCACCAAAGGTGGTAGAGGTAAATTATTTAATGAAGTTTTATGAAAGTGGCAATCCTTATAATAAACATCCTAGTCAATGCCTTTATGAGTTTGGCAGCTACATTAGAAAACAAGATCACTTCAATGCCAATGTTATGAAACAATCAAAATATAATTCTAATATGATTGCTCGCTTGAGTGAATTTTTATTTAGAATCTCCAATGATGTTAGAGGTGTAGGAAAACATGCTTCTATGGTTCAAACTCAACTAGAACAAGTTGCTAAATCTCAAAGAGAGTTGCTTGATGAAATGAATAATAATATAAATGACTTTGCTGTTAGAGTAGCAACTAGAGGAGGTAAAATGACTCAGGAACCACTTTATCCCAAAGGTCGCCCTAAAAGAATTGAACAAGACTCTCAAAGAATTAACACTGATGCACCTAGTCCTTCTAAAAAGAAGAAGAAAAAGAAAAATGACAGGACTTTGCATGCTTCTAGTGAACCTGAGATACAAAAACCTCTTGATAATAATGATGTTTCTATTTCTGATGATGAAACTCAATATGGTAATGAACATTCACCTAGTGATAATGAAAAAGATAATGATGATGTTCATGAAGACACTCAACTAGACAAAGATAAAGAACCAGATAATGATGAAATAGAACCAGCTGTTGGTCTTGATAACCCACAACCTAAAAATAAAAGATATGATAAAAGAGACTTTGTTGCTAGAAAACATGGAAGGGGAAGAGAACCATGGGTTCAAAAACCCATGCCATTTCCACCTAAATCAACTAAGAAAAAGGATGATGAAGAATTTGAACGCTTTGCTGAAATGCTTAGGCCAGTCTTTTTGTGCACTCGCTTGACTGATATTTTAAAGATGGCCCCTTATGCAAAGTATATTAAAGACATCATCTCCAATAAAAGAAAAATACTAGAAGCTAAAATATCCACCATGCTTGCTAATTATTCTTTTAAGGATGGAGTACCTAAAAAATTTGGAGATCTGAGAATACCAACTATACCTTGCTCCATCAAAAGAAACTATGTGAAAAGTGCTTTATGTGATTTAGGAGCTGCTGTTAGTGTTATGCCTTTCTCCTTATATAAAAGACTTGATTTAAACTCACACCTACTGAAATATCTTTGCAAATGGATGACAAATCAACTACCATACTGATTGGTATTTGTGAGGATGTGCCCGTTGTTGTTGCAAATGTTACTATCTTAACTGACTTTGTTATACTTGAGATGGCCGAGGACGACAATATGTCGATTATCCTTGGTAGACGCTTCTTGAGTACTGCAGGGGCTGTTATTGATTGCAATAAAAACAGTGTCACTTTTCATATCAATGGCAATGAGCATACGGTGCACTTTCCAAAGAAACAATTCCAAGTGAATGGTATCAATGTTATTGAAAAATCTCTGACACTCACTATTGGAAGTTTTCGACTACCACTACCTACTACCAAAAAGAAATATGAAATGCTTATTGTGGGGGATATGCATATCCCCATTGAGGTAACTTAGTGTTTTACGAAAGTTCTTCAGTTTCATGCTAATCGGAAGTGGTTGTTAATAAGACTTGATAAACTTATTAATGGATCATTTTTTAGAGGTATGAAGTTGATGAATTTAGTAAGCACCACCTTCTGCCCCTAACTTTTATTTCCTGTTCTTCTTAGTTAAATAAAATAAGTGCCATGTTTTGTCTGTTATCTGAATTTCCCGTGCAATAAAAATGACCTGAAAATAAAAGTTCTCATAATGCCCTGAAAATTTAATACGGTCTTTTCTGAATATTTAATAATTTTTTATGCAAATAACATCATAGGGGGGAGCACCAGGTGGGCACAACCCACCTGGGTGCGCCAGCAGCCCCAGGCGCGCCCTGGTGGGTTGTGGCCCCCATGTGGGCCCCCTCACTTACCTCTTTAGCCCATGTCATCATCTACCGCCAGAAAAAAAATCACCATTGCTCTCTCTCTCTCTCTCTCTCTCTCTCTCTCTCTCTCTCTGTGTTCTTGCTCTCAAACCCATGGATTTCGATCTCTTTGCACTAGTAGAAAAAGGGCCTATAGTCCCGGTTCATGAACCGACTAAAGGGTCGGTACTAATACCTCGCCCTTTAGTCCGGTTCTATCCAGAACCGGGACAGATGGCCCTCCACGTGGCCTGTCCGCTGAGCCCAGCGGGAGGGCCTTTGGTCCCGTTGGTGGCACCAACCGGGACCAATAGGCATCCACGCGTCGGCGTTTCTTTGGCTCTGGTTTTGTTTTTTTCAAAAGAGGGGGTTTGGGGGTTTTGGGGGTTAATTTAGGTGTTTCATATATTGTGCTATAGCTAGCTAATTAATAGAGAAAAGTGTCCTTTCTTTTGTCCGTGCTTGGTCGACGCTTCGTACTATACATACGTATAGAGAGGACTAACTAGACATGCTAGCTAGCTAGTAATTAAGCAAACAAGAAGATCGTCATGAACATATATATGCATACAGAGAGAAGTGATATCGACCACCTCTCCTTCTCCGAGAGATTGGTCGAACAACAAGTTCTCGTATATCTATCCGACACTACCGGCTACATATATACAATAGTTATCTTTTACAATACGGACGCGTGGTCCACATAGTATTCTCCGTCTTCAGCGATCACGTGGTCAAGTTTCTATAAATATTTACAACATGGCAATTATTATTCAAACATGACAGATATGGATATATTAGTGCCAACGTAGAACTAGCTAGCTAATCACAATAAGGAATCATATTAGTGGCCTCGACGCTGCTTCTCTAGGGTTTGGGGTGGCCTCGACAACGCTTCAAGGGTTAGGGGGTGGCCTCGAGAACGCTTCAAGCTAGGAGGGGGTACGTAATATCGACCCCCCCACGTGTTGAAGCTATCGGGAGGGGGTCGGCGTTGAACAGTACATCTATGTCCCACAAGTAGGGTAGAGGGTCGTGGATCGCCGAGCGGTCGAGGGTCAAGGGGTCGAAGATCGCCGAGGGGTCGGGAGGTTGCCTAGTGTCAAAGGATTCAACAAAACCATGTCTTCATCATTAGTAGTAATGTGGGTGCATGATGGTGCAAGCTCTCCAAAGTTGTTTTGGAGCGGAGTCCCGGATAGGATAATTAGCTTTTTGGTACAAAGTTCAGCAAAAGGCAAATTATCCTATCCGGACTCCATTCCGTAACAACTTTGAGGACTTCGCACCATCATGCCATGGTTACTTCCGCTAATGATGAAGCCATGGATTTCTTGAATACTTTGACACTATAGGAACCTCGACCTGAAACCTTCGACCCTTGACCCTTAACGACCCTCGACCCTCTACCCTAGTTCCCGACCCTCGACCCCTCGGCGATCCTCGACACACTCGTTATATCGGGGAGGGGGTATCGGTACCCCCTCGTGTCAAAGTTTCTTCTTTCTCCTCTATTCCTTTCTTTCTTCTTCTCCTCTCCCTCGAGAAAGGAAAATAAGGAAAAGGAAGAAAAGAGGAAGAAGGAAGAAGGAAGAAGAAGAAGAAAACAAAGAAGAAAAAAAAGAGGAGAAGAGAAAAGAATAGAGGAGAAGAAGAAAAAATAGAAAAAAATTCTATTTTTCTTCTTCTCCTCTATTCCTTTCTTCTTCTCCTCTTCTTTTCTTCTTTTCCTCTCATTCTTTTCTTCTTCTTCTTCCTTCTTCCTTCTTCCTCTTTTCTTCCTTTTCCTTATTTTACTTTTTCCTCTACACTAACCTAATTAAAATGCACTAACCTAATTAAAATTGTAACTTTCTATATATGAACAAAAACTAAACTAATAAAAATAAAAAACATATACATTATAGCCACATACACATATACATCACATATGAACAAAAAATAAACTAATAAAAATAAGGAAAAGGAAGAAAAGAGGAAGAAGGAAGAAGGAAGAAGAAGAAGAAAAAGAAGAATTGGAGAAGAAGAAAAATAGAGAGAGAAGAAGAAAAATCTTCTATTGTTTCTTCTTCTCTCTCTTCTTTCTTCTTCTCTTCTTTTTTTTCTTTTTCCTCTCATTCTTTTCTTCTTCTTCTTCCTTCTTCCTTCTTCCTTTTCTTCCTTTTCCTTATTTTACTTTTTCCTCTACACTAACCTAATTAAAATGCACTAACCTAATTAAAATTGTAACTTTCTATAAATGAACAAAAACTAAACTAATAAAATAAAAACATATACATTATAGCCACATACACATATACATCACATATGAACAAAAAAATAAACAAAAAAATAAAAAAGGGGCGGCTCGACGGCGGCGGCTCATTAACGGGCGGCCGGCGAGGGCGACGGCGGCGGCGGCGGCGGCGGCGACGACAACGACGGCTCGAGGCGGCGAGAGGCGGGGCGACGACGGGCTCGGGCGGCGGGGGGGGCGACGAGGACGGCGGGCTCGGGGCAGGGCGACGACGGGCTCGGGCGGGCAGGGCAGGGCGTGGCGACGACGGCAGGCGGCGATAACGACAACGGCGGCGGCGGCGGCGCGGGCGTCGAGAAGCAGCGGGGCGACGGGCAGGGCGACGACGGGCAGGGCGACGACGGGCGCGAACGGCCTTGGGCGGCCTCGCGCGGACGGCGGGCGGCGGCGGGCAGCGGACGGCGTCGATCTGGGCAGCTCGGCGGCGTCGATGAGCTCGGCATCATCGGGGAACTGGCGAGGAGATGTGAAATTTTCACAAGTCCTGGTTATATAGCAAGGGCATTGGTCCCGTTGGTGCCTCGACCGGGACTAATGCCCCTTTAGTCCCGTTGGTGCCACCAACCGACCAAAGGCCAATTTTCAGCAGCCCAAAGGGCGGAAGCGGCGACCTTTGGTCGGTTGGTGGCACCAACCGGGACTAAAGGGGGCATTAGCCCGCTTAGTAGCACGACCATGACCAATGCCCCTTTAGTCCCGGTTGGTGCCACCAACCGACCAAAGGCCTGTGTTGCCCGAACCCAAATGTTTAGTCCCACCTCGCTAGTTGAAGGGCGCCGCCTTTGGTTTATAAGCGCTGGTGTCGTCCCTTTCGAGCTCCTCTCAAATGCAGGCTTTGGGCCTAATCATGCTACTTGCTGTGGCCTATTGGGCCTC
This sequence comes from Aegilops longissima, assembly GCA_021605205.1. Taxonomy (NCBI): domain Eukaryota; kingdom Viridiplantae; phylum Streptophyta; class Magnoliopsida; order Poales; family Poaceae; genus Aegilops; species Aegilops longissima. The sequence goes on from CM038680.1 coordinate 617,363,426, forward strand.
TGCGGGCTGAATCTCGCCCATGTAGGGTTTCTAGTCGTATTCAGCCGTGGGGGCCTAGTAGGTGGCAGTTTTTTGCTTTATATTTTATTTCCTTTTGCTTTTAGTTTTAGAAAAATATGAACTTTCTATTAGTGCCATTAGTTTAAAATTTGAAAACACTTTTTTGTTTTCTTTGTTGCTTTATTTATTTTATTTTGTTTCTACTTACAACAAAATGCTTATTGTTGCTATTATTATTTTTTTGTTTTGTTTTCTGCATTATTTATTTTCTTTTGGTTTTTGCTTTATTTTTAATTCTTTTTGCTTTTAGGTCAGCAAAATTATAAACTTTCTGTTAGTGCTTTTAGTTTTAGAAAAAATATAAACTTTCTGTTTGTGCCATTAGTTTTAAAATTCGAAAACACTTTTTTTGTTTTCTTTGTTGCTTTATTTATTTTATTTTGTTTCTACTTACAACAAAATGCTTATTGTTGCTATTATTATTATTTTTTCAAGTTTTTTTGTTTTGTTTCCTGCATTATTTATTTTCTTTTGGTTTTTTGCTTTATTTTTTAATTCTTTTTGTTTCCGGTAGAAGCCCTCTCAATGCAACCTAAGCGATTGCGTCATAATCGAGCACAACATTCTCTGCCTTCTTTCTTGCGTATGTCTTGTCGGGCGATTCGTTATCCTTTGGAAGCTTCTTCTTCATTATTTTCAGAGCTTCTCAAATCCTTTACCAGCACAGCATTCTCTGCCTTCCACTGCAGCAATTCGAGTACGGTACCGAGCTTTGTGTTGCCATCTTCGCAATTGGGGTACAACCCTTTTTTGTGATCCTCTAACATGCGATCTAACTTCAGCTTCTCCTTTTGACTTTCGCATTGTGTCCTTGCATCGACAATGACCCGCGGAGATCATCATCATGGGGCACATCGTCTGTTCATCTTGATCTTCAGAGCTTAGCGTTCTTGCAACACCATCGTGCACATCGTCAGTGCAACTTGATGTTCATAGCATCACCGTATTCAGGGGCACATAGTTGTCATCGTACTCTTCTTCCTCGCCGTCTTCCATCATAACCCCTATTTCTCCGTGCCTCGTCCAAACATTATAGTGTGGCATGAAACCCTTGTAAAGCGGTGGGTGTGAAGGATTTTCCGGTCGAGTAAGACTTCGTATTCCCACATATAGGGCATGGACAACACATAAAACCATTCCTTGTTTGCCTCAGCCACTTGAGAAAAGCAAAAGAAAAAATAAATATAGCAGAAAAGAAAAAATCTATATAAAAACTACTCATAAATGAACATAGATGCGCTTATAGAAAATTCAACCTAAATTCCTACTAACTTCAGAGAAATTCAGTATGAATTTAGGTTAAATTTCCTGTATAAGGGCATCTATTTTCATTTTGAGAAAAGCTCAACATGGCGTAAAGGGAGGTGCTTATAAACTGGTTTGATTCCCTTGATTGGCGAGGTGGGACTAAACTCAGGCGCGAGGACCAACCCTTTAGTCCCGGTTGGTAGGACGAACCGGGACTAAAGGGGTGCCTTTGGTCCCGGTTCAAGCCGCCAACCGAGACCAATGATTGTGGGCCAGGAGCGAGGGCCAATGGTCCCGGTTCGTCCCACCAACCGGGACCAAAAGGTCCGGACGAACCGGGACCAATGGCCCACGTGCCCCGGCCGGCCCCATGGGCTCGCGAACCGGGATAAATGCTGGATTGAACCGGGACTAATGGGCAAAACAGGCCTCAACGATAGCCCCTTTTTCTACTAGTGTTGCTCGAAGCTCCATTTTTGAAACTGTTTTGGGGGATTGCTACCTGGTATGTGACTCCTCCATTGGTCCAATTAGTTTTTTATTTAGAGGATTATATTTTGAATAATTAGCTACCCTTGGTGTTGCTGTAGATGAGCTTGCATGTTGAATTCTTAGAGCTCTAAGTAGTTTGAATGCTCAATATGGTCTCTATACATCTCTATGAGTAGTTGCTATCAATCTTGTGAAGTTTTGTTATCAAAATTTTTGTGGACTAAAAATTTCAGAATTTTATTTATAGGAATAAGATGAGTTTCTTTAGGAAGTTTTCTTCCAAGAAGAACTCTAAGGGAGTCATTGGGGAGTCATCGGACAACGATCTCCCCACTCAAAGAATGGCGGAGGTGCAGTCGTGCAAATGGCAGCATAACCCCTTCATGGATGGAGCCGGGACCAGTCAAGAGTTTGCACAGTTTGCTGCTAATGCTGGTCTCACCGACTTCATCGCAGCTGAGTGTGAACAATACTATCTCCTTACAATTTCCTTTGTGCAAAGTTTTCATTTTCTGAGTAGGAATAACCCTCCTTAGGTGCAGTTTAATATATATGCTGAAACCCGTCAGATACCACTTACTGAATTTTGTGACATTTGCTTGATCCCTTCTGATGGGGAAATAAGGGAGCCTAGGCCTGCAGAGTTTGAGGGCTTTTATCGTACACTGTCATGGGAGATGAGAGAGGGGTTTCGAGTGTCACAGCCACTAGCTTGCATTTTCCTTCTGTGCACTATTTTGCTCTATTTATCGCGAAGTGTTTACTTGCTAGAGAGAATGTTGATGCACTTAGTGCCCCTGATTTCGATGTCTTACGCCGTGCACTCTACGGCGATAACAGCTACAACCTTGGGGCTATTATTGCACGCCGTTTGCACCTTAACAGGACCAAGGGTAAAATTAATGGTGGTATTTACGCTACTCGCTTAGCGAGTCATTTCAATGTTCAGTTTCGCCAGCATGATAACGTTTAACCAAGGTTTATTTAGATTGCCAGGCTATGGTTGCCCATCAATTTATTGATGGCGAGAACACTGCTACTCATATTCCTTACAACCTGGTTTTCAGTGAGTATACCCGTGATATTATCCCGTTGCCTGCACCTGATTTGTTCGACTTTATTTCCAGGAGAGGATACACGATCATGCCAGAGGACCTCGACGCCTATCGGAATAACCAGGCAGCAGCTGAGGAGGAGCCTCAGGAGTGGGACCCCCAAGTGCCCGCTCCACAACACTTCAACGTGGGACCCGAGGGTTACTACGAGTGGTGATTACCAAGTTAGGCCAAAAGCCTAAGCTTGGGGGAGTATGTATTTCCACAGACATTACATTCATGTTCACACATTTCATTCCAGTTGTCGGTGTTCACACTTTTTCATTGTGTTATCCATATTAGATTTATTTTCTCGCTTTCTTCTTGTGTCTTTGAAAAACTTTGAGAAAATCTAAAAATATATTTCTTGTTTCTTTTTGGTTTTTCTTTCTACTTTAATTAGTTGTAGTATTTGAAAGAAAACCCAAAAAGATTTCCTTGTTCTTCTTTTGTCCGTTGGGAGCTTTCCCGTGTAAATAGTTTTTTCTCGTTTTTGTTGTTCTTTTTAATTTTCTTTGCTCAAGAACACTAAAAACTCCAAAAATATTTCAGTGTGTTTCTCTGAAATTCCTTTCCTTTTATCGTGTCATACCGAGGAGAAGACCACGATGAAAATGTTGAGTGGCTCTCATTTGCATTATTGTTGATCTAACAAAGAGCTCAAATTGCCTTGTCTTCTCCTCTTGAATAAAATGTTTGCAGATTCCAGCTTAGTCCACGGCACTCTTGCACTATTATTATTTTCATATCATTCGGTCGTGCAAGTGAAAGGCAAAAATGACGATATTTGATGAACTGGCTGTGGCAAAGAGAAACGGGTATGAACTCAACTTGTTTTGTTTTTGTAAATATGTTTAACCTAGTATCCATGATTCATCCTATTATGATCAAACATGTTTGCAATGACAATTAGAGATTATAGTTTCTCATTCCATGCTTAAGTAGCTAGGAGTGGATAATGATATATCTTGGATGTCAACATGCATTAAAATGATTGTGATGTGGTATGATGATATGGTATCCTCCTCTGAATGTTCGAGTGGCTTGACTTGTCACATGTTCACGCATGTAGTTGAATCAAAACCAACATAGCTTCTATGATATTTATGTCCATGGTGTTCATATCTTACTCATGCTAGTATCCAATGTTAGTTATGCATAATGCATGTTCATGACCGTTTTCGCTCTCTAGCTGGCCGCTTCTCAACCTATTTTCTAGCCTTCGCCTGTACTAAGCGAGAATACTGCTTGTGCACCAAAATCCTAAAACCCAAGTTATTCCAAATGAGTCCACCATACCTACCTATATGCGGTATTACCCCGTCGTCCTAAGTAAATTTGCATGTGCCACCTCTAAAACTTCAAATAAACATCCGTTTTGTGTGCCTGGATTGTTCATAGAGTGACAGGAGGTAGTCAATATCTTCCATGCTAAGTGGGTTATTCTCATGATGAGTGTTTATTCACTCGTCCTTTCAAGAGAGGGGCAGAAATAGGGATTCCCAGTCCCGAATTCAAATTGCAAATAATTAAACAAAACTCCCCCAGGAATGATGTTGGTATGGACGGTACCCGTGGATTCGGCTAGCCGTGGAGTGTGTTTGTTGGTGGAGGGGGAGTAAACCTTTAGTTTTATCGCTTGTGAACCGCCACTAATGTGTTTAGCATGGAAGATATCGATAAACAATGGTCACGAAGTAAACAGGAAGGGTGCATTTCTCAAAATTTCAATTATCTCTGTTTCAAAATATGAGCTCTGGCACCGCTGCAAATCACCGCTTCCCTCTACGAAGGGCCTATCTATTTAATTTTATGTTGTGTCATCACCTTCTCAAATAAGCGCCAGATCTGAGAGCACTATTGTCATCATCATGCATTGTGTGTAGCTAATGTTGGATGCATCATGACTGGATCTTTTCTACCATGAATTATAATGTTTAGTCACTGCTTGAACTTGGAGGTGCTCTGCATTTATGTTTTGCAGTCTCAGAAAGGGATAGTCAGATACCACTGTTGTCATATTATATCATGATTGTTTTAACAAAGCGTTGTCATTTGAGATATCTTATTATTGCTTGCTAGTTGATTATGCCATTGATATGAGTTAATATAATTTTTAAGATTTATTGTCGACATGGTTAGTCATAATCTTTGTTGAAAACCTGGGTGCTACTTAAGCTTATTTATGTAAACAAGAGCAAAAGAGTTCGTAAAAGTTTCTTTTTCACTTTCAGTTTATCAACTGAATTGCTTGAGGACAAGCAAAGGTTTAAGCTTGGGGGAGTTGATACGTCTCCATCGTATCTACTTTTCTCAACGCTTTCACTCTTGTTTTGGATTAATTTGCATGATTTGAATGAAACTAACCCGGACTGACGCTGTTTTCAGCAGAACTACCATGGTGTTGTTTTTGTGCAGAAATAAAAGTTCTCGGAATGGAACAAAACTTTTTGGAGTTTTTTATGGAATAAAAGAAAAATACTGGAGCCAAGAACCACCGGAGGGGGGCCCCTGGGTGAGCACAACCCACCAGGGTGCACCCTCCTCCTAGCGCGCCCAGGTGGGTTGTGCCCACTTGGTGGCCCCGCTGACCCTATCTTCGACACTATAAAATCCTATTTTCAAAGAAAAAAATCAAGGAGGAAGAATTATTGCGTTTCACAAGACGGAGCCGTCATCACCTCCTGTTCTTCATCGGGAGGCCAGATCTGCAGTCCGTTTGGGGCTCCGGAGAGGGGAATCTTCGATCTTCATCATCACCAACCCTTCTCCATCGCCAATTCCATGATGCTCCCCACCGGGAGTGAGTAATTCGTTTGTAGGCTCGCTGGTCGATGAGGGAGTTGGATGAGATTCATCATGTAATCGAGTTAGTTTTGTTAGGGCTTGATCCCTAGTATCCATTATGTTCTGAGATTGATGTTGCTCTGACTTTGCCATGCTTAATGCTTGTCACTTTGGGCTCGGGTGCCATGATTTCAGATCTGAACCGTTTATGTTATCACCGTTATATTCATGTTCTAGATCCGATCTTGCAAGTTATAGTCACCTATTACGTGTTATGATCTGCAAACCCCAGAGTGACAATAGTCGGGATACTTTCTGGTGATGACAGTAGTTTGAGGAGTTCATGTATTCACTATGCGCTAATGCTTTGTTCTGGTTCTCTATTAAAAGGAGGCCTTAATATCCCTTAGTTTCCTTATGGACCCCGCTGCCACGGGAGGGTAGTTCAAAAGATGTCATGCAAGTTCTTTCCATAAGCATGTATGACTATTTACGGAATACATGCCTACATTATATTTATGAACTGGAGCTAGTGTCGTATCGCCGTAGGTTATGACTGTTATATGATGAATATCATCCAACGAGTTCACCGATCCAATGCCAACGAGTTTCTCACATATTATTCTTGCTAAATTACTATTGCTATTGCTACTGTTACACTCGCTACAGAATCATTTCTATCACTGTTACCGTTATTGTTACTGTTACTACTACTATCGAAATTGTCATACTACTGTGCTACTAATCATATTGCTGTAGATAATCAATCTCCAGGTGTGGTTGAATTGACAACTCAGCTGCTAATACTTGCAAATATTCTTTGGCTCCCCTTGTGTCAAATCTATAAATTTGGGTTGAATACTCTACCCTCGAAAACTGTTGCGATCCCCTATACTTGTGGGTTATCATACAACACTAGAGCAATTGCCTTAGCGAAGGAATCCAGGTTTCACAAGAGAACAAACACATCAAGAGACGCTTCAACTCCATTCGTGAAAAGTTCAAGGATGGAGACATAGAAATTTGCAAAATACATAATGTGGCAGATTATTGACTAAACCTCTTCCGCGAGCAAAACATGATCAGCACCAAGACTCCATGGGTGTTAGATTCATTACAATGTAATCTAGATTATTGACTCTAGTGCAAGTGGGAGACTGATGGAAATATGCCATAGAGGCAATAATAAAGTTGTTATTATTATATTTCCTTATTCATGATAAACGGTTTATTATTCTTGCTAGAATTGTATTGACCAGAAACTTAAATATATGTGTGGATACATAAACAAACCGTGTCCCTAGTGAGCCTCTACTAGACTAGCTCATTGATTAGAGATGGTTAAGGTTACCTAACCATAGACATGAGTTGTCATTTGATAACGGGGTCACATCATTAGGAGAATGATGTGATGGACAATACCCAACCGTTAGCATAGCACAGTTTATTGCTACCGCTTTCTTAAATGTCAAATACATGTTTCTTCGACCATGAGATCATGCAACTCCCGGACTCCGGAGGAATGCCTTGTGTGCCATCAAACAACACAACGTATCTGGGTGATCATAAAGGTGCTCTAGAGGTATCTCCGAAGGTGTTTGTTGGGTTGGCATGGATCGAGACTCGGATTTGTCACTCCGTATAATGGAGAGGCATCTCTAGGCCCTCTTGATAATACAACATCACAAGAAGCTTGCAAGCAAAGCGACTAAGGAGTTAGTTATAGCATGATGTATTACGGAATGTGTAAAGAGACTTACCAGAAACGAGATTGAACTAGGTATGGAGATACCAACGATCGAATCTCGGGCAAGTAACATACCGATGGACAAAAGGAACTACGTATGTTGTCATAAAGGTTCAACCAATAAAGATCCTCGTAGAATATATACCAACCAATATGGGCATCTAGGTCCCGCTATTGGCTATTGACCAGAGAGCGTCTCGGTCATGTCTACATCATTCTCGAACCCATAGGGCCATCCAGGTCCCGCTATTGGCTATTGACCAGAGAAGCGTCTCGGTCATGTCTACATCAATCACGCTTAAGGTTCATTGACGATATAGTATTATATGAGTTATGTATGTTGGTGAATGAATATTGTTTGGAGTCCTGGATGAGATCACGGACATGACGAGGAGCTCCGGAATAGTCCTGAGGTAAAAATTGATACATGGGATAATAGTGGTTGGTCTCCAGAAGGGTTCCGGAATTCACTAGAAGGGGTTTCGGATGTTTCCTGAAATGTTGGGGTACGAGAACACTTTATTTGGGCGAAGAAGTAAAGCCCACAGGGCTTTAGGAAGGTGCAAAAAGTCAGTTTTATGGGAGGCTAAGGGCCGATGCCGTGGACCTGGCGTGCAGTCTGAGTCCGAGAAGGACTCTTGCCTTGCGGGCTAAACCGACTTTGAGGAGGCTCTTTCTCCAAGAAACAACCCCAGGGCTCAACATATAAATAGAGGGGCAAGTCTAGCACCCGGAACACATGAAGATTCACCAAGCCGTGTGTTGGCAACACCGCCCCCTCTAGTTTATCCTCCGTCATAGTTTCCATTGTGCTTGGCGAAGCCCTGCGAAGATTGTTCTTCACTACCACCGTCACCATGCCATCGTGCTGCCGGAACTCATCTACTACTTCGCCCCTCTTGCTGGATCAAGAAGGCGAGGACGTCACCGAGTTGAACGTGTGTTGGACGCGGAGGTGTCGTACGTTCGGTACTTGATCGGGACAGATCGTGAAGCTGTATGACTACATCAACCGCGTCGATAAACGCTTCCGGTTAGTGATCTTCAAGGGTATGAAGATGCTCTCCCCCTCCCGTAGCTATGCATCTCCATGGATAGATCTTGCCTGTTTGTAGAATTTTTTTGTTTTCCATGGAACGTTCCCTATCACAAAACCCATTTACTTGGCATGTTGTTGAATGCAAACAAGGCAAATCCATTTGTACCAACAACTTGACACTTTGCCATACTGATTAGATAACAGATGACAACTTCCTTCTATGCACAACCCACTCATTGCCATGCTTCTGCAAGGCCACATGGAAACTGTTTAGTTGCTTTGTTGTTAAATGCAAACATGGCAACTTCATTTGTACCATCAGCTTACCAATTTGCCATACCGATTAGTTAGCAGATGGGCAACTTCCTCCTATGAATGCGGGGCTACATGGCAACTATTTAATTTGCCTTGTTGTTAAATGCAAACATGGCATCTCCATGTGTACCATCAGCTTACCCATTTGCCATGTTAATTGCCTTGTCTTTAAATGCAAACATGGCAACGGTCCCCATGTGTGTTTGAACTAACTTACCATGTTTTGCACTTCTGTTATGGATGCCACATTTCCTGCATTTTTTTCTTTTATTTTATAGTGATCCCTGTTTTTTTCATGCTGACATGGTAACTCCCTCTGATTGAGAATCTTAACATTTTGCCATTCTACTTAATTAAAACATGGTAACCTCCTCCTGTTTCACAACACCTTAATTGTCATTCTACTGCAATGCAACATGACAACTAATCATGTGTCAGAACTTGAAAACAAACAGACATTTTGCCATACATCTGACTAGTAAACATGGCAGTTTTATCCAACCCACAATTGTATCAGTTGCCACTATACAAAATGTACTCATGTCAATTTTCATTACTACTCATTACCTCATAGCAATAAAACATGAAAATTTTCTTTGGACCAGTATACATCAACTGCCTTGCAATGAACATGGCAACTTTTTGCTACTCTACACGTGTCATATCATAAACACTTGTCGTACTAATGCATCGAGTACATGACATCTTTTTATGTGTACCAGTAATGAATTATTTGTCATGCCAGGGGAACAGAAGCATGGCAACTTTCATCAGCTGTTATGCCAAACAGAAATTTGCCATAGATCCCTTGTGTTCGGACAACATGGCAACTATAATTGGCACATTTTTGCGTTTTCCTACATTACTCTTTTTCCCCAACAATACACATATTTGTTTTCAACAATTACCATCATATGAACTTGTGTTGGGCATGCCACACTACCGGCATTTTTTCTTCTATTTTTAGATCCCTCACAACCTATTGTAAGAACGTGGCAACACCCGATCAAACATTTTTACGTGCTACACTATTGACTTGCATCTTTTTGCTTTTTTGTGCACTTTATCTTTTTGCAACATCATGGTTCACAATCACCAGGAAGATGAGGACAATGACTTCGTGGATCCGCCGCCACGGAATGATGCGGCTGGTGGCAAGAAAGACGAGAAAGAGGTTCTTTACTCTTACTTTTCATCATCTTCCTGATAGTTCATTCGTGCATTATGGAACTTTTTATCAGATTTAACATGGCAACATTCCTTTATTCCACATGGCACCACAACACAACTTACATGGCAACTACCTTGTGCACACTTCATGCTTTCTTGTTACAGTATCTGCCACATGGCAATTTTTAGTAGTTTGCACCTGGTTAATACCTTACTCTTTACACGGCAATTCCAGCTCACGGTACATGTCAAACGCAGAAACCACATCATTTTCTGAAACAACCACTCCGCTTTCATTTTCTGTACTCATGTCGGAACATATAGTATAATTCCTTTTTCAAATGCACATACATTCTTCCCTTCTCTGGTGCCCTTCATTTCTGTACTCTTTGGTCAACTGTTTCCAGAAGAAGAAACCCCGCGATAGGGCTTTGCAAGAACATCTTACTAAACTGAACAAGGGATTCCGCGAAGATCAAAAGGCACCTACTGTAGAGATGGGGATGCAGGCACTGATGGATGTGCGATGCACAAACTTAGTGAACATCGTGTGTGGTTGGCTCAGGGAGATTTATGACCCTGCGTCAAGGGAATTTTTCATTCCAGGACAGAAGGCTCCCTCTGGATGAGGACTCTATTTTATCCATGTTGGGTGTCCCCCATGGCGGAATGGAGGTGCCTTACAGGGTGGACAACAATGTTGACGAACGTCCCCCCCCCCCCACCGGCTGTTCCATGGGAGGGATCCATGCCTAACACGACTGCTCTTGCAAGTTCGTTGGCTGCTATGAAAACCCATGGTGACGTGTTCAAGATTAAGCTGCTCATGTGACTAATATCGTCTGTGTTTGCACCTACCACGTCCCTTTGCCCAAGCAATAGATGCTTTCCCATCCTGGTGCACTTTCTTTTATTTATTTTCCATTTTTCTATCTTCTTTTTTGTTGTCTTGTACTAGCATGCTTTTCCAATCTTTGTTTTTTTAACTGTTCACATGTGTCCATTTTTTCAATTTTCGCAGGACAAACTGGAAGATGTTAAAAGTATGAAATGGTGCAAGTTTATTGGTGACTTCCTTCATGATTCCTTTGCAAAAAAGATGTACTAGAAGGGCTTTCGCCTTCACCTAATGGTAAATGTTTTCGGAAATGCTTACTCATGGTAGATTTTTTACCTTTTTGCAATCTAGCGAATCTGACATGCTTAGTATAGCGTATTCAACCTGGCAAACCTAGTTTCCCAAAACTTGTGTTGAAGTAAATAAGTGGCAACTATACTTCATCACATATGGCAAATATAGTCTTCCACACATGTTAACAATAGTTGATCACACATGTCAAGTATAGTTAATGATACATGGCAACTACAGTTGATGGAAATTACAGTTCATGACACATGGCAACTATGATTGACCACACGTGGCAACTATAATTAATGACACATGGCAACTATAATTGATGATACATGGCAACTCAAGTTGTTAACACATGGCAACTATTGCTCACACAAGGCAGCTGGAATACATTACACATGGCAATCATAATTCATCACAAGTGGCAACTACATTTGTGGCAAATTCATTAGTTTATAATTATGAAATCTTCGGTCGTGTGCACATGTTGTACAAACCACCTTCCGCGCGGCAATTATTTTTTTAAACATCCACCTAGTCGTTATAGCACTGCTCATGGAAAATACAATTTTACATACATGGCAAAGTAGCATGTCAGAGAAGCAATCAAAATAATTTATACATGGCAAAATTATCACTCTGCTCATGGCAAATATTTTCTAATTCCACTGACACAAGTACAACTGACATTTTTCTAGCTCCTTTCATATACCCTGACATTTATGTGTTTTCCAGCTCATGTATGCTGATAGTCTTCACATCTCCACTGTCGATCTCCTTCTGCTGGGAGGCCCACCTCCTCCACATAAGTTTTGTCGTATCTGCTTGGAATTATGACGTTTTGCAGATAGGACATATGACAAAAAATTGGCAAACTGCAGGTTAGTTTATCGTTTTCCTCTTACATATGTCACTTTCGTAGACAGTTTAATTCCTCCACAAATAAACCACAAAAAATCATACAGAGCATGCATGACAATTTGAAATCAATGAATTTTTCCTTTCAAACATTTGGTGTCTGATTGGGGCATGGCAAATTTGTGTATCCCTCACACCAAATTGAAAATTGCATGTGACAACTCCGGCTTGTAAACAAACCACATGCCAACAATGCAAGCACACACACAGGAAAATACCGAACTCTTTCAGATAGCATTCCATGTTCCCTCATACGTGTGATCCATCTTTGCTGTCAAAGTTTAGGAAACTTGTATTTACCTTTTATAAGTTTCTATTATCTACTTTCGTACCACTGACCTATCTCCGATGTATGCAACTGATGGCCAAGCATTCCATTGACTACAGTTTCTTTGGTGGCCCACACAATTTCAGCAAATGGCTGGATGTGCATTTAGCTCCATCTTGTTCCCTTGGGGTAATTCAACACGCCATTTTCCACGCGTTCTTTGTTACATGACCCATTCCCAACTGTCAGTCTCTGATTCCTTCTTCGTCCCCCTCTCTCCACAATGTGTGCATTTGTTTTTGTTTGCCCAAATCAGGCGAGGGCTCCTGTCGAGCCTCTAGTCGGGAGTCTGCGTATCACATGAGCAACCTGCTTGGGAAGTTGGTTGAGGGCTGGACGGCATTGTCTGGTTCTGATGGCGATGCAGTTGCCAAACATTTCGCTTCGTTCATTAGCGAACGCACACATTGTCTGGTACGACCGTAATAGTTCCCAGGAGATCCCCGATACCCAAGAGGAGCTGTTTAGAGCTGGTTTGGTGGTGATGGTGCTGGTGTTGACAAGGATGGAGGCAATGATATGGAGAATGTGAACCAGGACAGTGACGATGATGAATAACGAGAAGTTCAGGATGGGGCTGCCATTGACCAGGCTTCACCGGTTGTTGCAGCAACAGAGGGAAAAAATGCTTCTTCGATCGCGAGCGACATTAACCTTTCTGCTTCGTAAAGGGGAAGGGTGCCAGAGGATGCTACCATGGTTCCTTCCGGCAAGAGGGTTCGGATCGATCCTATCACGGCTAGGAGGAGGTCTTGTTTTCGTTCCTTCTTGGCATGGTTTCATCATTTCCCAAAGTTTTCCATTCGTTATAGGCCACACGTCTCTGTTCTCACTCTTTTCTGCATGTGTTCTCTGTGCGCTCAGCGAGGCGACCGTTGGGGGTAGATCATCTAAGCAGAAACATGTGGATACGCCGTCTCGCGCTTCTACCCGGTTGAAGAAGGGGCCCTCCACTGGATTAGGCACTACTCCTCCTGTTGGCATTACGTCCAGATGCTCGTCACCTCGTATAGCATCGTCCAACACTGGAGATCCTATTATTCTGGAGGACGCGAGGAAAAATACCAGGAGGTATCTCTTCTTTTCTCGTTAGACTGACAGCTCAATCAGTTACACAACACATGGCAATCTTTGTTAACAATTCATATGCCAACTTTAATATATGTTATGTGGCAACTCATGCATGTTGGTTATGGCAAAACCTATTCACATCACATGGCAATTTTTAACATTACGCAAGAAAATTCTTCTTCCTTTGTTATTACTGTTATCAACGATAATCTAGCATTCTACATATGGCAAATCAAATAGACCCGACATGGCAAATCAAGTAAATCGAGGTTTCAAAATCAGCTGGACGATGTGTACAACATTTCTCTTATTTGAAATTTATTTGAACAACAACACATGGCAACTACTTATGCACCAGAAACCGATCAATTGCCATGCTAATCATGCTAGTGATAATATCTTTTCCTTACATCACTATTTTCTACTAATTCTATTTGTTTTGTATGACTTGTGTGCAGACTGTAATGTTTGTTACTTTGTTCTATGTTTATTGTGCCATGTTTAGGGGAAAGAAGACTGTTGTCCTCAGGGGGAATCCCAACACGAAATACCCACTAGATCGCAGCCATTCCAAGCTTGGGTCGTTAGCCAACGCGGCTGAAAACGAGCCACCAGTTGCCTGATACGTCCATTTTGTATCATGCTTTTATATCGATATTTATTGCATTAGGGGCTGTTATTACACACTATGTCACAATACTTATGCCTATTCTCTCTTATTTTACAAGGTTTACATGAAGAGGGAGAATGCCAGCAGCTGGAATTCTGGGCTGGAAAAGGAGCAAATATTAGAGACCTATTCTGCACAACTCCAAAAGTCCTGAAACTTCACGGGAGCATGTTTTGGAATATATCAAAAATACTGGCGAAATAATCAACCAGAGGGGGCCCACACCCTGGCCACGAGGGTGGGGGCGCACCCCTGCCTCATGGGCCCCCTGGCAGGCCTCCGGTGCCCATCTTCTTCTATATGAAGTCTTTCATCCGAGAAAAAATCATAAGCAAGCTTTCGGGAAGAAACACCGCCGCCACGAGGCGGAACCTTGGCGGAACCAATCTAGGGCTCCGGCGGAGCTGTTCTGTCGGGAAACTTCCCTCCGGGAGGGGGAAATCATCACCATCGTCATCACCAATGATCCTCTCATCGGGAGGGGGTCAATCTCCATCAGTATCATCACCAGCACCATCTCCTCTCAAACCCTAGTTCATCTCTTGTATCTGATCTTTGTCTCAAAGCCTCAGATTGGTACCTGTAGGTTGCTAGTAGTGTTGATTACTCCTTGTAGTTGATGCTAGTTGGTTTATTCGGTGGAAGATCATATGTTCAGATCCTTTATGCATATTAATACCCCTCTGATTATGAACATGAATATGATTTGTGAGTAGTTACGTTTGTTGCTGAGGACATGGGAGAAGTCTTGCTATAAGTAGTCATGTGAATTTGGTATTCGTTCGATATTTTGATGAGATTTATGTTGTCTTTCCTCTAGTGGTGTTATGTGAACGTCGACTACATGACACTTCACCATTGTTTGGGCCTAGAGGAAGGCATTGGGAAGTAATAAGTAGATGATGGGTTGCTAGAGTGACAAAAGCTTAAACCCTAGTTTATGCGTTGCTACGTAAGGGGCTGATTTGGATCCATATGTTTCATGCTATGGTTAGGTTTACTTTAATACTTCTTTTGTAGTTGCGGATGCTTGCAATAGGGGTTAATCATAAGTGGGATGCTTGTCCAAGGAAGGGAAGTACCCAAGCACCGATCCACCCACATATCAAATTATCAAAGTAACAAACGCGAATCATATGAGCGTGATGAAAACTAGCTTGACGATAATTCCCATGTGTCCTCGGGAGCGTTTTCCTTTATATAAGAGTTTGTCCAGGCTTGTCCTTTGCTACAAAAAGGATTGGGCCATCTTTCTACACCTTATTTACTTTTGTTACTTGTTGCTCGTTACAAATTACTTTATCACAAAACTATCTGTTACCGACAATTTCAGTGCTTGCAGAGAATACCTTAATGAAAGCTGCCTATCATTTCCTTCCGCTCCTCGTTGGGTTCGACACGCTTACTTATCGAAAGGACTATGATAGATCCCCTACACTTGTGGGTCATCGAGACTCTTTTCTGGCGCCATTGCCGGGGAGTGAAGCGCCTTTGGTAAGGAAAAATTTATATAGTGTGCTGAAATTTACTGTCACTTGTTACTATGGAACATAATCCTTTGAGGGGCTTGTTCGGGTATCTTCACCCGACCAAGAGAGCAAAGAGTTGCTCCTCAACCTACTGAACCTACTGAAAATGTTTACTTTGAAATTCCTTCAGGTATGATAGAGAAACTGCTAGCTAATCCTTTTACAGGTGATGGAACATTACATCCCGATTTGCACCTAATCTATGTGGATGAAGTTTGTGGATTATTTAAGCTTGCAGGTATGCCCGAGGATGTTATCAAGAAGAAGGTCTTCCCTTTATCTTTGAAGGGAAAGGCATTGACATGGTTTAGGCTATGTGATGATATGGGATCATGGAACTATAAACGATTGAAATTGGAATTTCATCAGAAGTTTTATCTTATGCATCTTGTTCATCGTGATCGTAATTATATATATAATTTTTGGCCTCACGATGGAGAAAGCATCGCTCAAGCTTGGGGGAGGCTTAAGTCAATGTTATATTCATGCCCCAATCATGAGCTCTCAAGAGAAATTATTATTCAAAAAATTTATGCTCGGCTTTCTCTCAACAATCGCTCCATGCTCGATACTTCTTGTACTGGTTCTTTTATGATGAAGACTATTGAATTCAAATGGGATTTATTGGAAAGAATTAAACGCAACTCTAAAGATTGGGATCTCGACGAAGGTAAGGAGTCAGGTATAACACCTAAGTTTGATTGTGTTAAATCTTTTATGGATACCGATGCTTTTCGCGAATTTAGCACTAAATATGGACTTGACTCTGAGATAGTAGCTTCTTTCTATGAATCTTTTGCTACTCATATTGATCTTCCTAAGGAGAAGTGGTTTAAATATAAACCTCCCATTGAAGTAAAAGTAGTTGCACCTATTAAAGTTGAAGAAAAGACTATCACTTATAATGTTGATCCTGTTGTTCCTACTGCTTATATTGAGAAACCATATTTCCCTGTTAGAATAAAGGATCATGCTAAAGCTTCAACTGTAGTTCGTAAGATTAATACTAGAACACCTACACCCCCTGAGCAAATTAAAGTTGAACCTAGTATTTCTATGGTTAAAGATCTCTTGGCTGATAATATTGATGGGCATGTTATTTACTTCTGCGATGAAGCTGCTAGAATTGCTAGACCTGATACTAAAAATAAACAAGACCTATTGTAGGCATGCCTATTATTTCTGTTAAAATAGGAGATTGTTGCTGTCATGGCTTATGTGATATGGGTGCTAGTGCAAGTGCAATACCTCATTCCTTATACAAAGAAATTATGCATGATATTGCACCTGCTGAGATAGAAGAAATTGATGTTACAATTAAGCTTGCCAATAGAGATATTATTTCACCAGTTGGGATTGTTAGAGATGTCGAAGTCTTGTGTGGGAAAGTTAAATATCCTGCTGATTTTCTTGTTCTTGGTTCCCCACAAGATAACTTTTGTCCCATTATATTCGGTAGACCCTTCTTGAATACTGTTAATGCTAGGATAGACTGCAAAAAGGATGTTGTTACTATTGGCTTGGGGGATATGTCTCATGAGTTTAATTTTGCTAAGTTTTGTAGACAACCCCATGAGGAAGAATTGCCTAGTAAAGATGAAATTATTGGTCTTGCTTCTATTGCCGTGCCTCCTAATGATCCTTTAGAAGAATATTTGCTCGACCATGAAAATGATATGTTTATGAATGAAAGAAGGGAAATAGATGAAGTATTCTTTAAACAGGGACCTATCCTGAAACACAACTTGCCTGTTGAAATTCTAGGGGATCCTCCTCCACCCAAGGGTGATCCCGTGTTTGAGCTTAAACCATTACCTGATACTCTTAAATATGCTTATCTTGATGAGAAAAAGATATATCCTGTTATTATTAGTGCTAATCTTTCAGAGCATGAAGAAAAGAAATTATTGAAAACTCTGAAGAAGCACCGTGCTGCTATTGGATATACTCTTGATGATCTTAAGGGCATCAGTCCCACTCTATGCCAGCACAAAATAAAATTGGAGAAAGACGCTAAACTGGTAGTTGATCACCAACGACGGTTAAATCCTAAGATGAAAGAAGTGGTAAGAAAAGAAATACTAAAGCTTATTGAGGCAAGTATAATTTATCCCGTTGCTGATAGTCAGTGGGTAAGTCATGTCCATTGTGTCACTAAGAAGGGAGGTATTACTGTTGTTCCTAATGATAAAGATGAATTGATCCCACAAAGAATTGCTACATGTTATAGAATGGTAATTGATTTCCGCAAGTTAAATAAAGCTACTAAAAAGGATCATTACCCTTTACCTTCTATTGATCAAATGCTAGAAAGATTATCCAAACATACACATTTTTGCTTTCTAGATGGTTACTCTGGTTTCTCTCAAATACCTGTGTCAAAGGAGGATCAAGAAAAGACCACTTTTACTTGTCCTTTCGGTACCTTTTCTTATAGACGTATGCCTTTTGGTTTATGTAATGCACATGCTACCTTTCAAAGATGCATGATGGCTATATTCTCTGACTTTTGTGAAAAGATTGTTGAGGTTTTCATGGATGATTTCTCCGTTTATGGATCTTCTTTTGATGACTGCTTAAGCAACCTTGAGCGAGTTTTGCAGATATGTGAAGAAACTAATCTTGTTTTGAATTGGGAGAAGTGCCACTTTATGGTTAATGAAGGTATTGTCTTGGGGCATAAATTTTTTGAAAGAGGTATTGAAGTTGATAAAGCTAAAGTTGATGATATTGAAAAGATGTCGTGTCCTAAGGACATTAAAGGTATAAGAAGTTTCCTTGGCCATGCCGGTTTTTATAGGAGGTTCATTAAGGACTTCTCAAAAATTTCTAGGCCTCTGACTAATCTCTTACAAAAAGATATTCCTTTTGTCCTTTATGATGATTGTGTAGAAGCATTTGAAATACTTAAGAAAGCCTTGATTTCTGCACCTATCGTTCAGCCACCTGATTGGAATTTACCCTTTGAAATTATGTGTGATGCTAGTGATTACGTTGTAGGTGTTGTTCTAGGACAAAGAGTTGATAAGAAATTAAATGTTATCCAATATGCTAGTAAAACTCTAGACAGTGCCCAGAGAAATTATGCTACTACTGAAAAAGAATTTTTAGCAGTTGTATTTGCTTGTGATAAGTTCAGACCTTATATTGTTGATTCTAAAGTAACTGTTCATATTGATCATGCTGCTATTAAATATTTTATGGAAAAAATATGTTAAACCTAGACTTATTAGATGGGTTCTATTACTACGTTATTGATAGAAAGGGAGCTGAGAACCCCGTTGCAGACAATTTGTCTAGGTTAGAGAATGTTCTTAATGACCCACTACCTATTGATGATAGCTTTCCTGATGAACAATTAGCTGTCATAAATGATTCTCGTACTGCTCCATGGTATGCTGATTATGCTAATTACATTGTTGCTAAATTTATACCACCTAGTTTCACATACCAGCAAAAGAAAAAGTTTTTCTATGATTTAAGACATTACTTCTGGGATGACCCACACTCCTATCTTTACCGTTTTTCTTAGTTCGGTCCTTTTGGTAATATCTTGATCTAGTAGAATAAAGTTTTAGTATGATCTAGTTTTGAGTTTTGCTTTATGATCCTTCTATGTAATCGAGTCTGTGAGCTACATATAATAAAGATTAGTGTTGAGTCAAGGGTTTGATTATCTTACCCTGATCTTGAGACTAAAATAAAGAATAAAGAGATCATACTGATCTTATGGAGAGTAATGACTTCACATATAAAAGAGTATGGTGAATAAAAGTTGTTGAGGGTTGACAAACATAGTTTTGGTCATCGTTGCAATTAATAGGAAGTAATAAAGAAAGAGAGGTTTTCACATATAAATACACTATCTTGGACATCTTTTATGATTGTGAGCACTCATTAAAATATGACATGCTAAAGAGTTGATGTTGGACAAGGAAGACAACGTAATGGGTTATGTTTCCTTATATCTGAAATAAAGTATATATTGTCATGGATCATCCAACATGTTGAGCTTGCCTTTCTCCCTCATGCTAGCCAAAGTCTTTGCACCAAGTAGAGATACTACTTGTGCTTCCAAATACCCTTAAACCCAATTTTGCCATGAGTGTCCACCATACCTACCTATGGATTGAGTAAGATCCTTCAAGTAAGTTGTCATTGTTGCAGGCAATAAAAATTGCTCTCTAAATATGCATGATTTATTAGTGTGGAGAAAATAAGCTTTATACGATCTTGTGATGTGGAAGCAATAAAAGCGACGGACTGCATAATAAAGGTCCATATCTCAAGTGGCAATATAAAGTGACGTTCTTTTGCATTAAGATTTTGTGCATCCAACCTTAAAAACACATGACAACCTCTGCTTCCCTCTGCGAAGGGCCTATCTTTTATTCTTGCCTTATACATTATACAAGAGTCAAGGTGATCTTCACCTTTCCCTTTTTATATTTTATCCTTTGGCAAGCACATCGTGTTGGAAAGATCCTGATATATATATCCAATTGGATGTAAGTTAGCATGAACTATTATTGTTGACATTACCCTTGAGGTAAAAGGTTGGGAGGCAACACTATAAGCCCCTATCTTTCTCTGTGTCCGATTAAAACTCCATAACCATAAGTGTTGAGTGAGTGTTAGCAATTGTGAAAGACTAAATGATAGTTGAGTATGTGGACTTGCTGAAAAGCTCTTATATTGACTCTTTCGATGTTATGATAAATTGCAATTGCTTCAATGACTGAGATTATAGTTTGTTGGTTCTCAACGAAGTTTCTGATTCATACTTGACATTGTGAACAGATTATTACTTGAGCATAAGAAATCATATGACAATACTTATATATGTTGCTATTATAAGAATGGTCATGATGCCCTCATGTTCGTATTTTGTTTTATCGACACCTCTATCTCCAAACATGTGGACATATTTTTCGTTACCAGCTTCCGCTTGAGGACAAGAGAGGTCTAAGCTTGGGGGAGTTGGTACATCCATTTTGCATCATGCTTTTATATCGATATTTATTGCATTAGGGCTGTTATTACACACTATGTCACAATACTTATGCCTGCTCTCTCTTATTTTACAAGGTTTACATGAAGAGGGAGAATGCCGGTAGCTGGAATTCTGGGCTGGAAAATGAGCAAATATTAGAGACCTATTCTACACAACTCCAAAAGTCCTGAAACTTCACAGGAGCACGTTTTGGAATATATCAAAAATACTGGCGAAAGAATCAACCAGAGGGGGCCCACACCCTGGCCACGAGGGTGGGGGCGTGCCCTACCCCCTGGGCGCGCCCCCTGCCTCGTGGGCCCCCTGGAAGGCCTTCGGTGCCCATCTTCTGCTATATGAAGTCTTTCGTCCGAGAAAAAATCATAAGCAAGCTTTCGGGAAGAAACACCGCTGCCACGAGGCGGAACCTTGGCGGAACCAATCTAGGGCTCTGGTGGAGTTGTTCTGCCGGTGAACTTCCCTCCGGGAGGGGGAAATCATCACCATCGTCATCACCAATGATCCTCTCACTGGGAGGGGGTCAATCTCCATTAGCATCTTCACCAGCACCATCTCCTCTCAAACCCTAGTTCATCTCTTGTATCCGATCTTTGTCTCAAAGCCTCAGATTGGTACCTGTAGGTTGCTAGTAGTGTTGATTACTCCTTGTAGTTGATGCTAGTTGGTTTATTCGGGGGAAGATCATATGTTCAGATCCTTTATGCATATTAATACCCCTCTGATTATGAACATGAATATGATTTGTGAGTAGTTACGTTTGTACCTGAGGACATGGGAGAAGTCTTGCTATAAGTAGTCATGTGAATTTGGTATTCGTTCGATATTTTGATGAGATGTATGTTGTCTTTCCTCTAGTGGTGTTTTGTGAACGTCAACTACATGACACTTCACCATTGTTTGGGCCTAGAGGAAGGCATTGGGAAGTAATAAGTAGATGATAGGTTGCTAGAGTGACAGAAGCTTAAACCCTAGTTTATGCGTTGCTCCGTAAGGGGCTGATTTGGATCCATATGTTTCATGATATGGTTAGGTTTACCTTAATACTTCTTTTGTAGTTGCGGATGCTTGCAATAGGGGTTAATCATAAGTGGGATGCTTGTCCAAGGATGGGCAGTACCCAAGCACCGGTCCACTCACATATCAAATTATCAAAGTAACGAAGGCCAATCATATGAGCATGATGAAAAATAGCTTGACGATAATTCCCATGTGTCCTCAGGAACGTTTTCCTTTGTATAATAGTTTGTCCAGGCTTGTCCTTTGGTACAAAAAGGATTGGGCCATCTTGTTGCACCTTATTTACTTTTGTTACTTGTTGCTCGTTACAAATTACTTTATCACAAAACTATCTGTTACCGATAATTTCAGTGCTTGCAGAGAATACCTTACTGAAAACTGCATATCATTTCCTTCTGCTCCTCATTGGGTTCGACACTCTTACTTATCGAAAGGACTATGATAGATCCCCTACACTTGTGGGTCATCATTGCCACACCCATTGAACGCTGATGACATGCCTATTGTCGCTACCAGTTCGACTGCACAGAAGTAGCCGTCTCCACCTATTGCAGATGTGCATACCGCAACTGGCGGCGACGATACGACGGGTAGTGATGACTCCATATCTGCAAGGACTGCAGAGGTTGTCCTGACTCTTTTGTCAATGAGAGATGCTGCCAAGCTACCGGCTGGCCATTCAGTCAGTGTTGAAGTGGATGGTGCAGAGCCTAGTAGAGAGAAGGAGCAATCTCGCACATCTGCTACAGATGGTGCATGCGTCGCTGAAGGAACTGTTGCACCTACACAGGACGTTGATGCGGGCGGACTAATTGAGCAAAGGACCACTACCACTGAAACTGTTCTGCAACCCGTAGAAACTGCTTCGATTGCCCAAGTTGCATGCGGCTGCCTACTTTGCATCCCAGTGGCCAACTGGCCGACGCCCCTGGACCCAAGCGTGATGTTGAGGTCAATGGCGGGCGAGGGGTAGTCGGAGCGATCACGCTGTCGTCCGGTGACGTGGAGAAGCGGGTCGTAGCATGCTCGTGCGCCGGATGAAGACCGCCCGTTTGCGGTGTTGTGGATGAGCTCGGTGACTGGCCATGTAGGAGGCGAATGGCCGACAAACATGTGCTTGTCGCGGCCATGGCGGCGGCGGAAAGATTGGCCCCCGCGGGTCGGCTAAATCCTAGCACCAGGAAAGCGTGGGTCGTCGCTGTTGGGGAACGTAGCAGAAATTCAAAATTTTCCTACGTGTCACCAAGATCTATCTATGGAGAAACTAGCAACGAGGGAAGGAGAGTGCATCTACATACCCTTGTAGATCGCTAAGCGAAGCGTTCAAGTGAACGGGGTTGAAGGAGTCGTACTGTCGTGATTCAAATCACCGGAGATCCTAGTGCCGAACGGACGGTACCTCCGCGTTCAACACACGTGACAGCCCGGTGGCGCCTCCCACGCCTTGATCCAGCAAGGAGAGAGGGAGAGGTTGAGGAAGACTCCATCCAGCAGCAACACAACGGCATGGTGGTGATGGAGGAGCGTGGCAATCCCGCAGGCTTCGCCAAGCACCAAGGGAGAGGAGGAGGAGGAGGCGGGGCTGCACCAAGAGGAGAAGTTCTCATCTCTGCTGGGCAGCCCAAAACCTCAAGTATATATAGGGAAAGGGGCTGCGCCCTTTAGGGTTTCCCACCCCAAGGGTGCGGCCAGCCCTAGATGGGACTTGGGGCGGCCAAGAGGGGAGGAGTGCCTCCCAAGTCAAGTGGAGGCCCTCCCCTTAGGGTTTCCCCTCCCATGCGCATGGGCCTTGGGGGCTGGTGCCCTGGCCCATTAAGGCTAGGCGCCCCACAGCCCATGCTACTGTATTGGACGTGGTGGAACAATTTCCGGACCTCCGACCCTCCGAATCCTCCGAACCTTCCGAAGCTTCCGGTACAATCCAAAAACCCGAACTTTTTCCTAACCCGAACAACAACTTTCCATATATAAATCTTTACCTCCGGACCATTCCGGAACTCCTCGTGACGTCCGGATCTCATCCGGACTCAACAACATTCGGTAACCACATACAAACTTCTTTTATAACCCTAGCGCCATCGAACCTTAAGTGTGTAGACCCTACGGGTTCGGGAACCATGCGCATGACCAAGACGTTCTCCGTCAATAACCAACAGCGGATCTGGATACCCATGTTGGCTCCCACATGTTCCACGATGATCTCATCGGATGAACCACGATGTCAAGGACTCAATCGATCCGTATACAATTCCCTTTGTCTAGCGGTATTGTACTTGCCCGAGATTCGATCGTCGGTATCCCGATACCTTGTTCAATCTCGTTTTCGGCAAGTCTCTTTACTCGTTCCGTAACACATCATCCCGTGATCAACCCCTTGGTCACATTGTGCACATTATGATGATGTCCTACCGAGTGGGCCAGAGATACCTCTCCGTTTACGGAGTGACAAATCCGCCTCGATTCGTACCAACCCAATGACACTTTCGGAGATACCAGTAGTGCACCTTTATAGTCACCCGATTCGTTGTGGACGTTTGGTACACCCAAAGCATTCCTACGGTATCCGGAGTTGCACAATCTCATGGTCTAAGGAAAAGATACTTGACATTAGAAAAGCTTTAGCATACGAACTACGATCTTTGTGCTAGGCTTAGGATTGGGTCTTGTCCATCACATCATTCTCCTAATGATGTGATCCCGTTATCAATGACATCAAATGTCCATGGTCAGGAAACCGTAACCATCTATTGATTAACGAGCTAGTCATCTAGAGGCTTACTAGGGACTAGGTGTTGTCTATGTATCCACACATGTATCTGAGTTTCCTATCAATACAATTATAGCATGGATAATAAACGATTATCGTGAACAAGGAAATATAATAATAACTAATTTATTATTGCCTCTAGGGCATATTTCCAACAGTCGCTGCCCGCGTGGCCTTGGCGACGAGGGCCTCGTTGTCCTCAACGGCGGCCTTGTGTTGCGCGGCGGTGGCGAGGGCGACATGGGCGGCGGCTTTCCTCTCCACAACAGCGGCCCTCCGACCTATCCTCTTGGTCGTTTCTCAGGCGAGGTCAGCCGGCGAGAGCTCCGTCTTCGGTTTCTTCTTCTTCGGGGCTACGGGACGGGCAGAGGTGGCGGCCTGGATGGCGGCGAAGGGGTTCTGTGGGGCGGTGGCCATGGAGGAGCGGGTGGAAGGGCGGGAGGGAGGGATGGTTTTTGTGAGAGAATGGGAAAATGGGAGGGTTGTGTCCCTGACGGACGGGCCAGAAAAGGACAATGGCGTGTCTTGTCATGTCCGTCGACGCAAACACATACCAAATTTGGGCTGAAAATGGGCCGAAACGACTAGGGACGGACGGGTAACACGTTGGAGCTGGCCTTACAACTAAACCTGATCATTCTCCGGGTCGGGTCAGGTTCGGGCTGGGCTTGGCAAAGCCCGATGAAAAAATCCCAAGCCCGAGCCCTGCCCGGGCCGGCCCGAAGCACATGAACAGTGGCATTTTTAATTAAATTAATTATATTTGGGATATTATATTAATTTATTATACCTATATTTTGAATAAAAATAATATATATAGTCATTTCGGGCTTTCAGGCCGGGCTTGGGGCCAGAAACTGGAGCCCAAGGCCGGGGTTGTCCATGAACAGGTTTACTTACAACTGAGTGTGTTCTCCCCTCAAAAAGTAAAAAACGGAGTGTGTTCTAAAAAAACGTTACAACTGAGTGAATCCCATCACGTCTGCTAGGCGGCCAGCGGCCATCGGTGTCACTCCGCCACTCCGGCCCCATTCGACAGAGACATCACCGGCAGCAGGTTAATAATGGCGCTTCGCGCGGCGGAGCTCCGGCGACTCCTCCTCCTCCTCCGCGGCGGGGCGGTCCTCCCGCTCCCGCTCGCGTCGCGCTGCCGGCCGGCGAGCACGGCCGCCCGTGACGACGAGGGAGCAGGGGGCAACGCCTACGACGTGCTCGGGGTGGGAGAGACGAGCTCCTCCGCGGAGATCAAGGCCTCCTTCCACCGCCTCGCGAAGGAGACCCACCCCGACGTCGCTGCTGCCGCCGGTTCCCGACGGTTCCTTCAGATCCTCGCGGCCTACGAGGTATCTGTTCAGTTCGATTGCTCTAGTATGAATACATGATGTGGTACTAGTCAATATCAGACCGTGTGGATTCTAATTTTGCCACCGGTTGTGGATACGCCCAAATGAATTGTTCATTTGGGAGTTGGAAATTGCGTCAGTGCTAATTTGGTACTATTTGCATAGCATAGGCCACTTCACTGCTACGCCGAGAAGCAATCAATTAGAAGCCCAGAAATGTAGTATTTTGCATATTACTCATGAGCCTTTCTGCGATGCCGCAGATCCTATCCGATTCCCAGCGAAGGGCGCACTATGACAGCTTCCTGCGCTCGCAGAGGCTAGTTATACAGAAGCATCCCAGGCCATCGCAATATGTATATCCGTATCCATATAGTTCAGGCATTGTGATGCCTAGAGAAAGTAATGTTGTCGAGTGGCTTAAATGGTACAGGCTCACTGTTGATGACATTGTTACGAAAAAGAGGATTGCGACGGGCTCTGGTTATTTCGATAGACTTGAGAGTGAACTGTACTCTGCGGTCCATGCTGCATACTATGGCCCCGAGGTTGAGTCCATGGATCTCCTTCCTGATTGCTTTGAAGCCGAGGAGAGGTCTGTGTATGAGACATCTGAGCTATTGCACCTTGTATCTGGCCGTGACCTGCTTGGTATTGTCAGTCTAGTCGATGGCGTCCGAGAGCTGTCTGATGCTTGTCGTGAGAAGCTGACACATTCTGGTTCTGCAACCTGCGGCGTTAGTCCAAATGTTGCAGTAAACGGGGAGAAATGTTCAATACCTAGGCATGCAGATATTCACAGGCAAGAGAATGAGGATAGTGACAGTATCCCATCAGATGCCTACAAGGACATTGAACTGCAGATATGTGGGAGAGTAGTGGCCACTGCAAATAGGAGGCTCAAGTGCAATTGCATTTACAATTCAGACATGGAAGATCACATACATGTATTTCTTGTTCCAAATGAGGTGGTTGCACCTGATGTGATGCAAGAGCATCTCCTCCTTGGAACAATCACTGGGTTGGACACCAGTGGAGAGGAAGGATCTTGCTGTGTCTATGATGGCCATGGAATAAAGACCCATGTAATTGTTAAGCACAGGACACTGATGGTATGCATACCTTTCCCACATTCTATTAGATCAAGTATATGTATGGTTCAGTGTGGAATTTAAGTGCACATTTTAGACGGCATTTTTTGTTGGATATTGCTGCAAATTTGTATGTTGTAGGTTAAACACATGCACTGGTATCAATTTGGAGATGAAGTTTCACCCTGCGAGTGTCGATGTAGCAGGGCTCGGTTGCCACCCAGCAGGTATGTGTTCATTTCTATGTTGGGTTGTACTCATGCTGCATATTTATGGAACCATGAGATTTCTTCCATGCATCAACTGTCTTGGTGAAAAGACTGGATAGGTAATCTTACATAGGTGTTCAGTTCACAGTTACTATTGTTGGAATGATATGCATGTTCACTACTGTAGTCCACCTTAAGGCAATTCTTTCTCTCATCCCATTTGTTTAGTGGTGAAAATGTTCTTAGGGAAAGAATTGCCGCAAAACTAGCGAAGTCAGAATGCTATCTGAAAGTGAATAGGAGCATAGCAGCAGCATCCAAGGTCTTCTTGCGCAAAGCAGATAAAGAATCAGTAGTGCGTTAAAGAATTGTACTACTACTACTGAATAAGTGTACTGTTTTATTATTAATTTTCACAAGTAAATTGTTCAACAAAATGGATTCAGTGCATATTCACCTGTGAAGTTCTTTCTTTACAGGTTTTGGCTTTTTGAGCCACGGTGTTACATGCATGACACTGGTGGTTGGTACATCGAGACATTTGGGAGAGACAAGAAAGGGAGGACAATTCTATCACCAAGACATTGGCATGGTGGCAATGAACATTCTGAAAAGTAAGCTTCATAAGGTCTCTTATTGCCTAGGTTGGATTGTTTGGTTGATCTTCCTTTTTTCTAGTTACATACTTACATCCGCGTAAAAGACAAAACATAATAATCTCACCCATGTTGGTAATTTCCTAGCTCTGCAGTTTTATGGTCAAGCTTATTGTCCAATATTTTCTTGTCTAGCCAGGCTCTTGTATAATATGGTACATGTGTTTCCAGATTTAATTTGCACAAAACCTCATAGGATGCATTCACATCAAAATATGTTGAAACTGTTGCTTCCAGAACTTCTCTTTTATGGAAGCTTGAGTTGCAAGGGCTGCAGATCATGACTTATGTTACTTTATGTTAAGTAGATGATTATTAATTATTTTATGTTAAAATTTACATGTGTCACTTTGTTGATTCTATCTATTCATTTGTTGCGTCATTATGCATTTAAAACCAAAATGGCAGGAGATTGCATCCAGCACTGTATCTGGTGGCTCTGGCATACAGATCTTTAGATCTTGAGGATGCTCAAAGAAGAAAATGGAGCTTTAGGAGTTTCCTAGAGCTGCAGTTGTCTCATATTCGTCAGTTAAGCGAAAAAATCTTTAGTGGTAAAAAAGGAGTTGATATGGGAGCACCATGAGAAACGACCAGCAGTTTCAGGAATTCAATGTTCTTGTTTGACAATATCTTTGTGATCACTAAAACTTTTTGAGGCTGTTCACTATTCTACATGGTTGACGTTAACCATGCTGATGTCTGATGTCTGGAATTACAATTACAAACCGATTTCCATGAAATAGATGATCTTACGATGGTAAGCTAGCTACCTACCCCTTGGCATTCTTGCATCATGTTCTTTGTTCCTTGCTTGAACTAGCGAATAATGTATTCTTTAGAAGAGCGCCCGACAGTATACAACAAAGAACCCTGAATCAAAAATGATATGTTCAAAGGTGAAAGAACTATAGTCTAAATTTATTGTAAGCATCTCTACCTGCCATTTTCATAGTGAGTAAGTTAATCTGATTTCTAGGGACACTTTTCTGAACCTTGGTGTGAAATCTGATCACTTTGCCCTTTAATCTTAAACTAGGAAAATCAATTATATGTTGCTGTAAATGTTTGTATTTATGGATATGTTTCCACGGAACATATAATTGCTCACATGTCACTACAAATCTTCAAAGCACATTTTATGTGTTACTCCCTCCATCCCAAAATAAGTTCAAATTTGAACTAAAACCATACACTTATTTTGGGACGGAGGGAGTATTTTACAGTGGCATAAAAATTTCTTTGAATTTGGCTGTTGCATATCTATGCATTTTAGTTGCATGTCTAACAGAGTATCAGTGGCATGCGGGATTTTTTTTAGAGAAAATGGCATGCGGGAATTGACCATTTGTATGCTGATTTTGCAGTGGCATGTAGTTTTTTCATAGTATTGGTGTCAACATTGTGCACATGTTACATACTTGTACTACTGCACATGCGTATGTATGTTCATAAGCATGTTAATCCGAACTTATGTGGAATATCCTACAGCCATGCTCTTTCATCATATTCTGGCGTGGCGCCTGGCGAAGAAAGTGAGGTACCAGTTTAATGGCATATTAATTTTACCACTAGAGCAGTAGACAACAGGTGGTGGCACTTGCTGGCTGTGCTATATTCGGCAAGACAAGGCAAAGCTGGCTGAGCTATTATTAACATCCTAAGGTAGTATGCCACTTCGAAAGCCATTGCATTCTCCGCTGCTATAAAAGTTTGGTTTTTAGCATTTCTGGAGTGCCTAGGGTTAGGTTTATCTGTTTCCCAGAGTATAATGAGTACATAAAGTAGTATGTCTGATGGCAAGTGCTGTTCTCAGGGAAAGTCTTGCGAATTCCCTCAGGAGTGAACTGACTCACACATGCTTTGATAGATTGTTAATGTTTGAGTCAATGAATTGAACTCCACTTGACGGTTGGCAATAAAGGTTCAGGCAGGCGTAAGCCCGCCGTTGACGCGTTCAGAAAAATAAAATTGAACTCTACCTGATGAAAAACTGCCTTTTCTTTTATCCTTGTCCACTCAAAGTCTTGAAGTATCTTCACCTTTTGCTTTTGGTTACTGTAAAGGACACAAAAGGATCCCAACATAGTTGATTTACCAATTTTCGGTTTAACCATTGTCTGAAGGGTGCCGAGACAATTTTCCTCAGTGATCAATCTGGTTAAATACTTACTTCAAGTCTGAATGGGTTCAGTGGGGAGAGTACCCAACTTAATGGCAAGCAAATTGTAGTACTTCGGTGCTAATTTGGGTTGGAAGCTTTTGGTCTTGTTTGATTTATCCGTTCTGATCTGATGTATATGCGGGCTACAGCTGCAAGTTTTCGAAGTGTGATCAGCCTTTTTTTGGGGGGGAAAAAGACACCCAATGGGCATCAGTATCCGATAACTATAAGGAAAACAATAGACATTATACAATGGAAACATAACGTAGCAGGAAACGACCAATAATGAATAAAATTACATCAAAAATCATATAATGGATAAAAGTACATAAAAATATCATAATGGTCGTCCTCTTCCTTCAATTATACTCCACCGTTGGAGTTTGAAAAATGCAATGAACGGGCAGCAAGTGTGATTAGGTCCTTGGTTTGTGCTTTGTATTATAGACTCTGGCTTCAGTGCTCCAAGTTGTGGTCTCGGCCTCTTGGGGAACAAATGTACAAACCGTTCAATATGAATATGCTTAGAGCATCTCCAACAGCCGTGCTAAAATAGCGCCGCGCCGCAAATTGGTCCGTTTTAGCGCGCGTGCAACGCGGCGGGTCGCTCCAATGGCGCAGAAAACGGCGCGCTTATAACGAAGTTGGTTAGCGCGGTCGAAAACACTCTCTGCGGTGTATTTGGCGCCACTATCACACATGCACACTCGAAGGCCTTCGCTCGCACTTCCTCTCCCACTTCCACCCCCATCCGGCCAGTGCCGCCGCCGCGTGCCCC
This sequence comes from Aegilops longissima, assembly GCA_021605205.1. Lineage (NCBI taxonomy): Eukaryota > Viridiplantae > Streptophyta > Magnoliopsida > Poales > Poaceae > Aegilops > Aegilops longissima. The sequence goes on from CM038680.1 coordinate 617,394,065, forward strand.
GGCGACTGCTCAGCGCTTCCCGGCCTATCCTCAGCCGCCTTCCGCCCCATCCCCTCCTAGTCCTGCCGGTGCTCGCGCGCCTCCATCGTCCGAGGAACAGCGCCCGAAGGCCACTGCCAGCCAGCGCCAGGTGTTCGACAAAACGCCTACAAGGTATGTATTGCTCAAACTTCATGAATTTGGTGCATGTTTTGAATTGTAGTTTTTATAGTATAGTATTGAACATTGTAGTTGAGTTCGTCCTATGATTCTTCCGAAGAAGAATTTGATATGGAAGAGGAGGATCTTGCAATGATCCTAGCTATGCATATAAAAAAAACTGAAGCACGGTGGTTCGGTTATGGGTCGGCAGAAAATTTGGAGGGATAGGATCGATGCCCACAACAGATTGATCAGGCATTATTTTGCGGAGAATCCCACATACCCCGAGTCGTATTTTAAATCGCCGTTTAGGATGAGCACCGAGTTGTTCAGCGCATTGCGGAGAAACTAGCGAGCCATGACCGCTTTTTCAAAGAAAGGAGGAATGCCGCGGAGAGCTCGGGCATAGCACCTTTCGAAGGTGACATCCGCTTTGCGTATGTTGGCATACGGTATACCGGCTGATCTTGTTGATGATCACTTGGCTATGGGTGAGAGCCAAGCCATCATGTGTCAAGCGCTTTGCGTGGGAATTGTGCAAGTGTTTGGCGAGGAGTATTTGAGATCTCCCAATGTCAAGACGCCGCAAGGCTATTGGCGATGAACAAAGCTCGCGGCTTTCCTGGCATGCTTGGCTCAATAAATTGCATGCATTGGAGTTGGAAGAATTGTCCAAAGGCATGGCATGGGCAATTCCACGCCAAAAAAGGGTTCCACTATAATCCTTGAAGCGGTGGCCGATCAGAGACTTGATTTGGCATGCATTCTTTGGAATGCTGGATCTTTGAATGACATCAATGTTGTCAACCGTCACCACCGATGAATAAGATTGCAAACGGTGAGTTGCCACCGATGCAGTTTGTAGCAAATGGCCGTACGTACAACTATGGCTATTATCTAGCGGATGGCGTCTATCCAAAGTGGCAAACCTTCGTGAAGCCGTTGAAAAAGCCGGAAGGTAAGAAAAATCTTGATTTCCACAATGCTCATGCGGCGGCTAGAAAAGATGTAGAGAGAGCATTTGGAATTTTGCAAGCCCAATTTGCTATTATGAGAGGACCGGCTAGATTTTGGGATAAAAAAATGCTTTGGTACATCATGCACGCTTGTGTGATCATGCACAACATGATCATCGAGAATGAGCGTGGCCAAGATTTAGACTACTCACAGTATGAGCTCTTGGAACATCCCGTGCGAGTGCGACGGAGGGCTGAAAGGGTAGCCCGTTTTATTGCCTCCTATCATGCCATTCAGCGTCCCGCAACGCACAATGAACTTCAGAATGATCTGATTGAAGAGTGGTGGGCATGACATGGACGACAAAGAGCATGATGATTTCTGCATTCGACATTGTATTGTTCATGAACTATTTGTTGTGTTTATTGCATTATTTGTTGTACTAAACGAAAAAACTATTTGTTTGAGTTATAATGACAACGAAATTGAACTATTTATTGTTGATTTATTTTGTTTGTTTGATCATTTTTGCTCCTCTTCTTTGAAATGCATATGTGGTTTGTGCGGCGAAGCCTGCTTGTATTTTTATGTTGCGGCGCTGTTGGAGCGGCGCAAGACGCTGCATTATAGCACGACTCTTTGGAGCCAGCGGCCACGGTCAGCTTAAACCAGCCGGCCCAGATAAACAGGTTTTTATAGCGGCGCTTAGCGCGGCTGTTGGAGATGCTCTTACAAGCATTTGAACGGCTGAAATCTCCCACGGGCTTTTAACTGTCTGCAGATCTTACACTTTTTCTAATACAGTAAATGGTTAATATATGTTGGCCAGCTCTGATATGGACTTGTTCCATATAAATGTATTCCATCTGTTCAAAATGAATTGGAATTCCAGCTTGTCCTAAGTCAAACCTATCTGTATTTGACCAAGCATATAGGAAAAGTATGCTAATATCTACGACATCAAATAGATATAGTACAAAAGTATATTTCATAATCAATTTAATGGAACTAATTTGATATTGTGAATGTTGATGTACTTTTCTGTAAACTTAGTCCAACTTGCAGAAGAATGACTTGAAGACAAAGATAGAACTTCCACTAATTTGGAATAGCTAGTATTCCCTCCGGCCCAAAATAAGTGTCTTAACTTTTGTATAAAGTTGTATACTAACGTTAAAACATTTATTTTGGGATGGAGGGAGTACAATTTAGGAGAAGGAATCTGTAAACAGATTATGGGTGGGTTTTTGGCTTTCTACAGTAGAAACTTTGGCCACCGGATATCAAAATCCAGGTTTGACTTCGTCAATTTTAAAACTTCACAACTTAACTCTTTTGCACTCCACATTGTCGATCCGCACGAATAGGCTATAATGGGGAGTGTGGGCTATAATGTGGATTACAAATACCGATCCCATAACAAACTAAATGAAAGCCTATTTAGATACTAGTACGATACTTAAGATTCATGCATTTATGAAAGTTCCATCTAAACATTTATTGTGCTCTAGACAATGGTAAGAGATGATGCACTGAGAGAGTGACCTCTAAAAGACAATTGTTATGTTTCAAATATAGTCTCGCATTTTTGTAAGATCGTAGGTTCGTGTTTTGTATATGTTCTAATTTTTCCTACGATTTTTCTAAAACACTAAAGATGTTGATTCCTCATGGTGCATTAAATACTTTCCTGAAGCTGATTTCTTTTCCGAAAAGAAGGATTACCCCCGGTCTCTGTGTCGAACGATGCACACAGCCATCTTTATTGCATTATTCAACAAGGTCTTACAAAATAAATATATAGATCAACCCAAAGACACCTTCCTGGCGAAAATTACCGCCCTACCTACAAGATTGACGATGTGCCTTGACCTCGCGCCACACACACCAAAAAAACTGGTGGCCTCACCAAACCCGCTCGACGGCTAGCCGGGAGCACCAATCGGTCTAGCAGACCCTCAGCGTGCATTGTATGCGCACACTGTAGAGTCTGTGTCCGACTTCTTCCGCAATCCCATCTTCAGGAGCAATCAATGCACTATATTTGTCAGACCTTTCTTCCATCGACGCCACCATGATGCCGGACAATGCCAGCCACCTGCGCACGCGCCCATCAAACGGTATCCGGCGCCGAGACCCTGCTGCACCTTGCCGCCAAGACTCACCGTCGTCAATATTGTAGATGCACGCCGCCCCACCTTGGTCACTGCACGAGAAGCATACGGAGACCTGCGCCCAACCACCAAGCGCCAAACATTTGTCCCTCCAGCTGATGTACAACCCCAAAGATGATACCCCCATGGGGGGTGACGACGCAGGAACCTCGCCATCATCTGATCCGGAAAACGCCCGAAGCTGGGGTTTCCCCTAGGGCATACAGGGAACGTGAATCACCCCACAACGCCTCCAATGAGGTAACGACACCCACTGGCGCCGCCGTTGACGGTTCTGTCCAAGGCCGAACCAAGCCTTCGCTGGCAAATTCGTGCCCATCTCCGGCTGGAGCACCAAATCGACCTCCTCTGTCATCCAACACGCCCATGGGTGACGTATGCTGCAGGAAAACCGCACGACTGGAGCACACCACCGCCCGGAACTCCCCTCCTTCCTGGGTGAGCCATCGATATGGAGGGGCCCTCACCGCTGCATCACCGACGCCGGACGATGTACACGTCCAGGACACCCGCACGGATCTCCAACGCAACCGCATACATGCAAACGCCCTCGCCATACCAAGCTTTAAAGATCGCAATAACCACTCACCCTTGAGGCGAGATCTAAAAGTTGTTGAAGACGCATATGTTGGAGCATCACCCCACGCAAAACAGGTTCGCAATCCATCACCACTGGTCCAAAGGGTTGGAGAAGCCGGATCATGCGTAGAACAACACCAAAGAAGATGTGAAAGTCGTCACACCAATGGCCAACCAATTGCTCTCTTTGAAGGACACACCAACTGCGAAGATCTGAAGAGAGCCAACAAATCTAGGAACACGAACTCTCGCATGCCCTTCATCGGCACCTGGTCTGAGAGGCCTCGTTCCAACACGCCATTGATGAGTCCAAATTATGAGACGTTTTTCACCGTTTTTTTGTGCCTACTAGGTAGGCTTTGTGGAATTTTACCGCATTCACGCATTTCATTTTGTTGATAATCCCTCGGGTTAAGGTTTTTGGAGCAAATTTCATTTATTGGAGAAAATCCCTAAAAATGGAAGTGGGATCACGTCTTAAGGGTGATAAATACTTTCCATAAACGAATCAAGCAGGAAGGCTGAAGAAACCGTCGTCGCCGCGTTTCTAGAGTGAACGACAGTGCTCCATGCGACAACGCGCGCTCGCATGAGCGGTCGTTTGGCGCGTCGCCGCCTCTGGGAGATCATCTATTTTCACCACGTCAAAGCGGATCATGAATCAGACATACAGAGACTCCAGAAACACATCCAGAAGGTAGAACCTAGCCACCTGAGCCCATTCGGTGGGAGGATCAACAAGGAGAAGGAAGGATTCCTCTCATCGCGGGGGGGGGGGGACGAGGTCATCATCATCGTCATCATCATCATCATCATCATCCACATCCTTATCATCTGCAACATCAAGAACCCTGACAGATCCTTCGGTGTATCAGTTGATATATTCATCCATGTACTCCATTAACATTACCAGGATGATTGTCGTTCCCATGTGTGAGTAGGCCCGTTGTTCCCGGGGCATGGATGAACCCTAGTGTGTAATAGGATGTTTGATCTTAGGATTTAATATCCTCTTTGCATGTTTATGTTGATAATCTTCTTGACGTTGGGTGAAGTCGACCATCCAACGTATGCCGATTCTGGAGGGAAGGTTATTACTGTTGGCTAACTGTGTGGTTGTGGAGTTGGGTGACGTGACAGGCCCCTTCTCCCTTCGTAGCAGATAGTTGCAACAGGGGGTAGAAAGGAGCCCACTTTGGCTGCGTCCACGGGGACCTCTTTCCCCTTAATCATCGTTTGATAACCGGAGTGAGGAAGAACGGTGGTGGCGTATGGGATACGGAGATACCGCGAGTATAAACGTATCTATACCGGCTCTGCCCACAAAGAGAAACATGTAAAGTGGCTTAGGAATCCGAAATAGCTTTGTCTTTAGGCACCGCCGTAGATGCACATTAGTGGGGATTCCGGACCCCTGGGAACTCCTTTAAGCATTTGTCTCAAATCTAGTCATTTTACTTGTTATTAATTTCAGCTTATTTATTCACCTTTACACTTGCAACCTTATTATTATTACTGTTCTGGATCACTTACAGTTTCTACGCACATTATTTGCACCTTGCAAGGGCCAAAGACTGATTCATGTGCTCCCTGTAGGATCGATACTCTTACTTCGAAAAGGCTACAACTAAACCCTGTGCACTTGCAGGCTATCAGCCATCGCCACCACGACCTCGATGATGTCGCTGGGGAAACAAAATCTAAGGAGAAAATAATGAATGGACGGATGGGTCCCCATTCCTTTTGCTGCTAATGAGACCACCAGACGGAGACAAAGGAGGAGGGCCAATGCGGCGGCGTTTGGGAGAAACTTGGCAGTGCCAGCTAGGGTTGAAATAGCATCGTCGGTGGGAGTGTGAAGATGTGTCTCTAGCGAAACTGTCTTTGGTGGATTTGTTCGTTGTTCGTCTATGTTCATGTGTTTTCAGGTGGATTCTTTCCATCTACGCTACTCTTCATTGGTGGTGTTGTTGTTCTGGTGCGCTGGTTCTATGGGGCCATAACACGACGACTTCTCGACGGTCTGCCACGATAAGTTTTGCCCGGCTTCGGCGAGGGAGGACGATGACAGCGGCGCGCCTTCGGCTAGCTTCAGTGCTTGCAGTCATCGCTAGGTGGTCTACGGATCTGAATGTATTTATTATTTCTGGTGCTTGTTGTACTGATAAGATGAATAGGAGTAGATTAAAAGTTTTTGAAAAAAGGCTCCTGCAGTTGGTTATGGCTGCTTGTGTTAACAATTTTCTAATTTTGTTTTTTGGTAAAGGGTAAGAGCATTTCCAATAAAAGATGTAAATGCAAAAATGACTAACTTTTGCATCTCCAGGGTCTCTCACCTCCAACAGATGATGTAGATGCGAAAGAAAATTACATTACCCGGCTCAAGTGATGTAAAATACAACACCTGGAGATGCAAATTTGCATCTCCACCTCCCAGGTGATGTAAAACGGTTGGTCGCGCGCCAACGCCCAACTGCCTTTCATTTCTTTTCCCCTACCGCGCATCTTCTTCCTCACTCTACCCATCGCAGTGCCGCCTTCGCCCGCCCGCCCACCGCACCACGCCGCTGTCGCCCCGTGCTAGATCCGGCCACCAACCACCCCTACCGTTGGTTCCGCCACTCCTCCGTCGCCGCCCGAAGCCGCCCCCCTCGAATCAGGCCCGATTCGCCACCGCCAAGGCCCCGCCGAGCCCCCACCCCACCACCGCCCACCGCCGCACTCCTTGAATCTGGCCCGATTTTCCACCGCCGCCCGATTCGCCACTGCCAAGCCCCTGCCCTGCCCCCACCACCGCCGCCCGCCACCAAACTGGTCAAATTGCGCCACATCGCTGCCGCCTTGATTCGAAGCCGCGCAGCCGCCGCCATCCCACTGCCGCCATGCTGTTGAAGAAGGCCCTGAAGAGCAAGACATGTTTCTTCGGAGTGCGGGCGAAGCCGTCCGACAACTTCGGCGTCAAATTCTACGACGAGGGTCACCGCTTCTGACCCGACACGTACCCCACCGCCGACGAGGCCGCGCGTGCATACAACGTGGCATTGTGGCGTGCCGGGAGGCCGAGGACAGAGCTCAACTTCCTGGAGATTGAGACCCGGGCGGCTGCGGAGTTCCTCGTGCCGGAGAGTATTCAGATGGAGGAGATGACGACGAAGAAGAAGAAGAGGCCGGTCATTCGCGTTCTCCCGGCGATAGCGACGAGATGGTGATGGCGAGGTTTGCCCGGGAGCATCTCCAGGCCAAGCGCAAGTTCTATTGGAAGCGTGAGGTCGAGCAGAAGAAGAAGGGGGTGAAGAATGAGGACGCGACCGGCCCCTCGACGGTGATCCTCGTCGAGTCTGAGTCGTGGGGCTGGGGTAACTGGAGGACAAGGGGTGCGACGACCCGGACACGGATGAGTTCTGGGAGCAGCAGTTCAAGAGCTTCGATGAGTAGTTTCATCTTCGACGTAGTTCAACTAGTTGTTTCAGCTAGTAGTAGTCCTTGGAGTAGTAGTAATTTGATGGATATAATATTTTAAATTAGTAGTGGTAGTCATTTAGTTATGTTTTAATTCAGACTATGTTTAATTATATTTCAAATGAAGTACTCACTCTGTAAAGAAATATAAAAGCGTTTATATCACTTTACAGAGGGAGTAGTAGTTGACCTTCCTATGTCTGAATTATGTTTCAATTAAAGTAGTAGTTGAACTTGCTAGTTTTTACATCACATAAATACATCATCTATTGGAGTTGACGTTTTATACATCACAAATATAGATTATCTGTTGAAGTTGAATGTATTTTTTAAGATGTAAAAGGCACTTTTTAATGATGTAAATTTAATTACTGCCACACTTGACTGACTCGCATGTACGCGTCTGAGATCAGCGCACAGCGACCCGTATAACAAACCAATCGCACGCTCGCTCCTCGTCAATTTCAGCAGCCATTCCACGACCGCCCAGAGAAGACCCGCCTCCTCCCCGAGCTCCCTCTCCGTCCTCGTCGTCTCCCTCTCCCGCTTCCCCCCACCCAACCAACACGTTGACACGCAGACACGCTTCGCCAGGCGTCGGAGCGGCATCGGCGAGCCATGAAGGGCGGCGGGGCCATCCGGAGCGGCGGGGGCGGGGGAGGCGGCGGGCTGATGCGGACGCGGCTGCGGCTCCCCGTGGTGCTCCTCTCCTGCTCCCTCTTCTTCCTCGCCGGCTTCCTCGGCTCCCTCCTCTTCACCCAGGTAACTAACGCGCGGCCCGCCCCGGCCCGCAGATTCGTTTCGTCGCGCGCACGCACGCGCGGGCCTCTGATCTGGGGTGGCTCTGGCGGTTGTTCCGTGGCAGGATCCGCAGGGGGAGGAGGACGTGGAGCGGCCGCTGCGGAGGGAGCGGCTCATGGAGGCGGTCTGGCCGGAGATGGCGTACGGGGAGTCCGGCGAGCCCGCGCCCTCCTTGATCCCTTACCAGGTCACGCCTCGTCCCGATTCCCTTCGTCGCATTGCCATTTTAGTCTGTAAGAGGATTCAGTTTAGGCTTGAGGTGTCAGCGACCACTGATTAGCGTTGGGGGCGACGGAAGATGGCGTTCCTTAAATTTTTGGTGAGGATGCGCGCTGCACTTGGTGGCGACGTAGTACAATCTACAATCTGCTACGGTCGTCTGTTCTGACGGTCACTTGCAGACTGCAGTTGAGTAATTTGTCGGTGCAAAGTACCTCCGATTTAGAATCTACTGTCTGTACAACGGATTCAGTGTGAATAGTTTGATACGTACTAGCATTCTTGTGGGCAACTCAACTGGCGGTTGTTAGTTTAGCTCCCATGCAATTATCATGGTCTTGGGTGTACGTTTCATGCCTAACTGAATATCGTTGCGCATGTGGAATATCACAATCTTTGCGCCTGATGACACTACCAGCAAATGCAAGACATGTGGATTCTGTGAGCACTACATAGCATCTGTAACCCCCGCATTTCTGCCTGTTGCGCAAGTCTTCAGGACTCTTATGTCGTTTACCTTGGCCAATTGTGTGGGAAATAGCTTATTCAGGAAGTTGATACAGAAAAAGGACACTGTTTATCTGAATTTTTGTTACCAGCCAGTGTTGTCTATTTGTCAGAGAATTGCATTGGCAGTTGGTTACTTGAAGGACATCATTGCAAATGAAAGATGGAACTGCTAGTTTTCAACTTTTCATTCCTGTGACCCATGTACCTAACAAATGGGTACCCTGTCACTTCCTATACACGCATCTCATATCGGGAAAGTATAATATTAACATATGCCCATATGCATCTTTCCGTGAGTTTGTCCAATTAAATCTCATACGCTTTGAGAATTTCTTAAAACAATTATGGTGCCACAAAATGTTGACTTACGTGCATGTACAAAAAGTTGAGAAAATAACAATCATATGTGTACTGTGTGGATTTTAATCTCATGTTCAGCTCCTAACTTCGGTACCTACTATAAGAACGGCAACACTAAATTCTTTTGAAAAGTTGCACTGAGCCTTCTTGTTGCGATTGGTATATTTCCTTTTTCCTGTACCACAATTTCACCTACATAAATCAATGCTGCCTTTACCCCTTCTTAGTTTCTTCGGGAATCTGCTCAATGTTGCTTTAGTAATGTAACTCTCATCCTCTTGAACAGATTTTGAGCTGGCAACCTCGTGCATTATATTTTCCACAATTTGCAACAGCAGAACAGTGTGAGAATGTGGTAAAAACTGCAAAGGCACGGCTTAGGCCATCAACATTGGCCTTAAGGAAAGGAGAAAGCGAGGAGACTACAAAAGGAATAAGGACAAGGTAACTCTTACTTACACTTAACTTCTTGCAGTCCCAGAGCATTCACCATAAAGGTTAGCTAATTGGACCGGTGAGTTAGACTGTTAGAGACCAGCAGGTAACTATTACTATTTTAAATCGCATGGTTTAATATAAGTGTAAGATATAAATTTTAAGCAAACAAAATTGGTCCGGTTCTGGTATCTAGTACTCCCTCCGTCCCAAAATATAAGAACGTTTTTTACACTAGCATAGTGTCAAAAACATTCTTATATTTTGGGAGGAGGGAGTAATTGTTTACTTCTCTTAATACTGAGGCTGTCTCTCCACTACTAACGTCAACCCTTGACCTGTTGTGCAAATACTCACCTCCTAGTCTCTATACGATTTAGATATTTCGAAACGTTTTATTAGGGATTGTGAGGTGCCAAATACACAGCGATATCAGATCTGTGCTTTTTTTTCAATGGCTTGATAAGATGGGATATTTTTCTTATATATTTTTGTACAAAATCTCCAATCTTATTTGTTACTGTAAGTTCATGATTACCCTTAGCAGATAACTTTGATATTTGAGGTTGAACACATGGGGAGAGTAGGCACCAGAGCTCGACATTGGGAGACCCTGGTTGCAAAGCAAAGAGGGAAAATAGGCATCACAAGATCTGGGAGCTGGGTTTACCTGAGTCCATGTGAAGATTTGCAGGGCATATGGAAAATCTGGCAAAGGTGGTGATGTGTTAGTGTAATATTGGCCACCTAGGCGTCAAAAGTGGGGAAGGGGACAAAACGATGTGATGGTGTAAAACCCACGCGGTTTACTAGAGTAGAGTGTTGACAACTTGACATACAGGAGTGCTGAGCGTATACTTCATTTTGACATTCTTATTAGGGGTGTTCATCATGGTTTTGGTCCTATTTCAACCCGTGAAATAGCTACCATTTTTACAAAAGCTCACACTCTTTTACAGAAGGACTACTCTTGTTTGGGATTCACTGTCCTGATCTATAGTAATTTATGCTTCTTGTTTTTACGAAAACTAAATGCTTACAACCTTATCTAATTCTGCAATGAGCTAATGATTGTATCATATTGCTAAACAGCTCAGGCACATTCCTGAGTGCCGAAGAAGATCCAACTGGAGCCCTTGCAGAAATTGAAACGAAGATTGCAAAGGCTACCATGATGCCGAGAAGTCATGGAGAGGTACTATTCTGTAAGTAGTGATTGCATACCACATTCTAGTTCATTTATTGTCAGTCTTTCCTATTGGACCAGATTATTGCACCTTTTCTAAAAAATTAAACATAGTTTTGCACTTTTAATGACTTCTTAACATGATGTTGGCGTATAGCGAGTTTCTGTTTTAAGAATGAAATTATTTTCATCATATGAAATGATAATGTAAAGATAAATTTACTCTCTGCGTGGTAGGATTAGCGGGAAGCTTGCACGGTGTTGTGGTTTTAAAGTCATCTACATTACCTGGTTGTTTATCTTTTCTTGAACTTTTTTCTTGCATTGATGTATTGATTGTTTCTTGTGCTAAATTGTGGGTTTTCATCCTCATTGAACATCCAGGTTTGTATAGTGCCATGTACCTTGGGATAAATTTCTTTGAAAGAAAACACTGTACGTCACTGATTTTACGTTTGTTATATGTTGCAGCCATTTAATGTCCTTCGGTATGAGATTGGACAGAAGTATGCTTCGCACTATGATGCATTTGACCCGGCTCAATATGGTCCACAAAAAAGTCAAAGGGTATGTTCTAGTTTCATTTGCATTCTGCTTAAATTGGAGCTCCATATTGAATACTTTTTTCAACTTGAGATAAGTTCTTTTTACCAAGCTTACAGCTGTTCATAACACATGTAGTATGTGTTTTTCATACAACCCTACATCCGACATGACACGTTTTATCTCAACATAGTCTGTCCTCTGCTTCCCTTTCTGTTTGTCTCCTTGGTTTTGGTTTTCCACAACTACGACTCACTCTGCATCAGTCCTTTTAAGAAATATTTTGGTCCGCAGTCTGTTTGATTGAACACTGAACAAAAGGGACTTCAGTTACTTGATTCAATTGGTGGATGTAATTAAGAAACCATTGAACTGCATTTCCATAGGTGGCATCTTTCTTGCTCTATCTCACGGACGTCGAGGAAGGCGGAGAAACCATGTTCCCGTATGAGGTGGGCATTTAGGAAATTTTGCTACGCGTTGTTTCAGTAGAATTGTAATGAAGTCTTTGTTGATTTACAGAATGGGGACAATATGAACATAGGCTACGACTATGAGCAGTGCATCGGCTTAAAGGTAAAACCGAGGAAGGGCGACGGCCTCTTGTTTTACTCCCTTATGGTAAATGGTACCATTGATCCGGTACGTTCTTGGCACTCAAGTTCGCATGGCTTTTCCTATCACAAAATTTCATTCAAAGTACATGCTGTTCTGATATCGGTGCCATATGGCCCCACAGCCAAATATGTCTGTGGATTTCTAACTCTATTGTGGATGTGCTGCTGCAGACTTCACTTCATGGAAGCTGCCCAGTGGTCAAAGGAGAGAAATGGGTCGCCACGAAATGGATTAGAGACAAGACAGTGTAAATGAGGCTAACAAACAGAGGCTCCACGTCCTAAATAGATCCACACATACATAGTAATCATTTTTTTTCTACACGATCATGTACCTGTGCATTACATTTATTCAATTTTTATGGGCCTTCATGAACCAGTGAGGTAGGGGGAAAAACAACTTGTAGTGTCCATCTTCTAATTTGACAGGCGTGTTAGTCTAATCTTGGTGGCTGGGTCATGTATCTCTTCTTTTCTACCTCCTCGGTTCCAAAATATACCCGAACTTCTAGCTTTGTGCTAAGTCAAACATGTCTACGTTTGACTAACTCTATAGAAAAATATATGAACATCAACTACATATATTACGAAAATATGTTTTATAATGAATCTAAAGGAGTAGGGCGTTTTGGAGCTCGGCCTCCATGGAGGCCGGATTTTTTGAAAAATTCAAAATTCGCATTTTTCAATTTCAAAAAAATCTGAAAAAAACATACAAGTAAACAAGGATGTTATGTGTATGTATGTGAAGTTTGAGGATGAGATACCCTAAAATGCGATCTGTGCAAAAAAGACAAATTCATAGACTTTGAGAATGAATAGTGCATCTACTAAAAAGTCTCAGATTTGTTCTTTTTGTGTAGCACTCATTTTAAGGTGTTTTGTCCTGAAAATTTACAGACATATGCTTTATGTCTCTAAGTATATGTGTATTTTTTTTCAAAAAAATTTGAAACGTGAAAGTTTGAATTTTGACCAAGTCAAACCCGGCCTCCATGGAGCTCGAGCTCTAAAGAGCATTTTCGAATCTAAAGAAACTAATATTATTTTGGATGAGAGGGAGTATGTATTTCTACAAATTTGGTCAAACTTAAAAGATGTTTGATTTTAGTTGTGCTGTTCCGTGATCTGCACAAGGGTCGCATGGTCAGACACTGGACGGGTTCTGTTTACTGTCCAACCATTTTTCCAACTGCATACTGTTCTGTTTACTGTCCAACCATTTTTCCAACTGCATACTGTTTTTCGCTATGTCATGTGCAGGCACAACTCAGAAATTTTGTAAGATATCAACGCATACGGGTTTTTCCCACTGATGTTTGGTATTCCAAATAAACACTCATCTTTAATGTTACACAAAACCATACAGATTAATCCCAATAAAAATAACCCATACATTTGACTGTTGCAGCTCTAATACTGTTGGATCTTAGGACTGCCCAATTTAGACAATTCACTTACCCTGTTACAGAAATGGTGATATGCATGTCGCCACATTCATCAACCACTATCACTGGAGTATAACAACAGTGCGCTCTGAAGTTTACAAATACAAGGTTACAAGCTCTTTTTGGGTTGCCCGCGCACAGCGACTCAGACCGTCATCTCAGTCCTAAGACGGCTAGTTGGACCAAGTTGCCATTGTAACAGTTCCATCATGTGATAACAATCAGCAACTGCTCCACTTTACACGGTTCACACTGAATGTCATTGCGGCCGTGCCCTGCTGTTCTCCGCTGCTCTCACTTGAAGGAAGTACGGATGCGCCTACATACACGTTTGCAGCATATTAACTCTAAGAGTAAATGATTGTTACTGATCAGTGGCCAGTTATAGAACCTTGGATGTGTGAAAATATTTTATTGGAACTCAAAACAGATATATTCACAAGAAAGAAAAAACAACTCAAAACAGATAAGCAAGACTCAACATATATGGTCAAAAGCACGCAACATGATGTGTCCAAACGACGGAAGTACATGCGTGGCTGAGCAACTTCATTAAGACAGGTCCAGGAAACAAAACTATAGTATCATCTTGAACTGTTAACAAAGTTTATTGGTCTTTCACTTACCATAGCTTCACGGGCAGTGAGCCTATCTTGGTGATCATAGCGAAGAAGCTTATCGAGAAAATCTATGGCCTACAAATACACATGAAATCATGCAGTCAAGCAGAGAACTCACAATCAAACATATACTGGTTATACAAGTGCCATTAACTAACCTCGGGAGATACTAGATGCTGGTTATCAGCATTAATGAACTTTGACCAGGGTTTTCTACTGTGCCTGCACATGACATACATGGAATGATGTTAAGGTCAGAATTCTTAGTCTTCAAACACAAAGGAGAAAGGTCAGAATTCTTAGTCTTCAAACACAAAGGAGAAAGGTATCGACATCCCCAAGCATGCATCTTACCTTCCAACAAGATGTTCAAGCTGAGGGTCAAGCTCAAGGTGGTACTTCTTTAAGTAAGCATTCAGGCTGTCTGTTCCAAGTACCTGAGAATAATGGCAAGTGGCACGAATAAGACACTACTATGCTGGACAAAGTATCCATGTATTCAGGGTAAGGCCTCCTTTGGTTTATAGGAATTTTGTAGGAATTCTATAAAGGATAGGAATTTTGTAGGAAAAATTCCTTTGGAGCCCTTTGGTTTGTAGGAATGAATTCCTATTCCTATGTAGGATAGGAAACAATCCTTCACATTTCGAAGGAAAAAAAAACATTACTAGACTCAATGAAAAAATTCCTATCCTATGGCATCAAATTACATCTCTTTCCCCATAGGAATTGAGAGACATATTATCTCACTTCCTATGATTTTCCTATCCTGCACCGGGCTGCCCTTTATGATACTCCTGTCCTATGAACCAAAGGAGACCTAAGTTATTGTGGTTTTATCGCATAAAGTGGGCAGTACATAAATATAAACACAATGGGCAAGGTACGTGTAACATAGGCAAAGCTCCTTAGGACAAATAATATCACTGTATGTTATCTGGTTGTTGGGTTTAGTGCCATCTCAACAGCAAACTGGGTCCTGTACAGAGAATTTTTAATTTGGAGTGGGCAGTCATAGCCATGGGCCTCAACAGAAAGGAGCCACCGTGGAAAGGAAAATGAGGTGTGGCTTATTCCTAGATTATTGAGCAAACTGCCTTAACTCTGTTACTAGGAGATAGGTCTTTCTTACAATGCAATCTTATCCAATCAGATTGAACAATCTTAACCCTAACTGAACTCAAGAACATGGTACCCACTGCATGCTACAGAAAACAGGTTTCGTAGTGGAAAGGTTTTTAGCAAAAAGTCAAACCATGGGTTGCATCACTAAAACACATTTAGCAAGAAGTACAAGCCTTCTATTAATAGAGATATGAGAGATGCCAGAATCAAACTGGGGCTCACCTTTGCAATTTTCACGAGTTGGTCGTGGTTATCATGGCCATAGAAGAATGGCTCCTTGCGGAAGATCTGCAGCCATGAAAACAAGTAGCAAATGAGTCAGTAACGGACCTAACGTTAATACCCCATTAACTCCAGGATACATATACGGGTATTCATAATCTATACATACCATCCCAGCAAACATGCACCCAAGGCTCCACATATCCAAAGAATAATCGTAATCTTGCAAATCAACTAGAAGTTCAGGTCCCTTGAAATACCTGGATTAAATGGGGAAAAAATGCTATGCTCAGATATTAAAAAGCATACGTAAGGAAATACAAATGAAAATCAAGAACATGGGCTTGGACTAATAAGCAATAAATTGCAGGGTATATAGGTCAGTGCTAACATGCTAACATGAATAGTATGTTGTAGTGATAAAACGAATTGTTTTGTAGTGATAGAACATTTTTTTTTATCATTTGCTCAGATTTCTACATAATTATAATGATTGACTACTTCATCGCCTAAATTTTAGAGCATGGATACATCACCGAAAGAAGTCCATTAGGCAGCTCAAACAGGAATACAGGGTTCAAATCGAGTAAATTTATCTGCTCATATGTTGCTTCTGGAGCCAACTTCCAACAATAAGTCATATTCTTAAATTATCATCCTTGCGCAATACACACGATCAAAAGGGTTCAATCCAAATAAGTTATGGAGCATGAAAAATGGTATATTTTTTTATGGGTAGTAAGAAATAACATAACCAACCAAGTAGTTTACTGTTGTATCTACACAAACCTTGAAGCAACACGGACATTGTATTCCTTGCCTGGATGGTAAAACTCCGCCAGGCCCCAGTCTATCAAACGAAGTTTTCGAAGATCATGATCAATCATAACATTATGGGGCTTGACATCTCGATGCATAATGCCTTGTGAATGGCAGTGATCTAATGCCTGGAATGGTACAACCATAAACAAAAAAGGAAATATGTCACAAATAAGCAACTCCTTGCATGTTTGAAACCATGATTTTGGCTTCAGAATATATAGCAGAGACCTAGCACTTATCTTGCACACAAAAATGCTCAACAATCACTGATATCTTGAAACTAGCACTTCTAAGAATACTAGAACTTCATAAAACGGTGTTTCACTAAATCCTACTCCCTCCGTCCCATAATGCAAAAAACGTCTTACATTATGGGACGGAGGGAGTAGATCATAAAGCACAGTAAAATTCAGGGCCAACTATTTTATGAGAAGTTAATTCTGAACTTTAGTTGCTAATGCATTTGAGCTGGCTACACAGAGAACCTTTCAAGAAGTTGAGACTTAGGATTAATGATCTGATCTAGAACACCAGGTCTAATTGGAGCATAAATAAATAAACTAATATGTAATTTCAACATTTCCAGAAGGTACTCCACACATCTTTCTGCCGATCCAGAGGACAAAGCGTTTTGTTGAATATCACAGTAAAATAAGCTAGGATGGTAAACAAAACCTTAAGTAGCTCGTATAAGTAGTAGCGAATATCATAATCTGTCAACGTGGGATAGAGCACTTTAAAATCTGTGTTGTTGACATATTCGAAGATCAAGCTGGGAGTCTTCGAATGTTGATCCCTGACAATATCGAGCAGCTTGATGATATTTGGACCTCCACAGAGGTTCTGAAGTATTTTTATCTCCCTTTTAATCTGTATAAACATATGACAAGTAGGTTAAGAGCGTCATCACCAAGAAAGGCATTTTTATTTAATGGAAGTGCAAGGAATGACATGGAAAGAATAATGCATGTGTGGGCATAACTATGGACTTAATCTTCTCTTTTCTGGGAACTTAGGAACAAACAGATGGATATTCTAATCATTAAAATAGATCCAGATTTATTATCAAACAAGGCTGGCATCAATCAGCTTTTCCATTTCATGGATCTGATCGTTTTCCTATTGGCTATTCTCAACAAAATGTGTTGCTTTCCAGGAGGTAGTGTCCCTTTTCTTCGAAGATGTTGCCCAATGGGATATAGCCGGGAGAGTGGGTAAAGGGGATCAATGCGGGCGTTCGTGAGTTCCCTTATTTTGTTCCCCTTAAAAACAAGTCACTTTGTTATTACAGTCACCTTTCATGCTTCTGAATGAATGTGCAGTGCTCCTACCAGGTTCCTGAAAAGGTAAATTGCCTGAACAGATAAATTTTGCGACCAAGATGCCAAGCATCTTATGTGTCTTTTTGAGACATGGCAGGTCTGATGACACACTCGCAACTCGCAAGTCTCCATCACAAAGTGATGAAGAAGCAGCTAAGAGTGGTCAAAAGACAATGCTGAGACTTGTTGAGCATGCTAAGAGAAAGAATGTGACACTTCTGGCCTCACACTAAAAGAGTTTCTGGACACTACTGACCTGGCACTCAAGCAAATTCTGTAAGTTTAAGAAAAGTTCTATTTTTTTACTACTGTTTACTCAATTTATTTTATGTTTTTATCCCGTATTTACTTGGTTGCACGCTCTACTCTTGATGGAAGTCTTTTTGGTTCTGTATAATCGATAAAAGGATTCTTACTGTATCAAAAAAAAATCGACAGTTCAACATGCAAATGAGTAGTTCACATCTCAATATAAGTTACAAAGATTCATATAGTACCTTCTTTTTCTTTACGGGCTTGAGTATCTTAATGACACATTTCTCGCTATTGTTAACACTGAAGCCTTCAAACACTTCACTATATTTACCTCTTCCAACTTTCCTGACAACTTCGTAGTCATCCTGCTCACTGGTTAGAGATGTGGCAATGGTTAGCACAATATTAGTTCGGTGGAAACATGAAAAGAATAAGAGGCTAGGGTTCCAATTACCTTTCGCCAAAAAGAAATAAACTAACCCAAAAAAGGATACTGAGGATAAATCTTAAGAGTTGATTTATAAAGTAAATCGTTATTGATTAGAAGTCACAAAGAGAAGAGAGGTAGTCTTAGAGAAGACGTTCATATCACCATGTTGTAGAAAACATTCACACTTTTTTCCCTACAGTAGTACAGATGGAACAAGGAGGGCCAGCGAATCAGCTAAAATTAATCACGATGCTTTTTCACACTTAAATATACAATCAAAATAACTGACAACAGAATCAAACTAAGGCCCAGTTCTTTTTAGTGGCTGCCAAAATAAGCTACCCCTCCCAGCTTATTCTAGAAGCCTAGTTTAGAAGCCCCCAAAAAAATTCAGGTCGGCTTCTAGAATAAGCTGGAGAGAGTGCGGCTTATGCCATAAGCCGCCATAGGTTGTCAAAAGAACTGGGCCTAAGTTGACGCAGAGAAAGAAAATACATCGAATAGAAGGTTCAAATATACAATTGGTATCACATTATGTAGACAAATATGATGATATTTTTCCCGAGAAACCAGCAGGAGCTCTGCCTATTCATTACGAAAACATTTTGATGATCTCAATAAGATGGACAATATAAGTACATTATTATGGTTGCTTGGAGCTGCCGCAGGCTTGCAGCACAAATTTCAAGTATACTAGAAGGACCACAGTGGTTACTGGAAAGAGGTGGACTAGTAAGAACACTGGACATCTTGGCATGTCCAAATGAATTAGGTAAAAAAAATTTTTTTGCATATTTCCATGGTGAGAAAAAGAACAAATGTGGCACAAATAAATGAACTTCAAGTAGAATACCTAACAATACTGGGTGAAAGATAGTGCCAGAAAAGGTCAAAAGCAGTATCCTGGAGAGAAAACCCCCATTCTTCAATAAACCTTTCTGGTCAGGGACATGGGAATATCAAAAACCAATCTTTAACTCAAGGTTATTTGCCCAGAGTAACTTCTTAATTTCATAAGCTTTATTTATGCCGAACCTACCAAAGCAATATTTAACACACGGTTTTATAAGAACACAATGACTATATTGCTCGTATTGTCGAGTGCACGCACGCACAGACAAACTGCAATTCCCTAATCAGCAATCACACCCTGCAATTGACAGGGATGAAGAAAAATCCGCGAACCTAACTAGATTTCTACTGAACACACGCCTAACCTTGCAGCCCTAACGAATAACGCACACCCAGCACTAGCCGAAATCCACAAGCATACAAGCCATTAGCAAAGTGAACACAGAAATTAGCTACGGCTGATGATTAGGGAATGACGTCAGCGCCTTACCCCCACTGCACGGTGAGCGCCTCATAGTCCCAGTACTCCTTGGGGCGCACCACGTTGACGTCGGTGTAGACCCTCGCCTTCGACATGCTGGGCCTGGATCCCGCGGCGGCCGGAGCGCAGCGAGGGGACAGGGCGACGAAGGAGGACGCGAGGGCGGCTACGACGACGGCGGCGGCGGCTAGAGCTACGGAGCTGTCTGGTGGGCGCTTCGTCGGAGGGGCATCGCTCATGCGGCCATCGCCGGCGGCGACGGCGGGCTAGGGTTTCCGGCTGGGGGTGGGTGGAGGGGGGAGGGAGAGATTAGGTGAGGATGAATCTTCTTTAGTTTAGCTTTGGCGTGGAGAAAGAGGTGGAGTGCGACGGAGACTCTGGAATCTGCTCGTGTTGGGTCACTGACAGGTGAATTTATTATTGCCTTCTTTTTAGGTAAAGATTTATTATTGTCTGGTGCTGAATCATAAGGCTAGTCATAGTGGGTAGCATATGTTAGTACTACCTCCGTCCCCGAGTACTAGTCTATATTATTATCATCATAGTTTTTTTTAGGAAACAGCAGGAGCTCTGTCTTTGCATTAAGAAGAAGAGAATTGGCCAGTTTATAAGGAAAACTGGCCGAAAACCGATACATCGATACACACCAGCCCCGAGGATGCGTACCTAACGAGCCGACTTCCCTGTCGTCCAAACAACCAAAGTTGCCACTCCACCACACGACCCGGAGCCGCCACTTTGGCTTACAAACCACATAAACTCACACACGTCGCCCCCGAGGCCGCACTCTGCACGAGTCGACGACTCTGCCGTCCATACGACCAAAACCGACACTCCACAGCACAGAGGTGCTCTCCGGAGCCGCCGCTTCGACTTCCCCGTCGGCCCCGAGGCCTCGCTCCGCCTGAGCTGACGACGCTGCCGCCCACACGACCAGATCCGACACTCCATAACTTTGTTTTCTAGAGCCGCCGCTCCGACTTCCTCACCGGCCCCGAGGCCGCGCACACGCCTGGCCGACGATGAACCCGCAAAGCCACCCGAGCCACCGTGAACTGACGAAGGACCAGACCTCCAAGGCGTCGCCCCCAAGAGGGAAGCGACAAGTATGCCGCCGACGCCCGCTCCGACCAAAGGTCGGAACTTGGGTTTTCACCTGGTGAGCCCGTGTCGGAGTTATTGGCGACGTGTATCCCGAAGACGGCAAGACGATATTTCAAGACATCGGGGCTAGCAAAGCCCCTCAGTCCAACTACCCGTGCACGGTCATTGGTCATTGATCGCTCCACCAGCCGATCACGGTTGTTGACTACTCCACCAGTCGGTCATTCTTGGTCACCGACTTCCCCGCCGCCGATCACTTGGTCAGCCGACTACTCCACCAAAGTTTGGCATTGGTCAGCCGATCAACTCCAACCAAATTTACCGCCTGAAGTCAACTTCTGACTGACGCGACCCGACGTAACGACCAGTGTCCCAAGACTGTTCACGTGTCACCCCAGCCATCATGTACAGTGTCACTTGTCCCCTGGCACTATTTATGAAATGACCCATGGGACAAGCATGACACCCCACCATGCCTTGCCCATGCCACCACATAGCTTAGGAAGTAAGCTAGCCATGCCTATATAAGCTAGCACATATCCATCCATCCACACACATGCTCACGCACACACCCACAGCCAAAGCCATTCAGCCATTAGAGCATGCATGTTCATCCGGCCACACGCATATACAAAGTCAGACGCCTATGGCACTGACAAAAGATACAGCTCAAGGAGCACTCTGTACCAGATATATCAGATATACCCAGACATGCAGGAGTAGGGGTATTATCTCTCCGGAGAGCCCCGAACCTGGGTAAACTACCGCGTGCTATTCGCATACCCGCTCCCGGGCCTATCAGCAGCAGTCTTGCCCTCACATGAAGCCACCTTGTGGCATATGTCGTCTTACACCCCCCGTGAGAATACCACGACATTTGGCGCCCACCATGGGGCGGTACTATGCTACCGCGCTGCTGCTGGTTTCGCAGTCCGGGCGGGACCATCTTCGTCTTCACAGCCGCGGCGGCGCGCCGTCTCTCTGATAGCCGTCGGGGGCTCGACATCGACATGCCCCCGGAATGGCCGCGAGGGGAGGCACGTCCTCGCCGTCGGCCTCGCCTTCTTCGCCACCACCACAACGCCGACCGTCCGTCCGCGCACGCGCCGCGCGCGGGGCTTCGTTTTGGTTGGCCATGGCCATCCATGCGTCGTTTGCATCTGCTCCCCTCCGTGTTGCGCCTTTCTCCGGCCGGAACACGCGCTCACTCCTCCATATACCATGTATGCAAGCTAGCTAGATGCAAGTCAATAGCCAAACCATTCCCCGTACGCATCCCATACTATGGCCATACATGCCATGTACATGCATCAGATAACACTCAGACACAAGCCAGACAATTGTCAGATATTACCCAAATAGTGGTCAGATATTGGTCATACATTAGTCAGACCATGGCTATGTAGCATACGTACACTTCCTAGATAATGGAGATACACTAGCTCGCCTGTGCCCTTCTCTGCCGGCGCGGTCGTGCTGCCGCCCCGCTTGCCTCCACTCTGCTCCGCCCACGCGTGCGCGCAGACGTCTCGGCTCGCCTCCGCTCCGCTCCGGTCACTAGCAGTCCGCCGCCGCCATCCACAACCAGCGGATGCCCCTGCAACCTGCTCCTCCGCGCTGGGCCTTCTCCGCCCCGAGCGCCTACACCATCGCCCAGCTCCTTGGCGGCGCGCGGCGCCATGGCTCTCTCAAGACCAGCAGGTGGCCGTCCCCGCTCAAGCAGCTCCGTCTGCGCCGCTCCGCCACACCATCGCATGCCCGCAGTTTCGGCCCCGCTTCTCCGCGCCTGCCGGGTCCCCGCAGCCGCCTCGCCCCCGCCTCTGACCTCCTCCCGCAGGGCCGACTGCCTCATACCGCCTTCTCGCAGTCTCGCAGCCGGCGACCTCGATAGCCGTGGCAAATCAGCGCCACGCGCGTCCTCCGCCGGGTCCCTGTGGCCCTCTGATACGTCTCCAACGTATCCATAATTTTTGATTGATCCATGCTATATTATCTACTATTTTAGGCAATATTGGGATTTATTTTTCACTTTTATATTATTTTTGGGACTATCCTATTAACCGGAGGCCCAGCCCAGATTCTTGTTTTATGCCTATTTCGGTGTTTGAGGAAAAGGAATATCGACGAGTCAAACGAACGAAATCAACTGGAGAAATTATTTTGGAAGGAAACCCACGATGGATTTGGACTCCACGTCGGAAGATACAGGAGGTGCTCACGAGGGTGGGGCGCGCCCACCCCCCAGGCGCGTCCCCCCGCCTCATGGGGCCCCGTAGCTCCACCGACGCATCCTTTCACCCATGTATACCTCGTGCCCTAAAACTTCCGAGCAGAAGATAGATCGGGAGTTACGCCGCAAGCCTCTGTAGCCACCAAAACCTCTCGGGAGCCTGCTCAAGACCTCACGGAGGGGGAACCCATCACCGTGGCCATCTTCATCATCCGGCGCTATCCATGACGAGGAGGAGTAGTTCACCCTCGAGGCTGAGGGTATGTACCAAGAGCTATGTGTTTGATCTCTCTCTCTCTCTCTCGTGTTCTTGATTTGGCACGATCTTGATGTATCGCGAGCTTTGCTATTATAGTTGGATCTTATGTTTCTTCTCCCCCTCTACTATCTTGTAATGAATTGAGTTTTCCCCTTGAAGTAATCTTATCGGATTGAGTCTTTTATGAGAACACTTGATGTATGTCTTGCCATGCTTATCTGTGGTGACAATGGGATATCATGTGCCACTTGATGTATGTTTTGGTGACCAACTTGCGGGTTTCGCCCATGAACCTATGCATAGGGGTTGGCACACGTTCTTGATTCTTCGGTAGAAACTTTGGGGCACTCTTTGAAGTACTTTTATGTTGGTTGGATAAATCTGAGATTGTGTGATACATATCGTATAATCATGCCCACGGATACTTGAGGTGACAATGGAGTATCTAGGTGGCATTAGGGTTTTGGTTGATTTGTATCTTAAGGTGTTATTCTAGTACGAACTCTAGGGCTGTTTGTGACACTCATAGGAATAGCCCACCGGATTGATTGGAAAGAATAACTGTGAGGTGGTTTCGTACCCTAACATAATCTCTACGTTTGTTCTCCGTTATTAGTGGCTTTGGAGTGACTCTTTGTTGCATGTTGAGGGATTGTTATATGATCTACCTATGTTATTATTGTTGAGAGAACTTGCACTAGTGAAAGTATGAACCCTAGGCCTTGTTTCCTATCATTGCAATACCGTTTACGCTCACTTTTATCATTAGTTACCTTGCTGTTTTTATTATTTTCAGATTACAAAAACCTATATCTACTATCCATATTGCACTTGTATCACCATCTCTTCGCCGAACTAGTGCACCTATACAATTTACCATTGTATTGGGTGTGTTGGGGACACAAGAGACTCTTTGTTATTTGGTTGCAGGGTTGCTTGAGAGAGACCATCTTCATCCTATGCCTCCCACGGATTGGTAAACCTTAGGTCATCCACTTGAGGGAAATTTGCTACTGTCCTACAAACCTGTGCACTTGCAGGCCCAACAACGTCTACAAGAAGAAGGTTGCGTAGTAGACATCAAGCTCTTTTCTGGCGCTGTTGCCGGGGAGGTGAGTGCTTGAAGGTATATCTTTAGATCTTGCAATCGAATCTTTTTGTTTCTTGTTTTAGCACTAGTTAGTCTATAAAAGAAAATTACAAAAAAATGGAATTGAGTTTGTCTCATACGCTTCACCTTTTTAATATCTTTCGTGAGTATGATGGGAAGGAAAATTGTGCCAAAGTGTTAGAAGAAGAATGCATTAAAAAATTTGGTACTAGATCTTTGTATGATGAGCATGAGTGCAATGTTGTTAGTATGAATTCCTTGAATATCCATAATGCTAGTGATATGCAAAGCCACAAGCTTGGGGAAGTTATGTTTGATGAAGATGATATTTTTTGTCCCCCAAGTTTTGATGAGAAAATTTATTATGATGAAAGCATTCCTCCTATCTATGATGATTATTGTGTTGACACGTATGCTTTAAAGAATAATGATAACCATGAAACTTGTCATCTTGATCTTAATTTTCAATCACATGATAGTTATTTTGTTGAGTTTGCTCCCACTACTATTGAAGAGAAGAATTTTGCTTATGTGGAGAGTAGTAAAAATTCTATACTTGTAGATCATGAAAAGAATGCTTTAGGTGCTGGTTATATTGTTGAATTCATTCATGATGCTACTGAAAATTATTATGAGGGAGGAATATATGCTTCTAGGAATTGCAATAATATCAAGTTTCCTCTCTATATGCTTAGAATCTTGAAGCTATGCTTGTTTTACCTTCCCATGCTAGTTGATTATTGTTTCCATAAGTTGTTTGCTCACAAAATCCCTATGCATAGGAAGTGGGTTAGACTTAAATGTGCTAGTCATATTCTTCATGATGCTCTCTTTATGTTTCAATTCCTATCTTTTATGTGAGCATCATTGAAATCATAATGCCTAGCTAGGGGCGTTAAACGATAGCGCTTGTTGGGAGGCAACCCAATTTTATTTTAGTTTCTTGCTTTTTGGTTCTGTTTAGTAATAAATAATCCATCTAGCCTCTGTTTAGATGTGCTTTTATGTTTTAATTAGTGTTTGTGCCAAGTAGAACCTTTGGGAAGACTTGGGTGAAGTCTTTATGATCATGCTGTAAAAAACAGAAACTTTAGCGCTCACGAGATTAGCTTCAACCTTTTACTGAAGAGTGCTATTTAGTTGATTCTTTTTGCAGATGATTACTAGACAAATTCCTCAGGTTGACCAATTTATTTTAGAGTTTTTGGAGTTCCAGAAGTTTGCGTTAGTTACAGATTACTACAGACTGTTCTGTTTTTGACAGATTCTGTTTTTCGTGTGTTGTTTGCTTATTTTGATGAATCTATGGCTAGTAAAATAGTTTATAATCCATAGAGAAGTTGGAATACAGTAGGTTTAACACCAATATAAATAAAATAACGAGTTCATTACATTACCTTGAAATGGTGTTTTGTTTTCTTTCGCTAACGGAGCTCGCGAGTTTTCTGTTAAGTTTTGTGTTGTGAAGTTTTCAAGTTTTGGGTAAAGATTCGATGGACTATGGAATAAGGAATGGCAAGAGCCTAAGCTTGGGGATGCCCAAGGCACCCCAAGGTAATATTCAAGGATAACCAAGAGCCCAAGCTTGGGGATGCCCCGGAAGGCATCCCCTCTTTCGTCTTCGTTCATCGGTAACTTTACTTGGAGCTATATTTTTATTCACCACATGATATGTGTTTTGCTTGGAGCGTCATGTCATTTTATTTTGTTTTGCTTGCTGTTTGGATACGATACCAAGATCTGAAATTATTAAATGGGAGAGTCTTCACATAGTTACATAATTATTCGACTACTCATTGATCTTCACTTATATCTTTCGGAGTAGTTTGTCATTTGCTCTAGTACTTCACTTATATCTTTTAGAGCACGGTGGTGGATTTGTTTTAAAGAAACTATTGATCTCCCATGCTTCACTTAGATTATTTTGAGATTCGTTAATAGCATGGTAATTTGCTTAATGTTAATATACTTAGTGTTCAAGATATGTAAAAATTTCTTTTTGAGTGAATTGAATACTAAGATAAGTTTGATGCTTGATAATTGTTTTGAGATATGGAGGTGATAATATCAAAGTCGTGCTAGTTGATAATTGTGAATTTGAGAAATACTTGTGTTGAAGTTTGCAAGTCACGTAGCATGCACGTATGGTTAAAGTTGTGTAACAAATTTGAAACATGAAGTGTACCTGGCTTGTGCATCCTTATGAGTGGCGGTCGGGGACGAGCAATGGTCTTTTCCTACCAATCTATCCCCCTAGGAGCATGCGCGTAGTACTTGATTTTTGATGACTTCTAAATTTTTGCAATAAGTATATGAGTTCTTTTGACTAATGTTGAGTCCATGGATTATACGCACTTTTATCTTTCCGCCTTTGCTAGCCTCTTGATGCACGTGCATTGCCCTTTCTCACCTTGAGAGTTGGTGCAAACTTCGTCGGTGCATCCAAACCTCGTGATATGATACGCTCTATCACACATAAACCTCCTTATATCTTCCTCAAAACAGCCACCATACCTACCTATCATGGCATTTCCATAGCCATTCCGAGATATATTGCCATGCAACTTCCATCATCATTATTATGACATACATTACTTTTGTCATATTGCCATTGCATGATCATGTAGTTGACATCGTATTTGTGGCAAAGCCACCATGCATTATTTTCCCTACATGTCACTCTTGATTCATTGCACCATTCCGGTACACCGCCGGAGGCATTCATATAGAGTCATATTTTGTTCTAAGTTTCGAGTTGTAATTGTTGAGTTGTAAGAAAAATAAAAGTGTGATGATCATCATTATTAGAGCATTGTCCCAAGTGAGGAAAGGATGATGGAGACTATGATTCCCCATAAGTCGGGATGAGACTCCGGACGAAAAAAAATATATATAAAAAAAGAGAAAAAAAGAGAGAGAAAAAAAGGAAAGGCCAAAAAAAAGGAAGGCCCCAAAAAAATAAGAGAAAAAGAGAGAAGGGACAATGCTACTATCCTTTTACCACACTTGTGCTTCAAAGTAGCACCAAGATCTTCATGATAGAGAGTCTCTCATTTTGTCACTTTCATATACTAGTGGGAATTTTTCATTATAGAACTTGGCTTGTATATTCCAATGATGGGCTTCCTCAAAGTGTCCTAGGTCTTCGTGAGCAAGCAAGTTGGATGCACACCCACTTAGTTTCTTTTGTAGAGCTTTCATATACTTATAGCTCTAGTGCATCCGTTGCATGGCAATCCCTACTCCTCATGTTGACATCAATTGATGGGCATCTCCATAGCCCGTTGATTATCCTCGTCAATATGAGACTTTCTCCTTTTTTGTCTTCTCCACACAATCCCCATCATCATATTCTATTCCACCCATAGTGCTATGTCCATGGCTCACGCTCATGTATTGCGTGAAGGTTGAAAAAGTTTGAGATTATTTAAGTATGAAACAATTGCTTGGCTTGTCATCGGGGGTATAGAAGTTAGGAACATCTTTGTGTGACGAAAATGAAGCATAGCCTAACTATATGATTTTGTAGGGATGAACTTTCTTTTGCCATGCTATTTTGAGAAGACATGATTACTTTGATTAGTATGCTTGAAGTATTATTATTTTTATGTCAATATGAACTTTTGTCTTGAATCTTATGGATCTGAATATTCATATCACAATTAAGAAGAATTACATTGAAATTATGCCATCTAGCATTCCACATCAAAAATTATCTTTTTTATCATTTACCTACTCGAGGACGAGCAGGAATTAAGCTTGGGGATGCTTGATACGTCTCCAATGTATCTATAATTTTTTATTGCTCCATGCTATATTATCTACTGTTTTAGGCAATATTAGGCTTTATTTTCCACTTTTATATTATTTTTGGGACTAACCTATTGTAACGCCCCGGATACAATTTTCCATATTCGTAACTCCAACTCTTGCCTTTTCCGGAGATGTGATATGTTATTTCCTCCATGGTTGGGTTTTGTCTTTTGTTTTGCATTTTGTTCATGTCTTGCATCTCATCTCATAGCATCATGCGCATTGCATTTGCATATTTTCATAAAACTCGTAGCCGTTCGCAGTTGCCCTTTCCCCCTTGTCTTCGTCGACCTCCCTCAGACCCCTCTTGCGCGCGCCCGAAAACTGCTCCGAACCCGACCCGCTCTGTCGTTACCGATGGATCCGGATCATCCTCAAACATCCCTAAAACATCCCCGTTTTCTTATTTGGACTCCCTAGCCTATTTTTCCCGACCGTCCGACTTCGATCGGAGGGACGAAATAGCCCCTAACCAAAATCTGGTGCTATATATATATCTGACCAATCCCTATTTTCTAGGGATCCCTAGCCGCCGCCGCCCCGTCTCATCACCCAGTTCGGGATCCCATCCCACCAACCACCACAGCCCGAGCTCCACCTCGTTTTCCTCACCGGACCAATCCATCGATCCACCTCCCTCCATCGATCTCCGAGCGCCCCTGCAGCCTCCCGCGTCTGATCCAGGGAGAGCAGCACCCTCCCGTGCTCCTCCATGCCGTGCTCCTTCCCCGAGCCCTGCGCCTCTCCTCAAGCTCCTGCGTCATCCCGGACGAAAGGGCTTCTAGCAGCCACCAGCAGAACCAGGTCCCTGCCTCCACCTCCTCTCTGTTCTGTGTCTTTCGCTCTCGTTCTATCTCTCAGCTCTCTCTCTCTGCCTCGTTTTGGACAGGGAACTGAAGGAGGCCGCCCGAAGCTTCCCCGCATGCCCACGACGCCGTTCCGCGCCAAGTTTCCCGAGCTCTCGACGGGATCGTCAAGTCTCTTGCCGCCATGGACGCGAGTCCCCCTGCTTCCCCTTCACGCTCCATCCGCCACCGTCTTGTCGCCTTCGCTTGGCCCGCCATGCCGCTGACTCTGCCAGATTTGCTCGGCTTCGCTCGCGTCGCTCAGACCCTTCGCTCCGTCCATGCCGCGGCGACAACAACAATGACATGTCATGCTGCGGACCTCCCAACCTCGCTGAGCCCCTGCAGTCGCCGACCCTTCCTCTCTGTCCTCCGGTCCTCCCTGTTTCCTCTCTCTCAACCGCGCGCTCTCTCTCTCTCAGGGACGAACAAGAACGCCACCGCCCCATGGAACCTTCTCCGCGTGGAGCTTCTTCACCTGCATCCGCGCCCCAAATCCGGCCCCCCTCCGTCCAGATTCGCCGCTCCACGCCCCCAAGTCCCTCGCCTCGCCGCCCCTTCGCCCGCTCGTCGAAGCTCTGCTCCAGGCGCCGCCCGCAGCTCGCTGCATCGAACAGGAGAACGAGCAGCGCTCGCGTTGACCGCGTCGCCAGGCCCAGCAGCCCCCCTGCCGTCCTCATCTCTCCACCGACTGGGCCTCAGCCCATGGGTGATGCCACACCCCAGCGCCCCTCCTCTTGTTTTTTTTCTTCACCTATCAGGCCAGCCAGTTTCGGCCCGTAGTGTTTTTTCCTGCTGCTGCGATTTTGCTATTTATCCAGGAGTCTGCAGTTTTACATAAAAACCCTCATGCTCATGCTTGTAATACTAATTAACCGTGCATCGGATTAAAATGATTTAAACATGTAAAACGCTTAGAATTTTGTGTAGATTAATTATATACCATTTTCATTCATGTTTAAAATGTTTAAAATGATGTTTGTTTAAATTTGCTTAAATGCCATGTTAAAATGATTTATTTCATAACTAATTAACCGCAGCTCGGTTTTAAATAAACTTTATATGTAAATGGGGTGGAAAATGCCTAGTTTAACTTGGTGCACTTTGTCTTACTGTTTAACAACTCTAAAATTGTGTATAGGACAGAACAATAGCAAATTCATAAATTGCACATGAGGATTTTCCGGAATTGTTGTTTGTTGTTCCGGCCTCATTTAAACTTGCCTAGATAGGTAGTTTACTTATGCTTCACCTCTTGCCATGTTTAACAACATTTAATATTGTTGAGTAGCTTATAACGAGATCAAACTAAATAATTGCATGTGGTGTTTTGTCAATATGCAACTCGTTGCATATTGAGCTCCACTTAACTTGTAGTATTGTTTATTGCACTTTGCCATGCCATGCCTCAGTAGACCGGACATGCATCATACTTGATTGTGCATCGTGCCATGTTTATGCTTGTGCATTTATATGTAATTTTTTTCTTTCCGGTGTTGCTTCTCGGTTCTGGTAATGTTGCGATTGTGAGGATTCGTTCGACTACTCCCGTTCATCTTCTTCATGGACTCGTTCTTCTTCCTAGCGGGATTTCAGGCAAGATGACCGTCACCTTGGATCTCATTACTATCATTGCTATGCTAGTTGCTTTGTTCTTTCGCTATGCTGTGTTACCCACCACTTGCTGTTCAAGCCTCCCAAATTGCATGACAGCCCCTAACCGTTGTCACCCTTCCTAGCAAACTGTTGTTTGGCTATGTTACCGCTTTTGCTCAGCCCCTCTTATAGCGTTGCTAGTTGCAGGTGAAGATGAAGATTGCTCCATGGTGGATTATGTTTATGTTGGGATATCACAATATCTCTTATATTATTAATGCATCTATACACTTGGTAAAGGGTGGAAGGCTCGGCCTTATGCCTGGTGTTTTGTTCCACTCTTGCCGCCCTAGTTTCCGTCATATCGGTATTATGTTCCCGGATTTTGCGTCCCTAACGCGGTTGGGTGATTTATGGGACCCCCTTGACAGTTCGCTTTGAATAAAACTCCTCCAGCAAGGCCCAACCTTGGTTTTACCATTTGCCTCACCACCACCTATACCTTTCCCTTGGGTCGACCAACCCGAGGGTCATCTTTATTTTAGCCCCCCCGGGCCAGTGCTTCTCTAAGTGCTGGCCTGAACCAAGCCGCCTGCGGGGCCACCATGGGGAAACTCGAGTCCTGGCTTTACTCGTAGCCTGTCTCATCCGGTGTTGCCCTGAGAACGAGATATGTGCAGCTCCTATCGGGATTGTCGGCACATCAGGCGGTCTTGCTGGTCTTGTTTTACCATTGTCGAAATGTCTTGTAAACCGGGATTCCGAGACTGATCGGGTCTTCCCGGGTGAAGGAATATCCTTCGTTGATCGCAAGAGCTTATCATGGGCTAAGTTGGGACACCCCTGCAGGGTTTGAACTTTCGAAAGCCATCACCGCGGTTATGTGGCAGATGGGAATTTGTTAATGTCCGGTTGTAGATAACTTGACACCAGATCCGAATTAAAATGCATCAACCGCGTGTGTAGCCTTGATGGTCTCTTTTCGTCGGAGTCCGGGAAGTGAACACGGTCTTTGGGTTATGTCTGACGTAAGTAGGAGTTCAGGATCACTTCTTGATCATTGCTAGCTTCACGACCGTTCCGTTTGCTTCTCTTCTCGCTCTTATTTGCGTATGTTAGCCACCATATCTTGCTTAGCCGCTGATGCAACCTCACCACTTTACCCTTCCTCACCCATTAAGCTTTGCTAGTCTTGATACCCATGGTAATGGGATTGCTGAGTCCTTGTGGCTCACAGATTACTACACCAACAGTTGCAGGTACAGGGTATGCGATGATCATGACGCGAGAGCGGTGTTTATTTGTGTTGGAGTTCTTCTTCTTCTTCTTCGTCGATCTTGGGTTAGGTTCCTGGTCGGCAGCCTGGGCTAGCAGGGCGGATATTGTTTGAGTTTCTGTTTATGTTTCATCCGTAGTCGGATGTTTATCTTGTATATGATGTATTATTGTATTCATGTGACATTGTATGTCTTGGATGTATCCCCACTATTATGTAATGTTGATGTAATGATATCCACCTTGCAAAAGCGTCTTCAAGATGCGCTTCTATCCTTGGTGGGACCTTCGAGTTCCTTTAGGATAGGGTCGCATCTTGGGCGTGACACCTATTAACCGGAGGCCCAGCCCAGATTTGTTGTTTTATGCCTATTTCAGTGTTTCGAGGAAAAGGAATATCAGACGGAGTCAAACGGAACGAAATCAAGCTGGAGAAGTTATTTTTGGAAGGAAACCCACGATGGACTTGGACTCCACGTCGGAAGATCTGAAGGTGCTCACGAGGGTGGGGGCGTGCCCACCCCTGGCGCGTCCCCCGCCTCGTGGGGCCCCGTAGCTCCACCGACGTACTCCTTTCACCCATATATACCTCGTACCTAAAACTTCCGAACAAAAGATAGATCGCGAGTTTCGCCACTGCAAGCCTCTCAGTAGCCATCAAAACCTCTCAGAGCCTGTTCAAGCACCTCACGGAGGGGGAACCCATCACCGTGGCCATCTTCATCATCCGGCGCTATCCATGACGAGGAGGGAGTAGTTCACCCTTGGGGCTGAGGGTATGTACCAGTAGCTATGTGTTTGATCTCTCTCTCTCTCTCTCTCTCTCTCTCTCTCGTGTTCTTGATTTGGCACGATCTTGATGTATCGCAAGCTTTGCTATTATAGTTGGATCTTATGTTTCTTCTCCCCCTCTACTCTCTTGTAATGAATTGAGTTTTCCCCTTGAAGTAATCTTATCGGACTGAGTCTTTTATGAGAACACTTGATGTATGTCTTGCCGTGCTTATCTGTGGTGACAATGGGATATCATGTGCCACTTGATGTATGTTTTCGTGACCAACTTGCGGGTTCCGCCCATGAACCTATGCATAGGGGTTGGCACACGTTCTTGATTCTCCGGTAGAAACTTTGGGGCACTCTTTGAAGTACTTTTATGTTGGTTGGATAAATCTGAGATTGTGTGATACATATCGTATAATCATGCCCACAGATACTTGAGGTGACAATGGAGTATCTAGGTGACATTAGGGTTTTGGTTGATTTGTATCTTAAGGTGTTATTCTAGTACGAACTCTAGGGCTGTTTGTGACACATATAGGAATAGCCCACCGGATTGATTGGAAAGAATAACTTTGAGGTGGTTTCGTACCCTACCATAATCTCTACGTTTGTTCTCCGTTATTAGTGGCTTTGGAGTGACTCTCTGTTGCATGTTGAGGGATTGTTATATGATCTACCTATGTTATTATTGTTGAGAGAACTTGCACTAGTGAAAGTATGAACCCTAGGCCTTGTTTCCTATCATTGCAATACCGTTTACGTTCACTTTTATCATTAGTTACCTTGCTGTTTTTATTATTTTCAGATTACAAAAACCTATATCTACTATCCATATTGCACTTGTATCACCATCTCTTCGCCGAACTAGTGCACCTATACAATTTACCATTGTATTGGGTGTGTTGGGGACACAAGAGACTCTTTGTTATTTGGTTGCAGGGTTGCTTGACCTTAGGTCATCCACTTGAGGGAAATTTGCTATTGTCCTACAAACCTGTGCACTTGCAGGCCCAACAACGTCTACAAGAAGAAGGTTGCGTTGTAGACATCACCCTCGTCCACGCCCGCCTCCTGCGCGCCGACTGCGACCACTCGGCCGGCCTGGCCGACTGGTCTCCTCATACGCCCTGCTGCCGCCTCCGATCAAGCCCAGCCACAGTGCCCGGCGTCCCATCGCCGCTGGTCCGGCCGCTCCGGCCAGCACCAGCGCACCAGCTCGGCTCTTCCCGTCTTGGCTTGCTCCGCCTCGCCATGGCGCCTCCTGCTGAATCCGAGCCTGGCTGCGGCCTGTGTGGCCCGACCACTGCTGGCTCAGGCCCGCTCCGAGCCCGGCCACTGGCTGCTCTCATGCCCTCCGAGCCCGCCTGCTGGCTCTGTGACCCGGCCGCCTGCTGCTCATGACGGCTTGTGCCCGTGAAAGGATCGAGATGGACCTAGAGTGGGGGTGAATAGGTAAAATTACAAATTTTAAGTTTTACTTAGCAATTTTAGGCAATAATGCAGAATATGAAGGTGAGCCTAACAATTGCAAGTGAGTACAAAGTACTAAGCAAGTAACACGAGCACGTAGGTAAGCAAGCACAATATGATATAAGTAAGTGCTAAGAGACAAATAACCACAAGTAGAAAGTTAGGGTTAGGAATAACCGCAACTTCCAGGAGACGAGGATGTATGCCGATGTTCACTTCCTTGGAGGGAAGCTAGTCACCGTTAGAGAGGTGGATGTTACCACGAAGGCACACCAACGCCACGAAGGCTCACCCTATTCTCCCTTTGAGACAACACCACGAAGGCGTTTCTCAACCACTAGTGATAGACCTTGGGGTGGTCTCCAAACCCTCACAAACTTTTCCGGGGGTAATCACAAGGGTCGATTCCTCGCCGGAGCACTCCTACCGCCTAGGAGTCTCCAACCTCCAAGAGTAACAAGATGCACCACAAAAACAAGAGGGGAATCAACTTTCGCTTTGGTGAATGTGTAGATCGAGCACTTCTCCTTCACTTCTCAAAAGATCAAGAGCTTTTGTTGGCTAAGGAGGGAGATCTCCAAGAAACAGAGGTCTCAAAATGGAGGTGAGAGAAATGGAGTCGTCACCTTCTTCGTGAGGAAGAAGAAGACTATTTATAGGTGGGGATGGAATCTAGCCGTTGGAGGCAGATTTCTGCGTAGCCCGGAAGTTCCGGCGACAGACGGAAGTTCCGGACCCCGGAAGTTCCGGCCAAGTTCCGGGATACACAGAGAGTTTGCACCACTCAGTTGTACCCCCGAAGCTGCAGAAACAGAGAACGGAAGTTCCGGCGCTCGGAAGTTCTGGCCGCCCCGGAAGTTCTGGGAGACGGAAGTTCCGGAGAGGTTCCGGGCTACACAGAGAGATTGCACGAAAAGTGCAATTTTTCTAGGTACCGAAGCTTCCTGACCTTCCGTCCCGGAAGTTCAGTCGTCCCAAGTTCGGCCTGAATGTAAACATGGCACTAAGATTTTCAGATCAATGTGAGAAGGTAAGTTGATTGCCTGGATGTTTTTATGATGCACCCCCTCTTAATAGTGCGGCTGCCCTAAGGACTCAAGTAAAAATAAAACTTAATGGAACTTCTTCTTTCCTTGAGCACGCCGCTTTTCCTTTTTCCAATAAGAGAGGGAAAAAACCATCCATGCTTCACTTTGACTTACTCAGGGCTGTTAACACTTAGAGCATGTGGTTAGAAACACAAATGATGTTGTCATAGATGTCAAAAACAATTTAGTGCAATATTGCACTTTCAATCTCCCCCTTTTTGACATGGATGACAACAATGCTTGAGAGGATAACCTCATAAAGTATATACAATATTTAAGCAATTTCAATGACAGGAAGGTACTCCCCCACAACCCATGCCTTATTTTAAGATTGCATTTGAATGAAATGACATGGTTAAGGGATTCTCCCCTTATCACTATGCGTACCCAGACAAGAATGATATATCGACATAGAACGCTTTACTAACCTTTGTACCCACAATATGAGCAAATAGAATATGCCATGTAACCCCCTTGCCATAAGTTTCTCACACACAGATAGAATATTTAACGGAACATAAATAGGTTCAAATAGCAAGCAAAGATCCAAATTAAGGCAGATAAAGGCAAAGGTTCAAGGCAGATAAATCAAAGATAAGCAATAAACCCTATCAAGCACCACAACATCTCCCCCTGTTGTCATCAAGATGGCAAAAAGGAAGGATGGAGGAATCCATAAACAACCCCTAGGAGAGGGACGCAGAAGGGTCATCGGTCGACTCTCCAGAAGACTCGGAGCCATGAGGGCAGTGAGAAGAGGCTTCATCGCCGGCTTCAACATCAAACCGAGCAAACCTGGACTGGTATTTCGCAAACGAAGTCACACGGGACTCAGAGCCGTGAGCAATGTTCATACCAGATGCACGCAGACCATCCTTAAGAGCCTTCATGCTCTCCTTCCTAGACTTGTGCTCCTCCCACTGCTTCTTATGCATATCTTGCTGAAGATAAAACATGTTCTTGAGAAGGCGCCAAATTTTGTTGCTCTTCTTTGACCCGGAGTCACTGGGCTCCCCACGATGAAAAGTGTGAGAGCGGGAACGAAACTCAAAGCGGTGAGAATCTCCAGCATGTAGCTCCTCTTCCTCCTCATCCTCACCCTCATGAGCAGTGGCCTTGCCCTTCCTAACAAGCAAGTTAACACTGGAGTGGCCAGTCAGACACCGACCCACAAGTGCTTCAGGAGCAATCTCAGCAATCAAGGCAGTAATATAAGGAGCATAGATAGGAACCTTTCGGTTCATTACCACACTGTACATCTCATGCCACATAAAGTCCATCACATCAATGGGGCCCTGCTCGGAGTTGTGACAAGTGTAGCGAAGAAGATTAATGAGGTGACCACGAATCTTGGTCTTGTCACCCACCTTGACCGCGAGTATCTCTCGAAAGATTCGGTGCATGATGTCATAGAAAGGCAGCAGATCACCAACAGATCCAACCTTTCCTGATGGAGGATACAAATCAGCCAAGTGAATAGCCTGGAAGACCCCTTTGTCATGAATTTTGCAGCCACGGTCAACAGTAGTGTCAGTATACTCATAGCCCAGAAGCCCGGCCAGCACTGAGAACGGAGCAGAGAACTTCTCATTGCCACTCATCCAGGTAAGAGTGCGCTGCACATCAGTCCCAAAATGCACCGTGGCATAGAACTGAGCCACAAGGGGCGGAGACACATTATGTTGAAAGCGCATGAGTGGAAGGAGGTTGAGCTTCACACACATGTTCTGGATCCCCTCAAAGTAAGCAGAATTTGTTGGAGTCTTATCAAAGTGAGCAATGTTGATACTCTTCCGGGGGACATACTTGTTGACGAATTGAGAAAAAAATCTCTGCATAGTTGTGTTGCTGGAAAAGGGTCCAAAACTTGGAATCAGCCACATGATCACGGTCCTGACGATAGGGATTGACTCGTGTGAGCAATCCACTCAAAGTGCGGGCATTTCCTTCATAGTGACTGGCTCAAGAGGTGGAGGTTGAATATTTGGTGCTTTGGCCTTCTTGGAAGTAGTCTTCCGCTTCTTGGAGTGGACGGGAGCAGCAGGAGGAGATGCACTACCTTCAACCTCAGCATCTTCCTCAGGATGGCAGTCAAACATGTTCTCACGCCCCAAAACAACCGCCGTTGTCTTCTTGACCCTAGCCTTGGATTTCCGTTCATACACCTTAGATGAGTGAGCACGCGAACCAGACCCTCCTGCTGACAGAGAGAGAGAGAATTTCATAGGGACAGAATAAGTACACAAGCCTCAAAAAAATAAATCAGAGAATCTCACTGGTCGAGGAGATTTAGTAGAACTCTGCTTAGGCCGGAAGTTCCGGGAGCCAGAAGGTCCGGGGAACCCAGAAGTTCTGGCCAATGGAGCACCGGCCCATCCCGAACATGGAAACCCTAGCGAGTCCGGAAGGTCCGGCCTGCCCGGAAGTTCCGGGCACCAGCATGGTCGCAGGGCTCCTTCCGAATCTAAGCAGGGGACAGACATGGATCGACCAACGAGAAGTGAAAGTCATGGAGTACTGCAGATCTAAAGTGGATGCAGGACTCGAGATGTGAAGTTTGTGTTTATTCTATAACCATAAGCGTAGCCTACAATCCCTAGGAATCTAGAGAGAGCAGAGAGAAGCTTAGGTTACCTTCCTCCATGGAGATGGTGGAGAGGACATATCCCCTCCAAGCACGATGAAAGGGAAGAAGGAGCCGGAGGTTCCGGGGGCCGGGAGCTCACCCGGAAGTTGTCGAAGGGTGAGGGGCGCCGCACGGAAAGAGAGCAGTGGAACGGGGGAGAAGGGGAAAAAGGACCTATTCGTTATCCCCTACCCATAATAAGTGCCCATGACCCGCGACGCCCGGAAGTTCCGGGATATCCAGAGAGATTACAGCCTCTCTCAACTCCTGAGAACTAGAGGGAGAGAGTCCGAAAGCTCCCAAGACCACCACACACCACATCAACATTTATATGGTTATGATTTGAAGCTTGTGCACTAGAAAAATATCAGATGGTTTCGAGATGGGAGAGGCTTGAGTAGAACTTGAGCAAGGGGCATGTTGGATGAATACAAGGGGCAAAGCACAAGAGCAACAACGAGAACACCGAAAGAGAGAAAACACCGGACAAACACACAGAGAACAAAATTTAGAATAAGTCCAGCCTCTCTAAGAGAGGGCGGTGGGCACGAGTCCACCATGTTTGAGTATCGTGACTTGGTATGCTGCGAAGATTTTAACCTTGAGCCCAGAATCACTACTCCATCATGGAAAGCACCATAGTCAAGAACCATGATAACTTTGAGAGTGTTTGTTCTTTTTATGCATTGTGTAGGGTGAGCATATTCATGAATTGAATGTATCCCCCTAAATATATGCCTACATCAAGACAAAACATTATGAAAATGCATGCATGGGTACTAGATTTCACATAATGTTGTCAAGCTCCAAGATACCAAGTTCACGCCTAAGTCGACAAAACCTTGCTTCATCCAATGGTTTGGTGAAAATATCTGCAAGTTGTAAATCTGTACCAACATGATCGATGTGAATATCACCCTTTTCCACATGATCTCTCAAGAAGTGATACCTAATATCAATGTGCTTGGTTCGGAGATGATCCTTGGGGTTCTCAGCAATATTGATGGCACTTTCATTATCACATAGGAGAGGCACATGTCTATAAGTGATACCATAATCCTTCAAGGTTTGTCTCTTCCATAGTAATTGAGTTGCTGGCAACCGCCACTGCAATGTATTCAACTTCATGGTAGAGAGGGCAATACAATTTTGTTTCTTTGAGGACCAACTTACCAAGGAGCGACCAAGAAATTGACATGCACCGGAGGTGGACTTACGATCCACTTTGTCTCCAGCCCAATCCGCATCTGTATACCCTATGAGATCAAACTTAGCATCCTTGGGGTACCATAGACCCAACTTTGGGGTGTGAACAAGGTATCTAAGAATATGCTTAACCGCCTTATGATGACTTTCCCTAGGGGAAGCTTGAAATCTAGCACACATGCATACACTACACATGATGTCTGTTCTAGATGCACAAAGATAAAGCAATGAACCAATCATAGAGCGGTATTTAGATGGGTCAAAAGGTATACCGTTGGTGTCTTCAGTGAGTACAATTTTGGTTGGCATGGGTGTCTTACATGGACTAGCATCAGTCATGCCGAACTTTTCTAGGATATCCTTGAGGTATTTTGCTTGAGACAAGAAAATTCCTTCTTGAAATTTTTGAATTTGAAATCCAAGAAAGAACTTCAAATCCGTATTGAGTGACATTTCAAAATTCTTGGTCATAGAGTCCGCAAACTTCTTGCACAAATGAATGTTAGGAGAACCAAAAATTATATCATCTACATAGATTTGGCATAAGATCAAATCACCCTTGTCCCTCTTAGTAAAAAGAGTGGGATCGATCACCCCTCTCACAAAGCCATCATCGAGTAAAAACTTCTTAAGATGATCATACCAAGCACGAGGTGCTTGTTTGAGGCCATACAGAGCCTTATGAAGTTTATACACATAGTCTTTGTGATCGGGATCAACGAACCCGGGTGGTTGTGACACATATACTTCTTCTTGTAGAGGACCGTTAAGAAAAGCACTCTTTACATCCATCTGATGCAATGTAAATCCATTGAAAGCAGCATAAGCAAGTAAGATGCGAATGGATTCAAGACGGGCAATGGGGGCAAAGGTCTCACCAAAGTCCAAACCTTCAACTTGTGAGTACCCTTGAGCCACTAACCTTGCCTTGTTGCGGATGATTATACCATTCTCATCTTGCTTGTTCTTGAAAATCCATTTAGTTCCAATGACATTGTGTTCCGTAGTTGGTCTCTTGACTAATGACCACACTTGGTTGCATTCAAAATTGTTCAACTCTTCTTGCATAGCAACGAGCCAATCTTGTCCATCAATGCATCTTGTACCTTGAGAGGTTCAACACTAGACACAAACGAGAAGTGAGCACAAAAGTTAGTCAATTGTTTACGAGTGACTCTACCTTCCGATATGCCGGTGAGGATTTTATCAACATCAACATGACCGGCCACTCGAGGCATGATGGAGGTTAAGGTTTCGTGAGGTTCAACTTCATGTCCATCATCCACGTCCTCAACATATGGATCATTAATGTGTGGTGGCAGATCTTCTTGTACATATTGCATTTGTTGAGGTTCACCATCAATGATTTGACTTTCTTGTTCTTGCCCTTGATGATGGTCTTGTTCTTGATGATTCTCATAAAGATGAACTTGATCATCTTCTTGTACTTGGACTAAGGGCATCGGTTGAACAATAGGAGTTTGTGTTGGTATGGGTGTTGAAGTAGTTTGATGATGTGTGAGACTTCCCTCTTCTTCTTCATCATCATGAGGTTCTTGTTCCATTGGAAGAAGTGCACCAACACCCATGGTTAAAATATCTTGAGAGGAATCTTCTTCACCTACATCACTTAGATCAACTTGCTCCCCATGGGAGCCATTAAATTCATCAAACACCACGTCACAAGTTTCTACAACACATCCATTGGATTTGTTGTAGACTCTATAGGCGTGAGAGTTTGATCCATAGTCAACAAATATGCCCTCAATTGTTTTGGATTGAAATTTTCCTAACTGTTCTCTTTTGTTGAGGATGAAACATTTGCACCCAAATACATGAAAGTACTTGACATTTGGTTTGTTCCCAGTTAGGAGCTCATATGGAGTCTTTTCCAGTATAGTGCGGAGGAAAAGCCGGTTTGATGCATGGCATGCAGTGTTGACAGCTTCGGCCCAAAAACTATGTGGTGACTTGTATTCATCCAACATGGACCTTGCCATCTCCACAAGGGTACATTTATTCCTTTCGGCTACACCATTTTGCTGAGGAGTGTATGGAGCTGAATATTGATGCTCAATCCCTTCATCACTAAGGAATTCTTCCAAGGTATAGTTTTTGAACTCAGATTCATTGTCACTTCTTATTGCCAAGATTTCTTTGTCAAACTTGCGTTGTGCTTGCTTGGCAAAATCAATGAAGGTGATTGAGGGAGTCCTGGATTAGGGGGTGTCCGGATAGCCGAACTATCACCGTTAGCCGGACTCCTAGACTATGAAGATACAAGATTGAAGACTTCGTCCCGTGTCCGGATGGGACTTTCCTTAGCATGGAAGGCAAGCTTGGCGATACGGATATGTTGATCTCCTACCATTGTAACCGACTCTGTGTAACCCTAACCTATCCGATGTCTATATAAACCGGAGGGTTTTAGTCCGTAGGACAGAACAACAATCATACCATAGGCTAGCTTCTAGGGTTTTAGCCTCCTTGATCTCGTGGTAGATCTACTCTTGTACTACCCATATCATCAATATTAATCAAGCAGGAGTAGAGTATTACCTCCATCGAGAGGGCCCGAACCTGGGTAAAAACATCGTGTCCCTTGTCTCCTGTTACCATCCGCCTAGACGCACAGATTCGGGACCCCCTACCGAGATCCGCGGTTTTGATACCGACATTGGTGCTTTCATTGAGAGTTCCTCCGTGCGTGCCGCCATCGGTAGGATGCCTCATCTCGTCTTTAAATACGATGCTATCGCCAAAGAAGCCTTGCCATTGGCCGACTCTTGACTAGGCGGTTTCTCATGACCGCCAGATTCGGCGCCAGCCCGACGGTGACCTCTTGAGTCATCTAAACCAATCTCCATGTCGATTCGAACTTGCCGAACAGTTAGATCGATCGAGCTCTCCTCCATAAACGAGCTCTTGGATCGCATCGCCGCTCGAGTCGCTTCGAGAATCGACCGGATCGGGCCTAAAACCGATCTGAGAGATCAACTCTCCCGGCTACCCATCATGTTGCTGTGATAGAGGAGCAATGCGGCGACTCTTCTTCTATCTTAAGGACTAGCTACGTCCGGTTCCCGATCCCTCCATGCGGATTCTTGCGGAGGGCGGATGTCGATCAAGCCACGAACTTAAAGTCGGTAGCGGCGGGTCGGACTCATTGGATAGCACTCAAAATCCAAACTTCCGAGTTTGGAAACTTCCGCCCTTGAGTCCTAAATCGGGCGGGGTTCGGATTTAGTGCCACCGCCCACCCAAACATTAGCGATCTCTCTCGAATTCGGCAAGAGCCCGCCAAACAAGACATCATTCTTGGGCGATTCCTCCCGGTTATGAACAGGATAAAGGACTGCCGAGAGGAGGACGAATACCAATCTTCTGCAATAATTGCACGGACAAGGGAATCCTAAACGCCATAAGTCGTCATAAATTACACGCTTTGTGACTTGGTGACCATAGTACAAAAGTACTGTCACGATGGAGAGCGCTGGACAACCGAAAGTAAATTTTGGGATAATCCGCCCCAATACATCCCTAGTCCGGAACAAAAGGGTGCATCATTATCAATCACCGGGTTGAATACCAAAAACCAAAACCCCTAAAGGGTGCGGAACCGTCTTGGAGGGTTGGCTAAGCGGACCTGCAAAATTCATAGCACGAGGGTGCCACTCCAACTCATAGCCTTGAGCATGTTGGATACTACGGCAGTGGCCAAAAGTGGCGAAGAGCTTCTAGCTTCGAATCCCAGCCCAACAACACCAAGATGGTGTTAATATCTTCGAGACTTTCGCATCAAATAACATGCGAAAATGAACACTCCATAACCTTGCGAAGTCTACCAAGTAGCAACAATAAATCCATGGGTGACACGGCTATTACCTTTAATGCCGTTGGCGAACCTAAATTCGAACTGCCCGGCACCAGCCGCATTGGTCCTCAGCCCGATAGTAGACGGTTTTCGCCTTACTAAGGTACTCATGGATGGCGGCAGCGGACTAAACCTCATCTATGAAGAAACCCTCCGAAAAATGGAAATAGACTCGAACCGCATTGAGCGAAGCAGCACAACCTTTAGAGGAATAATCCCCAGCCGGGAAGCACGCTGCACAGGAAAAATTACACTAGACGTAGTGTTCGGCTCACCGGACAATTACAGGTCCGAGGAGGTCACCTTTCAAGTGGCCCCGTTCAACAGCGGATACCATGCTTTATTAGGACAAGAGGCATTCACAATCTTTCAAGCTATACCCCATTATGGGTACATGAAGCTTAAAATACCCGGACCTAACGGAATCATCACTCTCGCTAGTGATCCGAATATAGCACTCCGCGCCGAAAACAAGACAGCCGCATTAGCCCTCGAGGCACTATCCGAAGCCCTAGCGGCCGAGGAACTCACCGCGATGCGCTCCACAGTGAACAGGGACGATGTGATACTTGATAAACGATCCAAGTCCACCTCTTTTAAACCAGCAGAGGAAATAGTCAAATTCCAAGTCCACCCAACGGACCCTGCAAAGATGGCCTCCATTGGGGCACAATTAAACCCTGATGTAGACGCCGCACTATGAGAATTTCTACAAGAAAATCGGGACATCTTTGCTCGGCACCCTTCGACATGCCGAATCCCACGTCGGTGGCGAGCACAGCCTAAACATCCTAAAAGGATTCAAGCCAGTCAAATAGGCTCTTCGGCGCTTTTCCGAACCCAAGAGACATGCCATGGGAGAGGAGCTAGCCAAACTTTTGGAAGCCAGATTCATCAGAGATATAAAACATCCGGATTGGCTAGCAAACCTTGTGATGGTACCAAAGAAGGATAAATCATGGCGCCTATGTGTTGATTTCAAAGACCTTAATAAGGCTTGCCTAAAGGATCCCTTCCCCCTCCCTCGAATTGATCAAATCATTGACGCTACAGCAGGACACGACTCATTGTGCTTCCTCGACGCGTACTCCGGCTACCACCAAATCAAGATGGCGGAGCCAGACCAAGCTGCAACAGCATTCATCACTCTATACGGCCCATTCTGCTTCAACACAATGCCCTTTGGGCTAAAAAATGCCGGCGCAACATATCAGCTCATGATTCAGACATGTCTGGCAAACCAAATCGGCAAAACGGTGGAAGCATGCGTAGATGACGTGGTCGTCAAAACCAAGCACGTCGAAACTCTAGTAGACGACTTGAGGCTCACATTCGACAATCTTTGAAAATATGACATCAAGCTCAATCCGGAAAAATCGTCTTGGCGTTCCAGTAGAAAGCTCTGGGCTTCATTGTGTCCGTAGAGGAATTGAAGCAAACCCAGCCAAGATCCGGCTCTGTCACAATTGGATATTCCAAAGACCTCAAACAAATACAAAATTGACGGATGCGTGGCGGCTCTAAGCGCTTTATTTCCCGATTGGGAGAAAAGGCGTTGCCCTTTACCTCCTCCTCGGCGCACCAACACTTGAGTGGGC
Organism: Aegilops longissima; assembly: GCA_021605205.1. NCBI lineage: Eukaryota > Viridiplantae > Streptophyta > Magnoliopsida > Poales > Poaceae > Aegilops > Aegilops longissima. The sequence continues at coordinate 617,438,498 of CM038680.1, forward strand.
GGAGGCCGCCACGGCCGGACTCGAAGAAATAAAGGCCATTTTGGCAACAAACCCGGTCTGGCAGCGTAGCGTGGGCGAACCAATGCTATTATATATCGCCGCAACACATCAAGTTGTTAGCGCGGTGCTCGTTGTCGAGCGAGCAGCGGACGGACACCGTTCCCTCTTCAAAACCGGTTTACTATGTGTCCACCGTCCTAACTCCATGTAAGTCCTGTACCCACACTATCAAAAGATAGCATACGCGATGTTCATGGCATCCGGAAGCTGCGACACTACTTTCAAGAGTGTTCGATAACGGTAGCCTCGAAGTACCTCTTAATGACATTATAAACAACATGACGCGACAGGGCGGATTACGAATGGGCCATAGAGCTCCTCCCATTCGGCGAGAACTTATAAGCCACGACGAGCTATTAAGTCACAGGTTTTGGCCGACTTCGTGGCGAATGGACCGCGAACTCCCTAAAAGTGCGGCGCATACTCAATTGATCATGCACTTGAAGGCTCCAAAATGTTGGCTGGCACGGTCGGTGGCATCGTCTGACGTCCCCAACCGGGACACAGTCAATCGTCCTTCGGATAATGTATCTGAGACTCCAACAACGCGGCGAATCGAGGCCCTTACGCACGGCCTCCGGATGGCGGTCTCCATGGGCATTCAACGCCTAGAGGTGCGCGGATTCAACCTCGCAATATCTCAAATCAGCGGGACTTTGATGCCAAAGATCCGAAAATGGCAGCATACCGCAATGCGGTCCTAAAAATGTCGACCGCGGTTGAAGGGCTCGAATTTCATCATATAGCCAGGATAACAACCAGTGGCGGATATCTTGGCTCGCATCGGTGCAAAACGCGATGCCGTCCCCACCCAATATCTTTTGGAGCGGCTGTTCAAGCCATTCGTACTATGGGAAGGGAGTCCGCAATAGCAATCCGGACCCAACCGCACCGCTGACGCGAACACTCGACACAACCGAGGCTCCGCCCGAGATAACACCCTCGCTCACGAAATAATGGCGGTCATCGCCCGTGGGCGGAACCATTCCTAGCCTACCTAACGAGGCAGGAACTCCCGAAGACCAAAACGAGGCTCGCTGCATAGTCGGCGCTCTAAAGCCTATAAAGTCCATGAGGAGAGCTTTATAAGAAAAGCACTACGGAGTCCTTCAAAGGTGCATCTCCGAAGAGGAAGGTGCAACCTCTGGCTGAAATTCATGCCGGATGGGTGGGCACCACGCCGCAGCCCGGGCACTTGTAGGCAAGGCCTTCCGTATAGGATTTTATTGGCCGGCGGCTCGAGCGAGATCTTGAGGATTTAGTCCAAAGATCGTCGGTTGCCAGCTTTTTGCTAACCAAAGCCACATGCCACCCACCGCCAAAACTATACCCATCACCGGCCGTTCATGGTGCAGGGGCTTGACATGGTTGGACCCCTTAAGGGAGGAACCCACAAGCAAAAATACCTATTGGTCATGGTGGATAAATTCACCAAATGGATAGAGGCCAAACCAGTTAAAGCGGCGAATCCGGACGGTGATAGACTTCATATCGGGGTAGTGCACCGTTACGGTGTCCCCCACAAGATCATCATCGATAATGGCACCAACTTCACGGCCGATGAGGTCAAATCATGGTGCAAAAACATGGGCATCAAGCTCGACTACGCCCCAGTCTATCACCCTCAAACCAACGGCCAAGTCGAATGGGCAAACGGTCTAATCATGAGCGGCATTAAACCCAGACTAGTGCGGTCCCTCAAGGAATCTAACACGCACTGGGTTGAGGAGCTCGACTCCGTGCTCTGGGGGCTGCGCACCACGCCAAATCGCACTACCGGATTCACACCATTCTTCATGGTGTACGGCGCAGAGGCAGTCTTGCCCTGTGACATAATACATCTCACCTCGAGTGCGCATGTACGAAGAAAGAGAAGCCGAGCTCGATCGGCAGGACAGCTTGGACGCATTGGAGGAGGAGCGCGACGTGGCAAAAGCTCGTTCCGCATTTTATCAACAATGAGCTCGAAGATATCAAAGCAGGAAATGCGGGCCAAAGCTTATAACGTTGGCGAACTAGTTCTACGCCTGCCGGACAAGAAAAAGGACAAACTCAAGCCCAAATGGGAAGGTCCCTTCATCATTGACCAGGTCCTAACCGGCGGAGCATACCGTCTGTGGAACGCATCGGATAACCGACTCGAGCCGAATCCATGGAACGCAGCCCGTCTACGAAGATTCTACGCCTAAGTGTCGGACTCCAAGTTCGTCTCCTTCCTCCGTCCGCATTCTTTATTTTTGCTTTTGTGCTGTCTTTTATTTCTCTCCTTCCTCCTTCTTCTTCTTGTAGCCTCTAGAGGCTCGTTTGCGCTTTTTCCGCACACACTTGATGCGCTGCCCGTGCTCATTATACCTGGGGGCTTCTTTAACAGAAGCTTATCTATACGGGCTTCATGCCCAACCCATGCGTTAAGCTTCCGCATGTACCTTTCATTCACCATTATATGCATCGATATGACTTAAGTTTTGGCCAAGCTGGGTTGCTGGCTCTGTGCTTACCCCTCGTTCCCGATTGTTCGGCTAGGTGGTAAAGGGAGCACCTCTGCGATTATTCTTGCCGGTCAGCGGATGTGTACCTCGATGGGTGAAGCCAAAGCTAAGCGTTCTTAAGGGAATATTCGTCGGTGAACTGAAAGATGATTTTAAACTATTTACCCATCTGCCCCCAGATGATTTTCTGCTTTCATAGCAGCTTTGACATGCACTTTAGGGCATGCATCCCAGCGAAAGGAACCCTTAACGGAACTATTCTCCCTGGAAGATGTTTCTTACTACCCATGTAATATAACATAACTAGTTGGGCACTTATCCGACTGACAACAATGACCCCTACGCCTTGTCTCCATGCATACCACGGTTCTTATATAACCACGAAGGTATTCAGACACACTCCGGACTATTGGGTCTGGAGGTCGAAGCGAAAAGGTCCGCTATGACAAACGATCTACATTCCGGCTAGAAGACATTCTTTCATGTCATATTTTTACAAAGTCAAGTCGACTCATTGTATTCCTCCTCAATGCCATCTAATAGGCTATATAATTTACAATCTTGCTGGGAATACTTGGCGGCCAATTCTACTTGACCGTACACTAAGCTTACAGGGATCTCCATCCCATCCGGCCCCACAGGTCCGACCTCGGCCATGTGGTTTGGGTCACAACCGTGTACCGCATCTTCACCATGGCCCAGCCTCCTGGGCGCCTTTGACGGCAGGCCGATATCTTCCATAGCCGGAGCGCCGCCGTGCTCCTTGAAGCCGCTCCGCCAGCTCCCCAATGCCTTGGGCGGGGAGATAGATAGCCACAAGGCTTGGCCGATGCCTTTCATCACCGCCGGACTCGTTCGTGCAGCTCACATACTCGGGAAGAAGATCACCAAGAACTGGGCATCTCCTCCTCGGGGCGACCTTTGAGCAAACCTACATACATGTTTATGTTAGTGGCCTTCCTCGCCAACTCTTTTCAAAGTTCGCTCAAGCACTTATCGAAAATGCCGCGACGAAGCCGCGATTCTCCTTCTGGTCGGACAACTGAGCACGAACGTCTTTTAGTTCCTCACCCAGCTTGGTGTTGGCGTCTTGGAGGTTATTCTTCTCCTGCCGCACCCTTGTAAGCATGCTCTCGCCGGCCTTTAGCTGGCGTAAGAGCTGTTGCTTGTCCGGATCTAGTCCGGCGCCATCTGCAATGTTTTTGTCAGATTTACACACCTGCCGCACTTTATAAACTATTTAAAAAACATATATTACGGAGGGATCTCTGTAGCTCCCCTCAGGCGGCTAGTGCGGCCTCAAGTTGGGCCTTGCACTCTTCAAGCTCCTGGGACAGTCGGGTATTCTTTTCTGTAAGATCCTGCACAACAAATGATCCTTAAATCAGTTATTCTAACTACTTTAAGTCTCGTTGGCTACTGGCATATATAAAGTGTCAAATTTTCTTACCCGTATGTCCTTTACATACTGCTCCGTGGCTCTGGCTAGACCATCTCGAGCGGCACGGAGGTGCGCATCTCCCGAATCGAAGGCATTCAAGGCCTCTCGGGAGAAACACGCGTCATGAAAGAACTGTCGGGCGCTTTGTGATTCAAGGCGCTCTCCACCTAGGAGTTGGTGGCGGACAACCTGTCGGCATCCTCAGTCGGAGGAGCATCCGGCGACGCCTCGTGCTCGCCTCGAGCCTCCGGACCCGGCTTTGAAGCTGGCGGTGAAGGTTTGATTGGCAACCTCTCCGGACTCGATCCGGCGCTCTTTTCCTGAAAAGAGCATCAGCGTTAATCGCCTTCGAGAATCAATCACGGGAGTATGGTGACACACGTACCGTTCGGCGGAGTTTCGATCCGAACCGCACTTCTTTTTAACTCTGCGGGCGCTTTGCCTTTTGTTGGCCAGCCGCGGCTCGGCTTCTGCCTCGGCGCCCTGCGAAACACCATTGGTATACGGTGATCAAAGATATGCATGGATGGGTCATTATCAGGGTTTTGAGATCTCGATCTCATTTACCTGTGAGGCTGGAAGTATTCCGGGGTAATCAGCCGTAATGGCAACCAAAGCATTATCGATGCTAAGTTGATAAAACACCTCGTCGATCAACTCCACCTTTATATCCGGATCCTCTTTAGAGGTCGGATCGAGGGACCGTTCTGGATCCTCGGGTTGTGGGGGCGGGCTGTGTATCTTCTCCACAGTCCGGCGCAGTTCCTGCGCAGAAACCGCGAAATGAGATATTTAACCATGGGTACATGGATTGGACAGGTCATAAAGATGTTTGCTTACCCAGCTTCGAGGATTATTCAAAGAGAACTCCTTCAAGGGATTGACACGGAGGAAATCCTCCTCCTCCCCTTTGTACATAGCAGACAAGATCTTCACCAGTTCGGTGACCGATCCCGGCCTTTGCGGCCATGGCGGGTGGCGTCGTCCTCCCCGTTGAAGTCCCACATGGGGTGGCCCCTATATTGGAGCGGCTGCACCCCCCTCATAATACAAATTGCCATCACTCCAATCAATGTTAATCCGGCATGAGCCAGTAACCTTATTCGTCTCATTAGATAGAGGATGTCCTTGTCATCTTCCCTCTGGGGGCTTCGAGGGCGCCAGCTTAGGCGCTTCTTCAGAGGAGCATTGCTGAACTCCGGAAGGCCGATCCGAACAGGATCTGGCAGCGGGACGTCCTCCATATAAAACCATTCCGAGGGCCAGTCTTCAGACGCCTTCTTTGGGGTTCTGGATAGGTATCTGGTCCCGGCGATGCGCCATAGCTCGGCTCCGCCCACTTGATATATCGACCCCTCGTGAGAACGGGGTACTAGGCAGAATATTCTCTTCCACAGCCCGAAATGAGCCTCGACGCCCAAGAATAGCTTGCAGAGGGCCACGAAGCCCGCAATGTGCAAAATGGAGGCAGGCGTAAGGTGATGCAACTGGAGGCCGTAGAACTCCAGGATCCCCCGGAGAAACGGATGGATTGGAAATCCGAGTCCTCTTACTAGATAAGAGATGAATCACACCCGCTCTCCTTTAAAGGGATCGGGTACGCTCTCCGCTTGCTTTCCGCCCTTGTAGGTGGCGAGTCCGGCTCGAACCGGAACCATGAAGGCAGGGAAGAAATCCTTGGTTTGAAGTATAACTAGCTCGCTATCGGGGTGAGCATCTCTCAATTTCGGTGAGGAGGGTCTGGGCGCGAAGGAGGAGCCGCGTCGACCGTCCCTCGATGGAATGGGCTTTGGTCGAGGCGCTCCGATGGCTTCGCAAAGGAGGGATGATGTGACTCAGATCTAGATCCTCGCCCTTTTATAGGCAGCTCATTTGCGCAGCTAAGGGGGTAATTGTAAAAATACCCTGGCTTTTCGCATTCATTCAAACACGTGGAAGATGGCCATTATTGGGCGCAGAAGCCAAGGAGCACAACATTTATCAAAAGCCGGACACTGTTCGACAGGTATATGGAATTTGGAGAAGAACCCGCCTCATAAATGCGAAGACAATCAGCGCACCGGACTCGTCGTCATTGAAGCCTGGTTCGGGGGCTACTGAGGGAGTCCCGGATTAGGGGGTGTCCGGATAGCCGAACTATCATCGTTGGCTGGACTCCTAGACTATGAAGATACAAGATTGAAGACTTCGTCCGTGTCCGGATGGGACTTTCCTTGGCGTGGAAGGCAAGCTTGGCGTCTGATATGTAGATCTCCTACCATTGTAACCGACTCTGTGTAACCCTAACCTATCCGGTGTCTATATAAACCGGAGGGTTTTAGTCCGTAGGACAGAACAACAATCATACCATAGGCTAGCTTCTAGGGTTTTAGCCTCCTTGATCTCGTGGTAGATCTACTCTTGTACTACCCATATCATCTATATTAATCAAGCAAGAGTAGGGTATTACCTCCATCGAGAGGGCCCGAACCTGGGTAAAAACATCGTGTCCCTTGTCTCCTATTACCATCCGCCTAGACGCACAGTTCGGGACCCCCTACCCGAGATCCGCCGGTTTTGACACCGACAGTGATCTTCGTCTCGTCCTTGGACTTGAGGAAAAACACCCATGTATATCTTGAGTAATCATCAACAATGACAAGTCCATACTTTTTCCCACCAAGACTATCCCATGAAGGAGGCCCAAAGAGGTCCACATGAAGGAGCTCCAAAGGCCTTGAAGTAGACACAATATTCTTGGTTGGGTGCTTTGATTGATGTTGCTTCTCGGCTATGCGTGCACTACACACACGATCTTTCTCAAAAGAGACATTTGTTAGTCCAAGGATGTGATTACCCTTTAAGAGATCTTGAAGATTCCTCATGCCGACATGGGCTAGCCGGCGATGCCATAGCCACCCCTTGTCGGCCTTGGCCATTAGACAAGTTGCATGGAATGTGCTCTCTTTCGAGAAATCAACCGTGTAAAGGTTGCCATCCAACTCTCCAACAAAGGCCACTTTGAGAGTATCTCTCTTAAAGACTTTCACATATGTTAGTCCAAATAGTGTATCATAACCAACAGAAGCCAATTGATGAACAGAAAGCAAATGATATTTAAGGGATTGGACAAGCATGACATTTGCAAGAGACATGTCAATTGTGATAGCCACCTTCCCCAACCCAAGTACCCGTCCTTTTGATCCTCCACCAAACACAATGCTCACAAATGGTTGAATAGCTTCCATGAAATCGTAGAGCAATTTGCTATGTCCGGTCATATGATTGGTACATCCACTATCAATCACCCATTTTACTCCAACGGAGAAGGCAACCTACACACAATTATTACTTGGTTAGAGGCACCCATTTTGCAATGGGACCTCTCAAGTTAGTCACAAGGGTCTTAGGGTCCCAAATAGCATAAAACCGAAATGCATTTCTAGGACCAACAACTTTGCATAAACTTCTCCATCCTTAGTCTTACGAAGTACATAGGATGGATGCATGAACTCTTTTGGCTTGTTGAGAGTGGGCATGCCCCTTTTGGCCTTCCCACTAACAACCTTACCTTTCTCCTTGTGTCCTTCTCGTACAAAAGTTTCTTTTAAAGGGGTGGTGCACTTTTGAGAGAACGTCTTCTTCTTGCTTGTGCTTGGGTCAAACCCGAGTCCCTCTTTGGCGAACACTTCATTGTGTTGGCTCAACACCTCATTAAGGTTCTTTTCCCCTTGAGCACATGTCATGAGCCCTTTTCTCAATTTGAGCCTTGAGAAAACGATTCTCCTCAATAATAGATGCTATATCACTACTAGAGTTAGTAGAACAAGCATCACCATTGATAATAGGAGACGAGTTAGCCTTAGCTAGAGTTTCAAGATAAGTAAGTTTGAGCGTCTCAAAACTCTTTGTAAGAAGGGTGAGCTCTTCTTCCTTAGTCTTGAGGGACACGGATAGAAGCTCACAATCCTTAGAGAGAGAAGCATGAGACTTCACAAGCTTACTTTTATCATTCATCAACTCTTCACAAGAGCCAATAGCCTTTTTCAAGGAGGCAAGATCTTTAGTCTGAACATCAATATTTGCACCAATTTTTAAGCATAGTTCATCATTTAGTGCTTCCTCATATTGGACTTTCCGCTCAAGGATTTCACATTTTTCCTTTTCCTCGGTGGCGAGGTTTGAGTTCCTTAATGGTGATGGTGTGCTTACTCACCATCTCCATAAGCATACGAAACATAGTGAGCTTCTTTCCTTTAAGGGAGCACATGAACTTATTAAGTTTAGCAAGCATAGGATCATTTAGATCATCATCCTCATAACTATCCTCCACATCAAGATACTCATCACTAGGAGTAGAAGGAGTGAAAAGAGGAGGATTTGATCGTGGAGTTACCTTGACCTTGTTAGGAGAGCTTTGATCCTCTCCATTTTCTACCACGGCCTTTGCCATTAGGCACTTGTGAGCGTTGCCCTTGTAGTCTTTCATGTAGTTGTAGGTGACCACATCACCACTCTTGTTTACTAACCTCAAAGTGTTTTGAGAGTCTTGATCAACTCCGGTAACGCCACTAACATCATCCAGATCGGATTCTTCTTGAGCAACCATTGCTTTTCCATCTCTCTTCTTGAGCTTGGAGTTCAAAGGATTTGGCAACTTCTTCTTGGGAAAGGTCTTGGGAAACCTTGGTTTATCTTCTCTCTTCTCATAATGGCACTCGTTGGAGAAGTGATTGGTTTCTTCACAGTTGTAGCATTTTCTTACTTTCTTCTTTTGAAATCTTCCCTTGAATTTTCCCGCGCTAAACTTCTTGACAAAAAGAGCCATGTCTTCATATGAAGGGCCCTCGTTGGATTCAATCTCATCACCATCTTCATCATCATCATCATCATCATCTTCTTCTTCACTTCGTTCATCTTCACATACATGCTTGGCCTTTAATGCAAGATTGATCTTTGATGATGGGGAACCATGCATGGCAAGATGTTTTGTGGCATTAGCCTTTGACTCTTCAAATAGTTGAAAGGTGGATACGATGTCATCTATAGTCATTTCCTTGAAGGTATGGTGTTGTCTTATGTCCCACACCATTTGATGGTGATATGGAGCAAGAGCATGAAGCAACTTATCCACAAGGAACCTCTTAGTCATGTTGAATCCATCTTGTGTCTTGTCACACTCACATGACTCAATATCGGCAGTGAGAGTCATGAGACGATCATGGAGTTGATTGGGGGTTTCACCTTTCTCGATACAAAAGTTTTGCAATTGCCCCTTGGCAATTTCATATGGAGCACTCCGGAGGGTAGAAGTGCCAGTCTTGGATCGTATAACACTTTCCCATAGTTCCTTGGCACTTGTGATGTGTATGAACGGTCTCCTTTGCTTTTCATCCATACCTCTCCTTATACACAAGATTGCAGTGTCAGTGAGGTTCTTGTCATATATTTCTCTTGGTGTGGGGTTCTTTGGATCAACCACATGATAGCCATACTCCAAGATCTCCAGCATCTCATCGTTTCCATGTCGAAGATGATCCTGCATAGCAACTCTCCACAAAGCAAAATCGGAAGTGGCACTAAGTAAAAGGAGGTTTGCCTTGAGGATTATATCTTGGTTTCTCAACCTGAGGTCTTGCATAAAGCCAAGGAACACTGGCGTGTTCATTGCTAGGAGGTTGTTGACCAAGTGATGGAGTAGGTACAGTTGGCCTCGAAGCAGCACCACCCGAGAGTGGTACAAGCACCGTGGACAATGTGGCTAATTTCATTTGGACCAAGGCCTCAAGAGAAGCATCATGCTCCTCTTTTTTCTTAGCAAGGGCCCGTTCTACATCCTCCGACGTAAAGGACTTGACTTCAGAGGAAGCCTCGCCTTTATCCTTAGGATCTACAACCAGGGGAGTCCCATCCGGGTTCATATCGCTCTAGGGCGGTTAAGCCACAAGAATAGAGCACGAGGCTCTGATACCAATTGAAAGGATCAAGATGGACCTAGAAGGGGGGGGGGTGAATAGGTACAATTACAAATTTTAAGTTTTACTTAGCAACTTTAGGCAATAATGCGGAATATGAAGGTGAGCCTAACAATTGCAAGTGAGTACAAAGTACTAAGCAAGTAACACGAGCACGTAGGTAAGCAAGCACAATATGATATAAGTAAGTGCTAACAGACAAGTAACCACAAGTAGAAAGTTAGGGTTAGGAATAACCGCAACTTCCGGGAGACGAGGATGTATGTCGATGTTCACTTCCTTGGAGGGAAGCTAGTCACCGTTAGAGAGGTGGATGTTACCACGAAGGCACACCAACGCCACGAAGGCTCACCCTATTCTCCCTTTGAGACAACACCACGAAGGCGTTTCTCAACCACTAGTGGTAGACCTTGGGGTGGTCTCCAAACCCTCACAAACTTTTCCGGGGGTAATCACAAGGGTCGATTCCTCGCCGGAGCACTCCTACCGCCTAGGAGTCTCCAACCTCCAAGAGTAACAAGATGCACCACAAAAACAAGAGGGGAATCAACTTTCGCTTTGGTGAATGTGTAGATCGAGCACTTCTCCTTCACTTCTCAAAAGATCAAGAGCTTTTGTTGGCTAAGGAGGGAGATCTCCAAGAAATAGAGGTCTGAAAATGGAGGTGAGAGAAATGGAGTCGTCACCTTCTTTGTGAGGAAGAAGAAGACTATTTATAGGTGGGGATGGAATCTGGCCGTTTGAGGCAGATTTCTGCGTAGCCCGAAAGTTCCGGCGACAGATGGAAGTTCCGGACCCCGGAAGTTCCGGCCAGGTTCCGGGATACACAGAGAGTTTGCACCACTCAGTTGTACCCCGGAAGCTGCAGAAACAGGGGACGGAAGTTCCGGCCGTCCCGGAATTTCTGGGAGACGGAAGTTCCGGAGAGGTTCCGGGCTACACAGAGAGATTGCACGAAAAGTGCAGTTTTACAGGTACCGTTAAGCTTCGGACCTTCGGTCCCGGAAGTTCCGATCGTCCGGAAGTTCCGGCCTAAACGAAACATGACACTAAGATTTTCAGATCAATGTGAGAAGGTAAGTTGATTCCTGGATGTTTTATGATGCACCCCTCTTAATAGTGCGGCTGCCCTAAGGACTCAAGTAAAATAAAACTTAATGGAACTTCTTCTTTCCTTGAGCACACCGCTTTTCCTTTTCCAATAAGAGGGAAAAACCATCCATGCTTCACTTTGACTTACTCGGTATTGTTAACACTTAGGCGTGTGGTTAGAAACACAAATGATGTTGTCATAGATGTCAAAAACAATTTAGTGCAATATTGCACTTTCAGCCCGCCACCCGGCCGGCCCTGTCGTCGGCTCCCGCACCTTGCCGCCTGGTGCTTCGCTCGACACGCCCATAACCAGGTCCGCCGCGCCCAGACGACGGTCCTGCCGCTCTACATTCCGTTTGTTAAATGAAGAAAAGAGGCCGGCTGCTCGGGATAGAAAAGTCAAGGGCTGTGCCCAGCTGGCTGCTAAAAAGAAAAAAGAAAAACAGAAAAAAAAGCGGGGCCCGGCTGCCCGCGTGGAGCCTGCCAGAAAAGTCAGTGGCCGGGTGTTTAAACAGAAAGAAGGAGAAAAATAGTCCGGCTGCTCGCGTGATCCATCCGGCTGTTAAAAAGAAAAGCGTCCTGTTGTAGACGAGAAATGAAGCAGAAGAAGAAGTGTCCGTTCGGCCGCTCACAGTCGGGCAAAGAGAAGAAAGGAAAAACATCCGTCTATCCGTCCGCCTGCTTCGCCACTGGGATGGCTAGACGCGACCCGACTTGCCTGCCCGCTTCAACGTCTGGCCGGCAAGAGCGTCAGCACGGTTTCCTGCCTGCCTCGACACCTGTCCGGTCGAGCCTCGACCCGAATCTCGGGGGCTACACCCGCGTAGTGCGTTGTGCGCGCCCAGCGAAAGACAAAGTAGTTGCGGGAGATCCGGCCCGATTGCTCGGCGATCGGCCCGAATCTCGAGGCTACACCGATGGGTCTTGTTGGCCCCACGAATATTACAAGAAACAAAAGCAAGAGACAATTGAAGAGTTTCATCCGGCTGCCAACAGCCAGCAGAAAAGAAAAAGAAGAAAAAGTGCGTTGCAAGACGCCTCGCCGCCGGGCCGGTCGAGCTTGACCGGCCGGGACCCTCCTTCGAGCACCCGGGGGCTCGAAGGCTACACCCAGCGGATGCGCCGGCACACCCCGCGAGCGCCGAGCCGCGCCGGCTGTCTTCGATGACCGCGGCTACACGAAAATCAATGTGAGCTCCTCACCCGCATATTTTTGCACCACGCAAGCACGGATAACCTCGAGCGATGCTCGGGGGATATCTCCGCATTTTATTCAGATTGCATCACTGTTAGCCCGGCGCCCGGCGAGTTAGCCGAGGGCTGGCGCTGCTTTGAGGCGTTAGTTCCTGCGAGGCGGCTTAGTAGCGTGTCTTGGTACCAAAGGCCCTCTCGATCCACAGACCGCAGAGCGGCTGTCCGGCTGGCAAGAGTGAATGCTGGAGGCCACCCACGCGAAAAACATCCAGGAAGAAAAATGCTTCGGGCGACCCGACCATTTCCTTTATGAGTATCTGCTCGGTTAAATATGCTCCCAGACTCTGAGTACTGTACACTCCGCTTCACGGCCCACTCTCAGCCACAGACCGCAGAGCGGCTGTCCGGCGAGCGAGCACAAGCAGCGGAGGAACAAAAAAAAAAATTAAGGGGCTCGGACGAAACCGAGTCGGCACCCTCCGCATAAAACTTGCAATGCTTCAAGCAATCATTTGATATATCTGCGTGGACTAACTTCGTCTTTTTTATGATCATTTTTATGAGGAACCCCCCTCCTCGCTCGGAGGCTCGGAGACTACATTAACACCTGCCAAGGAACCTCCGCCCAACTTTGCCAAGTTGCCGGAGGCTCGGGGCTCTTGTCGAGATTCTTGGCGGCAGGTATTGTCGGTGTCAAAACCGGCGGATCTCGGGTAGGGGTCCCGAACTGTCCGTCTAAGCGGATGGTAATAGGAGACAAGGGACACGATGTTTTTACCAGGTTGGGCCCTCTCGGTGGAGGTAAAATTCTACTCCTGCTTGATTAATATTGATGATATGGGTAGTACAAAGTAGATCTACCACGAGATCGAGAGGCTAAACCCTAGAAGCTAGCCTATGGTATGATTGTTGTTAGTCCTCTGGACTAAAACCCTCCGGTTTATATAGGCACCAAATAGGGTTAGGGTTACAGAGTCGGTTACAATGGTAGGAGATCTACATATCTGTATCGCCAAGCTTGCCTTCCACGCCAAGGAAAGTCCCATCCGGACACGGGCCGAAGTCTTCAATCTTGTATCTTCATAGTCAAGAGTCCGGCCAAAGGCTATAGTCAGGCTATCCGGACACCCCTAATCGAGGACTCCTCGGTAGCCCTGAACCGGGCTTCAATGACGAGCGAGTCCGGCGCATATTGTCTTCGGCATTGCAAGGCCGGTTCCTCCTCCGAATACTTCATAGAAGATTTTTAACACAAGGATAGTGTCTGGCTCTGCAAAATAAGCTCCACATACCACCGTAGAAAGAATAATATTTATACAAGTTCAATCTGGCGGCGTATTCCATGGCGTGACATCACCTACGGCCAAGCCTTTATTGAATCGTTTTCTTGTCCCACCTAAGCACGTTTAGTGGCGGTTTCCTTATCACGTCTTGTCAAAGCGAGATCGTGTCTCCTTATTCCGGGATTCTCATCAATTCGGGCGTGGGTAACCCAACCGTGCCATTGATTATGGCGCTTGGGAGATAAGCGAGTTTTATCGGGCGGTGGGGCGCATAGCTTTGTCCGCCCATATAAGGGATAAGGATCCACTTTTCACACGCCTTTTTCCTCCTTTGCTTATCCATTTCCAAGACTTCGAGCTCCAGCGCCCAAGTCCGCATCCCACCTCAACCTTCTCCAACTATGTCGGAGGCGGGAGGCAAGTGGATGGCCTCCTCCGTCCGCGGAGGGGCACATCAAAAAGCTATGGAAGGCGGATACTTGTCCGACAACATCGCGCATCGGCTCCCGACAAGGGCAGCTCATCCCTACCCCGAGGCCCCATGAGAGGTGGTGTTCCTCCCCACTTCCTCCGTGGACTAGGGTTTCCACTTCACCCATTTGTCCAGGGGCTCATGTTATACTCGGCCTAGATTTCCACGATCGGCCCCGAATTTCATCCTCAACATCTTGGCGTTCATCGTGCGTGTGCGAGCCTTCCTCTGCATCCAGCCTCACTTGACTTATGGTGAAGACCTTCAATGTCAAGCCGAAGGTAGTGGGCGGCCGCCAAGCGGAGTCGGAGGTGCCATGGTGGGCAAGATGGCCAGCGTCCTATGGCTCGAGGCTCCTTCGTGGAGACCATAAAGGGGTGGCAATCGGGGTGGTTCTACATCACCGAGCAGCGACTCCAAATGGGCGGCGGCCCCAATTCGATCTGGCTTCCCTACGGCTCACCTCATGGAAAGAGGCGTGCACGATGTGGGGTAATTCGGAAGAGCGGCGGACTCCAAACCTACATCCGAAACCTGGTGGACAAGAAGCTCAAGCTTGTCAACTTAATCGAGTTATGCTCATCGCGGATCCTCCCATGCCACAGGGGCCTTCAACTTGTGGGAGTTTGATCCGGCACAACACGAACCTTGAACGGCTCTTGACACTCGTATGAAGATGCAGGAAGGTGATGTTCAAAGGCGCCGAGGCTCCGCATCCGCTACGAAGATCGCGGATTCAGCTCATGACAACAAGCCAGCGAGTAAGCTATTTACCCTTCACGGGACTCTTTTTCATAGTTTGACTCTATCGGGATCTAAAACTCCCTCACCTTTGGCGGGGTGGCGGAAGGCGTCCGGACAGGTTAACTGTCCGGCTCCCTTGCCGAAGACCAGCGGGCGCCAGCAGCCAGGGGCTCTGGTTCCGGCACCTACGTGGTGCGGAGAAGAAAAACAGAAAAGAAGGCCACGGGGACCCGAAGGAGTTCGGCGCCAGTGTTGTCGGACTCATCGTCCAGATGACTCGGCGGACTCCTCCAGCGAAGGCGAGGATGAGGAAAAGAGGCCTCTCCCCCTGCGGGGGGAGAGAAGAAAAGGAAGGCCGCCCCAACTGGGGAGGTCGGAGGGTCCAAGAAGGGAAGGACCCTCCCTCCGGACTACACCGCCAACACCGAAGATGGCGTAGATGGCCACCAAGGACCAAGCCCCTGGCGAAATCGTAAGTGTCCGGACACCATAATAACTCATGGCGTTCCATTTGTTGCACAGCATCTTCTAACGCCGAATATAACCATGCAGCCCGCCCAGGGCGGGCTCGGCGGTCGTCGGCGGCTCCTGGATTCGTCGGTGAATAGCACCTCACTTCCGACCGCCTCGTCTCCTCCGCGCGCGGATGGCGCGGGGTGGAGTCCCAAAGGGCCCAGCCGGAGGAGGTGGCCATGGCGGCGCCGCAAGGGACCTCCCGGACTCCGGGCGCAAAGGGGATAAAACCCCGAAGGGCTTCAAGTCTGGCCTGTCGCGACCCCTTCATAAGAAGGGCAAGACTGCGATGCGGTGACCTCCGTCAACCGGAGGCACGGATGATTTGATGGGCGCTTAGCGGCGCTTCCATCGATGAGGAACACCGCCTTGTTATGAGTGTGGTGATCGAGAAGATTCGATCCGCCAAGAGCGGGCTGGTGGCTTTGTGCCACCTTCTAACAGGCTTTGAGGTATGTATTTAATATATGTAAAAATATTACTGCATAGGCGGTAGCCCGATGCTCGGTTTGGTGTTAGGAAAGAAATAGCGAGGCGAGGATCTAAAAGATATCTGCAGGAGTCTAACATAAAATGCGTCAATATGGGAATGCAGGTTGCGCTGCTGACCTCTGCCGCCTGATGATGCGGAGGTTGATGCATTAAGCGAGCCTCGGCGGTCGAGCGAGCTCGGACTTGCCAAAAGCAGCTCGAGGACAAGGAAGGTAAGTAATACCTTATGGGAGTATTTAAAAGATGTGGTTGCAAAGATGGCAGGAATAACGTGAATCTGCGGGGGCCCGCGAGCGAGGTGGCGACCACGAAGGCGGTGTCAAGGCAAAGCAATGCGGCCGCAGGGGCGCCCGGCGAGAGAAAGCAGGAGGCGCGGGTGGCGGAGGTGCGGCAAGAGCTCTAGGCTCGTGGAAAAACACGAGAGTTTGGGCGTGACTCAAAGACTTCGAGTCCGAGCTCACCTCGGCCCTTGAGGCGCCAAAGCCGCTAAGGCGAAGCCCAAAATCCTTCCAGAAATCGAGGCAATGAAGAAGATAGCAGCGGGTAAGGCATTCTATATGCAAAGCAAGCATGTGAAAGTGAATTATCATTACTTACCGAATCCGGAGCTCTCCGGGAGCATTCGCAGATCTGCCCTTGATGTGTGCGATGCTACCGCATTCTACCGAGCCGAGGAGGAAGCTCGGCGGAGAAGGTGTTACTCGTCTCGATATCTTTGAGGCGGACACCAGTGCCCATAGCGACCAGTTGAAGCAGCTGGTCGAGCTCCATAAGGTGGCGAACAGGCCATGAAGAACCTCATAGTTCAGTGTGGCCTAAGGAAGCCATGCCTAGGAGCTACTTCGGCTGGTGAGGCGGTTTGGTGGGCCTTTGTCCATGGGTTGAAGTCATCAAGCGCTCCGTCTGCATCGAAGGTGCCCGTGGGGCCTTGCCCTGCTAAGGTGCCTTTGGGGCAAGATGGACGCTGAGAAGCTTGTGACAGACGGACCACCACCGAAAAGGATCATCTCAAGCCTGAAATGTATTATGAGGCGTCCTTAAAGTGCCCGCCTTATAGCGGATGAATGCTCCAAAGATGTAATTTTTAGTAGACTACGCATTTGTTATCCTGTACGCTGAAAACTTGTTCATATCGCTAAGCAACACTTTTGAATTTAAAATATTACCTTCTATGCGGCCGTGTATTAAATTTGAGAGATGGCGAGTCGTCGGCTTCAACCCCCATGCCTCGAGTGCCGGGGTGTTCGGGATAAACTGGAACGCTCTTGTTCCCATTCTTGGGTCCTTTGAGGGAGGCGCTCAACGCAACGAACAAGGCAACCGGACTATAATGCTTGAACACTCTCACTTAGCCATATAATTCTATAATTTTAAATTTGGTGAAGCCCCTAGTATTCGGAAGACCGAGTTGAGGCGCTATCACGCCTAGGCGGACAATGCCGACTCCTCGCTCTAAGCGGCATAAGTCTTTAGGGACTGGAAAACCTCTTGAACAGTGGCCGGCTCTCGCCCTATCATGACGGTCAGTTTTAGCTTTCTCCACTGAGGTGCTTAACCCATCTCAACCGGGGCACAATCACAGTGGTTCTCCCAGCGCTACCTTAGCGATATAACGGAACATAGGTACCAAAACATGGGGCAGGAAAACCCAACTATTGACCCAAGACATGATTGAGTCGATGCATATAATGCTATAAGTTCGAGGTGCCGCACTTGTGAAAGTGTTAGGACTTATCACACCATATTGTGGGGTACTTAAGCCCACAGTGTATTGCCCGTACCAAAGTGTACGGTTGCACAATGTCATAAATGAACATATATATATATATATATATATATATATATATATATATATATATATATATATATATATATATATATATATATATATATATAGGAATTCAATAATAGGCGAAGCTATGTATTGTTTATTCAAAAGGGCATGGTAAGAGCGAGCGATACAAATATTGCGATAAGCAAGGGGCGGGACTTTTGACATGTCCCCCTCCGAGGGTAAGCTGCGAGATAGTGTGTAAAACAGGTATACCACTCGTAATAGAGACCACTGGACACTCGGCGAAGCTTTACGCTTCCTGGCTGTTGCATCGTGTGTTCGGTGATTCTCTTGCCGGACGGGGCTTCGTGAGAATGGAGTCTGAAAGTAAAAAAGAAAGAAGAAAAGAATTACACAATCGGGGCCCCAGTGCGGTTGAGCCGCGTGCAGGCATGCCGTGGTCGTGCCCTCACCCTATGCCCATGGTATTTCCAGGCGTAATTATGTGCAGCGTATTCTGGTTCGCAATTTCGCGAGGGCTGGGGCTTGGGCCGCATTGCTATCGTGCTCGGGCGTGCCGAGCGGTCTTGTTGTAGGTTACTCGGCGCGGCAGCGGTGTCGGGACGTTTAATAGCCGAAATCGAGAATTGCCTTAGAGGCTGCTTTGTACATCCGCGGCGAGGGCGCCGTGTGCTCCTCCGTCCGGAGAAGGCGTTCGGTGTTTCCATTGACCGTAATGACTCCTCGAGGACTGGCATCTTGAGCTTGAGATATCGTGAGTGCAGCACCGCATTGAACTTTACAAATGCGGTTCGTCCGAAGCGAGGCGTGATAGCCCTGCGGAGCGAGACTATGTCGAAGATTAACTCCTCGCTTGGAAGTTATCCGGGATCCGAAGACCACTTCAAGTGTAATCGAGCACTGTCAGTTGGCCTCTACACCTGGTATGGCACCTTTAAAGGTCATCTTTGTGGATTTAATCCTTGATGGGTCTATGCCCATTTTGCGCACTGTATCCTGATAAAGCAGGTTCAGGCTGCTGCCGCCGTCCATTAGGACTCTAGTGAGGTGAAATCCGTCAATGATTGGGTCTAGAACCAATGCGGCGAATCCACCATGGCTGATGCTAGTGGGGTGGTCCCTTCGATCAAAAGTGATCGGGCGGGAAGACCACGGGTTGAACTTTGGGGCGTGGCTCCATCGCATATCGCCCCTTAGTGCACGCTCCGCTCCCTTTTGGGTATGTGAGTTGCGTATATCATGTTCACCGTCCACACTTGCGGGGAAGCCCTACATCCTCTATTGTTCGTGGCGGGGCTCCTCCTCGTCATCGCTATGCAGCCCCTTGTCATTGTTTTCGACATTTAACTTGCTGCTTCTTGAACACCCAACAATCCCTGTTGGTGTGATTGGCTAGCTTTCCGAAGTGCCGTGTATCGCACGAGCGATCGAGTATTCGGTCCAAATTGGGCCAGGCCACGAGTATTTCTTTTAAATGGCTTTTTCCGTGGCGGGTTTAGAAACCTCTGAATCCGGCATTGACTGCCGTATCCTCAGCATTATCGCCGTTAATGCGGCGCTTGTGCTTGTTGCGGCGCGACCTGCCATTGCTGTCCTTGGTATCCGAATTACCAGGGCTCTTGGTCATGTTGTTACTATGAGCTAGCCAGCTGTCCTCTCCAGCATAAGCGGGTCATGAGTGTTGTGAGGGCTGCCATGGATTTGACTTTTCCTGTCCTAGGTGCGGGCAAGGCACTCGTCGCGGATGTTGTGTTTGAAGGCTGCAAGGGCCTCTGCATCCGGACAATCGACGATTTGATTTTTCTTGGTTAGGAACCGTGTCCAGAATTGCCTGGCCGATTCCTCTGGCTGCTGTGTGTGGCTTAAGTCATCGACGTCTGGTGGTCGCACATATGTGCCCTAGAAATTGTCGAGGAAGGCGGCTTCCAGGTCTTCCCAACAACCAATTGACTCTGCTGGCAAGCTGTTAAGCCAATGCCGGCCTGGTCCTTTAAGCTTGAGTGGGAGGTATTTGATGGCGTGTAGATCATCGCCGCGGGCCATGTGGATGTGAAGGAGATAGTCCTCGATCCGGACCGCGGGATCTGTTGTGCCATCATATGATTCAATGTTTACGGGTTTGAAACCCTCGAGGATTTGATGATCCATCACTTCATCGTGAAGCATAGTGGGTGTCTTGGCGCCTCTGTATTGGGCTATATCACGGCGCAGCTCAAATGAGCTTTATCTCATCGTGTTCGGCCGGTTTGGAGTTGCCATATCCGGCGTGGCGGTTATAAATCACGTGTCGTGGGGCGCCCGCGATCCATAGATCGATCTTGTTTGCCTTGCCTTGTCCTCAATATATCTACAGAGTCGGCGCATTTCCCAGCATTGGTATTTTTTGGCGGCGGGGTGTGGCTTGAGTTGAGGGCGAGAGGCCTCTCTTGCCACCACGGGTGGCGGTCGGCCGTATCATTATTTGGTGATGTAGGTTTGGGTGCTTCCTCCTCTAATCGGGGTAGCAGCCTGCGTTTTAGGTAGCTCTTGGAGGCGCTCGAGTTCATACTCTTGACCGCAAGGACTTGATCCATCTGTCGACTAGCAAGTCTTGGTCAACTCTAAGCTGTTGCTGCTTTTTCTTGAGGCTGCTTGCCGTGGCCATGAGCCTGCGTTTGAAGCGCTCTTGTTCTCTGGGATCCTCGGGCACGGCAGATTAATTGTCGTCGTCGAGGCTTGCCTCATCTTCGAGGGAGGCATGTAATTATCGTCCTCTACCTCTCTTTACTGCCGCTCTCTCATGAGGCTGGCTTCTCCATCCTCACCTTTGAATCCTGCTGGAGGGTTGTCTTCGGCCTTTGTCCGGGGTGTTATTGTCTCCGTGCGGAATCACCGTTTTCTTTGTGGCGGGATTTAGGCGGCGCCGCCGGCTTACAAGCAGCAAGACTTTTTCTTGGAGGGTCATCCTCTGCTGTTCCATCGCCATTCCATCTTTTGGGATGTCCACCATGTATATGTCATATGACAAGGTGGCCTTCCGGTGCCACATGGGCGCTGGTTCTTAATCGTCTCCTGCATCGTCGTCCATACCGTCGATGTCTTGGTCGAAGTCGAGCATGTCGGTTAAATCATCGACAGTGGCTACGAAGTGGGTGGTGCGTGGGCTTTGAATTTCTTCGTCGTCCGCATCCCAACCTTCCTGACCATAATCCGGCAAGGGCTCTCCTGATAAAGAGAGAGACTTTAGTGAATTCAGGATGTCGCCAAAGGGCAAGTCTTTGAAAGATGTCATGGCGATGAATTCCATGATCGGCGCCCAATCGGATTCGATTGGCGAAGCGTGAAGGCTCGGAGTCCGGAGAGGAGTCCGAAACCTTGAGTCCTGAGCCGCAAAGGGCGGGGTAGGTGTGCGGCTCAATCGCCGTGAGATCGCAGCCCAGGCGGTGTCCAGCCACCGTCCTCGATCGGCGCGATCGGCTCCGAGCTAAAGGTCGAGCGGACAGATGCGGCCTCCGGACCTTTGACCGGCGAGCTAGATCATGCCCCTCGTGACGGTCTGGCGGCGCTTGGCTGTGGCTCGAACCCGTCGAAGATCAAGTCTCCGCCCGGCGTCGGCCGTGTATTTCAAACTTCCAAATCGACACGGTGGCGGGCGTAGCTTTCAATCTGCTCCGGATGGCCAGCGAATTGGCCCGATGCAAAGCCGCCGAATCTGAAGATCTGTCCGGGAGAAAAGTCTCACCCTGGGCGCATCGTTGTTGATGATCGAAGGAGCCATCGGGCCTAAGGATGGCGACGAGAGGAACTCTCAATGAAAGCACCAATGTCGATGTCAAAACCGGCGGATCTCGGGTAGGGGTCCCGAACTATCGTCTATATAACGCCCGGATTCGATCGCCCGGTGTCCGCCAGATTATTCGTCGTTGTTGCCTTGTCATTTGCTTGCGTGTTGCATTTGCCATGTCATCATCTGCATTTTATCATGTCATCATGTGCATCGCTTTTGCATACGTGTTCGTCTCATGCATCCGAGCATTTTCCCGTTGTCCGTTTTGCAATCCGGCACTCCTATGTCTCCGGCGCCCCTTTTACCTCTTTTAGTATGCGGGTGTTAAGCGGTCTCGGAATGGACCGAGGTTTGTCAAGCGGCCTTGGTATAGCACCGGTGAACCGCTGTCAAGTTTCGGATCATTTGGAGGTCGTTTGATACTCCAACAGTTAACAAGGTAACCGTAAAAGCCCTCTTTGTTTGCAGCCCAACACCCTTCCAAAGTGGCCCAAAACCCAGCAAACTCCCTCCATGCTCTCGGTCGTTCGATCACGATCGCGTGGCAAAACGCACCTCATTTGGACTCTCCTAGCTCCCTCTACCTATAAATATGCCCTCTCTCCCGAAATTCGCGGATGAATTCTCCCCGAAACCCTAGCTCTTCCTCTCCGCGACGGACATGTCCGTCCGCCGCGGCAACCGCCGCCCGCCGCCCGAGCCAATGGGAGGCTGCCACGTGGCCCCACCTCCTCTCTCCTCCCGCACCCCCGCTCCCGCGAGGCCGGATCGGACCCTTTCGGCCAGCAGGCCGCCCGAGCCAGCAGGGCCCGCCTCCACCACCCGCCGCTGGTTCCCGCCTCCGCGCGCCTCCCGCCGGCACCGCCCGCCGCCGCCTCGCCGCCCGACCCGCCGCCTCTCGCGGCGTCGCCGCCTCGCCGGCGCCCGCCCGTCGCCCGGCCGCCCAGCCAGCGACCCCGTCGCCTCCGTCCCGTCACCCGGCGGGCGCGCGCCCGCCCTTGCCGGCGGCGCCCGGCCACCACAGGCCTCGCCACCCGGCCACCGGCCTCGGCCCCGCGCCCCCGTCGCCTCCAGCGGCCCCGTCGCTCCGGGCCCGCCCTCTCTCAAGCGTCGCGCCCCGCTCGGCCGCCTCCTCCGACCCCCTCCGGCCGTTCTCCGGCCATACTCCGGCGAGGTCCGGCCTGGTGGATGAGATCCACCAGTGCAACCAACCAAACGGCCGTGTCCCTCCCGGATCCCTCCGTCCCAGGTCGTCCTCGTCCCGAGTTGACTTTTTGAGAGGGTAAAATCCACTAAGTCCCCAAACTGCTAATATTTTCATGCATTTTCATCGCATCATAACTCTGTCATCGCTGCTCCGTTTCGTGCGTGTAATATTTCAAAATGTTCGACTCGATGAGTAGATCATTTCATCTCATTGCATCATGTTCATTTGAGCTCATCTTGATGCCCGAAATGCTGTTAGAAGAGGGCTATGTGATGTTAGTTTCTGATTCTTATCAGAACATGTACTTTTGTCATTTTTGCCATGATTGATGTGTGCATCCTATGAACTTGAGTCCTACATGTGTTTTGTAATATGCCATGCCATCTTTACAGGGGTGTATGCCATGTACTTTTGTGATCTCTGTGGTGACTAGCACAAGCATGCAAACTAGGCTTCATGATGTTGCTGATTTCAGCCCTGCTTACTGATATTTTTATGCCATGTAAACTTGATGCTACCGAGAGATCCATGCTTATTTTGAGATACTTCAGTAAGGATGTTTTGAACATATGGTTATTATCTATCCATCCATGCCCTTGTTTGCAATTATGGAGTGCCATAGCTTGAGTCAATCGAGCTCTACTTTTGCTATAAAATGTTTCCTGGCAGATTGTTTACATGTTATTCAATTTTGCCAAGGTTGTTGTAGTTGATCCGTGTATGCTATGATGTTGTTCTTGCCATGTATAGCTTCTATGCCATGTCTTCTTACTGTTGGTTGCCTTGCCATGCCCTGTTTTGCTCTATGGTGAGTGGTTCAAGCTCACCAACATGCCTACTTATTGTTGTTCCTGCCATGTATGATTCTGTAATATAACTTGCTATGTTTACATGGGTGCCATCATATCTTCTGATCCTTTTTGGCTTATGGTCAGTAAGGGTGCCATCATATTGTTATGCCTTTGTTTGCCATGTTAAGTTCCTGTAACATGTTGTTTGATAGCTCTAAACATTGCAACCTGATGTTATTTCTGCCAATGCCTGAAACTGTTATTATTTGCAATCTTGCCATGTCATTTTGAGCATGTTCTAGTTGTTTCTGGAGATAGCTCAGTGTTCATGTTTTGTCATGCTTTACATGTACATCATGCCCATGCCTTTTGTTATTACGTTGAGATGCTGTAGCATAGTGTTTTGATGCTTGCAATATGCCTACTTGCTGTTATGGACAGATTGTTGCTATAACTTGTATAGAGTGTATGTGTTGAACCGTTGCTCCGTTTTGAGTGTGCTCTATATGAAACTTGCTTGATTTTGCATGTAGTTTCATATTATCATGTTGCATCCATGTTTTGAGGTGTTTGCTTGATGTTTGTATGCATTTTGCATCAATGCCATGTTTAACTTGTTTTGCTCATATCTTCTAGGCGTAGCTCGAATTAAATGAACTTTATATGTAACTTGACTAGAATTTCGTGTAGATCATCTTGGTGCATCTTAACTTGCTGTTTAACAACTTGAACATAAGGTTTATTCAGATCTGGACCAATTTCGAAATTTGCATATGAGGACTTACCGGAATTGTTATATGTTGTTCGGCCTCATTTAAACTTGCCTTGATGTGTTGCTCTTGTTTGCATCATCTCTTGCCATGAGTAGCTTCATGTAGCTTTTTCATGCATCATGCTTGGTTGTGCATCATGTCTTGTCTATGTGTGGTGTGTTTACTATGTTGTGTGCTTCTTCTTGTTAGTTCCTGTTTCGTTGCGGTCGTGAGGATTCGTTCGTCTAACGCTTGGTTCGGCTCTTCCGGTCGTCTTCTTCATGGGACTCGTTCTTCTTCCTTGCGGATTTCAGGCAAGATGACCGCTACCCTGGATCTCACTACTATCATTGCTATGCTAGTTGCTTCGTTCTATCGCTATGCTGCGTTACCTATCACTTGTTCCTCAAGCCTCCCAAATTTGCCATGTCAGCCTCTAACCTTTTGCACCCTTCCTAGCAAACCGTTGTTTGGCTATGTTACCGCTTTGCTCAGCCCCTCTAATAGCGTTGTTAGTTGCAGGTGAAGATGAAGTTTGTTCCTTGTTGGAACATGGAGATGTTGTTCCTTGTTGGAACATGTTTACTTGTTGGGATATCACAATATCTCTTATATTATTAATGCATCTATACACTTGGTAAAGGGTGGAAGGCTCGGCCTTATGCCTGGTGTTTTGTTCCACTCTTGCCGCCCTAGTTTCCGTCATATCGGTATTATGTTCCCGGATTTTGCGTCCCTAACGCGGTCGGGTGATTTATGGGACCCCTTGACGTTCGCTTTGAATAAGACTTTTCCAAAGAAGGCCCAACATTGGTTTTACATTTGCCTCACCTAGCCTTTTTCCCTTGGGAGTCGCAGATCCCGAGGGTCATCTTTATTTACCCCCGGGCGATTGCTTGTCTAAGTGTTGGTCCAAACTAAAGCACCGTCTTGGGACCATCCCTTGGCAACTTGGGTTACGTTGGTACAGACGCTTAGCTTATCCGGTCGTGGCACGAGGCGAGATATGTGCTGCTACTATCGGGATGTCGGCACGCCGGAGGTCTTGCTGGTCTTGTTTTATTCTTTGTCGAAATGTCTTGTAGCCGGATTCGAGACTGATCGGGTCTTCCCGGGGAGAAGGAATATCCTTCGTTGATCGCGAGAGCTTATCATGGGCTAAGTTGGGACACCCCTGCAGGGTATAAACTTTCGAGAGCCGTGCCCGCGGTTATGTGGCAAATGGGAATTTGTTAATATCCGGTTGTAGTAAACTTGAAGCAAACTCTTCTAAAATACACCAACCGTGTGCGTAACCGTGAGTGTCTCTTTTCGGGGTTGATCGAGAGGAGAACACGGTTTCTGGGTTATGTTTGACGTAAGTAGGAGTTCAGGATCACTTCTTGATCATTACTAGTTGACGACCGTTCCTTTGTTTCTCTTCTCGCTCTCATTTGCGTTGGTTAGCCACCATATATGCTTAGTCGCTGCTGCAACCTCACCACTTTACCCTTCCTTTCCCATTAAGCTTTGCTAGTCTTGATACCCATGGTAATGGGATTGTTGAGTCCTCGTGGCTTCTGATTACTACAACACCATTGCAGGTACAGGTTTGCGATGATCATGACGCCTTGAGCGATGTTTGCTTGTATTGGAGTTCTTCTTACGCTTCTTCTTGATCGGGGATAGGTTCGGTCGGCAGCCTGGGCTAGCAGGTGGATGTCGTTTGAGTTTCTTTTATGTTTCATCCGTAGTCGGATGTTGATCTTGTTTATGATGTTGATGTATTCTTGTGGCTTTGTGCCTTATGTATGTATCCCCACTATTATGTAATGTTGATGTAATGATATCCACCTTGCAAAAGCGTTTCAATATCGGGTCTATCCTTGGTGGGACCGTCGATTTCCTTTGGATAGGGTCGCATATTAGGCGTGACAAGTTGGTATCGAGCCTCGACCGACCCTAGGAGCCCCTTGATTGATCGTGTAGTTTGGCGGTTGAGTCTAGAAGAAAACTGTTTTGAGTCTAGTTATATCGAGAGTAGGAATTCTTTTTACTCCTCAGCCCCTTCGTCGCTCTGGTGAGAAATCTTGACGTAGGTGTTTTGAATTACTCCTCTTCCCATTCAAATATTTTCTTTAGGATCACGCAGTTGGTTTTCCGGTAGTTGTTCCTCAGCTCTTTTTATCCGGTGCATTTCTCGTCAAGTTGACTCGAGCCTCTTCATCTTTGAGTTTAATCCTCAGTTGTTTTCTTTCCCACTCGCCCACCCTTCTTCCTCTCGGAACCGGAGTCCGTGTCAGTATCCATCCTACTGTGGGAAGTCGTTGCTTTCTTCAACGGTGTTTTCTCTTCAAGATATTCGCGGTTTCCCCTTCCAAGTTGCCTTTGTTTTTCCCGCCCTCCCACCCTATTATTCCCGGAGTTCGAGTTTCTTCCGACCATAAATTTCATTCGTACGGAGTCTATTCAGTCTTCCCTCAATCATTTCAACAGGTGAATTCTCGTCTTGTTCGTCATTCTTCATCTCTTTCTTTTCCGGTGCACTCAATTCAAGTTTTCGATTGATCACATTCTTTTCCTTGGATCAAATGTTCTCCCAGCTCGTTCGTCTCTCGCCAGTTTATCCTTCCGGAGTGTTCAAGATATCTCAGGAGATTCGTCTATGTTCCAATTAATTCAAGGTTGTCACCTCAGTCAAATATTTCAGTTCTTCCGGTGCATCATCTATCTGCCCAAAATTCCTTTTCCAACGGTGTTTCCTCTTCAGTGGGCCCTAACCCACAGGTCTTTTCCCAGGATCTTACCTGACTCTTCTAATTCTCCTGAAGTTATTCTCAAATTCTTTTCAAAGCGTGACGTAAGAATGGGTTCCAGCAGTCACATGCCTTTTCCAAGATCAATTTCAAACCATTTCATTGTTGACTCAACCTCTTCGTTTTTCATTCTTCCGGAGTACCTCAACAATTTCGGTGGTGTTTCTCGTCGTCTTTCTCAGCTTTGAAGACCGAAGTAGAGTTTTCCCTAAATCTCGTCCGTTCTCCCAGGAGATTCATGGTGCTAGCTCGATGTTATCATATCTAATTGTTTCTAGTCATGCAAATTCTTTTCATCCATCAGGAGTATTTCAGGAGTTACTTTCCGTCTCAATCATCCGGAGGCCATCTTTTCGGAATATTTATTCGTTCTAAGTTTTCAAAGTCGTTCTCCAATTATTCTATACCCGTGCCCCTTCGTTCGTCTCAAAATTCTTCCGGTGCTTCGTTCAAGTATTCTTCTATCAGATCATGATCTCTTTGTTCTTGTGCATCTAAATCCCCTCTACTTTATTTGTTCTTCTAATTCTTCCCGGTGATTCATCCTCTTTCGTCAGTCATTTCCGAATTCTTACGGTGGTTTGTTCAAGATTCTTTTCCTTGATTATCATTTTAATTCATTCGTTCTTTTCAATCCTACCGGTGGTTCATGAAGACTTTCTCAAGTTTTGTGCTATGTTTCCCTTCTCAATCCTTTTCAAGAAGAATAAGTAATATGCAAAATCCGTTGCTTGTAATCAATTTAATTTGATGAAGGATAAGCATACAATAAATCTTATTCTTATTTCATCCAAGTGAGTAATCCCTTCCTTCGGAGTTTGTTCTTGATGAATAAATTCTAGTTCCAAGTGTTATCATCTTTCTTTTCCGGAGTTCAAATTTCCTCAGCCATTTCGTCGGAACCTCCATCTAAATCATCGCAAGGCTCATCTTATTCTTTCGTCCTTCATTTTATCTCATCATCCTTTTGTTACCGGAGTTCTTCATGGTGGTTCTTCACGATTTAATTCTTTCTTCAAGAGTTCATCAAGATTTTGTTGGTGGAGTTCAATTACCTTTTCTTCTTGCATCTCGAAGTGCAATTAAATCTTCGTATTCTTTTGAAGTGGAGTTTTGCATTTCTTCGTTCTTCTATGCTATCCAATCATTTCCGTTTGTGGCCGGTTATCACCTTATGATCTTGAGATGTTACCATAAGTCCATAACAAGCTTATTCTTTTCGTTGCTGATTTTCTCGACAACTCCGTTCAATCCTTCCTTCTAAGTTCTTTTCAATTCTTCCAATTCTTCCGGAGGCATTGTGTTGTTCATCTCGTCAAGTGTCATTCCATCTTCTGAAGCTCATATTCCATTCTTTCCTTGTTCAACCGGTGTGCTACCTAAATCCTTTCAGTCTTATTCGTTTCTTTTCTCATTCTAACCACTCCGGTTAGAACGAGTGCTTTCATCGTCTATCTGATTCCGTGAGCTTTTGATTCTCGTCATTCTCGTCGTGCCTCTCTTCTTCTCGAGTGCTCTCGATTCTTTGCCTCTTCTCTCTTGCGTTTCTTGTTTCACCTCATCTACTTTTCCCTTCCGTCTTGGTCCTAAGATCTCGGGACGAGATCTCTTGTTAGTGGAGGAGTGTTGTAACGCCCCGGATTCGATGCGCCAGGTGTCTGCCAGTTATTCGTCGTTGTTGCCTTGTCATTTGCTTGCGTGTTGCATTTTGCCATGTCATCATCTGCATTTTTATCATGTCATCATGTGCATCGCTTTTGCATACGTGTTCGTCTCATGCATCCGAGCATTTTCCCCGTTGTCCGTTTTGCAATCCGGCACTCCTATGTCTCCCGGCGCCCCCTTTTACTTCTTTTTGTGTGCGGGTGTTAAACGGTCTCAGAATGGACCGAGGTTTGTCAAGCGGCCTTGGTATAGCACCGGTAGACCGCCTGTCAAGTTTCGGATCATTTGGAGGTCGTTTGATACTCCAACGGTTAACCGGGTAACCGTAAAAGCCCTCTTTTGTTTGCAGCCCAACACCCTTCCAAACTGGCCCAAAGCCCAGCAAACTCCCCTCCATGCTCTCGGTCGTTCGATCACGATCGCGTGGCCAAAAACCGCACCTCATTTGGACTCTCCTAGCTCCCTCTACCTATAAATATGCCCTCTCTCCCGAAATTCGCGGATGAATTCTCCCCCGAAACCCTAGCTCTTCCCCTCTCCGCGACGGACATGTCCGTCCGCCGCCGGACGCTTCGCCGCCGCCGCCCGCAGCCAATGGGAGGCTGCCACGTGGCCCCCGCCTCCTCTCTCCTCCCGCTCCGCGCTGCCCGCGAGCCGGATCGGACCCTTTCGGCCAGCAGCGCGCCCGCCCGAGCCAGCGGTGCCGCCTCCCACCGCCGCCGCGCTCTCCCGCCGCCTCCGTGCGCCTCCGCCCGCGCCGCCGCCGCCGCCTCCTCCCGACCCGCCGCCACCTCGCTGCGTCGGCCGCCTCCGCCGGCGCCGCCCGTCTGCCGGCCGCCCGCCACTGCCCGTCGCCCGGAGCGCCGCCGCCGCCCTGCCGGCGCCACCCGCCACCGCGAGCCTCGCCGCCCGGCCACGGCCTCGGCCCGCGCCGCCCGTCGCCTCCAGCTGCCGTCGCTCTGCGCCGCCCTCCTCGACGTCCGCGCCCGCTCCGGCCGCCTCCTCCGACCCCCTCCGGCCGTTCTCCGGCCATACTCCGGCGAGGTCCGGCCTGGTGGATGAGATCCACCAGTGCAACCAACCAAACGGCCGTGTCCCTCCCGGATCCCTCCGTCCCGGGTCGTCCTCGTCCCGGGTTGACTTTTCGAGAGGGTAAAATCCACTAAGTCCCCAAACTGCTAATATTTTCATGCATTTTCATCGCATCATAAATCTGTCATCGCTGCTCCGTTTCGTGCGTGTAATATGGCAAAAT
Organism: Aegilops longissima; assembly: GCA_021605205.1. Taxonomy (NCBI): domain Eukaryota; kingdom Viridiplantae; phylum Streptophyta; class Magnoliopsida; order Poales; family Poaceae; genus Aegilops; species Aegilops longissima. The sequence continues at coordinate 617,468,261 of CM038680.1, forward strand.
GTTTGTCTCTATGAGTAGATCATTTCATCTCATTGCATCATGTTCATTTGAGCTCATCTTGATGCCCGAAATGCTGTTAGAAGAGGGCTATGTGATGTTAGTTTCTGATTCTTATCAGAACATGCACTTTTGTCATTTTTGCCATGATTGATGTGTGCACCCTATGAACTTGAGTCCTACATGTGTTTTGTAATATACCATGCCATCTTTACAGGGGTGTATTCCATGTATTTTTGTGATCTCTGTGGTGACTAGCACAAGCATGCAAACTAGGCTTCATGATGTTGCTGATTTCAGCCCCTGTTCTGCTGATATTTTTATGCCATGTAAACTTGATGCTACCGAGAGATCCATGCTTATTTTGAGATACTTCAGTAAGGATGTTTTGAACATATGGTTATTCTCTATCCATCCATGCCCTTGTTTGCAATTATGGAGTGCCATAGCTTGAGTCAATCGAGCTCTACTTTTGCTATAAAATGTTTCCTGGCAGATTGTTTACATGTTATTCAATTTTGCCAAGGTTGTTGTAGTTGATCCATGTATGCTATGATGTTGTTCTTGCCATGTATAGCTTCTATGCCATGTCTTTTTACTGTTGGTTGCCTTGCCATGCCCTGTTTTGCTCTGTGGTGAGTGGTTCAAGCTCACCAACATGCCTACTTATTGTTGTTCCTGCCATGTATGATTTTGTAATATAACTTGCTATGTTTACATGGGTGCCATCATATCTTCTGATCCTTTTTGGCTTATGGTCAGTAAGGGACTTTTATTCTATGCATTTAGTAGTAGCATGCCATGCCTTTGTTTGCCATGTTAAGTTCCTGTAACATGTTGTTTGATAGCTCTAAACATTGCAACCTGATGTTATTTTTGCCAATGCCTGAAACTGTTATTATTTGTAATCTTGCCATGTCATTTTGAGCATGTTCTAGTTGTTTCTGGAGATAGCTCAGTGTTCATGTTTTGTCATGCTTTACATGTACATCATGCCCATGCATTTTGTTATTACGTTGAGATGCTGTAGCATAGTGTTTTGATGCTTGCAATATGCCTACTTGCTGTTATGGACAGATTGTTGCTATAACTTGTATAGAGTGTATGTGTTGAACCGTTGCTCCGTTTTGAGTGTGCTCTATATGAAACTTGCTTGATTTTGCATGTAATTTCATATTATCATGTTGCATCCATGTTTTGAGGTGCTTGCTTGATGTTTGTATGCATTTTGCATCAATGCCATGTTTAACTTGTTTTGCTCATATCTTCTAGGCCGTAGCTCCGAATTAAATAAACTTTAGATGTAACTTGACTAGAATTTCGTGTAGATCATCTTGGTGCATCTTAACTTGATGTTTAATAACTTGAACATAAGGTTTATTCAGATCTGGACCAATTTCGAAATTTGCATATGAGGACTTACCGGATTTGTGATATGTTGTTCCCGGCCTCATTTAAACTTGCCTTAATGTGTTGCTCTTGTTTGCATCATCTCTTGCCATGAGTAGCTTCATGTAGCTTTGTCATGCATCATGCTTGGTTGTGCATCATGTCTTGTCTATGTGTGGTGTGTTTACTATGTTGTGTGCTTCTTCTTGTTAGTTCCTGTTTCGTTGCGGTCGTGAGGATTCGTTCGTCTACGCTTGGTTCGGCTTCTTCCGTTCGTCTTCTTCATGGACTCGTTCTTCTTCCTTGCGGGATTTCAGGCAAGATGAACGCTACCCTGGATCTCACTACTATCATTGCTATGCTAGTTGCTTCGTTCTATCGCTATGCTGCGTTACCTATCACTTGTTCCTCAAGCCTCCCAAATTTGCCATGTCAGCCTCTAACCTTTTGCACCCTTCCTAGCAAACCGTTGTTTGGCTATGTTACCGCTTTGCTCAGCCCCTCTAATAGCGTTGTTAGTTGCAGGTGAAGATGAAGTTTGTTCCTTGTTGGAACATGGAGATGTTGTTCCTTGTTGGAACATGTTTACTTGTTGGGATATCACAATATATCTTATTTAATTAATGCATCTATATACTTGGTAAAGGGTGGAAGGCTTGGACTTATGCCTGGTGTTTTGTTCCACTCTTGCCGCCCTAGTTTCCATCATATCGGTATTATGTTCCCGGATTTTGCGTCCTAACGCGGTCGGGTGATTTATGGGACCCCTTGACAGTTCGCTTTGAATAAGACTTTTCCAAAGAAGGCCCAACATTGGTTTTACATTTGCCTCACCTAGCCTTTTTCCCTTGGGAGTCGCGATCCCGAGGGTCATCTTTATTACCCCCGGGCGGTGCTTGTCTAAGCGTTGGTCCAAACTAGAGCACCGTCGGGACCATCCCTTGGCAACTTGGGTTACGTCGGTACTGTGCGCTTAGCTTATCCGGTCGTGGCACGAGACGAGATACGTGCTGCTACTATCGGGATGTCGGCACGCCGGAGGTCTTGCTGGTCTTATTTTATTGTGTCGAAATGTCTTGTAGCCGGATTCCGAGACTGATCGGGTCTTCCGGGAGAAGGAATATCCTCGTTGATCGCGAGAGCTTATCATGGGCTAAGTTGGGACACCCCTGCAGGGTATAAACTTTCGAGAGCCGTGCCCGCGGTTATGTGGCAAATGGGAATTTGTTAATATCCGGTTGTAGTAAACTTGAAGCAAACTCTTCTAAAATACACCAACCGTGTGCATAACCGTGAGTGTCTCCTTTCGGGGTTGATCGAGAGGAGAACACGGTTTCTGGGTTATGTTTGACGTAAGTAGGAGTTCAGGATCATTTCTTGATCATTACTAGTTGACGACCGTTCCTTTGTTTCTCTTCTCGCTCTCATTTGCGTTGGTTAGCCACCATATATGCTTAGTCGCTGCTGCAACCTCACCACTTTACCCCTTCCTTTCCCATTAAGCTTTGCTAGTCTTGATACCCATGGTAATGGGATTGCTGAGTCCTCGTGGCTCACAGATTACTACAACACCAGTTGCAGGTACAGGTTTGCGATGATCATGACGCCAGAGCGATGTTTTCTTGTATTGGAGTTCTTCTTCTGCTTCTTCTTCGATCAGGGGATAGGTTCCAGGTCGGCAGCCTGGGCTAGCAGGGTGGATGTCGTTTGAGTTTCTGTTTATGTTTCATCCGTAGTCGGATGTTGATCTTGTTTATGATGTTGATGTATTCTTGTGGCATTCGTGCCTTATGTATGTATCCCCACTATTATGTAATGTTGATGTAATGATATCCACCTTGCAAAAGCGTTTCAATATACGGGTGTATCCTTGGTGGGACCATCGAGTTCCTTTTGGATAGGGTCGCATATTGGGCGTGACAGTCTAGGCGGATGGTAACAGGAGACAAGGGACACGATGTTTTTACCCAGGTTCGGGCCCTCTCGGTGGAGGTAAAACCCTACTCCTGCTTGATTAATATTGATGATATGGGTAGTACAAAAGTAGATCTACCATAAGATCAGAGAGGCTAAACCCTAGAAGCTAGCCTATGGTATGATTGTTGTTTTTCCTACGGACTAAAACCCTCCGGTTTATATAGGCACTGAATAGGGTTAGGGTTACATAGAGTCGGTTACAATGGTAGGAGATCTACATATCCGTATCACCAAGCTTGCCTTCCACGCCAAGGAAAGTCCCATCCGGACACGGGACGAAGTCTTCAATCTTGTATCTTCATAGTCCATGAGTCTGGCCAAAGGCTATAGTCCGGCTATCCGGACACCCCCTAATCCAGGACTCCCTCAGGTATCCCGAAGACGGCAAGAAGATATTTCAAGACATCGGGGCTAGCAAAGCCCCTCAGTCCAACTACCCGGCCGGCTGCTGGCTGCCGACTTCCTGGCCGCCCCTGCCGACTGCTGGTTGCCAACTGCTCTACCAGGCCGACTGCTGCCTGCCGACTACTCCACCAGGCCGGTTGCTGGCTGCCGACTGCTCCAACCAGCCGGCTGCCTGAAGTCAACTCCAGAGTGACGCGACCCCAACGTGACGACTGTACCCGACACTGTTCACGTGTCACGCCAACCATCATGTACAGTGTCACTTGTCCCCTGGCACTATTTATGAAGTGACCCATGGGACAAGCATGACATGCCACCATGCCTTGCCCATGCCACCACATAGCTTAGGAAGTAAGCTAGCCATGCCTATATAAGCTAGCACATATCCATCCATCCATACACATGCTCACGCACACACCCACGGCCAAGAGCCATTCGGCCACTAGAGCATGCATGTTCATCCGGCCACACGCATATATAAAGTCAGACGCCTATGGCACTGACAAAAGATAAAGCTCGAGGAGCACTCTGTACCAGATATACCAGATATACCCAGACATGCAGGAGTAGGGGTATTATCTCTACGGAGAGCCCCGAACCTGGGTAAACTACCACGTGCTATTCGCATACCCGCTCCCGGGCCTATCAGCAGCAGTCTTGCCCTCACATGAAGCCACCTTGTGGCATATGTCGTCTTACACCCCCCGTGAGAATACCACGACAGCCCGAGACCGAGGCGACAATGGTGGTGAAGGGGCTCCACGACGACGCCTCCAAGGAGGGAACGACGTCCTAGGACACTGGCAACGACCAAGGTCGAGCTAGGCTTTCGCCCGGAGCTCACCAAATCCATCCTCACCGCAACCTGCCCAGCAAACCGTCTTCGGCATCATGTCGACCGTCCTTGTCCAAGACACATGACCAAGCAAGCAAGGCAGCACGCCGTCGCCAACCTCCACCGGCTGCAGCAGCCCTCCTCCCTCAACAGTAGCACCGCAGATCTGGGCTAGCCGCACAGCAGCACACCACCATGGAGGCCCCTGCCAGCTGCCGCCGAGGCCACCCGCGGCCACCCAACAAGCAGGGCAGCACCACCGCTGCCCTGACCCCACGCACCTCCCCGCCACCCCCGTAGACCAGAGCAGGCGCGCCTCTGCCGGACCGCCGCCATAGGCCGACGGCCCGCCTCACCATCAGATCCGGGCGCGAGGGCCCCGGATCCGCCACCTCGCAGGCTGCCGCCGGACGACCTCCGCGGGGGAGGGGCACGTCGAGACCGCCACGTCCCAGGGCCGCCGCCCAGCGTTCCATCGCCGGTGAGCAAGCGCGATCAACCCGCGACCACCGGCCACCCCCATGGGGCGGCGCTAACGCCGCCGCGTCGGATCCAGCCGAGGCCGGCCAGATCCGCCCCCCACGCACCTCCTGCAGCCACGCCGGCCGACACCACCAGCCAAGGCGACCGCACGGACTCCTGCTGCGGCGAGTCCCCTTGCTCGCGCGCTAGCCGGCCGCCGTAAGAACAAGCCCCGGCGCCGCCGTCTCCGCACGGGCTTTGCCCGACGAAGGCCATAGGCGACGGTGAGGAGGAAGCGGCGAGGGGAGGGAGCGGCCGCTCGGGCTAGAGTTGAGGTCGCCGCCCGTGTCGCCCCAGGGAGAGAGCAACGCGGGGGCAATATTGACGGATTTTATTTGTACTTTCTTCGCACTACCAGGGTAGTAATATAAGTGTAGTGTCATGCAAGCCTTCATTTATTTTATTGTAGACTCATTTTGCATTGGGGTGCATTATATTACAGTAACATATTATGTTACCACAAGCAACTCTCTCCTTATAAACTCCATGCCACATAAGCATATATGTCTTGGGATGCGTTATATTACTATCTAAGTTAGAGCATGGTTAATAATATAGCCAGCAGCTGGCTATAACATGTTGCCATGTCATTTATAGCCAATGTAATAGTTAACACGTATAATAGTTGGCTATAAGAAAGTACTACTTTGTCAACATGACCCACCTTTCATCCTCACAAAGCTTCTTGGAGCTCGTGCTACAGCCGGCTGCAAGTCTATAGCCCACTTCCCTTCTCTCTCCTCTTCTCTCTCTTCCAACTCAGCAATAATACAATATTTAAATCCTTACAGCCCGCTTACATCACCTTATTATACTTGCTCTTACTCCCACTATGGCTAGCCTAAGAGCATCTCTTATTGGAGATGTATATGCAAATATAACCTTTTCATCTCAAAACCCCAAAAACACCTCTCCAACAGATGGTGTATATGCAAAAAATTACATCTCCGCCTCGCGGAGATGTAAAAACTACCTTCCGCGCGACCAGCCGCCGCCAGATTCCCACCCGTCCGCTGTCGCCATGGCCGACGCCGATGACCCCGCCACCTTGTCCGAGTATGCCACCGATGCCCTGACCCACCTTGTCGCGGTTGCCGCCTCCGCGCCAGCTTTCCCCAGTGCAGCCGCATCCATGCCGCCGCCATGCTGTCGCCCTAGATTTGCCCCGCCGTGGCCGGTTGCCGTCGCGCCGGAGGCTACAAAGAAGAAGGGGCCCGCCAAGCCTCGTGGTGGAGGCGTGAAGCGGCCGACGACGCGGGGCCGCAACCCGGCGGGGAACCAACCTTGGACGGCAAAAATCTCGAAGCCGAACGCGACTACGGCGGGCGATTTGCAGTCGCCACCGACCATGGCGTCTTCCTCCGGCTACGGAGCTCCTTATCCACCTCCTCCTCTGCCGGCGGCGGCCATGGAGGATGATGTGTCCGTATCGACCGTGACCACATCCAACGTGTTCGATCATATGTCGAAAAGGTAAAAAGTTTTGTTTGTGCATTCCTTCGGTGTTTCAATTGTTAATTCCAATAGAACATGAAGTTCATTGCGTGTACGTTCTTTTGTAGTCTCGATGATGAAACTTTCATGCGCGCGGAAAATGTGACAAATGATGATTATTGACATGAATATGCATGATAGGGCTGGACCAAAAGCTCGTAGCTCGCGAGCTTAATGAGCGCTCGATAGTTCGGCTCGTTAAGCTCGGAGCTCGCTTCTTAATGAACAGAGCCAATCATTGATTTCAGCTTGTTAAGCTTAACGAGCTAACGAGTTTCACGAGTAGCTCGTTAAGCTCGTTAGTAAGAACATAACACATATGTTCATCTTACGTGACTAACTTTTTGTAGCACCTCAGGCCATCAATTCAATTTAATCGACATATGAGGCAACAGACTAGTGCGTTTCTTTCTGTAGTCACCATATTTTATCTTGAAAACCACACCTACACATTCATCATGTATATCATAACACATTATAATCTGTTAACGAGCGCTCGCGAGCGCTCACGAGCTTAACGAGCTTCAAACGAGCCGAGCCGAGCAGGGTTTTCTGCTCGTTAATCTTAACGAGCTTAACGAGCCGAGCGTTAACGAGCACGAGCTTAACGAGTACGAGCTTAATGAGCCGAGCTGCTCGTTAGTCCACCAATGCATCGCAAGAATATGAAACTCCACAATGTGGTGATGACAATCTCAACATGATGAGTGGCATGGGAGGTGGCTTGGCGGCAACATGATGAGTGGCATGGGAGGTGGCTTTGGCAGCAACATGATGAGTGGCATGGGAGGTGGCTTCCGTGGCAAAATGAACGACATGGGAGGTGGCAATAAAGGTGCTTCCGGTGGAGTTCGCGGTAGCGAGACTTCAACTCAAGAAAACGTCGACAAAGATGCACTACTAGGGAAAACCCTATACACAGAACTTTAGCAGCAGCGTGGGTCAAGAAAGCACGCTGGTGCTAATTAGCAGTAGCGCGCCTGAGGTAACCGCGCTGCAGATAAAGATATAGCAGCAACGCGTCTTGCTGTATACACGTTACTACTAAAATTCCCACGGCTTAGCCCATAAGCTACACATAGTAGTAGCGATCTATGAAGAACCGCGCTACCGCTATGCTGTTTGTAGCAGCGCGTTTTAATGTAAACTCATTGCTGCTAAAGGTTATAAAATTAAATGGAAAGAAAATGGAAAGGTAATTGAAAATGAAAGAAATAGAATAAGGTGAAAGGAAACAAATAAAATATGAAGGAAACTAAATGAAAAAGGGAAAAAAGAGAAAGGAGTAGCGATGGCGTGTATCGTGAATCTTGCGCTGAGCTAATGTAGCAGCAACGCTTTTCTCGAACGCAGCCTCTGCTACTTGACTTAACCACGGGCGGGTTCGTCCTTCCCACGCCACACTTTCCCCAAATCCGTCCTCTACTTGCCGCCGTGATTGCCGTCAATCGGCCAAGCCTCTCTCAGACCCTCGCCGCCCGACCCACGACCTCAACGCCGCCCCGCCCCGACCTCAACGCTGCCCGGCCCCAGATTCAACGCCGCCCGCCCCGACCTCAACGCCGCCCGGGCGCCCGACCCCGCCCGACCCGACCTTGGCCGCCCTGCCTCTCCTCGTCAGAGCACCCGAGGTGAGCACGCCCGCTCCTCCCTCTCCCCTACCTGATCTGCCTAGGGTTTCTTCATATTTTAGTTGCATATTAAGTTTATTTTTATTTATAGTAACTTTATTTTAGTTGCATATTAAGAACTAGGTACTAATAGTGTCCCACTACTCAGTTTTGCCATTAGAAGTTACAACTGCTTAAAAATGCCATCGATCCGTGAGATGCTTGCTCAAAAATGCCATTAGATATCTAAAAAATGCCACCATCCCGTTAGATGTTTGCTCAGAAATGCCATTAGACATTATTATTTTCATGTCAAACCCGTTGACCATGTTATATGACAAAAATAAGTCTAGACCCATATGTCGTTCTAAGTGTATCCCTACTTGTCGAGTAACCAAGCGAATAATTTTACAGAAAATAAGAACGTTGTTAGGATTAAGTGGGCCCCACACTTTATTGTAGTGAGATAGAGAGAGCTGGCATGTTGGTTCATAGGTATTTATGTCACTATAACATAGCAAAAGGGTTTTGAGATCACAATAATGGTATCCAAAGGCATTTTTAGCATGTACCTAACAGTGATGGCATTTTTGAGCGATTGAAATTCCTAGTGGCAAAATTGAGTAGTGAGACACAACCAGTGGCATAAGTGATAAAACCCTTTTATTTATAGTAAGTTTATTTTTAGTAAGAACTAGTTGAATTAATAGAACTAGTTAGTAAGAACTTGTTGCTATTTTTTAGTTAAAGCATTTTTCTCGCCTCGGCGTGGGCGATGCCTATCCGCATCCTCGTGCCGAGTCGGCGGAGGACGACACCTGCTCGACCAGATCGGCCATGTCCGGACCTGGCTCCGCCTGGGTAGTCTGGAGGCGCTACCTACCGGGAGGCGCAGGTTGGTGAGGAGCCACTGCCGTTGACCCGAACCTTCTTTGGTGGCGGTCGCGTGGGCGGTGGCGATCCGAGGCTTGAGGACTCCGCGGAGGTGGTGCGTCACCGTGTCGATGAGGAGGACGCGCGTCTGTTGCTACTTGTTTGCGTTGGAGCACAGGTCGTTCTCCAATACCGGCAGGTTCTCCGTGGATCTCACCGGAGCTATGATCCCGTGATGGTTCCTTCTCTGTGGTGTCCACCGCCGCGCCCGATACCGTCGTGTGCTAGGGTTTTAGTTGTATTAGTGATGTTATATGTATGACACTATTCGTGATGTATTAGTGATAATATTCGACGATGTAGGGACTCATGAGATGATTTACTTTTGCTTATTGAATGCATGCTAATTTGAGTCCTATAAGATATTTTGAAATGTATATCTTGTGTTGCTCAATATCCAAGTGGCCGGTCATGTTTGCATGTTACACCTCCGAGTGGCCTATGTTTTGCCGGAGTGTTGATTCATTTCCGTTCCGGCAAATTTCAGGCGCTCGATATGTCCTATTTTAGCAAAGGTCATGCCGGATTTTTCTGTGAATTTTTGCATGACTTGTGCTAGAATATGTAGGAAATATCGAGTGCCCCAGATTTGTGTGTTGAGTATATCCTGGTAGTTGTCTTCGATCGATTTTCAATGAATGTTTTAACTATGAACATAGGAAATGTCTGACGACGAAAAGGATTTCGGTATTTGCAAATACTGCGAAGACGAGCGCAGCCTGTGCGACGGAATCTTCCTAGATGATGATAGGCACTTCAGCATCAAGCTGGGCGAGAACTTGAAGTGGATACATGAAGTCATAACGACAAGTCTTTTTTCGTAGCTAAGCATGACATCTGCTTCATTTGCTTGAACTTATATTTTTTACTATTCTACTAGCGTATCCCTGCCATGCAAGAGTTTTTGTATTGGATAAGATAGGTTTCAGTCATCTTTGCGGAGGTAAAGAAAGTTTATTTGAAGACCGAGCATGGTTATATTTTCCATGCAAAATTATACAATTCAGACGACTACACCTATTTTGGATGCAAAACATGGCGAGCACTATGCAAGACTTATGCATTTGAGCCTGATATGGTTATCACCTTTGATATTCGTCCGGAAGATGATATTGAAGGTAATACCGACATCTGGGTCGATGTGCGACGCCTCGATTATACCATTATGTAAGTTTCTCAACCATATTTATGTATTTGATATTGTTTATTCAAAATAGTTGACAACTAATTTGTATTGTCAGCTTATTTCGGTGCAAGCAAACATGTCCAGCGCTTGGTAGACAGGACCTACTACTGTCCCGAGGCTGAACTAAACTGCGAGGAGCTAAGTCATTATGTTTCATGGCTTGAGGATCTTGATACTGTCAAGGCAAATTTTCTTCCTGGATTTATAAATGTTAGTACTGAAAACGTGCGACCAATAGTGTTCGTAATGAAATACAGTCACATCCATTTAGGAAGGATGGTAAGATTTTTACTATTTGTCCTAATTGCATCTTTTCCATACATTATTTTTGAAGCTAAACTTCATTGCTAAGTATGTTACCATACGATGTTCTTCAACAGGGACTCCCGATGAATGTTGTGCCTTATGGGATCGAGACTAAAGGTACCATGAGTATTATCAGCTTACGGCCAAGATATCCTACAGATTACTCTAGTGCATTCAAGATTAGCGACAGATGCTTAATAGTGCAAGACTGGACCAAATATGTGTTGCGGGAGCGCAGAGAAGTACTAGGGGCCAGCAAACAGAGGCGCTTTCCACGATTAGGAGACAGATTCATCTGCATGCTCCAACTTGATCAAGGAGGAGAGCTACACATGTTTTATGTTGTTTTACCTAAGAGAGAGCAGCATGAGTGATTAGCTAGCTAGAAATGAGTTTCAGGATGATGATGTGCTACACTATTACTATGATGATAAAATAGCTAGTGTTGGTGGTAATGACTATGATGATTATTATTAGCTAGTGTTAGTGGTGATTAAATAAATACTGTTGGTGGTAATGACCATGATGATGATTAAATATCTTGTGTTGGCGGATTAGATTCAAGTGGAGGCAACATGTGGTGCATATCGAAAGTACTACTAGTCCAAACTAGATCAAGTTTGGATTAGTAGTATACTTTTGACATGCACCACATATTGCCTCCACTTGAACCTAATCCACCTCCATTTGACACACTGTTATGGACATAATGATCTAAACCTCATAACTAGTATTGTACCAATATTTGTATGATGACGCATAAATACAATAAAAATAAAAAAAATAAAAAAAATACTAGTAGCGATGGGCAGAAAACACGCTGCAAGTAGTTACCTTAGCAGCAGCGTGGTAACGAACAAACGCTGCAGCTATTTGTCCTAGCAGTAGCGCGGGCTGGCACGCGCTGCTGCTAAGCAATAGCTGCAGCGCCTTATTAGTAGCGCCTATACCCGCGCTACTGATACATCTAAAACCCGCGCTGCTGCTAGCCTTTTCCCTAGTAGTGATGCCATTGATGATGATCATACCACCGTCCACAATGGCACTAGTGACAACGGAGATAACACAAATTGAGTGATGTCTATGCGCATTTTTATTTGTTGGACCAACAACTTTGTTTGAGACAATTGACTTTTGCTTGTAGGATTTAAAACTATGGTTATGATGCACTTTTGTTGCTAGAATTATGAAAATCCAATATGCAAATGCGGCTGTGCGGTGGCTGAACAGCAGCTGCGCGGCCAACGGCCGGTTTACATCTCTAGTTTGCATCTTCTATTAGAGTAGTTGTTTTACATCTCCGTTTTGCATCGTCTGTTGGAGTTGGCACTTTTTTGGAGATACAAAAAACACTTCTTGGAGATGTAAATTTTTACATCTCCAAAATTTGCATCTTCTATTGGAGATGCTCTAACCAGAAGACTATGCCCGCAAGGGATTCTTTTTCCTGGCTTTTTTGAAAGAAAAAATACAACTCTTGGAATGCGACACGTGTGTTGGGTAAATAACGGTACAACTTCTTCTTCCTAGAGCAACATCGGCTGGCGGAGGGCCAGAACGACGGTGAGCGCGCGAGCGAACCCCAACTTTGTCACGGAGCAGCGTGCGAGCTACGAGGCCGTCCTCGCTCAAACCGCCGCTCGCCAGGAAGCGGCCGCCACGGAGGCGCATCTACAGATGATCGCGTACGAGAACAACACAAGCTGTGCCTCCTACGCGTCACCGACGAACCATTAGGCGGCCCTGTAGGATGATGACAGCGCAGGCGCCACCATTTCCATCCTGGATCTCATGTCCACTGGCGATGGACAAGGCGTGGACTCCTCTGATGATGAGTAGGGCACGGGAGGCGGCAGGGCCTTGTGTCCCATGTGGACCGGTCCGTCTCCCGTGTTCTATTCTTCCTCGCCGGAGACCACAACTTCACTTCATCGGTATTATCGCCCGGTGGTCATGGAGATGGCGGACGGAGGACTACAAGGTCTTGGATGCCAGCCACCGACATAGAATAGGTTTAGGGTGAGGTCGAAACGATTTTTTTGATCTAAATGTTTGAAATCTAACATAAATCCACCATGTTTGCATGAATGTAATCTGGTATATATGAAATCTGTTGTGTTTGCACGTATTTTATCCGATTTGTTACCAAAGTGTTTAAAATATATATAGACTGGCGGCCTCTCGCATCCGTGCTCGCGGACTAATTCCTATTCACAGACGAATGCAGAAGAAAATTTGCGGGTCACGCGCTAGAGATGCCCTTACAAGGCAGAGGCAACGTGTACAACTCTTTTTGAAAACAAAACATGCAAAACTTGTCAGCTCCTTCCGGTTGCGTATGTCAAGAGTCTACTCAATTCTTTCAACGTGTATGCATAGTTAACTCGCGAGCACCATAAAAACAAGGCAAAACATCGGGTGCACCATAAACTAAGCTGATCTCTTTTTTTATCAAAAAAGGAAAAGAAAGTTCACCTTCTCTTGCATGCATGCATGGACATCGACGCGGTTGACCCACCGCTTCTCCACTTCTACTCCTACAACCTTCTCCTCCTCCTCCTCGTCTCCGTCGTCCTTTTCCTCCAACATCACCGGCGAAGGCGAAGCCTCCGGGTTGCCGCGAACGGAGCGACCGGGCCCGGAAACCACCGCCCGCAATCGAACCCCGTTCTTGGCAACCTCGTCGCTTTCCTGCGCAACGGCCACCGCTTCCTCGACTGGACAGCCGACCTCCTCGCCGCCGCCCCGGCCTCCACCATGCAGGTGCTCGGCCCACTCGGCGGCCTCGGCTACTGCGGCGTCGACACGGCCAACCCGGAGGTCATCGACCACATCGTGCGCGCCAACTTCCCCAGCTACGTCAAGGGCGCGCGCATCCGGGCGGCGTTCGCGGACCTCCTCGGCGACGGCCTCTTCCTCGCCAACGGCCGCCTCTGGACCCTCCAGCGCAAGCTCGCCTCCTACTCATTCTCCTCCCGTCTGCTCCGCCGATTCTCTAGTCGCGTCCTCAGGGACCACATCCACCGCCGCCTTGTCCCGTTTCTCTCTGCCGCTGCCGACTCCGGCGAGGCTGTTGACCTGCAGGACGTGCTCAGACGCTTCACGTTCGATAACATCTGCAGCGTCGCGTTCGGCGTGGACGACGATGGGTCGTCGGCGCTGCTGGATGATCACCGGCACGGGGCCTTCTTCGCCGCGTTCGATGATGCCGTCGATATCTCCTTCGGCCGTATATTGCACCCGACGACCCTCGGGTGGAGGGTCATGAAGCTGCTCGATGTCGGCAGCGAGCGGCGGCTCCGCCTGGCAATCGCCGTCGTGGACGAGTACGTGACGGCGATACTGCAGTCGAAGCAGCAGCGTCAGAGTGGAAATAGTGAGGACGAACCGGACTTGCTATCGCGCTTCAAGGCAGCGATGGAGGAAGACGAAGCCAGTGAGCTCGGCCGAATCTTTGCCTCGCCGGAAGCGAAGCGCCGGTTCCTGCGGGACACCGTCGTGACCTTCGTCCTCGCCGGGAAGGACACCACGTCCTCCGCTCTCACGTGGCTCTTCTGGTTCCTTGCCGCCAACCCGCGTTGCGAGCGCCGCGTCTACGAGGAGGTCACGTCGCTGGCGCTGGCGCCGTCAAGAGAAGCCGACGCCGACGTGGGCCGCCTCGCCGATGGCGACGTCGAGAGCGAAGACGGGTACGACGAGCTAAAAGGAATGCACTACCTGCACGCGGCGATCACGGAGACTATGCGGCTGTACCCCCCGGTGCCCATGGTCTCCCGCGTGGCCGTCCACGATGACGTGCTGCCGGATGGCACGGTCGTGCGCGCCGGGTGGTTCGCCGACTACTCAGCGTACGCGATGGGCAGGTCGGCGAGGGTGTGGGGCGACGACTGCCGCGTGTTCCGCCCGGAACGGTGGCTCGACGGACGCGGCCGGTTCGTGGCGGCGGAGGCGGCACGGTACCCGGTGTTCAACGCGGGGCCGCGCGCGTGTCTCGGAAAGGAGATGTCGTATCTGCAGATGAAAGTCGTCGTGGCAGCCGTGGTTAGGAGGTTCACCGTTGAAGTACTGGTGCCTGCCGGGAGCATGGACATGGCACCGGAGCACGAGATGGCGGTGACACTGAAGATGAAGGGCGGGCTCCGCGTGCGTTTCAAGAACCGAGCGCGTGCAGCATGATCACCGAAAAGTCCGTATGGAGGCCGAGCTTCCGGGATCCCTTTATTTATTTTTCAGCAAAAGTACTATCTCCATACTAAAAAATCAAATAAATACACACACATAAGCATATATTTGTAGTGTATATATATACATGTACAAAATTTCATAAATATATATGTTCATATGTGATGTATAAAAAAATATACTAGATTAAAATGGATTTTTTGTTTGTTGTATTTGGACAGATATTTGAGCAAAAATATGACATGGAACAAGCAAAAGTTATAAATACGTTTGAGACGTATAAACATCCCCAAGTTTAATCCCTGCTCACTCTTGAGTAGGTAGATGACAACAAAGTAATTTTTGGTTGTGAGTGCCACTAACATGAATATGATGTAAATGAGTATGATCTTAAAGGATAGAGATACAAAGCAATAGTTTATAGTTGATATAAAGCAAGTAACATCAAGTGCAAATGAAATCACTTTCATTTTTTCATGGGTCCATGTTTTCATTGCAATTTCATTGAATGCCACAAGGTTTAGAAAGAAGGTCAGGTGTATCATGTAATCATAGAACGCTAAGTCTTCATCGTATCACAAGAAAATCTTACCGTAACCGGGCCGGATTGTCGGTGAAGTGAATCAAGGACATAGCTTCTTATTTGAATCAATCAATAACTTATGTAATACTTGAGCAAGAGATTTTTTTTTACCCGTGCACTTAAATGGTAGAGAATGAGATGAAGGTTTATAAGAATACAAAAGGTGAAAGAAAGTCTCGCATCGACGCAGCTGATCATTTGGCAATGAAGATGCCTTATCATCGATATTAATGCGAGGAGTAGGGATTTCTATGCAACGGATGCACGAGAGCTAGGAATGTATTAAATCTCTCTAATGAACTAGTCAGGTGTGCATCCAAATCACTTGCTTCCGAAGACCTAGAGCATTTTGAAGAAGCTTATCATAGTAATATGCAAGTCAAGTTCTATAATGTAAAAAGTCCTCAACTAATATGTAAACATGAAGCACATGAAAACTCTCTATATGGCAATGCATTGTGCTACTTTGAAACACATATGTATGCGAAAAGGAATGAGTAAATAGCTCCTATGCGACATTTTAGATTGGTATTGGAAGGGGAGCGACGTAGTTGGAAAGAATAACTCATGTGCGAAGTTCATCACGATCCAAATAGCCAAGGCTCGACCGGGCGACAAAACTGTCGTCAATGGTTATGTTAAGGCAGGTGGGTCCCACTTATTTGACACTGCATTGAGTGAACCATGTCCCCTTGCTCGACCGTGCCCGACTGAACCCGTGCCACCCCTACCTCCCCGCTCCCCTCTTCATTCTCGGTGGCGCTGAAGCATTCGTTCTCGGATAGGGATGGCACCCGCAGGGTTTGGGTACGGGTGGAGCCACCCTATACCCTTACCCGTCATCCCAAACCTTACCCATCACCCGTACCCATACTCGTTGACGGGTACAATTTTTTCCCATACCCGTCACCCATGATGGTAAATGGGTACCCGCGGGTAAAATTACCCAGATTTGCAACACATCAATTTGATCATTACATAGTCATAAACAACAACTTATAATAATAATTTACAAACAACAACACATCATGACAGCAACGCATACTCGTTCGTGGGCTAGCTATTGTGGTGCGGCAGCCTAGCATGAATGCATGATGAGGTCCTTTTAGGGTTGTGGGATTTATGTACATATAATATGTTTAATATGTGGTTAAATAATATATAACGCCTATTTCTCATATTATATGCGGGTACATGGGTACATGGGTATGGGTTATACTAAACCATACCCGTACCCACTATATCCGATGGGTATGAAATTTTCCTATTTATGTACCCATGGGTATTTTTTTGACCCATACCCTTGCCCTAATAGGGCTTTTACTCGCAGGGTACGCGGGTAATGGGTACCCATTGCCATCCCTATTCTCGGATGCGGTGACGCTTTCGTTCTCGGTTGCAGCGATAGATGTGGTGAGTGAATTAGGAACCCTAGTGATGTTCCAGCGTTAGATTGGACCGTGTCTCTTTTTGTCAGCCGATTTGGAATCTTGTTTATGGGGGTGCGGGTGGGCTGAACGTGATGGAGCCGCCAGAGACAACTTTGACCCATGGGCACTGCGCATCTCTCCAACCATGCGATTATGGTGTCATCTGCTTCCCCCACCTCGCACTACCCACCATTGACAAACAGGGGGGATGGTGCGTGGACCTTCGAAATTAGGATCGAATTCTTTCCATCAAAGGCGAAGCTAGGTTATGGTAGCGTGCAGAACATAGAGAGAGATACATTTCTGAAATGGGAGGTTGAATTTGCAGAGATTGGTACATAAGACCTACAGAGCATGGAAGAGAAGGCTGTGAAGAATGTGGTGGAGAAAATTGGGGAGAGTATTTTTTGGGGTCCAGACCAAGAGGTAGCATTGTTACGGTTCAAGAATTGGAAGGGCGACTATGTGAGAATTGAGGATGGCGAAGGGATGGTTGATGATATTGATCGACTAGACGGCCAGACAAGCAAATGGGCTACCTTTCATGCGGAGCTCATTGATCTGAAAGCATATTCTAAGGTTGGATATGTGCCCTCATAGTTGGCCTCGCAGATGTTAGATGATGATTGGGCTACACGGAGGCAGATGATGCCCATATGTACCAGTGGAGTGATAATATTAGGTTAGGGGGCTGATGTAGATTCATAAGGGTTGTCATGGTGCTGCAGTTGTTGTTAGTGTTGGTTGGAATTAAGTAGAATTAGATGACCCTACTGATTTGGTCATTGCACCAATGGTTCACACCAATATGGCTAATTTTTTGGCATTCCAGTAGATGAAAGAGATAAGGATGAGAGGGGTGAATCTGATTTGCCTGCTGATGCTAACAGAGCTGAAGATGTGGACGGAAAGTTGATGGAAGATGCTGCAGATGATGTAGATGATGCACATGATGATGAACTAGTAAATGTTTATGACAAAGAAACCCCTGCTATTGAAGTAGGGAAGTTGTGGCCAGCCATGGATGAGTTTAGGATGCGTTTCCAGCCTTATGCAGTCAAATATGACACTACAAAATTTGCTCTATTTTGCGATGTTTCACTTGTGTCACGTCAAACCGCTTTTCATCACGGAAAATGCCATGGTGACGTTTCCAGCTGTCACCCCCACCGTCACCGAAGCGCCATTATAAAAAATAAAATCTTGATTGTACCAATCCCCCCCTCATGCAAGATCGTATCTTAGGTGACGAACCCCAAATTTTAACTAATGGCTGTTTTCGGTGATGGCCCAGATGTCACCTATGATAGGCCAATTTGTCACCTAAGATCGTTTTTGGTGGCAATAATCCGTCACTAGTGATCGGTCCGCGTGTTTGACCGGTCAAAGTTTCTGCCAAGCGGGGCCATCAGATGCTGATGTGGCTGCTTCCATGTGGGTTCATCGTGGGTTTTATTGCCATCAGTCTCATTAGCAATAAGTCAACATTAGTTTTGACTGGTCAACACTACTGTCATATGGTCCCAGAAGATACTGACGTGACTGCTTACATGTGGGACCAAGCCTTGTTTTTTGGTGACGATGTGTTATTTGACCGGTCGATGATTTTGACATGTGTGCCGATTGTAGTGCTCACGTGGATGCTGGCATGCGGGTCCACACATGGGTGTTGTGGCTTCTTACATTTGGGACCATACACTGCTGACGGCGACCATAACCGCCACAGTTTGTAGGCGCGGTCAATTTGTTTTATATTAAAAAATTGGAGGGCATATTTGATACAAAATTGTAATATTGTACAATTATAATATGAGTTTTTGCAAAATTTGAATTTTAATGCAAATTGAGCAATCGATGCTTATTAAACCGCAAACTTGACAATTGTCAAACTGACTATCTGAGACATTACAATAACCAGCCATGGTACAAAGCAGTGGTATAAAATTAGACACATTACTCAATTTCACGACATCCTGGTGATACCTCCTTTTAGTGATCCGGAAAAGGAACAGAAAGTATCCCGCACCTGTTTCCCAAGTGGTAACCCTGTGTTATTGAACCCACGAGAGGAAGGTCCATTGAAGCGATGGTTTCTAGTAAGATTTCGTCAAAGGATTAAATCCAACTTTTGATCGGATCAATCAAGAAAATTATGATTCAACTCTTATAATAAAAAGAGGTACGGGTATGAGCTCTTAATGCTTACAACCATGTATTTGTGCTGGGACTAGATATGATCTTAATTTCTGCACTGGAAGTTACCCATCGAGATGTGCCTGTTACGAACCGAAGTGGGGGATGTGTCCAAATAACATCTTGACCGACACACGTCCTACATCGAGAATCAGTTGTCCTACCGCAGGCCCTATCCGCCGTGCAGGGTTGACTCAATAAATAAGATTATAATAATTAGACAGGAGCTTTGGGCGTTTAATGACTACACCTCTTGAATCCTCAAGGATTGGATCCATGTTGCCATACTAAATCTTTCTGTCACTGGTGTTCGCAGTAAGACTTCACGTTCTCCTCGCACTTAGCCTCACCATCACTCGATCTCCATGATCCCGGTGACGGTGTCCTGGACTAAGGCGTACTAACCTATATGGCCCATAGTCCATGGGCCGAGCTTACGGCCCACCGATCGTCACAAGGAAGGACTCCGAAAGCTATGAACCTCGGCGTCATCAAGATGGAAACATCTAAAGACTTGGCGCGTACTTCAAGGATAGCTTAATAGTCGTCATGTTGGCAGCTGACTATATGTGTAACCTAGGTACCCCCGGTGTGTATATAAGCCGTGGGGTTTAGTATTTGGAGGCACAAGTATCAGCCTTAGGGTTTAGAACACAATCATATGATGTGACGCCCGGATAATTATGCTATACTAATCCCCTGCTAATGATGCCATGCCATCGCTTTTACTATTGCTAAATCCCGCTTCGGTTCAATCTGGTTCAAATTCAAATTCAAATACTAAGTGAAATCCAAAAGTTCACAAACTTGAAAACTAAAATGTTGATCATGTGACAAATATTCACTTCTTAATACTGGTGGTGAACCAACATTTTTGCAAAGTGGTTTGATGCCCTAATCTAAATAAAACATAAAGCTAATAAATAAATAAATAAAAGGGAAATAAAAGGTAAAGGAGAGAGCCCCCTTTGTTCCCTGGCCTACTAGAGCTGGCCCAGCCCAACCCCCACACCCGCGGTCGATCCCCTCCCTTCATTGTGCCTCCGACCCCGTCGCTACAGGGGCAGACCCCACCGGATCACCTCGCCGGCGACGCCCCGAGGGGATAAGGCCGAGCCCCCTCGGCCTCGTCCGCTTCCTCCCCCTCTCGCTTGAAATATCTCCACCTCGCTCTCTCTCTCTCTCTCTCTCTCTCTCTCTCTCTCTCTCTCTCTCTCTCTCTCTCTCTCTCTCTCTCTCTCTCTCTCTCTCTCTCTCTCTCTCTCTCTCTCGCCCGTGCCCCCTCCTCAGATGCCCTTTCACTCGAGCGCCCTTGTGGTCACCGGCGTGCACCACCACAGCGATCGGCACCCCCGCGCCCTCCTGTCGAGTCCAGGAGCCCCTCTGCCGTTCGCCTTGTCGACCTCGACCATTGGTTCGAGCCCAACGCCCGTGCAATAATGACGAGGCCGACTTCTTCTTCCTCGGACCCCGCCGCTGTCTACGACGAACCCGACGCCTGCAAGCCTCCGCGATCCCGCTGCCACCCCCCCTACAGCACCATTGTGAGCTCCTTCACGTTTCCCCCTGCTCCCTACGTTGATAGCTCTCCCTAGCCGCCATTGCCATGCGAGCCGAAGCTCATCACCGCTCGAGCACGTTTCCGGCGATGCTCCAGTGACCCATTGGTCACTTGCATGTGCCCAACCGCTTGGATAGCTCGAGTAGAAGCCATAGATGCCGCGCTCCGACCACGCTGTCTCCAACGTCGTCCGAGCTCCGGCCACGCTGCTCCTCTCTGCTGCCGCTACTGCTGGCCTGCTGCTGCTCTACTGCTGCTGCACTTGCTGCTTCCTGCTGCTTCTTCCGCTGCTTCTCCCACTGCCGCGCTGCTCTACTTGCTGCTTACCGGCCGCCGCCCCCTTGTCGGTCGCCTCTGCCCGCACATGCCTCGCCTCGCTTGCTGTCGTGACACGAACGTGTGCTCCCCTACCGCCCGCAGCTGTTGCGCGCCGCCCCGTCCTCCCACCTCCACACGTCGGCGGCCGCCCTCGCTCGGCTCCGGCTGCGACCCGCTCTCCCCCTCTGCTCGCTAGCCGGCCTCCTCGCCGCGGCTGGCGCCCTCCCCTGGCTGCGCCGTGGCTACGTGAAGGAAATATGCCCTAGAGGCAATAATAAATGTTATTATTTATTTCCTTATATCATGATAAATGTTTATTATTCATGCTAGAATTGTATTAACCGGAAACATAATACATGTGTGAATACATAAACCTACAGAGTGTCACTAGTATGCCTCTACTTGACTAGCTCGTTAATCAAAGATGGTTATGTTTCCTAACCATGAACAAGGAGTTGTTATTTGATTAAAGGGATCACATCATTGGTTGAATGATCTGATTGACATGACCCATTCCATTAGCATAGCACCTGATCGTATAGTTTGTTGCTAGTGCTTTTCTTCATGACTTATACATGTTCCTATGACTATGAGATTATGCAACTCCCGTTTGCCCGAGGAACACTTTGGGTGCTACCAAACGTCACAACGTAACTGGGTGATTATAAAGGTACATTACAGGTGTCTCCGAAGGTACATGTTGGGTTGGCATATTTGAGATTAGGATTTGTCACTCCGATTGTCGGAGAGGTATCTCTGGGCCCTCTCGGTAATGCACATCACATAAGCCTTGCAAGCATTGCAACTAAATGTGTTAGTTGTGAGATGATGTATTACGGAACGAGAAAAGAGACTTGCCAAGATGTGAGATTGAACTAGGTATTGGATACCGACGATCGAATCTCGGGCAAGTAACATACCGATGACAAAGGAACAACGTATGTTGTTATGCGGTCTCGACCGATAAAGATCTTCAGTAGAATATGTAGGAACCAATATGGGCATCCAGGTCCCGCTATTGGTTATTGACCGAGAGGTGTCTCGGTCATGTCTACATAGTTCTCGAACCCGTAGGGTCCGCACGCTTAACGTTTCGATGGCGGTTACTATGAGTTTTATGATGTTGATGTACGAAGGTTGTTGAGTCCGGATGAGATCACGGACATGACGAGGAGTCTCGAAATGGTCGAGACATAAAGATTGATATATTGGAAGCCTATGTTTGGACTCGGAATCACTCCGGGTGAAATTGGGAATTTTATCGAGTACGGGGTTACCGAACCCCGGGAGTCAATGGGCCTTGATGGGCCTTAAGGGAAAGAGAAAGGGGCCCTATGCTGGCGCAGCCTTCCCCCTTCCCTAGTCCTATTAGGATTAGGAGAAGGGGTGGCGCCTCTCTCCTCTCCCTTGGTCAAACCCTAGTTGGACTAGGATTGGGGAATCCTACTCCGGTGGGAGTAGGACTCCCAGCGCAGCCATAGGTGGCCGCCAGCCCCTCCCTTCCCTCCTTTATATACAGAGGGCAGAGGGCACCCCATGACACACAAGTTGATCATTGAGATCGATTCCTTAGCCGTGTGCGGTGCCCCTTCCACCAAACTACACCTCGAATATACCGTTGCGGAGCTTAGGCGAAGCCTGCGCGGTGGAACATCATCATCGTCACCACGCCGTCGTCTTGACGAAACTCTCCTCAACACTCGGCTGGATCGGAGTTCGAGGGGCGTCATCGAGCTGAGCGTGTGCAGAACTCGGAGGTGCCGTCGTTCGGTACTTGGATCGGTTGGATCGGGAAGAAGTACGACTACTTCCTCTCGTTGCGTCAACGCTTCGTTGTTGGTCTCGAGGCGTACGACAACACTCTCATCTCGTTGCTATGCATCACCATGGTCTTGCGTGATCGTGGGAAAATTTTGAAATTACTACGTTCCCCAACAAAGGGTATCGAGCCAGGTTTTATGCGTTGATGTCATATGCACGAGTAGAACACAAGTGAGTTGTGGGCGATACAAGTCATACTACCTACCAGCATGTCATACTTTGGTTCAGCGGTATTGTGAGATGAAGCGGCCGGACCGACATTACGCGTGACGCTTACGCGAGACTGGTTTCACCGCTGTGAGCACTCGTTGCTTAAAGGTGACCGCGGGTGTTGTCTCTCTCACTTTAGTTGAACTGAGTGTGGCTACGCCGGTCCTTGAGAAGGTTAAAACGGAGTCTATTTGACGAAGTATCGTTGTGGCTTTGATGCGTAGGTAAGAACGGTTCTTGCTCAGCCCGTAGCAGCCACGTAAAACTTGCAACAACAAAGTAGAGGACGTCTAACTTGTTTTGCAGGGCATGTTGTGATGTGATATGGTCAAGACGTGATGCTATATTTTATTGTATGAGATGATCATGTTTTGTAACCGAGTTATCGGCAATCGCAGCGAGAGCCATATGGTTGTCGCTTTATTGTATGAAATGCAAGCGCCATGTAATTGCTTTACTTTATCACTAAGTAGTAGCGATAGTCGTAGAAGCAATAGTTGGCGAGACGACAACGATGCTACGATGGAGATCAAGGTGTCGCGCGGTGGCGATGGTGATCATGGCGGTGCTTGGAGATGGAGATCACAAGCACAAGATGATGATGGCCATATCATATCACTTATATTGATTGCATGTGATGTTAATCCTTTATGCATCTTATTTTGCTTTGATTGACGGTAGCATTATAAGATGATCCTTACTAAATTATCAAGAAGTGTTCTCCCGAGTATGCACCGTTATGAAAGTTCTTCGTCTTTGAGACACCACGTGATGATCGGGTGTGATAGGCTCTACGTTCAAATACAGCGGGTGCAAAACAGTTGCACACGCGGAATACTCAGGTTATACTTGACGAGCTATGCATATAAGATATGACCTCGGAACACGGAGACCGAAGGTCGGCGTGAATCATATAGTAGATATGATCAACATATTGATGTTCACCATTGAAACTACTCCATCACACGTGATGATCGGTCATGGTGTAGTTGAAATGGATCACGCAATCACTTAGAGAATTGGAGGATATTTTTCTAAGTGGGAGTTCTTAAGTAATATGATTAATTGAACTTAAATTTATCATGAACTTAGTACTGATAGTATCTTGCTTGTCTATGATGTGTAGATAGATGGCTCGTCTTTGTTGTTCCGTTGAATTTTAATGCGTTCCTTGAGAAAGCAAAGTTGAAAGATGATGGCAGCAATTACACGGACTGGGTCCGTAACGAGGATTATCCTTATTGCTGCACGGAAGAATTACGTCCCGGAAGCACCGTTAGGTGCCGGCCTGATGCAAGGGCTGCGCCGGAAGTTGTGAACGTCTGGCAAAGCAAAGCGATGACTACTCTATAGTTCAAGGTGCCATGCTTTACGGCTTAGAACCGGGACTTCAACGTCGTTTTGAACACCATGGAGCATATGAGATGTTCCAGGAGTTGAAGTTAATATTCCAAGCGAATGCCCGGATTGAGAGATATGAAGTCTCCAATAAGTTCTATAGCTGTAAGATGGAGGAGAATGGTTCGTCGGTGAGCATATACTCGAATGTCCGGATATAACAATCACTTGATTCAACTGGGAGTTAATCTTCCGGATGATTGCGTCATTGACAGAATTCTCCAATCACGCCACCAAGCTACAAGAGCTTCGTGATGAACTATAATATGCAAGGGATGACCAAAACTATGCCCGAGCTCTTCGCGATCTTTGAAAGCAGGAGGTAGAAATCAAAAGGAGCATCAAGTGTTGATGGTTAACAAAACCACTAGTTTCAAGAAAAGGGCAAAGGAAAGAAAAGGAAACTTCAAAAGAGCGGCAAGCAAGTTGTCGATCAAGAGAAGAAACCCAAGTCTGGTCCTAAGCACGGCCGAGTGCTTCTATTGCAAGCAGGCTGGTCATTTGAAGCGGAACTGCCCCAAGTATTTGGCGGATAAGAAGGATGGCAAGGTTAACAAAGGTATATATGATATACATGTTATTGATGTGTACCTTACTAATACTCGCAGAGCACTGGTATTTGATACTGGTTACATTGCTAATATTTGCAACTCGAAGCAGGGCTACGGATTAGCGAAGATTGGCTAAGGACGAGGTGACGATCTTGCGTGGGAAATGGTTCCAAAGTCGATGTGATCGCAATGACACGCTACCTCTACATCTACCTTCGGGATTAGTATTAGACCTAAATAATTGTTATTTAGTACCAGCGTTGAGCATGAACATTATATCTGGATCTTGTTTGATGCGAGGCGGTTATTCATTTAAATCGAGAATAATGGTTGTTCTATTTATATGAATAATATCTTTTATGGTCATGCACCATTGAAGAATGGTTTGTTTTACTTAATCTTGATAGTAGTGATACACATATTCATAATGTTGAAACCAAAAGATGCAGAGTTGATAATGATGGTGCAACTTATTTGTGGCACCGCCGTTTAGGTCATATCGGTGTAAAGCGCATGAAGAAACTCCATCTTGATGGACTTTTGGAGTCACTTGATTATGAATCACTTGGCACTTGCGAACCGTGCCTTATGGGCAAGATGACTAAAACACCGTTCTCCGAACTATGGAGAGAGCAACAGATTTATTGGAAATCATACATCTTGATGTATGTGGTCCAATGAATGTTGAGGCTCGTGGCGGATATCGTTATTTTCTCACCTTCACAGATGATTTGAGCAGATATGGGTATATCTACTTAATGAAACACAAGTCTGAAACATTTGAAAAGTTCAAAGAATTTCAGAGTGAAGTGGAAAATCATCGTAACAAGAAAATAAAGTTTCTACGATCTGATCGTGGAGGAGAATATTTGAGTTCTGAGTTTGGCCTACATTTGAAACAATGCGGAATAGTTTCGCAACTTACGCCACCGGAACACCACAACGTAATGGTGTGTCGAGCGTCGAATCGTACTTTATTAGATATGGTGCGATCTATGATGTCTCTTACTGATTTACCGCTATCATTTTGGGGTTATGCTTTAGAGACGGCTACATTCACTTTAAATAGGGCACCATCTAAATCCGTTGAGGCGACGCCTTATGAACTGTGGTTTGGCAAGAAACCAAAGTTGTCGTTTTGAAAGTTTGGGGCTGCGATGCTTATGTGAAAAAGCTTCAACCTGATAAGCTCGAACCCAAATCGAAAATGTGTCTTCATAGGATACCCAAAGGAGACAGTTGGGTACACCTTCTATCACAGATCCGAAGGCAAGATTTTTGTTGCTAAATTGGAAACTTTTTGGAGAAAGAGTTTCTCACGAAAGAAGTGAGTGGGAGGAAAGTAGAACTTGATGAGATAATCATATCTACTCCCTTATTGAGAAGTAGTACATCACGAAAACAGTTTCGTGACACCTACACCAAATAGGGAGGAAGCTAATGATGATGATCATGAAACTTCAGATCAAGTTTCTACAGAACTTCGTAGATCAACGAGAACATGATCCGCACTGAGTGGTACGGTAATCCTGTTTTGGAAGTCATATTCTTGGAACATGATGAACCTACGAACTATGAAGAAGCGATGGTGAGCCCAGATTCCACAAAATGGCTTGAGGCCATGAAATCTGAGATGGGATCCATGTATGAGAACAAAGTGTGGACTTTGGTTGACTTGCCCGATGATCGGCAAGCAATTGAGAATAAATGGATCTTCAAGAAGAAGACCGACGCTGATGGTAATGTTCTCGTCTATAAAGCTCGACTTGTTGCAAAAGGTTTTCGACAAGTTCAAGGGATTGACTACGATGAGACCTTCTCACCCGTGCGATGCTTAAGTCCGTCCGAATCATGTTAGCAATTGCCGCATTTTATGATTATGAAATTTGGCAAATGGATGCATTCTGAATGGATTTACGGAAGAAGAGTTGTATATGATGCAACCAGAAGGTTTTGTCGATCCAAAGGAGCTAACAAAGTGTGCAAGCTCCAATGATCCATTTATGGACTGGTGCAAGCCTCTCGGAGTTGGAATAAGCGTTTTGATAGTGTGATCAAAGCATTTGGTTTTATCTGAGACTTTTGGAGAAGCTTGTATTTACAAGAAAGTGAGTGGGAGCTCAGAGCATTCTGATATTATATGTGGATGACATATTATTGATCGGAAATGATATAGAATTTCTGGATAGCATAAAGGATACTTGAATAAAAGTTTTTCGATGAAAGACCTCGGTGAAGCTGCTTACATATTGGGCATTAAGATCTATAGAGATAGATCAAGGCGCTTAATAGGACTTTCACAAAGCACATACCTTGATAAAGTTTTGAAAAAGTTCAAAATGGATCGAGCAAAGAAAGGGTTCTTGCCGGTATTACAAGGTGTGAAATTGAGTAAGACTCAATGCCCGACCACCGCAGAAGATAGAGAGAAATGAAAGATGTTCCTATGCTTCAGCCATAGGCTCTATCATGTATGCAATGCTGTGTACCAGACCTGATGTGTGCCTTGTCAGTAAGTTTAGCGGCAGGTACCAAAGTAATCCAGAGTGGATCCTTTGGACAGCGGTCAAGAACATCCTTAAGTACTTGAGAAGAACTAAGGATATGTTTCTCATTTATGGCGGTGACAAAGAGCTCGTCAAAACAGTTACGTCGATGCAAGCTTTGACACTGATCCGGACGATTCTAAATCGCAAACCGGATCGTATTTACATTAAGCGGTGGAGCTGTCGGTTGGTGCAGTTCCAAACAAAGCGTCGTTCGGGATCTACATGTGAAGTTGAGTACATAGCTGCTTGGAAGCAGCTAATGAAGGAGTCTGGATGAAGGAGTTCATATCCGATCTAGGTGTTGTACCTAGTGTATCGGGTCCAATGAAAATCTTTTGTGACAATCTCGTGCAATTGCCTTGGCAAAGGAATCCAGATTTCACAAGAGAACCAAGCACATCAAAAGGCGCTTCAACTCCATCCGGATTTGGTCGGTGGGAGACATAGAGATATGCAAGATACATACGGATCTGAATGTTGCGAGACCGTTGACTAAGCCTCTTCCACGAGCAAAACATGATCAGCACCAAGACTCCATGGGTGTTAGAATCATTCTTGTGTAATCTAGATTATTGACTCTAGTGCAAGTGGGAGACTGAAGGAAATATGCCCTAAAGGCAATAATAAATGTTATTATTTATTTCCTTATATCATGATAAATGT
Organism: Aegilops longissima; assembly: GCA_021605205.1. Lineage (NCBI taxonomy): Eukaryota > Viridiplantae > Streptophyta > Magnoliopsida > Poales > Poaceae > Aegilops > Aegilops longissima. The sequence goes on from CM038680.1 coordinate 617,496,374, forward strand.
TTATTATTCATGCTAGAATTGTATTAACCGGAAACATAATACATGTGTGAATACATAAACCTACAGTGTCACTAGTATGCCTCTACTTGACTAGCTCGTTAATCAAAGATGGTTATGTTTCCTAACCATGAACAAGGAGTTGTTATTTGATTAAAGGGATCACATCATTGGTTGAATGATCGATTGACATGACCCATTCCATTAGCATAGCACCTGATCGTATAGTTTGTTGCTAGTGCTTTTCTTCATGACTTATACATGTTCCTATGACTATGAGATTATGCAACTCCGTTTGCCGAGGAACACTTTGGGTGCTACCAAACGTCACAACGAATCGGGTGATTATAAAGGTACATTACAGGTGTCTCGAAGGTACATGTTGGGTTGGCATATTTGAGATTAGGATTTGTCACTCCGATTGTCGGAGAGGTATCTCTGGCCCTCTCGGTAATGCACATCACATAAGCCTTGCAAGCATTGCAACTAAATGTGTTAGTTGTGAGATGATGTATTACGGAACGAGAAAAGAGACTTGCCATGAACGAGATTGAACTAGGTATTGGATACCGACGATCGAATCTCGGGCAAGTAACATACCGATGACAAAGGGAACAACGTATGTTGTTATGCGGTCCGACCGATAAAGATCTTCGTAGAATATGTAGGAACCAATATGGGCATCCAGGTCCCGCTATTGGTTATTGACCGAGAGGTGTCTCGGTCATGTCTACATAGTTCTCGAACCCGTAGGGTCCGCACGCTTAACGTTTCGATGGCGGTTACTATGAGTTTTATGATGTTGATGTACGAAGGTTGTTGAGTCCGGATGAGATCACGGACATGACGAGGAGTCTCGAAATGGTCGAGACATAAAGATTGATATATTGGAAGCCTATGTTTGGACTCGGAATCACTCCGGGTGAAATTGGGAATTTTATCGAGTACCGGGGTTACCGGAACCCCGGGAGTCAATGGGCCTTGATGGGCCTTAAGGGAAAGAGAAAGGGGCCCTATGCTGGCGCAGCCTTCCCCTTCCCTAGTCCTATTAGGATTAGGAGAAGGGTGGCCTCTCTCTCTCTCTCCCTTGGTCAAACCCTAGTTGGACTAGGATTGGGGGAATCCTACTCGGTGGGAGTAGGACTCCCGAGCGCAGCCATAGGTGGCCGCCAGCCCTCCCTTCCCTCCTTTATATGAGGCAGAGGGCACCCCATGACACACAAGTTGATCATTGAGATCGATTCCTTAGCCGTGTGCGGTGCCCCTTCCACCAAACTACACCTCGAATATACCGTTGCGGAGCTTAAGTGAAGCCTGCGCGGTGGAACATCATCATCGTCACCACGCCGCCGTCGTCTTGTGAAACTCTCCCTCAACACTCGGCTGGATCGGAGTTCGAGGGGCGTCATCGAGCTGAGCGTGTGCAGAACTCGGAGGTGCCGTCGTTCGGTACTTGGATCGGTTGGATCGGGAAGAAATACGACTACTTCCTCTACGTTGCGTCAACGCTTCGTTCTGCGGTCTCGAGGGCGTGAGACAACACTCTCATCTCGTTGCTATGCATCACCATGGTCTTGCGTGATCGTAGGAAAATTTTTGAAATTACTCGTTCCCCAACACTACGGACCCGGCCGCCCTCAAAATCGCCTCCGTCGCGGTGCCCTGGGCCTTTGCACCCGATAACGCTTGGCGCTTCGCTAAAGGCCTATGGGCCACTTACATGTGGGGCCAGCCCCCTTTCCTGTAAGAAAAAGATAGATTAAAAAATGAATATAAATAATAATTAATTAACTAATTAATTAATATGTCAAGTAGTTAACTGAAACCTAATTAGTCTAATTAATTTTGTTAGTTAGTTAAACAGCCTATGATAGTGGGCCCCACCCCCTGTTGACCAGTCAAACGTTGACTGGTCAACTGGGACCCCCTGGCCCACCTATCAGCCACTGGGTGCACTTTTGGGTACCCTGTGCTGGGTGCCCTTAGCATTTTTAACAATTATTTTCGAATTAAGAGTAATTTCAGAATATTGTGTAAATCTTTGAAAAATCTTAGAAAATTATCCGTAGCTCGGATGAAAATACTTTGTACATGAAAGTTTCTCAGAACGACGAGGCGAATCCGACTACGCTCTCCATTTATCTGTCACGTTCCCCTAGCCTAGCGAACATGCAACCTATCCCCTCTGTTTCATCTGTTCGGAAATGCCAAACTTCGGGAAAGCATTCTCGAATGTTGTCCCCCTTCGCCGGTAGCGTGTAGTGCCGCGTTAGAACACCCCTAGCATTGCTTGTTGCCTTGTCATTCTTAGTATTGCACTTATTTTCTCTGTATTTATTGTTTCTTCCCCCTCTTCTCTCCGGTAGACCCTGAGACCGCTGCTGATGTCCCTGTGATCGACTACGTCGACGACGACCCTTCTTCCCTTTCAGCGGAGCTTCCAGGCAAGCCCCCTTTTTTATCATCCCGATATCGCCCATTCCATTCTCTCATGCTTGCATTAGATTTTTCTATTGGTATTGTTTGCTCCTATTCTGATGCATAGCCTGCTTTTGTAACTTGCTCATTGTACCTTATGTGCTTATCCTAAACTGCTTAGTATAGGTTGGTTAGTGATCCATCAGTGACCCCCACCTTGTCCTTGTTGCCCCTTCTTCAGCATCGATGACTCGATCAACATGATCGACAACCAGAGCCCGACACCTCACATCACATCACGCCCCTTTTGTTGCTCGACTCTGTAGAGCTACTATCGAGTGCCAAGGGTGAGACCTCACAACGCACTCCCGATGACAACTCTGTAGTGTAGCTATTCGGTTGTGGTCAACAAGGGTGGTTCCTCCTTCACATTCCCGATACGGCTCTGTCGTGCAACCCCTCAAGTGTGAACCTTGAGGGTGGTTCCTCTTACGTTCACCTTGTTGATTACATCGAGTGGAATTCACCGGGGGTGATTCCTTGGGTTTTCCCCTTGATGTTTGGACACACGGTTACCCGGACTTTACTTGAGATCATTGTTGAAGTCGGGTCGGCCCTGAGGGGTACCCGCGAGTTGATGTGAAAGTCGGGCGGGCCCGTGGAGCACCCGCGAGTTTTCTATGTGGCACGGCCGGGCAGTCTGGGCCCTTGCCGTAAGTCCATGAGACGGGCGACGGGGTCACATTATCGTTAGTCTCTGCTCGTCTCCGCGAGCACCCAATTCACTAACAAGTTTGGGTATTTGTTCTGAGTTGGCCTCTGGCCTTTACGCACTAACCACCACGCGAGAATAGATATGGGCCTCGACGTCGCAGTATCAACCGAAGCTTTGTTAGACGTCCAGTTCAGCATGGCGGCACGGTCGGATCGTGCTGGCCATCCGAGGCGGTGCTGGTATCCACCCTGCTCGCAACGACCCGGAGTGCAACGGGCGATGGGCCCAAGACCCCGGGGCACTTAGGATGTAGACCAGCGGGGACCTCTCTGCTGAGCCTAGGTAGGGCTGCGACGTGTTGATCTTCCGAGGCCGGGCATTAAACCCAGAAAGGTGTGTCCGGTGAGAGTGATTGAGCGTATTGGGTAACGTGGTGCACCCCTACAGGGAAGATATATATTCGAATACCGTGTCCACGGTAATGGACGTTCAGACTTGTATCCGGATCTTATATAACTAGAAATGGATACTTGAGATATGTGATGGATATGTGGCCCCGGGATTGCTTTCTCGCAGGGATTCGAGGAAGGATCTCTGGGCGTTATTGCTACAACATGATTGTTAATTATAAACTGCTATTCTTTACTCTTCTACATGTTGCAAGATGCTTGGAGCTGCTTGAAGATGCTAGTCTTCGATAGGCTAGGCCTCCCCCCTATTCTGGCATTCTGCAGTTCAGTCCACAGATACAACCCTTCCATTTGATACCAATGCATACTTAGTATAGATCTGATGCTTGCGAGTACTTTGGATGAGTACTCACGATTGCTTTGCTACCCCCCCTTTTCCCCTTCTTCCTTCTTTCCAGTTGTTGCAACCAGATGGTGGATCCCTGGAGCCAGATGCCACATCCGACGGATACTGCTACTTGGAGACCGCCGACGACCAGGAGTAGTTAGGAGGTCCCAGGCAGGAGGCCTTGCCTCTTCAATCGTGTCGCTTTTGTGTTAGCCTTCTTAATGCATCCTTGTTTAACTTATGTCTGTACTTAGATATTGTTGCTTCCGCTGACTCTTGTGTATCGAGCTTATATTCGAGCCCTCGAGGCCCCTGGCTTGTAATATGAAGCTTGTATTATTTTAATTTGTGTCTAGAGTTGTGTTGTGGTATCTTCCCGCGAGTCCCTGATCTTGATCGTACACATTTGCGTGTATGATTAGTGTACGGTCGAATCGGGGGCGTCACATACGATCTCGAGGTAGATCATGTTGTACTTAATACTCCATCACATCAATATAATCAAAGCAGGACGTAGGGTTTTACCTCTTCGAGAGGGCCCGGACCTGGGTAAACATCGTCTCCTGTTTCCCTCCTGTTACCATTGTTCCTAGACCAACAGCTCGGGACCCCCTACCCGAGATCCGCCGGTATTACCACCGACATTGGTGGCCCGTACAGGTCCCGTTGTGTGGTAAAAAAGGATTGATGGCTCGTCTTCAGATCAGCTTTGACATTGGCTGCGGCGACATCTTTGTCCCTGAGTAGTTTTTTGTATTTGCCATCGTCGTTCTTCATGCTTATTCAACCGAATGCCTCAGCCGCGTTAAAAGCCTCGCCCCAGATCAGATCATCAGATTTGGGAGTGACCGCCATGTATCGTTCCTTGCTCATGTGTCTGTTCCTTTGGGGAAATGTCACGTGGTGTTTACCGGAGTCCTGATAGCTTGCTACAGCCCAGTTACACTCCCTACTGACCGACACATGCATTGATGGGTCACGTATGCCTGTCCCTGTAAGTTTGTGCCACCTTGGGTTTACGACTAGTCATGTCTGACTGAGTTCTCTGTCATATGGATGCTAGCGACACAGTCATATACGTGAGCCAAAAGGCGCAAACGTTCCAGGCCAAGGTAAGTCTGCAGCCATGGGTTACCGTGCGTGAGGCTACAATATGATATGATGTGTTACATGCTAGATCGGTGTGACTTAGGATCGGGGTCATGACAGATGACCTTGGGGGCTATATGATGCTCGGTCTCCCTCCCCCAACTGTACGCATTCCACTCGATCAGGGCATTGCTCGTCAAGGACGACGGTGAGAAGACCACATTCTCTCTCCGCCGCCTATCCATTTCCTCCAGTTGTTTCTTCTTCTTTTTCGCCCGGGGGTCGCAACAGTTTTCAATGGTAGAGTATTTAACTCAAATTTATAGATTCGACACAAGGGGAGCCAAAGAATATTTGCAAGTATTAGCAGCTGAGTTGTCAATTCAACCACACATGGACATTAATTATCTGCAGCAACGTGATCAGTAGCAAAGTAATATGATAGTTTTGATAATAGTAGTGACAACATAGTAATGGTAATAGTGATAGCAATAGTTTTGTAGCAAGTGCAACACTAACGATAGCAGTATTAACTTAGCAAGAATATTATAAGATAAATTTGTACGCATTGGATCGGTAATTTGTTGGATGATATTCATCATGTGACAGTCATAACCTAGGGCGATACATGCTACCTCTTGAGCACTGTGTTCGTTTTCCCTTGAAGAGGAAAGGGTGATGCAACAAAGTAGCGTAAGTATTTCCCTCAGTTTTTGAGAACCAAGGTATCAATCCAGTAGGAGGCTACGCGCGAGTCCCTCGCACCTACACAAAACAAATAAATCCTCGCAACCAACGCGATAAGGCTACACGGTCACTTACGAGAGTGAGATCTGATAGATATGATAGGATAATATTTTTGGTATTTTTATGATAAAGATGCAAAGTAAAATAAAAGCAAAAGAAATAACTAAGTGTTGGAAGATTAATATGATGAAGATAGACCCGGGGCCAGGTTTCACTAGTGGCTTCTCTCATGAGCATAAGTATTTTACGGTGGGTGAACAAATTACTGTTGAGCAATTGACAGAATTGAGCATAGTTATGAGAATATCTAGGTATGATCATGTATATAGGCATCACGTCCGAGGCAAGTAGACCGACTCCTGCCTGCATCTACTACTATTACTCCACACATCGACCCCTATCCAGCATGCATCTAGAGTATTAAGTTCATAAGAACAGAGTAACGCCTTAAGCAAGATGACATGATGTAGAGGGATAAATTCATGCAATATGATAAAAACCCTATATTTTTATCCTCGATGGCAACAATACTATACAAGCCTTGCTGCCCCTACTGTCACTGGGAAAGGACACCACAAGATTGAACCCAAAGCTAAGCACTTCTCCCATTGCAAGAAAGATCAATCTAGTAGGCCAAACCAAACTGATAATTCGAAGAGACTTGCAAAGATAACCAATCATACATAAAAGAATTCAGAAGATTCAAATAGTGTTCATAGATAAACTTGATCATAAACCCACAATTCATCGGTCTCAACAAACACACCGCAAAATAAGATTACATCGAATAGATCTCCACGAGAGAGGGGGAGAACATTGTATTGAGATCCAAAAAGAGAGAGGAAGCCATCTAGCTAATAACTATGGACCCGAAGGTCTGAGGTAAACTACTCACACTTCATCGGAGGGGCTATGGTGTTGATGTAGAAGCCCTCCGTGATCGATGCCCCCTCCGGTGGAGCTCCGGAACAGGCCCCAAGATGGGATCTCATGGGTAAAGAAGGTTGCGGCGGTGGAATTAGGTTTTTGGCTCCGTATCTGATCATTTGGGGGTACGTAGGTATATATAGGAGGAAGAAGTACGTCGGTGGAGCAACAGGGGGCCCACGAGGGTGGAGGGCGCGCCCAAGGGGGGTAGGCGCGCCTCCTACCTCGTGGCTTCCCTGTTGGTTGCTTGACGTAGGGTCCAAGTCTCCTGGATCATGTTCGTTCCGAAAATCATGTTCCCGAAGGTTTCATTCCGTTTGGACTCCGTTTGATATTCTTTTTCTGCGAAACTCTGAAATACAAAAAACAACAATTCTGGGCTGGGCCTTCGGTTAATAGGTTAGTCCCAAAAATAATATAAAAGTGAATAATAAAGCCCAATAATGTCCAAAACAGAAAATAATATAGCATAGAGCAATCAAAAATTATAGATACGTTGGAGACGTATCAATACAACACTATCTCCAGTTCATAAATATAATGTAGGCGTGTGTTCCGTAAATAGTCATACGTGCTTATGGAAACTTGCACGCCATCTTTTGTCCTACCTTCCCGTGGCAGCGGGGTCCAATTGGAAACTAAGGGATATTAAGGCCTCCTTTTAATAGAGAACCAGAACAAAGCATTAACACACAGTGAATACATGAACACTCCTCAAACTACGGTCATCACCGGGAGTGGTCCCGACTATTGTCACTCTGGGGTTGCCAGATCATAACACGTAGTAGGTGACTATAACTTGCAAGATCAGATCTAGAACATAGATATAATGATGATAACATAAAGGGTTCAGATCTGAAATCATGGCACCCGGGCCCAAAGTGACAAGCATTAAGAATGGCAAAGTCATAACAACATCAATCTCAGAACATAGTGGATACTAGGGATCAGGCCCTAACAAAACTAACTAGATTACATGATGAATCTCATACAACTCCTCAATGACCAGCGAGCCTAGGAAGGAATTACTCACTCCCGATGGGGAGCATCATGGAATTGGCGATGGAGAAGGGTTGGTGATTATGAAGATCGAAGATCCCCCTCTCCGGAGCCCCAAACAGACTCCAGATCTGGCATCCTGATGAAGAACAGGAGGTGACGGCGGCTCCATCTCGTCGAACGCAATAATTCGTTCTCCTTGTTTTTTTCTGGAAAAATGTGATTTTATAGCGTCGGTTTCAGGGTCTGCGGAGCCACCAGGTGGGGACAACCCACCTTGGCGCGGCTAGGGGTAGGCGCGCCCTAGTGGGTTGTGCCCACCCAGGTGCCCCCCTCCGGTGGATCTTGGCTCCAGAAATTCTCTTTTATTGTGTAAAAAATCCTCGCAACGTTTCGTTCCATTTCGAGAACTTTTATTTCTGCACAAAAACAACACCATGGTAGTTCTGCTGAAACAGCGTCAGTCCGGGGTTAGTTTCATTCAAATCATGCAAATTAGAGTCCAAAACAAGAGGAAAAGCATTAGGAAAAATAGATACGTTGGAGACGTATCAACTCCCCCAAGCTTAAACCTTTGCTTGTCCTCAAGCAATTCAGTTGATAAACTGAAAGTGAAAAAGAAAAACTTTTACGAACTCTTTTGCTCTTGTTTGCATAAATAAGCTTAAACAACACCCAGGTTTTCACCCAAGATCATAATTAACCATGCCGACAATAACTCTTAAAAATTATATATAATTCATTTCAATGGCATAATCAGCTAGCGAGGAATAATAAGATATCTCAAACACCAACACATTGTCAAAACAACCATTATATAACATGACAATAGTGGTATCTCGCTAGCCCTTTGAGACCCCAAAACATAAATGCAGAGCACCTCCAAAGTTCAAGCAGCGACTAAACATTGTAATTCATGGTAGAAAAGATCCAGTCATGATGCACCCAACATTAGCTACACACAATGCATCAGCATGACAACAGTGCTGTCAGGTTTGGCGCTTATCTTAGAAGGTGATGACACAAACATAAAAGTAAATAGAAAGTCCCTTTGCAGAGGGAAGCAGTGATTTGCAGCGGTGCCAGAGCTCAAGTTTTTAAAACAGAGGTAAATGATATTTTGAGACATGCACCCTTCTTGTTTACTTCACGACCATCAGTTATCAATATCTTCCATGCTAAGCACGCTAGTGGCGGTTCCCAAGCGATAAATTAAAGGTTATGACTCTGTTGGAGTTTTTGTTTAATTATTTGAGAGATCAATTCTTTTTGCAGTTTGGGACTAGGCATCCCTATTACCGCCCTTTTCTCGTGCGATGGTGAGTGAATAAACACTCATCCTGAGAATAACCCGCTTAGCATGGAAGATACTGACTTTACCTCATGTCGCTACATGAACGATACAGGCACACAAAAATGATATTTATTTGAAGTTTTTAGAGATGGCACATACAAATTTACTTAGGACGGCAGGGTAATACCGCATATAGGTAGGTATGGTGGACTCATCTGGAATAACTTGGTTCAAGGTTTTTGATGTACAAGAAGAATTCCCACTCAGTACAGGCGAAGGCTAGCAATTAGGTTGAGAAGCGGCCAGCTAGAGAGCAAGAACGGTCATGAACATGCATTATGCATAAGTAACATTGGACACTAGCATGAGTAGGATATGAACACCATGAACATAAATATCATAGAGGCTATGTTGGTTTTGATTCAACTACATGCATGAACATTCAGAGGAGGATACCATATCATCATGCTACATCACAATCATTTTAACGCAATGTTGATATCCAATATAAATCATTATCCACTCCTAGCAACTTATGCATGACATGAGAAACTATAATCTCTAATTGTCATTGCAAACATGTTTAATCATAATGGGCTGAATCATGGATACTAGGTTAAACATATTTATAAAAACAAAACAAGTCGAGTTCATACCCGTTTCTCTCTGCCACGACCAGTTCATCAAATATCGTCATTATTGCCTTTCACTTGCACGACCGAACGATGTGAAAATAATAATAGTACAAGAGTGCCGTGGACTAAGCTGGAATCCGCAAACATTTTATTCAATAGGAGAAGACAAGGTAATATGGGCTCTTTGTTAGATCAACAATTATGCATACGAGACCCATTCAACATTTTCATCGTGGTCTTCTCTTCGGTATGACTCAATAAAAATAAATTCGGAGAAACACACTGAAATATTTTTGGAATTTTTGGTTTTCTTGAACAAACAAATAAAAGGGAAAAACAAAAACGAGAAAAATTGTTTACACAGGAAAGCTCCCAACAAGCAAAAGAAGAACAAGGAAATCTTTTTGGGTTTTCTTTTTAGTGCTACAACTAGCTACTCTAAAAAGAAAATAAAAAATATGCAAAAAATATTTTTGTATTTTCTCAAGTTTTTCAAAAACACAAGAAGAAAGCGAGAAAATAAATTTAACATAGATAATACAATGAAAAAGTGTGGACACTGACAACTGGAATGAAATGTGAACATGCATGTAATGTCGGTGGAAATACGTACTCCCCCAAGCTTAGGCTTTTGGCCTAACTTGGTAATGAGCCAGTAGTCGAAGAAACCATGGGGTCACATGTCGAACTGCTGAGGAGAGGGCACCTATGGATCCCACTTCTGAGGCTCCTCCTCTGCTGCAGCCTGGTTGTTCTGGTAGGCAATGATATCTGCAGGCATAATCCTGTATCCACCCCTGGCAATAGGATCAAACAAAGCAGGTGCATGCAATGGAATAATATCATGAGTTTTCACACTGAAAACCAGATTATACGGAATAGGGATGTTAGAGTAATCGGCAGCAATAAACTGGTGGTGTGCCATGGCCGCGTGATCTAGGTAGACCTTGGGCAAAGGATAATCATGCAAGCGTATCTCAACGTTAAAGCGAGCCGCCAAACGAGTAGCATAGATACCACCATGTATTTTACCCTTGGATTTATTAATGTGAAGGCGACGTGCCACAATAGCTCCCAAGCTATAAGTGTTGTCGCCTTCAAGTGCACGACGTAAAACAAGGTCTGGGGCACTAAGTGCACCCACCTTATCTCTAGCAAGCAAGCATTTTGCAATGAAAAGAGTAAAATAATGAACAACAGAAAAATGCAACCAACGGCGGTGATACTCGACACCCCTCTCTCATCATCCACTGTCAGAGTACGATAAAAGCCTTCAAACTCCGTAGGCCTAGGCTCTACCAAACCACCATCAGAAGGAAGCAATCATATTTCACAGAACTTAGTAAGCGATATCTGATGGGGTTCAGCGTATAAATTAAACTGCACCTCAGGAGGATTATTCCTAGGAAGGAAATTAAAACTTTGCACAAAGGAGTTTTGTGAGGAGATGATACTGTTCACATTCAGCTGCGATGAAGTCCGTGAGGCCGTCATTAGCAACATATTGTGCAAACTCTTAAAGGATTCCGGCCCCTTCCATGAATGGTGTATGCGGCCATTCGCGCGGTCAGACGACTCCCCAATAACTCCCTTGGAGTTCTTCTTGGAAGCAAACTTCCTAAAGATACTCATCTTATTCCTATGAACAAAATTCTGGAATTTTTAGTCCACAAATTTTTCTGAACAAAACTTTACAAGATTGATAGCAACTACTCATAGGGATACCTAGAGGCCATAGCAAGCATTCAAACTACTTGGAACTCTAAGAATTCAACATGCAAGTTCATCTACAGCAGCACCAAGAGTAGCTAGTAATTCAAAATATAAACCACTAGAGCAAAAACTAATTGGACACACGGAGGAGTCACATACCAAGCAACAATCCCTCAACACAGTTTCGGAAACAGAGCTTTGAGCAAAGAGATCGAAATCCGCGGGTTTGAGAGCAAGAACACGAGAGAGAGAGAGAGAGAGAGAGAGAGAGAGAGAGAGCAATGGTGATTTTTTTCTAGAGGTAGGTGATGAAGTGGTATGAGAGATAAGTGAGGGGGCCCACGTGGGGACCACAACCCACCAGGGTGCGCCCGGGGGTCCTGGCGCGCCCAGGTGGGTTGTGCCCACCTGCTGCACCTCACTCTGATGTTATTTGCACCAGAAATTCTTAAATATTTAGAAACAATTCGTATTAAATTTTCAGAGCATTATGAGAACTTTTATTTTTGGGACATTTTTTATTGCACGGGAAATTCAGAAAACAGACAAAACAATGCATTTTATTTTATTTAACTAATAAAAACAGAAAACAAAAGGTAGGGACATAAGGTAGTTCTTACTAAATTCATCAACTTCATACCTCTAAAAATGATCCATTAATAAGGTTGATCAAATCTTATTAACAACCACTTTCGATTAGCATGAAACCGAATAACTTCCGTAAATCACTAAGTTACCTAAAGGATATGAATGTCCCCAACAATAAGCATTTCATATTTCTTTTTGGCAGTAGGTAGAGGTAGTTGAAAACTTCCAATAGTGATTGTCGGAGATATTTCGATGACATTAATACCATTCACTTGGAATTGTTTCTTCGGAAAGTGCACAGTATGCTCATTACCATTGATATGAAAAGTGACCTTGCTTCTATTGCAATCAATAACGGCCCCTGCAGTATTCAAGAAGGGTCTACCAAGGATAATCGACATGTATTTCTTCAATAGGAGGTGAATTTTTTACATCCTCAGCTTTAATACCTTTTCCTTCATAGATTTCTTTGCCTCTTGCATATCTTCAGGGCTGAGATATAATATACCCCTCTTCTTCGGAGTGGGTTTAGGCGGTGATTCAGGAAGAGTCCAATCATCATAATTTTTCAATATGTTATTCAATAATTCTTTAGCTTGTCCAATAGTTCGTTCGCTGAAAACACAACCGGCGCAACTATCTAGGAAATCCCTAGGAGCATCGATTAGTCCATTATAGAAGATATCAGGTATTTCAATTTTCTTAAGAGGATGATCAGGCAAAGCATTAAACAATTGGAAAAGCCTCTCCCAAGCTTGTGGCAGACTCTCTTCTTCAATTTGCACAAAGTTAAATATTTCCTGCAAGGCAGCTTGTTTCTTATGAGCAGGGAAATATTTTTCAGAAAAGTAATAAATCATATCCTGGGGACTACACACACAACGAGGAGCAAGAGTGTTGTACCAAGCTTTAGCATCACCCTTTAGTGAGAATGGAAATAATTTGAGAATATAGTAATAGTGAGTTTTCTCATCATGAGTAAAAAGGGTGGCTATGTCATTCAACTTAGTAATATGTGCGACAACATTTTCAGTTTCATAACCATGGAAAGGATCAGATTCAACCAAAGTAATTAACTCTGGGTCGACAGAGAATTCATAATCCTTATCATCAATAAAGATAGGTGAGGTAGCAAACTTAGGATCATATTGCATTCTAGCATTCAAAGATTTTTCTTTATACTTGCATAATAATTTCTCTAGATTATCTCTATCCTTAAAAGCAAGAATATCTCTAGTTGTCTCCTCATTCATAACATAACCTTCCAGTACTTTTGACATTTCATATCTAGGAGGTCTAGTTCTAGTAGGTGTTTCAAGATTTTCAGTTTCAAGATCATCATCAGTTTCAACAATATCATGCTATCTTACTCTAACAATTTGTTCATAAAGAAATTCACCTAGTGGCACATAATCATCATCAAGCAAGGTACTAGCATCATCATAAGTATCATTCATAGCAGAAGTAGCATCATCAATAACTTTGCGACATATCAGGATTGATAGTGATAACCCACAAGTATAGGGGATCAATTGTAGCCTCTTTCGATAGGTAAGAGTGTCGAACCCAACGAGGAGCTAAAGGTAGAACAAATATTCCCTCAAAATTCTATCGACCACCGATACAACTCTACGCATGCTTGACGTTCGCTTTACCAGAAACAAGTATGAAACTAGAAATACTTTGTAGGTGTTTTTAGGTAAGCTTGCAAGAAAGTAAATAGCACGTAAATAAAGACTAGGGGCTATTTAGATAAAGACACAACTAAATTAGTTTTAGTAGAGAGCTTTTTGTCACGAGAAAGTTATTTGTCCCTAGGCAATCGATAACTAGACCGGTAATAATTATTGCAATTTTATTTGAGGGAGAGGCATAAGCTAACATACTTTCTCTACTTGGATCATATGCACTTATGATTGGAACTCTAGCAAGCATCCGCAACTACTAAAGATCATTAAGGTAAAACCCAACCATAGCATTAAAGCATCAAGTCCCTTTATCCCATACGCAAACAACCTACTTACTCGGTCTGCGGCTTACATCACTCACGCCACCCACCATAAGCAAATCATGAACATATTGCAAACCCTACAGCGGGAATCAACACGGTTTGCCGGCACAAGAGAGCACCATAGGACAGCACCAATAATAAAACATGCAACTCAAACCAATCTTGATCATCAAATAGCCCATAGGACAAAACAGATCTACTCAAACATCATAGGATAACCATACATCATTGGGAAATAATATATAGCGTTGAGCACCATGTTTAAGTAGAGATTACAGCGGGTAAGTGCTACCTCTTGAGCACTGCGTTGGTTTTCCCTTGAAGAGGAAATGGTGATGCAGCAAAGTAGCGTAAGTATTTCCCTCAGTTTTTGAGAACCAAGGTATCAATCCAGTAGGAGGCTACGCGCGAGTCCCTCGCACCTACACAAAACAAATAAATCCTGCAACCAACGCGATAAGGGTTGTCAATCCCTACGGTCACTTATGAGAGTGAGATCGATAGATATGATAGCATAATATTTTGGTATTTTTATGATAAAGATGCAAAGTAAAATAAAAAGCAAAGGAAATAACTAAGTGTTGGAAGATTAATATGATGAAGATAGACCCGGGGGCCATAGGTTTCACTAGTGGCTTCTCTCATGAGCATAAGTATTTTATGGTGGGTGAACAAATTACTGTTGAGCAATTGACAGAATTGAGCATAGTTATGAGAATATCTAGGTATGATCATGTATATAGGCATCACGTCCGAGACAAGTAGACCGACTCCTGCCTGCATCTACTACTATTACTCCACACATTGACCGCTATCCAGCATGCATCTAGAGTATTAAGTTCATAAGAACAGAGTGACGCCTTAAGCAAGATGACATGATGTAGAGGGATAAATTCATGAAATATGATTAAAAAAACCCATCTTGTTATCCTCGATGGCAACAATACTATACGTGCCTTCCTGCCCCTACTGTCACTGGGAAAGGACACCGCAAGATTGAACCCAAAGCTATGCACTTCTCCCATTGCAAGAAAGATCAATCTAATAGGCCAAACCAAACAGATAATTAGAAGAGACTTGCAAAGATAACCAATCATACATAAAAGAATTCAGAGAAGATTAAAATATTGTTCATAGATAAACTTGATCATAAACCCACAATTCATTGGTCTCAACAAACACACCGCAAAAGAAGATTACATCGAATAGATATCGACGAGAGAGGGGGAGAACATTGTATTGAGATCCAAAAAGAGAGAGGAGGCCCTCTAGCTAATAACTATGGACCCGAAGGTCCGAGGTAAACTACTCACACTTCATCGGAGGTCTATGGTGTTGAAAGTGCGTTATATCGACTAGAGGGGGGGGTGAATAGGCGATTTTTATGAATTCTTCACTGAGGAATTTGCCGGTGAGGAGATTCCTTAGCGAAGAACTACTTGCAGCGGAATAAGTACTCAAAAGTAAACACAACAGAATACAAGCATAGTCATCATGATGAAATGAAGACAAGCACAGAGTACATAAAGCGTAATCACAGGATAACACAAGATGAAGACAAACAGACTGAAGAAATTGAACTGAGGAAATTGTGAAAGTCTTCAGTCAAAGTCTTCAAACACAGATATGAACAAGCGCACAACACAGTTATGAGGAAATGAAAGAATTGAGGAAATAGAACCAGTTTGCTTGGTGAAGACAATGATTTGGTAGACCAGTTCCAACTGCTGTCTCAGTTGTACATCTGGTTGGAGCGGCTAGGTATTTAAACCTGAGGACACAGAGTCTCGTTCATACAGTACTCACCGTATTCTCCTTGAGCTAAGGTCACACAGACCTCGCCCAATCACTCGTGGTAAGTCTTCAGGTGACTTCCGAACCTTCACAAACTCGGTCAATCGGCGATCCACAATTCCTCTTGGATGCTCTAGACCATGATGCCTAACCGTCTGGAAGAAGCACAGTCTTCAAAGGTAACAAGCGTCGGATCCACGCAGGATCAATCTTATCAATGATGCTCAATCACTTTGGGTTTGTAGGTGTTTGGGTTTGGGTTTTCCTCACTTGATGATTTTCGCTCAAAGTCCTCGGAGGATGGGATGCTCTCAAATGACAAGTGTCGGTTTCTCTCGGAGCAGCCAACCAGCTAGTGGTTGTAGGGGGCGGCTATTTATAGCCTAGGGAGCAGCCCGACATGATAAGACATAAATGCCCTTCAATGATATGACCGTTAGGTGGATAAGATATTTTGGGGCAGCTGGCGCGTAGCACAGCAACGGTCGGAAATTTGAGGCTCAAATTCCTCAGGGCTATCATGTTAATCACTGTGTAGGCAATCTGCACTGGCGAATTCCTAACTCCTCAGTCAGAACAAATTCCTCAGCGACCAGGAGAACTTCGTCTCTGTCACTGAAGAAATTGACTGAACTTTATGAGATTTCCAATGGCTTCACTCGAAGGGATTGGTAGGTGTAGGATTTTGAGTTGAGCATCACATGGAAATTTTCCTTAGTATTTCCTCGACCCCCTTTAATAGTACGGTGTTTCCTATGACTCAAGAAAGAGAAAAAGAAACTACGAAAACAAAAGTCTTCACGCTTCATGTTCCTCGAATGGATACCTAGTCTTCAAGGTCACACCAATTTCTTGACTCTGAAAGTCTTCAGAAATCCAAAGTCCTCAGTCGAAGAACTTCATTTTTAGGGGTCGGCTTTCTCTGTAAATATCAAACTCCTCATAGACTTATAGATCTGTGTACACTTATAAACACATTAGTTCCTTAACCTATAAGTCTTCAATACACCAAAATCACTAAGGGGCACTAGATGCACTTACAATCTCCCCCTTTTTGGTGATTGATGACAATATAGGTTAAGTTTTCAACGGGGATAAACATATGAAGTGTAAATACTGAAATTGAGGAATTTGATTGCAAGATATAGAAGAACTCCCCCTGAAGATGTGCATAATGAGGAATTTGCTTTTGAAGCAATGCACACTTGAAGAGTTGAATCATGGAGATTTCCCCCTATATCTTGTAATTCATACACGCATTTGACATATAAAATGAAGAATTTGAAATGCATGATGAAATATGGTGACTGATGTAATTCAGCATGCGTGCATTAACATTACGAGGAATAAGCATGCAGAAGAACACATCAAAAGTATCAGGCCACCATAGAGTTTAAGTTTACAACTCGATCTAGCAAAGTCTTCAAAAGAACAAGAGTTGCAACTTAGAAAAAAAACACCCATATAATAGACCCGCTTGAAGACTAACTCAAATTTCTCCCCCTTTGTCACCGAATGACCAAAAGGATCGAAAATGAGGACTAACGCCCCTGAAGAATATCAAGTTGATGAAGGAGCGCGAGCGTTGTTGGGGTCATTTGTTGATGTTGGGCCTGCCGCAGTGTCGTCCAAGTCTTCATGCTCGTCGGTGTCCTGCGATGAAGAATAGGAGCTGGCCTCCAAGGAAGGAACCTTGACCTTCTTGTATTTCTTCGGAGGAGGTGCAGACCAGTCAAAGTCTTCCTTGAGACCCATTTTCTTCAGATAGTCGGCGCTATAGACATGAGACAGAACAGCCCAGGTACGGTTGAAGGTTTCATGGAGGTAGTTGTGGTTTTTCTTCACTGCATTATGGGTCGCAGTCATGTTGTGAAGAATTGAACCAGACTAACGCTTGACCCATTTATGATTGCGATCAACCTTCTGATGAAGACTGAGGAGAAGCTCACGATCAGTCATCACCCTGGGTGCTGTGCCTTGAGGATTTTGCTTGGTTGTGTTGGCGGCAGAGTCATGGGTGGCAGAGTCGTCATTGGTTGAGTAGGATGCAGCCTTGCAAAATTGACCATCCAATGGATGAATGCCTTCATCTATAACAGCAGCGGCCTTGCCCTTGTCATCAGCTGAGTAAAATGTCCGTTTGAGGACTTCAATCAGAGGCAAGTAGCTACAATGGTTGAGTGTATCAACTTTGTAGTTGAGTGAAGACCTTGTTCTGATGAATCTCATAATCCAAGGTGCATAAGGCTTCAGCTCAAACGGTGACATAGCGACATTGGCCAGAGTCCTCATAAAGAAATCATGGAAGTTGACAGGAACGCCATGAATGATATTGAAAAGCAGATTCTTCATGATGCCAACGACTTCTTCTTCATTCGAGTCGTGGCCCTTGATTGGACTCAATGTCTTCGTCAAAATGCGATAGACAGTCCGAGGCACATACAGTAATTCCTTCACAAGGAATTTTGTTCTTGGGGCCTGACCTGGCTTCAATGGCTTCATCAGCACTTGCATGTAGTGATCTGTAAGCTCAGGTTCACTGTAGACGCAACGAGCAGCTTCAAGGGGAGGACTGAGTGGTAAGGCACGAAGCAATTCAGTAGTTGGTGCCTTGTAGTGAGTGTTTTCAGACATCCAGTCCAGCACCCATGAATTCACATCTTCAGAATCTCCGGTGATGTGCAGCGTCGCATAAAACTGAAGA
The DNA here is from genome assembly GCA_021605205.1 of Aegilops longissima. Lineage (NCBI taxonomy): Eukaryota > Viridiplantae > Streptophyta > Magnoliopsida > Poales > Poaceae > Aegilops > Aegilops longissima. The sequence goes on from CM038680.1 coordinate 617,514,803, forward strand.
ATGAGTTGTTCATTCCAATCACAGATGTCAGTGCAGAAATTTAACAGTCCAGCGTCGTGAAGAACACTGAGGACTGGCACGAAGCACGACAGAGATTCCATATACACATGAGGAATGTGCTCATGATCGAAGACTTTGTCTTTGTTGAACAGCATTGAGGAATAGAAATTTGCCTGACTGGCAGTTCAGAAACGCCTCTTCCTAATGCGAGCAGAGTCATAGGGGTTGTAGTCTGTGAAAAATACGTGCTCACCGAAGAAATCATCAGCCTTGAATTTTTGCTTCCTTGAGAATGGATCCTTTGGCTTGGGCAGAGGAGTATCAGTGAGTTGCATCACAACCTGAGGAATCGCAATCTCAGGTTCTTCAGGCTGAGGAATTTCTAGTTTCTCTTCAGTGGCAGTCTGCGTCTTCAGATGTTCAGCAGCAGCAGTTTCTTCAGCACTAGTGGTTGGAATTTCTTCACGTACAGACAAGGTGGGGCGAGTTTCTTCAGAGCCCATTTGAACAGTTTGTGCAGGGGACTGAGGGATTTGCTGTAACGGTGTGAAGAGTGGAGAGTTGGGGTGTTGACTTTCCCAAAAGTCATCATTCATCACTGGTGTGGTACAGCCAATGTCCACGTCTTCATCTTCTATTTCTTCAACGCCGGCCTCTTCAGCAGTAAACTGAGGCATAGGCGAGGAAACAACAGGAGTTGAGGGGATTTCATCCACTTCAATTTCTTCATCCATCTGCTCTGACGAAGCAGCAGAAGGATGTTCTTCATCAGATCCGCTAGGGATCACATATTCTTCATCAAAAGGAACAAGGTCCTTTGATGGCATGGTTGAGATCGGAACATCATCAATGGCGTTTGCAAACGAGCTGGTCATAGGCTTCATTTTCTTCGGAGCTGAAGAATCTGAAGTAGCTGATGCTTTCCTTTTCTTCACTGATGCACGCTCTGCAGTCTTGGTCTTCTTCACATCTGATGCAGATGGAAGGATTGGAGTTGGGGTAGGCGCAGTAGGAGGAGAGGAATCTGGTTGATTTTCTTTAGGCACAACTGATGCAGTTGCCCTGACCTCTTCATTTTCTTTAGGCACACCACTAGTGGATGCCCTGGCAATTTCTTCAGCGGCTGGAATGCAGTCATCAGCCCTGGAACTCACATTTTCTTCAGCAGTCTGAAACTCATCAGCGGTGCTGGCATGTTCTTCAGTTGGCTGAGCAGATGCTTCAGCCTGAGGAATTTCTTGTTGCAATGGGGCTGCAACATTTGAGGTGAACTTCTCAGTCAGTTTAACAAACCTGACTTTGGCCCCTTGCCAATCAGCATAGTAAGCATTGAAATCATCGCTGGGGGTTTTGATTTCAGACTGAATCGTTACAAGTTCATAAGTTGTCATAGAGACAACGTTGTTCTTCAGAAATTTTTCTTTCCTATACTGTGCTTTCTTGATCTGCCCACTACTAGGAAAAGGGCTATAGATAGGATTGACACTAATGGCGCACCAGGGAAGCAGTGCGCCACTACTATATACTAATGGCGCAACTAGTAATGGCGCACCAGTCTAGGAGTGCGCCATTACTGTATGTTTTTTTTAAAAAAAATTTCAAAACTACCAATGGCACTTGATCTCGATCCCCCTCCCTCTCGATAGCAATCCCCCTCACCAGATCCCCCTCGCCGCCGAGCACCCCCCGCACCCTACCCCCTCCCACCGCCCGACGACGACCCCCGCCTCCTCCCGCTCAACCGCCGCGACGAACCACCGCACCTCTCCCGCTCCACCGTCGCCCGACGACCCACCGCACCCTTCCCGCTCCACCGCCGCCGACACCTCGCACCTCCCGGCCCGCTCCACCGCCGCCGTCGATACCCGCACCTCCCCACTTTTTGAAGATATTTTTAAATAACAAATTTGATGATATTTTCAAATAAGAAATTTGATGATATCTTCAAATAACAAATTTGATGATATTTTCAATTAAAAATAAAAAAACAAATTTGATGATATTTTAAAAAAATTGACGAGGTAGACTGTCGCTTTCTGACCGAAGAGTGCATCTCCTACTGCACGAATTATCTAGGCATCGAGAACCCCGTTGGTCTGCCCGTCAACAGGCACCTCGGCAGGCTCGCTGGATGGGGTCACCGTGAGGGTCGCTGCGAAATGCATGTCGATTTGAGGGTCGACTAAATCGACTTTGAAAGAGCAAACCTAGTCGCTACAACACATAGGCGTGGTCGATCCTTGGGTGGTAGAGCACAAAACCTTTATTGAGAAGGCGTCGATGGCCGAGGCCAGCAGAGGACGGACGGAGATATAATCAAAGAGGACAGACGTGGTCGATCTCGATTCCCCTCCATCTCGATCTCGATCCCCTCCATCTCGATCCCACCCGCACCTCCCCGCTAGCTCCACCGCCGACGACCCACCGCAACCTCCCTGCTCCACCGCCACGTGAGCACCCGCCCCCGCACCTCCCCGCTCCACCGCCAACGGGCACCCCGCACCTCCCGCTCCACCGCCGCCCGATGATATTTTCAAGTAACAAATTTGAACATATTTTAAAAAAAATATTACTGTTTTATAAAAAAATATTACTGTTATGATTTAAACAAGTTTGAACATATTTAAACACAAATAAATATCAAACAACATTTAAAATGCAAAAAAAATCACGAGCTCGGAATCGAACCCAGGACCTCTGGTGTGTGTCTTGCATCTTGACCACCGGGCTAGTGGGCGGGTTCTGATGTGGATTGGGTTAGGTGCAATATAACCTGTGCTCCATTGATATAATAAAAAAACTATTAATGGCGCACCACAAAGTGGTGCGCCATTGCTATAGTGTCTATCTGGATACCCCTTCGCCCGATCCCCCCTTCCCTCTCCCCCTCGCCAGTTCCCTCTCCCTCGATCCACCGCGCCGCCGCCGCCGTTGCCCCGACCCACTGCGCCGCAGCCGCCCACGCGCCCCCGCCGCCTCCCTCTCCCCTTCCTCCCCCTCGAGCCCGCGACCTCCTCGGACGGACGGCGGCGCGAGCCTCCCAGCAGCTCCTCGATGGGCGGGCTCCTCGACGGACGGACGAACGGCTGCTAGCCTCATCGAACGCGCTCCTCGACGGCGGCGCGAGCCTCCCCGCACGGTTAGTCTCTTTCCTTCCTCCTCTCTCCCCGCTCATCCCCATGCCCCACGGGCGGCGACCTAGGGTTAGGAGCAGGAGCTCGCCACCGCCGCCCGTCCCCTCAAGACGGAATTGAGTACCATCGATGTGGTTATTTGATCCGTCTTGATTGGATTATGCGTGTCTGCACTTTGAAATGTTGATGTGTAGTCCTTAGGCTTGCGGTTATTGCCTTGATGTACTAGTAATAGTCAGAGGTTGGTTTGCTGAACATAAGTTAGGTACTGTTGAGCCCAATGTCAATGCTCTAGTTGTAAGTTTTGGGGGATATGACAGTTGATATTTTGTTTATTGAGAGAACTGGGAAATCGTCGCAATCGTATACGGAATTGAGTTATATCCGTTGGTTCTTTTCGTTGAGCTATAGGTTGTACAGAATTGTAAGCCAGCAAGATACGTTATTCTGATAGATTCAGTCCAGCGTAGACAATCATGTTTGTGTTCATATTTTTTGGAAGTCGTGTTGGTAAAAAATGAGGTTGTATGTTGCATCCGAATTTGTCTTCTTGCTATGACTTTTAACATTCTTATGACCTAGTCATTGCTTAAACATTTTGTGCACTTGTCATCTTCTGGCTTGTGATAATATCAGACCTTGGCAATTAGCATCTTCTGGGTTGTGATAATATGTACCAGCTGTCTTGGGCTTTTAGCATGTTAAAAGACAATTTAGGGGGTGTTGCAAGGGTTAACTTTCAGGGTTATTCAAGACTAGTTCATCTTGAAGCATTTTATTCTCATCTCTTACAGCAGCAGTTTAAAATTGAAACTGGATTTTCGATTGGGGTCTCTGAAGTCGACACTTTGGGTTCTCATACAAGTTAAGTGACATTTTGAAAACACTACTGCTTATTTGCACCTCAGAGATCTTTTTTGTGGATGGTTTTATTGTAGTCATCTAACAAGTTCATGTGGTTCCAATTATAAACAGCATGACTGTTTTCTCGTTATTCAACAAAGATTTCGATTCTTTGAAAGCACTGCTTCCCATATTATAATCTTTTATCACAAGTTTGTGACCAAGGAATAATCTTGTTGTTTGACATGATATTCGGTACTATCTGGTTATCTAGGCTGTATGAAAAGGCAGATTGCTGCTCCTTTCTAAACCATGTCCAATCCATTGAGTCTTAGTAGCTTATCTTGTTTCCATGTAATTCCATACAATTGAATGAGTTTGTTTTCTCTTTACCAGCTCTTTTCTGTTGTGAGACATCGAGCTACATTATCCTGCAAGATCGGATATTTGTTCTCGACCAAGGACAAGGTGATCATATTGAATCTCTCCTCAGCTCAAATAAGGCATTTTGTCAGCGACTAGTTGGACAAAATTGAATGTTCAATGTGTTCCATTCGATGAATGGTGAATAACTGAAGTTATATTTGAGTTGAAGGAAGAGCTCGAGGACATGGTTATTTAAGTGTATAATGATAACTGGCTTACGACACATGCATTGCCTTTGTTAGCTTCTCGTCCATGTCGGCCTTCAAAATTGCCATGGCAAAATATGTTTCAGAAAATGACATGGACTAAAATGTTCTATAGATCATGATCCATAGACAAAAAATGCCATGATCCATACAAGATAAATTCCATGATCCATAGGCTATATTTGCCATGGGAGATGGCAATTTTGTTGGATCATGATCCAGAGATAAAAAAATGCATAGACTATATTTTTGTTGGATCATGATCCAGAAATTTGCCATGTTGCAAAAAGAAAAGAAATTTGCCATGGTGCATATAGTAAAAACAATGCCATGATCCAAATGTAGCAGAAGTTTCAAGTAGTGTTTTATTTCTGTGTTTGAATAGGCAGCAAACTTTCTATTCTTTCTGTGTTTGTATCTGGAATGGAAGCTCACATAAGTTGAGCTGATTTTTGTCCATACGAAAGCAGAGGACCATATGGTATGTGGCTGGGTTTTGTTTCCGACCATTGTGAAGTGATGATTTTGCAGGTACCACGAGAGGCCCTTGAGTTTGCCGGAATGTCGATTAACTTCCGTTCCGGCAAATTCGGGTACTCCATATGTCCTATTTTCAGCAAAGGTAATGCTGAATTTTTTCGTGAATTTTAGCATGACTTTGCTAAAAATAGGACATATGGGGTACTTGCGACTAATGCCTATTATCATGCATGTTTTATGATCTGTTGTAAGGGTACTAATTGGTCTCTTCTGCTGCTTATCAGAGATGGCGGGAAGCAGCCACCGCCGCTCTGCGACACCGCAGTACGAGTTGGATGCTTCCAAGTTCTTCACTATCATACTTGAGACTTCAGTATCATCCATGACGCAAGTATATAAAACGAGAGATCTCCCCTTCACCCATCTCATTATGATATCTGTTGTTTGCTACATCACCATTGTGTCGTGATGAATTTGCAGGTACCCCGAGAGGCCCTTGAGTTTGCCGGAATGTCGATTAACTTCCGTTCCGGTAAATTCGGGTACTCCATATGTCCTATTTTCAGCAAAGGTAATGCTGAAATTTTCCGTGAATTTTAGCATGACTTTGCTAAAAATAGGACATATGGGGTACTTGAGACTAATGCATGGGCCGGGGTATCTTAGTACTTAGTTAAGTAGGATCAACTGCCCCTTTATTCTTGCTGCATTAAACCATAGGTGGCAATAGAGCCAAGTGGTCTTTCCTTTTAAGCGTGGTACCTTTTTGTTTTGCTAATGTGTACTAGGTGCTCCCATCTTCTGTGTCATTGTTACCCTAATTTATATTCCAGTACAATTGGACTTTCAGTACAGCCTGTTATCATGCATGTTTTATGATCTGTTGTAAGGGTACTAATTGGTCTCTTCTGCTACTTATCAGAGATGGGGGGAAGCAGCCACCGCCGCTCTGCCACACCGCAGTACGAGTTGGATGCTTCCGACTTCTTCAGTATCATACTTGGGACTTCAGTATCATCCATGACGCAGGTATATAAAACGAGAGATCTCCCCTTCACCCATCTCATTATGATATCTGTTGTTTGCTACATCACTCATTGTCCCAAACTGCAGAGGCTGCCTGACAGTTTTACGAACATGCTGATGGGTGAAGATCCGCCAAATAATGTGAAGCTGCGACAGGCCGGCAGCGGTATTCGCAGGTAGTGGGATGTGGAGTTGGTGATCAAGGAGGGCCACATGTACTTGTTTCGTGGGTGGGAGAAGTTCTACCATGCCTACGACCTGCGGCTGGGGTACTTCCTTCTCTTCAGGTACGACGACAACGCCACCATGCTCATCGTGAAGGTGTTCAACGCGACTATGTGTCGCATGCGCTACGCTGACGATGATGATGCCAGTACGTTCTGCCTCTTCTTATTCCTCTAAATTTGGCTTTGTCTCACATCGATTGTTAACGGTCATTGTTGCATTTTGGACAGGTAATGGGAGCAGCGGCAGCGACAATCGGCAACAACGATTACGGCAGCAGCGATTCTGGCAGAAGCGAAAGCAAGAGCGATTCTGGCAGTAGTGAAAGCAGCAGCGATTCGGCAGCAGATAGACAACAAGAAGGATGATCCGGACTGGAGTGCGGGAGAAGAGGAGCAGAGTGGGGTTGAGGAGCTGCAGGATGACGATGGGCATCGGTGAGGATGACCTAGCGCTGGTGGTGGCTGACCAAGGGCAAGAGATGGTGGTGACCACCATGGGCAAGAGATGGTGGTGGCTGACCATGGGCAAGAGATGGAGGTGGTGAGGATGACCTAGCGATGGTCGTGCTCAAGGTGGCCTCGCGATGGTGGTGGTGCCGGTGATCCCACAGTTGGGCGACATGACCACGCCAATTGTGGTAGAAGACTACATCCCATCGCCTCCACCGCCTCGCCGCTCTTGGCGCATCAGTTGAGGAAGGAGAAGGAGAAGGAGACGAACAATGCATGAGAACTGAACTTTGTCGGTATGTCGATCTCCTATAGGTTAGTTATCCAAAATGATATATATATACTTAGTTACCTATGTTATCTCTAATATGCTTAGTTTCCTATAGGTTAGCTTCATTTTACCTAAGTTGGCTCTAATATGCTAACTTAGAGCTTATATGCTTAGTTTCCTATAGGTTAGCTCCAAAATAACTTATGTTAGCACAAAATGATCAAGTTTACATAATAAGCTTATAGTCTTTTCTTATTCTTCTTATTTTCCAAAATGACATAGGTTAGCTTCATTTTACCTAAGTTGGATCTAATATACTAACTTAGAGCTTATATGCTTAGTTTCCTATAGGTTAGCTCCAAAATAACTTATGTTAGCACAAAATGATCAAGTTTACATAATAAGCTTATAGTCTTCTTCTTATTCTTCTTCTTTTCCAAAATTCTTCTTATTCTTCTTCTAGTGTTCTTCTTCTTCTAGTATTCTTCTAGTCTTCTTTTCTTCTTCTAACTTCTTGTTTATCATTTTGCAGATTTGATTTAATTCACGGAAGCTTGCATGGATGGAGTGCTTATTTTCCATTTGTGTTTTTATTTTGTATCAATGTGAAACTTTTGTGAATTGATGGATAACGGTGTTGGATGAACAATGTGAAACTTTTGTAATATGTAACGATGGAACTATGTGTTGGCTATGTATGTATATATGATGGAACTTGTGTGTTGGCTATGTATGTATATATGATGGAACTTGTGTCTTGGCTATGATTGTTATATGGATGCTTGTTGTATATATATGTGTTGGATATCTCATAGGTGAAATAGTGACCTGAGATTAAGAAAAAAAATAAAAAATTGTTACTAATGGCGCTTACTACGTGGTGCGCCATTAGTATAGAAGACACTAGTGGCGCCTCAGGCAAAACTAATGGTGCAATTGCTTGGTGCGCCATTAGTATACAGAATACTAATGGCGCACTGGTGGTGCGCCATTAGTAAGAAATACTAGTGACGTGCTACTAATGGCGCACTGGTAATGCGCCATTAGTAGGCAAAACCAGTGCGCCATTAGTAGGTCTTTTCCTAGTAGTGGCCTGGCCTTCTCATATTTCCATTTTTCTTCTTGGATGAAATGGGTCAGCATGTGACTTTGGCCAGGAGTCAAATTGAAATCAGGCATAAGAGTGTTTGGGTCCTTGTGTCAGAGATCAATATAGTCGAGGATCAACCTTGGATCCAAAAGCAGTGGCACAATTGTGCCTTTGGCTCTAGCGGCCCTGGCTTGCCTATCTCTGATGATCTCAGCGAGTTCTTCATCATCAGCTTCGTCTTCTTCAGGCGGCACTTGAAAGGCGACCTGCTTCTTTTGAGGACTAGGGCGAGGACCTCGCCCAGCAGTGGTCTTTGTCTTCAGCAGAGAGGGTTCTGTTGAAGAATTTGGTGCAGCCGAGGAACTAGCTGAGAATCCTGAGGCAATAGAGATGTCTGTAGTCCTTTGGCACGTGGCAAGATGCACAGGTGCTGAGGACTTCGCCGGAGCAGCTGAGGACTTTGGAGGAGCAGGAGCAGCATGAGGAATTGGCCTTGAGGGCTTTGAAGATTCTGGTCGTGAGGGCATAGCTGAGGAACTTGGCCTTGAGGGCATTGAAGGTGAAGCACTTGGCTTACATGCAGGCTTCTTTGCCATGAATTTCTTCGGCTTGACAGAGGTCTCAGCGGCAGCAGCAACAGCAGAGTCTTCATTGAATTTCCTCACTGCTTCTCTGGCTTATCTAGCCAGCTTGGCTTGGCGCGTGGCCCCTTCATCAGGATAATCCTCACCGCGCTTGAAGCTGGTGGGATCCGCTTCTTGGCCAGGTGCCAATGGAGGTCTTGGGCATGGAGGATTTAGAGCGAATTTCTTCATGTACTTTGGAGTTACATACCTGTACTCCCTCCATTCTCTTGCACATCTCCTTTCTATCCTCTGCATGCGCACCTTGCGCTGATTTTTGTTCTCCTTACCAAACTTGGCCTCATCAGGAGTGCAATAGTCTTTGTATATGTCATCAGGGATCTCAAAGGCAGTGTCGATTTCAGGCCTCTTTCCTCCTTTCTGTGGCTTCTTTCCATCAGCCATTTTCTTCAGCTGAGGAATTTGAACAATTGAATTCTCTGAAGAAGTATGCAACTTTTCTTCGAGGAACGCTGCAAATGAGTTAAGTTAATGAGAACCTAGTGATTCAGCAGCGGACATGAGTACCTGTGAACAAAGTATAGTTGCGAGGAATTTGGAGAGGTCATATGCGTTCTCAGAAGGTTTTCAAAAAGAACAAGTTTGAGGAATTAACCAGATGAGTCTTGAAGAATTTCACTAAGCGTTCTTTGTCTTAGGTTCCAGAGTTGTATAGATCGAAGATCCACACAATTGAGGAATCTTGAAGAAAAATGATGCTTAGAGAAAAGAATCAAGAACAGATGACATGTGAGGTGTTTATTGTGTGAGGATTTGAAGAAAAACACCTTTGAAGATTTTGTAGTAAACATTTGAATCAAAGAGGGCAGTAAAAGTAACTTTTAATTACCCAGAATGAAGAACACGACAAATAGTGAGGTGGAGAAGTGAAGTTCGTCAGTGCAGATCTTCCACGCCCTAACTCGGCGGAGGAAGACAGCTACGGCGGCGGCGGAGTGAAGATTTCCGCGGCCGGCGCGAGTACGGCGGCGACGAGGTCGAGGCAGCGAAGCTCTTCCTCATCGGCGACGATGGAGTAGCGGCGGCGCTAGGGTTTGAGAAGCTTGACCGGGAGAGAGAGGTCGAGCGGAGTAAAGGAAGTGAGGAAGGGGAGAGAGGGTATTTATAGCCACGGTGAAAAACTGTTCGCCCGAAGATTTTGGACGAACGTGCCCCTGACCCTTCTCATTCGCATGACATGTGTCACTCACGTACTGAGAAGTGGAGATCGTGTTAGATCGTGGGTGAATAGATAAGTATTTCGTGGGATGCGGAACGGTTTGAGCGGCAAAGCCAAAAATTTGGATAAGATAAGTTTTAAGTTCCGTTCGCAATTTATTCAGCTGACAAGGACACAGTGAAGATTTTGAACGAGTTTCAAATAGAACGCACATGAAGAATTTGTGAATAGATTGGGTTGAGTATAGCATAGAGGGGGAAGGGTCCGATCACATTCACTTAGCAGAAAAACCAACTTGAAGAATTAGCAATAAGTGAATGTTGTAGAGGACATAAACTCATATATATATATTTATTTATTTATTTATTTATACATTAACGCTAAACTAAGAGTGAGTGTAGAATAGATTATTCTACACCCCAGTAACGGTACATACAAAATATAGTAACACAGTATGTAAAATATAGTAATTTTTGTAAAAATGAAGTAAATTACAAACTTATGTAGTACAAAAATATTTTCCTAATTACTATATTTTATACACTGTTTTACTAGATTTTGTATATAAGCGTTACTAGGAGGTGTACAATAAGCTATTCTAAGCGTGAGTGTAGAATAGCTTATTCTACACCCTAGTAACGGTATGTACAAAATCTAGTAAAACGCTATGTAAAATATAGTAATTATGAGATATATTTTTTACTATCCAAGTTTTTGATTTCTTACATGGTCAAAAAATTTACTATATTTTACATGTTACGTTACTATATTTTGTATAGAGCGTTACTAGGGGTGTAGAATAAGCTATTTTGTATATAGCCAATGAAGAAAAATGATGAAAACAGTGAAGATTTTGCAAAGTTGAAGAATTTGAACAATTGAGGATTTCAAAACTGAGGAAAAACTCAAATTGAAGATTTTCAACTTTTTATGGTGGCATGGCCCACCGTATAAGAATGATGATTTCAGACACCGCGTACAATTGTCGTAGGGTTATGAGAATCAAATTCTTCATTAATTTCTTCACACTTAGAGTGTTATTCTTCATTGATTGAAGAAAAACATTTTTCATGTGTTGCACATCTAAGTCATCAATTTTGCATAAGTGTTAGGATGAGTGTCCTTTTCAAAGAACATCCGAAGATTTTAAGATATTTAGCTCACACCGCAACTTGCTAAATCTCTTCTCTTCCAAGGGCTTTGTGAAGATATCGGCTAGCTGTTCTTCAGTCTTCACATGCTCAATAGAAATGTCGCCCTTCAACACATGATCACGAAGAAAATGATGACGAATCTGAATGTGCTTTGTCTTCGAGTGCTGAACTGGGTTGTGAGCAATCTTGATGGCACTCTCATTGTCACAGAAGAGAGGCACATTCTTCACGTTGACGCTGTAGTCCTGGAGAGTTTGCTTCATCCATAGCAATTGAGCACAGCAAGAACCAGCAGCAATGTACTCAACTTTAGCAGTAGACAGTGATACGCAGTTTTGTTTCTTCGAGGACCAACAGACCAAAGATCTTTCGAGGAAATGACATGTACCAGATGTTGACTTGCGGTCCACACGATCACCAGCATAGTCAGAGTCAAAATATCCAATGAGATCAAAAGTCGAGCCCTTGGGGTACCATAATCCAAGTGTTGGTGTGTGAGCTAGATATCGAAGAATATGCTTCACAGCCTTATGGTGTGATTCCTTCAGTGTAGCTTGAAATCGGGCACACATGCAAACACTAAGCATTATATCTGGCCTAGATGCACATAAGTACAATAAAGAACCAATCATGGAGCGGTATACCCTATGATCGAAGTCAATACCATTTTCATCAGTGCATAGATGGCCATTTATGGGCATAGGAATTTTGACGCCTTTGCAATCTTGCATGCCGAATTTCCTCAGTACATCCTTGAGGTATTTCTCTTGAGATATGAATATGCAATTGCGCTGTTGACGAATTTGAAGACCTAAGAAGAATTTCAACTCTCCCATCATAGACATTTGATATTCTTCACTCATCATAAAGGCAAATTCATCACTATAACGTTGGTCAGTACAGCCAAAGATAATGTCATCAACATATATTTGGCACACAAACAGTTCACCATCATAAGATTTAGTGAAAGGAATAGGGTCGAGTGAACCGGGTTTGAAGCCTTTCTTCATGAGGAATTCCTTCAAGGTATCATACCACGCCCGAGGGGCCTGCTTGAGGCCATAGAGGGCCTTATTGAGTCTGAAGACTTTGTTAGGATGCTTAGGATCTTCAAAACCTGGGGGTTGAGCAACATATCCTTCTTCCTCAAGCTTACCACTAAGGAATGCACTTTTCACATCCATTTGATATAAAGTGATATCATGATGGTTAGCATAAGCAAGTAATATGCGAATAGCCTCAAGTCTAGCAACAGGTGCAAAAGTTTCATCGAAATCAATTCCTTCAACCTGTGTGTAGCCTTGAGCTACGAGCCGAGCCTTATTCCTCACCACAAGGCCATTTTCATCTTGCTTGTTGCGGTAGATCCACTTTGTGCCAATGATATTGTGCTTTCGAGGATCTGGATGTTTGACCAGTTCCCAGACGTTGTTGAGCTCGAACTGATGTAATTCTTCTTGCATGGCCTGAATCCACTCAGGCTCCAGAAATGCTTCATCTACCTTAGTGGGCTCTGTGATAGAGACAAAAGCATAGTGCCCACAAAAGTTAGACAAATGTGAAGCTTTTGAGCGTGTGAGAGGACCTGGTGCTTTAATCTCATCGATGATCTTCTCCACTTGTACTTCTTTTGCAACGCGAGGATGAGCTGGTTGTCGTCGAGGAATTTGATCAGCATTTTCTTCAACACCATTTTCTTCAGCATTTTCTTCAGGTGCATTAGCTCGACGTTCTTCATGTTCTGGAATGAATTCTTCATTGATTCTTGGTAGGAATGACATCCTCGGTAGCCTTGAACTTGATAGATTCCTTAGGTGCTGGTTCATCTATCACGAAGGTAGGTTCTCTCTTTGCGAGCCATTAGTTTCATCAAACACGCATCTGGTTTCAACAACCTTGTGAAGAACGTTGTTGAAGACTACGTAGGTGTCTGAGTCCTTCCGTAACCAAGCATAAAACCTTCATGTGCTTTGCAAATTTAGCATTGTGATGAGAATCTCTAATCCAACATTTAGCACCAAAGACTTTGAAATAACTCACATTGGGTTTCTTGTCGGTGAGGAGTTCATAGGCAGTCTTCTTGAAGAATTTGTGAAGATATACCACTGATGATGTGGCACGCAGATAAATTGCCTCAATCCAGAAGTGATGAGGCGTCTTGTACTCATCAAGCATAGTGCGAGCCATCTCAACAAGAGTTCTGTTCTTGCGCTCCACGACGCCACTCTGCTGAGGAGTATAAGGAGCAGAACTCATGAATAATACCAAGTTCATCAAGATAGTCATCAAGGCCAGAATTCTTGAACTCAGTTCCATTGTCACTTCTGATGTGCTTGATCTTCACACCAAAGTTGGTTGAAGCCCTTGAGGAAAATCGTTTGAAGACTTCCTGCACTTAATGTTTGTAAGTAACAATGTGTACCCATGTGTAACGAGAGTAATCATCAACAATAACAAGACCATAAAGAGATGCATCATTAGTGACTGCTGAGTAATGATTAGGACCAAAGAGGTCCATGTGAAGCAATTCGAATGGTCGAGTAGTGGTCATGATAGTCTTCGTTGGATGCTTAGCCTTGGTCATCTTTCCAGCTTCACAGGCTTCGCATAAGTGATCCTTGAGGAATTTGACATTCTCAATGCCAATGGCATGCTTCTTCTTCGCAAGCGTGTGCAAATTCCTCATGCCTGCATGACCAAGTCGTCGATGCCATAGCCAGCCTTCTGAAGCTTTTGCAAGTAGGCACACGACTGGTTGTGGTCATGTAGAGAAATCAACAATATACAAGTCTCTTCTCCTAAAGCCTTCGAAGACTTTGGAATTGTCAGCTTCCATAACCACAACACAACGATACTTGCCAAAGACAACAACCATATCAAGATCGCAAAGCATTGAGACAGACATGAGGTTGTATCCTAAGGACTCGACAAGCATGACTTTGTCCATGTGTCGATCCTTTGTGATCGCAACCTTACCTAGACCCAATACCTTACTTTTGCCTTTGTCGTGAAGATGATATGCTTGAGATCACGATGGAGATAAGGGAGCATCAATCAATATATTCTTGTCACCAGTCATGTGATTTGTACATCCACTATCGAGGACCCACTCAGTGGCTTTGGGTTGATCATCCTGCAGATGAATTAGTGCATCTTACGAACTCATATACATCATCAGTGAAGAATATGAAATCAATTCATCAGATCAATTTCATCAAGTAATAGAACAGATAAAGCAGTATGAGGACGTGAGAAATGAAAGTTCATTTCTTCATGATTAGCCTGCGTCCTTTCAGGCACTTTTCAGGTCTCCAGCAAATTCTTCAGACGTTTGAGCACGTCTGGAGACCTGACCCTGCAGAAGAGATTAGTTCTTTTTCTTCACCACCCACATCTGAAGGGGTGGAAAAGAGTTCATCACTCTGCGAGCTCCATATGAGAAAGGTGGCATAGAAGCCAATCCATTTCGTTTCACATGAGAGGAGTTAGGGTAAGCATATGAATAAGCAGAGAAATTCTTCGAGGACTTATGAACATAATGATTAGAAGAATAATTCTCATATTCATAGCCCTTAGCTCTTCCCTGCGAAACAGAGTTGTTAGCACGATGATATTCATATGAGGACTTTGATCCTTTTGAGGAATTTTATCCATATGAGGAATTTGGTCCGTATGAGGACTTGGATCCATATGAAGAATTTGGTCCATATGAAGAATTTGATCTGGGGTTCCTATTCCTCACAGGTGGTGTCATGAGGACATTCACCTGAAGACTTTGAAGGCACCTTTGGGAACCCAGATTTTCTTCATAGGGGAACCGTTCCTGCAGTTAGTGCCAACATATCTAGCAAATACTTCACCATTCTGATTTTTGAACAGTTTATAGTTGGAGTCAAATGACTCATCAGAAGAATGAGGAGATTCACATGTAAAGCCAGATAGATTAGATGGATCAACTGGAGGTCCCTTTGCAGCAACCCATGAGGTTTTGGGGTACTGCTCAGGCTTCCAATATGTACCATCAAGATTGAGTTTCCTCTCAAAGGCAATGCCCTCTTTCCTAGGGTTCTGTTGAGGATCTGCTTTTAAGCACATCACAAAGAGTCTGATGCCCTTTGAGGCTTTTGTACATGCCTGTCATGTAAAATTCCTTCAGCCCTGCATCGTCAGTGATACTAGCAATGTCCTCAGATGAGGAATTAGTGATAGCAGAGGCAGGTGAAGAATTTGTAACATTAGAAGCATTTGAACATTCAGGTGAAGAATTAGCAGATTCACGTTCAATGCATTTCAAACATGGAGGAACAAATTCTTCCCGAGCAGCACTGATTTGTTGAGCATGTAATGAATCGCGCTCCTTCTGAAGATCTTCATAACTCACTCTTAGCTTCTCAAGATCTTGCTTTCTTTGAAGAAATTCATAAGAAAGCTTCTCATGATCAGATAAGAGAGTGTTATGATGACCTTGAAGGTTGTCAAACCTGGTCTGAAGTCTCTGAAGATTTTCAGTCAAGGTTTTAGTGTGATCCATTTCTTCACCCAACATATCATCACTTTTGTCTAGCATGTTTTGAACCTTTTCAAAAGCCCTTTGTTGTTTCACAGCAATCTTAGCAAGTTTAGAGTAGCTGGGCTTAAGATTTTCATCAGATTCATTCTCACTTGATTCAGAGGAGGTGTATTTGAGTACCTTGGCACCCTTTGCCATGAAGCAATAGGTGGGAGCGTAGTCATCATTGCCTTCATCAGCCTTGTTGGTAAGGTCATTTTCTTCAGTGTTGAAGATAGACTTGTCGATTTAATGCAATGGCGAGGATAGGCTTGCCACACCGGATTCAGACTCCTCAGATGCCTCCTCTTCCTCATTTTCTTCAGATTCAGCCTCAGAGTCCATTTCCTTGCCAATGAATGCCCGAGCCTTCTTGGAGCTGCTCTTCTTGTGAGATGAAGACTTTGAGGATTTTGATGATGAAGATTTTGAGGATTTCTTCTTTTTCTTCGCATCATCAGAACTGTAATCCTTGTATTTCTTCTTCTTTGATTCCTTTTCCCACTGAGGACAATCTTGAATGTAGTGTCCAGGTTTCTTGCATTTGTGACAAAGCCTCTTCTTGTAGTCACTGGATGAGGAATCATTGCTCCTTGAGGGTCTTCCAAAGTGACCACATCTTTAGAACTTCTGGAATTTCTTCACGAGTAGTGCTAGTTCATGGCTCAGTTCTTCAGGATCACCAAGGCTGCTGCCAGAGTCTTCATCTTCAGACTCAGAAACTACCTTGGCCTTCAGTGCACGTGATCTGCTATAGCTCGAACCATAGAGATCTCTCTTTTCAGCAAGCTGGAACTCATGAGTATTTAGCCTCTCGAGGATATCAGCGGGATCAAGTGACTTGTAATCAGGTCATTCTTGTATCAACAATGCCAGAGTATGAAATGAGGAATCAAGCGATCTCAACAATTTCTTCACCACCTCATGGTCGGTGATGTCAGTGGCACAAAGCGCTTGAAGCTCATTTGAGATGTCAGTGAGATGTCGAGTCTTTTGAAGCGGTTGAAGAGATTGCGAAGAACATCAACTCGAGAGTCATGCTGAGTTGAAACTCCTTCATTTACTTTGGACAGCCTATCCCAGATAAGCTTAGCAGTTTCCAAAGCACTCACTCTTCCATACTGTCCTTTGCTCAGATGGCCACATATGATATTCTTCGCTTGAGAATCGAGTTGCTTGAATCTCTTCACATCGGTAGCGTTTAGTGAGGGTGAGACAGAGGGAACACCATTTTCCACAACATACCAGAGATCGTTATCAGCCTCGAGATGCATTCGCATCTTATTCTTCCAGTAGGGGTATTCTGTCCCATCGAAGGTAGCACAGCCAGCAGAAACCTTGATCATACCTGCGGTCGACATAACTAAAACTCCAGGCGGTTAAACCAAAATCACACAGAACAAGGGAGTACCTTGCTCTGATACCAATTGAAAGTGCGTTATATCGACTAGAGGGGGTGAACAGGCGTTTTATGAATTCTTCACTGAGGAATTTGCCAGTGAGGAGATTCCTTAGCGAAGAACTACTTGCAGCGCAATAAGTACTCAAAAGTAAACACAACAGAATACAAGCATAGTCATCATGATGAAATGAAGACAAGCACAGAGTACAGAAAGCGTAATCACAGGATAACACGGGATGAAGACAAACAGACTGAAGAAATTGAACTGAGGAAATTGAGAAAGTCTTCAGTCAAAGTCTTCAAACACCGATATGAACAAGCGCACAACACAGTTATGAGGAAATGAAAGAGTTGAGGAAATAGAACCAGTTTGCGTGGTGAGGACAATGATTTGGTAGACCAGTTCCAACTGCTGTCTCAGTTGTACATCTAGTTGGAGCGGCTAGGTATTTAAACCTGAGGACACACATTCCCGGACACATAGTCCTCACCGTATTCTCCTTGAGCTAAGGTCACACAGACCTCGCCCAATCACTCGTGGTAAGTCTTCAGGTGACTTCCGAACCTTCACAAACTCGGTCACTCGGCGATCCACAATTCCTCCTTGATGCTCTAGACCATGACGCCTAACCGTCTGGAAGAATCATAGTCTTCAAAGGTAACAAGCGTCGGATCCACGCAGGATCAATATCTTCAGTGATGCTCAATCACTTTGGGTTTGTAGGTGTTTGGGTTTGGGTTTTCCTCACTTGATGATTTTCGCTCAAAGTCCTCGGAGGATGGGATGCTCTCAAATGACAAGTGTCAGTTTCTCTCGGAGCAGCCAACCAGCTAGTGGTTGTAGGGGCAGCTATTTATAGCCTAGGGAGCAGCCTGACATGACAAGACATAAATGCCCTTCAATGATATGACCGTTAGGTGGATACGATATTTTGGGACAGCTGGCGCGTAGCACAACAACGGTTAGAAATTTGAGGCTCAAATTCCTCAGGGCTATCATGTTCCTCACTGTGTAGGCAATCCGCACTGGCGAATTCCTAACTCCTCAGTCAGAACAAATTCTCGTGACTAGAAGAACTTCGTCTCATCATCAAGAAATTGACTGAATCGTATGAGATTTCAATGACTTCACTCAAGGGATTGGAAGGTGTAGGATTTGAGTTGAGCATCACATGGAAATTTTTCCTTAGTATTTCCTCGACCCCTTTAACAAAGACAAAGTTTCCTATGACTCAATAAAGAGAAAAAGAAACTACGAAAACAAAAGTCTTCACGCTTCATGTTCCTCGAATGGATACCTAGTCTTCAAGGTCACACCAATTTCTTCACTTTCAAAGTCTTCAGAAAGTCTTCAGAAATCCAAAGTCTTCAGTCGAAGAACTTCATTTTTAGAGGTCGACTTTCTCTGTAAATATCAAACTCCTCGTAGACTTATAGATCTGTGTACACTCATAAACACATTAGTTCCTTAACTTATAAGTCTTCAATACACCAAAATCACTAAGGGGCACTAGATGCACTTACAGGTGTTGATGTAGAAGCCCTCCGTGATCGATGCCCCCTCCGGCGGAGCTCCGGAACATGCCCCAAGATGGGATCTCGTGGGTACAGAAGGTTGCGGCGGTGAAATTAGGTTTTTGGCTCCGTATCTGATTGTTTGGGGGTACGTAGGTATATATAGGAGGAAGAAGTACGTCGGTGGAGCAGCAGGGGGCCCACGAGGGTGAAGGGCGCGCCCTAGGGGGCTAGGCGCGCCCCCTACCTCGTGGCTTCCCTGTTGGTTGCTTGACGTAGGGTCCAAGTTTCCTGGATCATGTTCGCTCCAAAATCACGTTCGAAGGTTTCATTCCGTTTGGACTCGGTTGATATTCTTTTTCTGCGAAACTCAAATAGGCAAAAGCAGCAATTACGGCTGGGCTCCGGTTAATAGGTTAGTCCCAAAATAATATAAAAGTGAATAATAAATCCCAATAATGTCCAAAACAGAAGATAATATAGCATGGAGCAATCAAAAATTATAGATACGTTGGAGACGTATTAGTAAGAGAGAGGTTACACCGCTGCATAGAGGGGGGAAGAGTTGGTGATGATGGCAGTGAAGTTGTTGGTGAAGATTGCGGTGATGATGATGGCCACGACAGCGCTCCGCGCCACCGGAAGAGAAGGGGAGAGGGGCCCTTCGTCTTCTTCTTCCTTGACCTCCTCCTAGATGGGAGAAGGGTTTCCCCTCCGGTCCTTGGCCTCCATGGCGTGGGAGGGGCGAGAGCCCCTCCGAGATTGGATCTGTCTCTCTGTCTCTCTCTGTTTCTGCGTTCTCGTGTCGCGCCCTTTCACCGTTTCGTATATATATGGAGATCCATAACTCCGATTGGACTGAAACCTTCGCCGTGATTTTTTTTTACCAAAAATTAGCTTTCTTGCGGCTGAAGAAGGGAATCAACCGCCTTACGGGTGGCCCACGAGGGTCAGGGGCGTGCCCAGGGGAGGCAGGGGCGCCCCCTGCCTCGTGGCCACCTCAGGCATCGTCTCACGTGGATTTTTCTTCTGGAATTTTCGAAATATTCCAAAAATAAGCTCCGTTCATTTTTATCCCGTTTGGATTCCGTGTGATATGGATATTCTGCGAAACATAAAACATGAAACAAACAGGAACTGGCACTGGGCACTGGATCAATATGTTAGTCCCAAAATTAGTATAAAAAGTTGCCAAAAAGTATACGAAAGTTGAATAATATTGGCATGGAACAATCAAAAATTAAAGATACGACGGAGACGTATCAGCATCCCCAAGCTTAATTCATGCTCGTCCTCGAGTAGGTAAATGCTAAAAAAAAGATAATTTTTGATGTGGAATGCTACCTAGCATAATCTTGATCATATGTCTAATCATGGCATGAATATTAAGACACGAGTGATTCAAAGCAATAGTCTATCCTTTGACATAAAAACAATAATACTTCAAGCATACCAACCAAGCAATTATGTCTTATTGAAATAACATAGCCAAAGAAAGCTCATCCCTACAAAATCATATAGTCTGGCTATGCTCCATCTTCACCACACAAAATATTCACATCATGCACAACCTCGATGACAAGCCAAGCAATTGTTTCATACTTTTGACGTTTCTCAAACCTTTTCAACTTTCACGCAATACATGAGCGTGAGCCATGGACATAGCACTATAGGTGGAATAGAATATGATGATGGGGGTTATGTGGAGAAGACAAAAAAGGAGAAAGTCTCACATCGACGCGGCTAATCAACGGGCTATGGAGATGCCCATCAATTGATGTCAATGTGAGGAGTAGGGATTGCCATGCAACAGATGCACTAGAGCTATAAGTGTATGAAAGCTCAAACTGAAACTAAGTGGGTGTGCATCCAACTTGCTTGCTCATGAAGACCTAGGGCATTTGAGGAAGCCCATCGTTGGAATATACAAGCCAAGTTCTATAATGAAAATTCCCACTAGTATATGAAAGTGATAACTCAAGAGACTTTCTATATGAAGAACATGGTGCTACTTTGAAGCACAAGTGTGGTAAAAGGATAGTAACATTGTCCCTTCTCTCTTTTTCTCTCTCTTTTTTTCTTTTTTTTGGGCCTTCTCTTTTTTCCGTACGGAGTCTCATCCCGACTTGTGGGGGAATCATAGTCTCCATCATCCTTTCCTCACTGGGGCAATGCTCTAATAATGATGATCATCACACTTTTATTTACTTACAACTTGATATCTAGAACAAAGATATGACTCTATATGAATGCCTCCGGCAGTGTACCGGGATGTGCAATGATCTAGCGTAGCAATGACATCAAAAAACGGACAAGCCATGAAAACATCATGTTAGCTATCTTACGATCATGCAAAGCAATATGACAATAAATGCTCAAGTCATGTATATGATGATGATGGAAGTTGCATGGAAATATATCTCGGAATGGCTATGGAAATGCCATAATAGGTAGGTATGGTGGCTGTTTTGAGGAAGATATAAGGAGGTTTATGTGTGATAGAGCGTATCGTATCACGGGGTTTGGATGGACCGGCGAAGTTTGCACCAACTCTCGAGGTGAGAAAGGGCAATGCACGGTACCGAAGAGGCTAGCAATGATGGAAGGGTGAGAGTGTGTAGAATCCATGGACTCAACATTAGTCATAAAGAACTCACATACTTATTGCAAAAGTCTATTAGCTATCGAAACAAAGTACTACACGCCTGCTCCTAGGGGGATAGATTGGTAGGAAAATACCATCACTCGTCCCCGACCGCCACTCATAAGGAAGACAATCAATAAACACCTCATGCTCCAACTTCGTTACATAACGGTTCACCATACGTGCATGCTACGGGACTTGCCAACCTCAACACAAGTATTTCTCAACTTCACAATTAATCAACTAGCACGACTCTAATATCACCACCTTTATATCGCAAAACTATTGCAAGGAATCAAACATATCATATTCAGTGATCTACAAGTTTTATGTAGGGTTTTATGACTAACCATGTGAATGACCAATTCCTGTCATCTCTCTAAATAGATATAAGTGAAGCACGAGAGTTTAATTCTTTCTACAAAAGATATGTCCACGCTCTAACAAATATAAGTGAAGCAAAAGAGCATTCTATAAATGACGGTTGTCTATGTAAAGAGAAACAGGCAACCCAAGCTTCAAATGATATAAGTGAAGCACATGAAGCATTCTATAAAGCCATACTCAAAAGATATAAGTGAAGTGCAATGACCATTCTATAAATCAACCAAGGACTATCTCATACCAGCATGGTGCATAAAAGAAAAGTGAAAACTAAATGCAAAAGACGCTCCAAGATTTGCACATATCGCATGAACGAAATGAATCCGAAAACATACCGATACTTGTTGAAGAAAGAGGGGATGCCTTCCAGGGCATCCCCAAGCTTAGACGCTTGAGTCTCCTTGAATATTCACTTGGGGTGCCTTGCGCATCCCCAAGCTTGAGCTCTTGCCTCTCTTCCTTCTTCTCACATCGAGACCTTCTCGATCATCGAACACTTCGTCCACACAAAACTTCAACAGAAAACTCGGTAAGATCCGTTAGTATAATAAAGCAAATCACTACTCTAAGTACTGTTGCAAAAAAATTCATATTTTGTTTTTGCATTGTGTCTACTGTAATATAGCTTTTTCATGGCTTAATCCGCTGATATAAATCGATAGTTTCATCAAAACAAGCAAACTATGCATCAAAAACAGAATCTGTCTAAAATAGAACAGTCTGTAATAATCTGAACATTCACCATACCTCTGGTACTTAAAAAATTCTTCCAAAATTAGGAAAAAAAATTATATAAAGACAGTGAAAAAAGAATCAGAACCTTTTGACGTTCCAGTAAAAAAATTAGAAATCGCGCACTACATCCAAAGTTTCTGTCCTGCACCGCACAAACCAACAAGCATTGTAAACATCCTAAAGGCAAGCCTTGGCACGTTATTTTTATAATACAATGGAATTGTACAAGGGGATAATTATTTTTGTTGAAAATTTTCTGTAATCAAGATTCACAAAGTTTCCGTGAGCATGAACAAAGTTCAAGGCTAGCTCCCACTTCAACAATGCTCGTCTTTCTCACTTTCGCTTTTCTTTTTGAAAAAGTTTTGGGTTCCCCTCTTTATTTTTGTTTTTTATAAACTATATGAAAGCACTCAACATAAATAAATTACTCTCTAAAACTTCCGGGTTGTCTCCCTGGCAGCGCTTTCTTTAAAGCCATTAAGCTAGGCATATAGTGCTCAAGTAGTGAATCCACCCGGATCCCAAGGTATATCAAAGCCAATTTTAATTAGCAATGATTTGTAATTTAGTAGTGAGCACAAAGTAACATATATCATGTAATGAAGAAGTCTAACTCTCTTCCTATGCATTGGCATGTCATAAAAGAACAATTCATGCACACATAGTAAAGGCCAATGCATAGTATAAACAGTTTCTTGCAATTTTATCGTGTGGGAAACATAGAGAGGTGGAGATATAGTTCCTCTCTCATAATAATTGCAAGTAGGAGCAGCAAGCACATGCATATTATATCTATCAAAATCATCATGTGCAGCGGTAAAAGGCAACCCATCAATATAATCCTTAATAAGAGCAAGCTTCTCCGATATAGTGTAGTCGGGAGAATTCAAAAAGATAATAGGACTATCATGCGTGGGTGCAATAGCAACAATTTCATTTTTAACATAAGGAACTATAGAAAGTTCATCTCCATAAGCATAATTCATATTGGCATCTTGGCCACAAGCATAGCAAGCATCATCAAAAAGGGATATTTCAAGAGAATCAACGGGATCATAACAATCATCATAGCAATCATCCTTCGGTAAGCATGAAGGGAATTAAACAATGTATGAGTTGAAGAGTTACTCTCATTAGAAGGTGGGCACGGGTGATCAATCCGCTCTTCCTCCTTTTGTTCTTCGCTCTCCTCCTCATCTTTTTCATCCAATGAGCTCATAGTTTCATCAACTTCTTCTTCCGTAGATTCCTGCAAAATATTAGTCTCTTCTTGGACAGCGGAGACTTTCTCAATAAGTGCATTAATATCGGAATTATATTCATAATTCTCATAGCAATATTTGAGATAGCTAAATTTTCAGGTCTATAAACTGAATCATCAAAATCTTCAAACTCTTTAAACATAGATTCAATTTCATAGGCACCCATAAAAGCAACAAATTCTTCTATTTGTTCCACATCATAATAATCATATATACCATTAGCATAAGAAGCTAAGGTTTTATTATCACTAAATTTGCATGAAAAGGGAAGTTGTGGAGCCTTCATCCTAGAGCAACAAGTATAATCATATCTCAAGCATAGTTGCCTAGCATACTAATACAACATACTAATTTGATCCCATAATAGTTTCCCTTTTTGTGTCAAGCGATAATCCCTAAAGTATTCACGTTGATCCAACGTTACTCCCATAACATAGTTGAATAGGGTTTTCTCAGGATTATTAAAGTAGTACATAATATCTTTCACATAACCAGCATCGAGGGTTTTAGGAGGTTCCCCATCTCCATGAGCAGCAAGTACACCTAATTTTTTTGGTATTTCGTGTTCCATATCCATAACTAAAGATAGAGAACAACTAAGAACAGCAAATAAAAATTACTTAGTGATAAAGCAAACAAGCACACACGAGAATATTTACCCCACGTTATTGCTCCCGGGCAACGGCGCCAGAAAAAGGTCTTGATAACCCACAAGTATAGCGGATCAATTGTAGCCTCTTTCGATAAGTAAGAGTGTCTAACCCAACGAAGAGCTAAAGGTAGAACAAATATTCCCTCAAGTTCTATCGACCACCAATACAACTCTACGCACGCTTGACGTTCGCTTTACCGGAAACAAGTATCAAACTAGAAATACTTTGTAGGTGTTTTCGGGTAAGCTTGCAAGAAAGTAAAGAGCACGTAAATAAAGACTAGGGGCTGTTTAGATAAAGACACAACTAAATTAGTTTTAGTAGAGAGCTTTTTGTCACGAGAAAGTTATTTGTCCCTAAGCAATCGATAACTAGACCAGTAATCATTATTGCAATCTTATTTGAGGGAGAGGCATAAGCTAACATACTTTCTCTACTTGGATCATATGCACTTATGATTGGAACTCTAGCAAGCATCTGCAACTACTAAAGATCATTAAGGTAAAACCCAACCATAGCATTAAAGCATCAAGTCCCTTTATCCCATACATAAACAACCTACTTACTCGGGTATGTGCTTCACACCACGCCACCCACCATAAGCAAATCATGAACATATTGCAAACCATACAGCGGGAATCCCTCACGCTTGCGCGACACGGAGAGCACCATAGGACAACACCAATAATAAAACATGCAACTCAAACCAATCTTGATCATCAAATAGCCCATAGGACAAAACAGATCTACTCAAACATCATAGGATAGCCATACATCATTGGGAAATAATATATAGCGTTGATCACCATGTTTAAGTAGAGATTACAACGGGTAAGAGAGAGGTTACACCGCTGCATAGAGGGGGGAAGAGTTGGTGATGATGGCGGTGAAGTTGTTGGTGAAGATTGCGGTGATGATGATGGCCACGACAGCGTTCCGGCGCCACCGGAAGAGAAGGGGAGAGGGGGCCCCTTCGTCTTATTCTTCGTTGACCTCCTCCCTAGATGGGAGAAGGGTTTCCCCTCTGGTCCTTGGCCTCCATGGCGTGGGAGGGGTGAGAGCCCCTCCGAGATTGGATCTGTCTCTCTGTCGCTCTCTGTTTCTGCGTTCTCGTGTGGCGCCCTTTCACCGTTTCGTATATATATGGAGATCCGTAACTCCGATTGGACTGAAACCTTTGCCGTGATTTTTTACCAAAAATTAACTTTCTTGCGGCCAAAGAAGGGCATCAACCGCCTTACGGGTGGCCCACGAGGGTCAGGGGCGCGCCCAGGGGAGGCAGGGGCGCCCCTTGCCTCGTGGCCACCTCGGGCACCGTCTTGCGTGGACTTTTCTTGCGGAATTTTTCAAATATTCCAAAAATAAGCTCCGTCCGTTTTTATCCCGTTTGAATTCCGTTTAATATGGATATTCTGCGAAACATAAAACATGCAACAAACAGGCGGCACTGGCAATCGGATCAATATGTTAGTCCCAAAAATAGTATAGAAAAGTTGCCAAAAAGTATATGAAAGTTGAATAATATTGGCATGGAACAATAAAAAATTATATATACGACGGAGACGTATCAATAGCATTTGGTGTTGTTGCAAGTTTACTTATAACAGAAGGTGAATCTAAAGCAGAGCTAGATGGCAGTTACTTACCTCCCCTCGTCTTAGAGGGATAAATCTTAGTCTTAGCATCCTTCAGATTCTTCATGGTGATAAATTGATAATAATCCCAAGTGACTCAACAAATATAGCTATGCTCCCCGGCAACGGCGCCATAAAAGGTCTTGATAACCCACAAGTATATGGGATCACAACAGTTTTCGTGGTTAGAGTATTCAACCCAAATTTTTAGATTCGACACAAGGGGAGCCAAAAAATACTTGCAAGTATTAGCAGCAGAGTTGTCAATTCAACCACACCTGGAGATTAATTATCTGCAACAACGTGATCAGTAGCAAAGTAATATGATAGTTTTGATAATAATAGCGACAGCAATAGTAACGGTAATAGTGATATCAGTAGTTTTGTAGCAAGTGCAACAGTAACGATAGCAGTAGTTACTTAGCAAGAACAATATAAGAGAAATTCATAGGCATTGGATCCGTAATTTGTTGGAGGATATTCATCATGTGATAGTCATAACCTAGGGCGATACGGCACTAGCTCCAGTTTATAAATATAATGTAGGCATGTATTCCGTAAATAGTCATACATGCTTATGGAAAGAACTTGCATGGCATCTTTTGTCCTACCCTCCCGTGGCAGCGGGGTCCAATTGGAAACTAAGGGATATTAAGGCCTCTTTTTACAACCGGAACAAAGCATTAACACACAGTGAATACATGAACACTCCTCAAACTACGGTCATCACCGGGAGTGGTCCCGACTATTGTCACTCCGGGGTTGCCGGATTATAACATGTAGTAGGTGACTATAACCTGCAAGATCGGATCTAGAACATAGATATAATGATGATAATATAAACGGTTCAGATCTGAAATCATGGCACCCGGGCCCAAAGTGACAAGCATTAAGCATGGCAAAGTCATAACAATATCAATCTCAGAACATAGTGGATACTAGGGATCAGGCCCTAACAAAACTAACTAGATTACATGATGAATCTCATCCAACTCCTCACCGATCAGCGAGCC
Source organism: Aegilops longissima (assembly GCA_021605205.1). Taxonomy (NCBI): domain Eukaryota; kingdom Viridiplantae; phylum Streptophyta; class Magnoliopsida; order Poales; family Poaceae; genus Aegilops; species Aegilops longissima. Next base: position 617,541,707 of record CM038680.1, read on the forward strand.
TACGAAGGAATTACTCACTCCCGGTGGGGAGCATCATGGAATTGGTGATGGAGAAGGGTTGGCGACGACGAAGATCGAAGAACCCCCTCTCTGGAGCCCCAAACGTACTCCAGATATGGCCTCCCGATGAAGAACAGGAGGTGACGGCAGCTCCGTCTCGTGGAACGCGATAATTCTTTCTCCTCGATTTTTTCTGGAAAAATGTGATTTTATAGCGTCGGTTTCAGGGTCTGCGGGGTCCCCACCTGGGCGCGCCTGGGGGTGGGGGCAGGCGTGCCCTGGTGGGTTGTGCCCACCCAGGTGCCCCCCTCCGATGGATCTTGGCTTCAGAAATTCTCTTTTATTGTGTAAAATATCCTCGCAAAGTTTCGTTCCATTCCGAGAACTTTTATTTCTGCACGAAAACAACACCATGGTAGTTCTGATAAAAACAACGTCAGTCCGGGGTTAGTTTCATTCAAATCATGCAAATTAGAGTCCAAAACAAGAGGAAAAGCGTTAGGAAAAGTAGTGAGACGTATCAGGGACTCCTGACGGTGCACTAAGAACGGGGGCCTTTAGTACCCCGGACTTATGCACGACAATGAAAGCACACCCGGCAAGGGGGCTTGCTGGAAACCAGCCTGAGATCAAGGCCGACAAGCTATAAAGCAAATTTCCAAATCAAAGAAGCAACACTTTGAGAAATCAAGAAGAGCATCAAGAAGACCAAGATTAAAAAATGGAACACTCAAAACAGCCCTTGCCGACAAGGCCGAGCCGGCAAGGCGAAGGCCCGGCAAGCTCCGTGGCTAGCAGGCCCCCGCCAACTGCTAGCGCTCCACCTCACCAAACAGTTGTCGCTGCTCAGTGAGGTGTTGATCCTGCGGGCGGTTAGGTGGAGCTTACCGGACACGTGTCAGCATGCCGGAAGGATTATCACCTTTGTTGACACCCGTCCAAATGGCGTATCAAGATAATAGGAGTTAGATAGGTAAGTGGTGCAATATCCTTGCTGCGGCTTCTCCTCCTCATGACACCTAACTATGCATTTAATGCTTCTTGTCCTAACTAGCAGAGTTAGGTATGATAGCATTGTTTGCTATCTAATCATTATGTAATTACTTTTTTGCCTCAGTGGTAACCCATTTGAGCTATAAAAGGAGGGCCATGGCAATCTTTACAAGGGTTCGAACCCATTCAAACCCAAAGCACATTTGCTCGTGTAGCTGCCTTCTCCTAGCACCTTGCCGGGGAAGAGCGCTCCGTGTACTTGTGCTTCACACATTCTTAATACACCAAAGCAGGAGCGGGGTGTTACACCTCAAAGGTGGCCCGAACCTGGGCAAAATCATTACGCCTTCTGCTCTACCTGCTCTTTGCGTTTTGTGCATTCCCCTCGCCGAACCACAAAGGGGCTAGATCACCCCATAGATAGTCGATCCACACCGACATAAGGGCAAGGTATGTGTGTGTTCATAAGATAAATGTATGTGCGTCGTGTATGTAAGCCCCTGCTTCTGTACTGTGTTTATATGAGAGAAAATTGCTCTGCCATGATTTTTTGCCTTTCGCCCCTTTCATAGTCTGGATTCGTTAGAGAGGCACCCCTTGCAGTCGTTCGATGCTTTCGAGAGAGGAAAGTGACTCGAGCAAGAAGCGGACAAAAATTTCTCGGAGATGGCGACTGCAGCTGGGTCAAAGCAAAAGATGGCAGTATGCCCAGCAGTAGTGACTGCCGCTAGGAATGAGTACCATGGTCATCTTTAGCGACCGCGTCAAATCATTGGAGCTCATTGCATCGATGGCTGGCCGTGCTCCGGAATGGGTTCGTTGGAGGAGGAGGAGGGGGGGGGGGGGGGGCAATTCACTACAATCTGATGGGGAATGACAGTTTATATTGCCGCGAGCATGTCAATTTCCTTCAGCCGCATGGCAAATCTTTGTCATGCTCATTTGTTTGCCAAAATTTGCCATGTTTGCTCAAGAAAATAGCCATGCTGACTACAACGCAATTTATCATCTCAAGCGTTAGATTTGTCATGCTCAAAAATCTGACGTCAAATTTTTAACATTTCGGTTGGTTTTTTTTTTTTGTTCATCTCCTCGAAGCGTATCTATTCACAAGCAAACACATCGATCCATCGCGTGAACCATCCGACAACTGCATGAGATAGAGCAGCAGGCACGGGTATTTTTATCTGATTGATCGGAGCAAGTGTTGTATGCAGGCAATTAAAAGTTTAAAACTCCGCAGGCGATACTTGGAGGCAAGTGGACTGATCGGAAGCAATTGGTTAACCTCAACTCTCCTCTCTCATGCACGGGGCCTCCATCTTCTGAATTAAAATTGCACTCATCGCCATCCATCTACCTCCCAACCGATTGAAAATTATCACAAGTAGTACTCCGGAACACGAGCCCATGTCAGTTCGTCGGGACACGGAAGAGCGGCGTGCGCGCCCACGTGCCCTCGCGCAATCGTCGGATCGATGCCAGCCCGCACCACTCGCGTCTTCCGAGCAGGTCGCCGTGCACGTCGTCATGCGCCCCTCAGGCCTTTCTGAGTGCTTCACGGTGGACAGGTGCTAAGCATATCACATAAATAAAAAAAATAACATGGCATAACAATTAAGGAGGAGAGAGAGGACTTTGATGACTTCGGAAAGAACCAATATCAAGCACGTGAACTTAGGCAAATCACTTAAATGAAATAACTTGACCAATGCATGAAAGACTTTAGATGACAACTCATTAAATAAAGTATGCTTAGCAACAACAATTAAGCACCTATGCATTAGGGAGTTAAGTTACTAAGGTATTTAATGCACCTAGCACCCATCTAAGCACTTTTGCGTTGGAAGAGGTCTTACCGTGCATAAATACTGCATCTTCTCGCCCACCCATGCCCATCTCATCCGGTGCTATCTGCAGTCACTTTTTAGCCAAGTGAAGTAAAGTTGCTGGCAGCAGCCATGGGTAAGGGCAGCGCTGTGTGTTGTCTCCTGCTCGCCGGGCTTCTGCTGGCCGTGACGCCGGCGGAGATGCAGTCCACACAAGAAGTCTGCTTTGATAAATGCATCGAGTCACGCGAGCCCGACTTCATTTGCGCTGCAATCTGCGGGCGCGCGCTCCAGCTCCAGCGTGGCGGCACCGGCGCCGGCGCCGGCGTCTGGGAGAAGGCGGCGGGAGAAATCCTTCCGGTGGGGGAGAGCGGCGCCGGAGACAACTTCCGTGTATCGGACTGCCCGGCCCACTGCCGGAAGCGCGGAGGCCATGCCGGAGAGAGGCAACTGTGCATGGTCACCTGCCAGTGGAAGCTCCGCCGCGCCTTGACGGCGGTGAAGGTGGAGGCCGGACGAGAACTGAAGCAAGACGAAAGCTGCCTTCAAATATGCATGGATTCAGGAACGTCCTTCATCGACTGCTACGTACTTTACTGCTGAGAGATGCTATAACACGACAGTCTCCAGACGATTTTCGGACGACGCATCTCATCAAGCCGTTCGTGGGAACTGTCGTCCATGTACTTTTCTTCTGCTAGTAGTACCTGTAGTGTGTGTGTTGTTTGCATGCTAGCTGATGTTGACGTGCGTCAGTGTCTATTTAGATCTAGGGTACACCGGTCTCCAGCCATGGCACGATTTTTTTTTATCTTTGTAACAACAGTTCTGTTGCGTGAAATAAATGTCGATTTGCTAAATCGTAGGCGAGTATAATACATATTGTCACAATACAATAATATAATCTTGAGAATTTGTGTGCAGAACCCCGCCATAGTTTTGCTACATCTCAGTCGACTGAGGCTTGGCTAAGTCTCAGTCGATGTAATATTTGTGAGATTATACATCAAGAGATGTGCAATTTTTTCTCTAATTTTCTTTCTTTCTTTGTTTCTTACAGTTTACGTTATTTGACTGCCGTCACCTGTTGCAAACTCCTGGACATGCAACCCCTTTGAAAATACAAAATACTTTGTACTATGAACTTGCCACTAGTTATCTAACAAGTTAATGTTATTTTGGGACTATTTGTTGAGATTATGATAATATTTAGATCAAGCTCAATCTGTAGTGTTACTCTGTCCCGTGTAATCCTCCACCCCCCTCGCTTATTCCTGACATGGAGTAGTATTAATGAAAGATACACAAGCTCTTACGTACTCATGAAAAACTATTAATCTTAGAATCGGTCTAATAAATTTGGAATGCAAAATCACACAACTAAATCAATATTGTGACAACCTTGCTTCCTGCGTAGCAGCAATGCCCATTGGCCATTGCACTTGTCCCTAAAAAAAATGCCCATTGCGCTTGGCTCTTCGTGATCGTGTGGTTAATTAGCGCTACAAAAACAAGCTCTCCCCTCATCTCTTGACCTGTGGCCATGAGGGGTCATCAATTTTTTTTTCTAGAATACGATGGGTCATCAATTTTCACCATCCATGGACCATGGCTGATGGCTCCCTCTTCCCCGTGGACGCTCTCCTTATATGTCTCGGCTCCATCTCTAAGATCCTCCTCCTCCTCCTCCCGTCACTATGGCTAGCTGCTGGTGCTCGCCTCGGCTCCATAAGCCCAACAGCGGCACAACGCAATCGCGGTTGAGTACTACTACTTCCGTTCTGATTTATTAGTTTTTTTTAATTTTGTGCCAGATTTTAATCTTAAATTTAACTAAAAAATATTAATGCATGTCAAAATCGAATTGACGAACATACATATCGATCCACTGCGTAGAACCCACCCGACAATGGCATGCAAGCGGGAGCAGACGCCCTTTCTTTATCCGGTCGATGCATGGAAGCAATTGTATGTAAACACCACACGCACTACTGACCACACGTATTAAGTACTCGAGACAAGTGGACTGAGTTGAAACCTCGATTCAACCTCTCATGCACGGGGAAGTGGCACGCACAGTCCTCCATCTTCTGAATGGAGACCCCATCCATATCTGCCTCCCAAACGGTTGAAAAATATTACCACCAGTGGTACTCCGGAACACGAGCTTACGTCAACTCGTCCTGGCACGGACGCCGTGCGCGCCAACGCGCCCTCGCGCAATCGTCGGATCGATTGCCAGGCCGAGCCTCTCGCGTCTTCCGCGCAGGTCGCCATGCACGCCGTTATGCCCCCCTCGCCGTGCATAAATACCGCGTCTTCTCCCCCGTCCATGTCCATCTCATCCCGCGGTAGCCTTTTGTAGCCAAGTACTCCAGCAAGTAGTATAGTCAGCTGGCAGGAAGCAGCAACCATGGGTTCCAAGCGTGATGGTAGCGCTCTGTGGTGCCTCCTGCTCGCCGGGCTTCTACTGCTGGCCGTGACGGCGATGAAGGTGGAGGCAGGACGAGACTGCATTGACAGATGCGTTAAGGGAGGTGGGGACGCCTACGCGTGCTCTTTGGTCTACATTTGGAATAACCGGCGTGACGGCGCTGGCGCCGGCAGCTGGGCGACGATGCGGGGAGAAATCCTTCCGTTGGAACTGAAGGGAGAGAGAGAAGACTGCATCCAAAGATGCATGCATTTAGGAGGGGACTTCTTTGAGTGCTTGTTTTCTGTGTGCTGAGAGCCTGCGAGTAGTGTTTGTGTGGTTTGCATGCTACAGCTAGTGTTTGACGTGCGTGAGTGCGTGCGTGCAGTGGCGGAAGTAGCATCAGATAACGCCTAGGGCTAAATTAGCTTGAGTGATGCACTTCAGTGATTTTGTATATTTTATAAGAAGGAACTACATAGGCAAATGTTGCTAGGCCTAGGGCTATAGCCCCAACTGCCCTAGGCCTGTCTCCGCCACTGCGTGCGTGTTATTTAGATCTATCCGGCTAATTTTCTTTGAAGTGCAAGTCTGTTGTTTGAAATAAATGTGGATTTCCTGCATCGTAGTCGAGTGTGTATTTAGATCTATCGTACCGTCAGCCCAAGTGGATATAAGCTAGTATAAAATATATATCATAATTTCTTCTGTCCAAAATATGAGAAAGAATGTACCCAAAAATTCCATATGGCTCATACAATCATATAGTAGTATTATCCTAGCCGTTGGTCCTCCTTGGATGCATGCGCGCTCAAGTATTCAGCAACGTATTATGGGCCTTTTTTTATTTTTCTATAGTGCAGAAGTAGGCTGTCGGTCATCATTTATTATGCCTAGCTACTTCGGTCGCTACGGTCCGCGGTGCCTTTCCTTTTCATGGACCGTGGCACTGTTTATTTACTGTACTACTTACTTCTCACGCCCTCCCATCTCCTTTTACCTCACACTGCTCTTGCATGTGCATCCATGGCGGCTTCTTTCTCCATTAATCCACATGCTGTCAACAACGAGCTTTTACCCCTGACGTGCCCTAAGAGCATCCAATGGGGCGACCAATTTCGTTCGCCGGTGTCCGTTTGGAGCGGCGCGGATAACGCGCCAACCCAAACGGACGCGCGTCCGCTTTCGTCCGTCTGCCGACCCATTTCCGGCCCATTTTTGAGCCGGATTTGCGTCGGCGCGGACACAAGACGGACGCGCGCGCTCGCCCTCTCTCCTTCCGGGCTTGCTGGTCGGTGGCACATTGGTCTCTCCATATCCAACAGCACACGCTCGCCCGCCTGCTTCGTCGCCGACGCTGCCGGTCATTTTTTTTGCGATAGAAAAAGGATACATAAATAGTTCTAGCGTACACAGATAAAAAAAAGATCAACTACTCGTCGCTTTCCGACTCCGACTCAGTAATGTCTTCCTCTGACGTCTGAATGTAAGCGTCGGCATGCCGCTCATCCTCGAAGTCCCACCCCGACGTTTCTCGTAGCTTCAGTTTCAATTGAGCGGACTGCTTTCGCGCACGCTCGTCCTCCCGATAGGCGGCTCGCTCCGTCCTCCTCGCCTCCCTCTCCGTCCTTCTTTAATTGTAGAACTGGCACTCGTCGACGATGTCCTGCGGGAAGCGTTCACGCCACACCACCATGGCTTCCACGTCCATCTCGGCGATGGCGAGGCGACGCTGCCGCCTCTGGTGGACATGACGATCCTCGTCGGTGAAAAGCCGCGGGAGAGGCGCGAGATCCTGCGCCCGCTGGCTCGACACGTCGGGAAAATTCATCTCCCGACGAGGCCTTAGGAGGCGCCACGTCGCCGCTCGTGCGCGTGTGCCCCCTCCTCTGCGGTGTCGAAGGTGCCGAGGATGAGGCATTTCTCGCCAAATCAGATCTCGGAGGACAAGGCGCCGTAGCGGCGCTCGCGGACTCCGCGAAAATCCGAAGCGCCCAGGCGGCGCATCAACATGGTGGCGCAGAGGCGGCGAGGCTAGTGAGAGGGGGCGAGAAGAGTGGGCGGTGGACAGAGTGTGGAGGGAGCGCCTTCTTATAACAAGCGCCGGCCGTGGCGCGCCAAAACAAGCGCGCGAACCTTTCCCAAGCGCTGGAGCGCCAAAACCAGCGCGCGCTAGGCCGATTTTCCCCCGCGTGCACGAACCTTTCCCGCGCGCTGGAGTGCCAAAACCAGGGCGACGACATGGCCGTTGGCATGATCTAAAGCGCGCGCGGTCATGAAATGGGTCGACGCGTTGGGCGCATTGTCGACCCAAATCTAAAAAAGGGCGGATGCCGGGCGGGCGGCCAACCCAAACGGACAAAAAGCGGACAAAAGCGCCGTGCGTTCGGGGCGACCCGTTTCGTCCGCCGCCGTCCGTTTGGGGCGACCCGTTTCGTCCACCGCCGTCCGTTTGGGTCGGCGCGGACAGAAAAGTCGGCCCAACGCGCCGACCCAAACGGACACGCGTCCGCTTTTCGTTCGCGGGCGACCCTCCCGGCCCATTTTTGAACCGGATTTGCGTCGGCGCGGACACGCGACGGACGCGCGCACGCTCGCATTCTCCTCTCCCCGGGCCCGCTGGTCGGTGGCTCATTGGCCTCCCCCCTCACCCCCAGCCAAACAACAACCCTCGCCCGCCTCCTTTGTCGCCGATGCCGCCGCCCTTTTTTGTCGGCGACTCTGCCAGCTGCCGCCGCCTCCACATCCGCCCAGCAACGCCGCTCACTCCCCCCGTCGCCCGCCACCGCCGTCTTGTCGTCCGGGGAGCAAACTGCTTCCCACCGCCGCTCCGCCCACCGCACAGCCGCCCCGCGACCAAGAGGCCGTCTTGCCGCCCCGGCCACGCTCGTCGGACGCCGGCCCACTCGTCGGACGTCGGTAGGGCAGCTAGCTGGTCCGTGCGCGCCGCGACTCCCCTCGTCGGGCGTCTCCTTCTTCGACGCCCGCAAGTTGTTCGACAGTTTGCCAAGGTACGAGAATGGACTCTCCCGACGAGTTCTTTTTCCACAATTTCCTTTGCGACTCCGACGATTCGTCGTCCGATGACGAGGAGGAGATATTGACTGCCGTGTTGGTCCATCACCACCTCAACAGCCAGCGGCCGTTGTTCCGTGGCTCCATTCTGGGCCACCGACGGCGTTGAATCACAACCGAGAGAGCGGGCATTTCCTTCTTTGGAAGGACTACTTTGATACAACAAACCCGTTGTTCAAACATCAAAAATTCCGCCGCCCTTCCCGTATGAGTAGGCATCTTTTCAACCGTATTAGAGAGGGGGTGGTCGGCTATGATGACTATTTCAAGTGCAAAGAGGATGCCGTCGGCAAGATCGGTTTCTCCTCTTATCAGAAATGCACTGCCGCCATCCAAATGCTTGCATACGGAGTGCCCGGCTCTCTCATTGACGAGTACGTTCGTATGTGTGAGTCTACATGCCTGGAGTCCCTGTATGAGTTCTGCAAGGCTATTATTGCTGTCTTTGGCCCTGAGTACTTGAGAGAGCCGACAGCTAAAGATACAACCCGTTTGTTGGCGATGAATGCCAGAAGGGGCTTCCCAGGGATGCTTGGCAGCATAGACTGCATGCACTGGGAGTGGAAGAATTGTCCTTCTTCTTGACAAGGGCAGTATAAGGGACATGTAAGTGAAGGAAATATGCCCTAGAGGCAATAATAAATGTTATTATTTATTTCCTTATATCATGATAAATGTTTATTATTCATGCTAGAATTGTATTAACCGGAAACATAATACATGTGTGAATACATAAACCTACAGAGTGTCACTAGTATGCCTCTACTTGACTAGCTCGTTAATCAAAGATGGTTATGTTTCCTAACCATGAACAAGGAGTTGTTATTTGATTAATGGGATCACATCATTGGTTGAATGATCTGATTGACATGACCCATTCCATTAGCATAGCACCTGATCGTATAGTTTGTTGCTAGTGCTTTTCTTCATGACTTATACATGTTCCTATGACTATGAGATTATGCAACTCCGTTTGCCGAGGAACACTTTGGGTGCTACCAAACGTCACAACGTAATCGGGTGATTATAAAGGTACATTACAGGTGTCTCCGAAGGTACATGTTGGGTTGACATATTTCGAGATTAGGATTTGTCACTCCGATTGCTCGGAGAGGTATCTCTGGGCCCTCTCGGTAATGCTCATCACCTAAGCCTTGCAAGCATTGTAACTAATGAGTTAGTTATGAGATGATGTATTACGGAGCGAGAAAAGAGACTTGCCGAACGTGAGATTGAACTAGGTATTGGATACCGACGATCGAATCTCGGGCAAGTAACGCATCGATGACAAAGGGAACAACGTATGTTGTTATGCGGTCCGACCGATAAAGATCTTCGTAGAATATGTAGGAACCAATATGGGCATCCAGGTCCCGCTATTGGTTATTGACCGAGAGGTGTCTCGGTCATGTCTACATAGTTCTCGAACCCGTAGGGTCCGCACGCTTAACGTTTCGATGACGGTTACTATGAGTTTTATGATGTTGATGTACGAAGGTTGTTCGAGTCCCGGATGAGATCACGGACATGACGAGGAGTCTCGAAATGGTCGAGACATAAAGATTGATATATTGGAAGCCTATGTTTGGACTCGGAATCACTCCGGGTGAAATTGGGAATTTTGAGATGAGTACCGGGGTTACTGGAACCTCCCGGGGTCAATGGGCCTTGATGGGCCTTAGTGGGAAAGAGAAAAGGGGCCCTATAGCTGGCGCAGCCTTCCCCCTTCCCTAGTCCTATTAGGATTAGGAGAAGGGGTGGCGCCTCTCTCCCTCTCCCTTGGTCAAACCCTAGTTGGACTAGGATTTGGGGGAATCCTACTCCTAGTAGGAGTAGGACACCTGATGCGCCTCCCTCCTGGCCGGCCAGCCCTCCCTTCCCTCCTTTATATACAGGGCAGGGGCACCCCATGACACACAAGTTGATCGATTAGATCGTTCCTTAGCCGTGTGCGGTGCCCCTTCCACCAGATTACACCTCGATCATACCAGTGGCGGAGCTTAGGCGAAACCTGCGTCGGTGGAACATCATCATCGTCCACGCCGTCGTCTTGACGAAACTCTCCTCAACACTCGGCTGGATCGGAGTTCGAGGGACGTCATCGAGCTGAGCGTGTGCGTAACTTCCGGAGGTGCCGTCGTTCGGTACTTGGATCGGTTGGATCGGGAAGAAGTACGACTACATCAACCGCGTTGTTATAACGCTTCGCTTTGGTCTCAGGGTGCGTGGACGGATACTCTATCCTCTCGTTGCTATGTCATCACCATGGTCTTGAGTGATCGTAGGAAAATTTTTGAAATTACTACGTTCCCCAACAGTAAGGGCTTGCACTGTCATATTAGAGGCCGTGGCGTCTCAAGATCTCCGGATCTGGCACTCTTTCTTTAGCATGGCTGGATCACACAGTGATATCAATGTGCTTCAGCGCTCGCCGGTGTTTGGTAGGCTTGCCGAAGGCAACAGCCCGCCGGTGAACTTTACTGTCAACAGACACAACTACGACAAAGGTTACTACCTGGGTGACGGTATTTATCCTCAGTGGACCACTATTGTCAAGACAATACCAACCCTGTCGGAGAGAAGAGGAAAAGATTTTCCCAAGAGCAAGAGAGTGCTAGGAAGGATGTCGAGCGTGCCTTTGGTGTTTTGCAATCTCGATGGGGCATCGTTCGGTATCCTGCTAATACCTGGAGCACGCAGAAACTATGGGAGGTGATGACTGCTTGTGTGATCAGACACAATATGATCGTAGAAGACGAGCGCCCGGAACGTCTGTACGATCAAGGGTTTCAGTTTCAGGGTGAGAATATTGTGCCTGGGCGACATGCGTGATTGGGAAACTCATGTGCAGCTGCAAAATGTGGGCTCATGCTATCAACCAATAGATGTATCTTCTTTTACTCGTTAGCAAAACTATGTGAAACATTTTTATTTGTATCCGACTTGTAAAACTATAATATTTCATTCGGTAAACTATGTTATTTGACAATATGTTTGGAATACAAATCAATGTAATATTGGGCTGCCAGCCGGCCACGCCGGCACATATGGGTCGGCGCGTTGGACACGCTGCCGACCCAAATCTAAAAAAGGGCGGATGCCGGGCGGGAGGCCGATCCAAACAGACAAAAAGCGGACGAAATCGCCATCCGTTTGGGTCGGCCCGTTAGAGTTGCTCTAATTGCGGCCGGGAAGTGCTGAGCAACATATATCCACGTTTGAAAAAAGGACCGGCAATCAATAATACAAGTGCATCCTATGAGCATAAGATCTCTGAAGCTAACCCTCGATGTGATTTGCCTGTTTTCCAATATCTTTCGGCTCACCGTTGCTGATTCCCCCCCCTCCCCCCTTTTTTTACCATTTTTTTGGCAATCTAGACCGTACTGCTTTTTGAATGGCAGGACGTCCCTGCCCTGCCGTGCTCGACGCTGTCAGAGATCGCCGCCGGTTTGAACCTCCTTCACCTGTGTCAGTTCAATCCCGCCATGACTACTCGCGGGAGGATGGGCACCGCATCGTCCCAAATGATCCACATGTCTCGGACGTATGGATTCCAGCAAGCACCCCAAGGAAGATCCATATCCAATGCCGAATTACCTAGGATCTTTCTACTCTTGGCGGCAATCAACTTGGTGGTCTCTTTTGTTACTGATGGGAATGTGTGTCTTGATCCTGGGTTTGGTTTACTTTAAGTCAGTCATGGGGTGGTTTGTCTTATTGTTAGGTGTGAAGTGTGTGTGTCGCAGACTAAGATGTAATCTAGAGTGTGTCCTCTGCTTTTGTTTCAGCAGCTATTGATGAATGCTTACTACTGCTTTTGACTGAAATTTCCACTGATGCATTATATAGAAATAAATCCTGCTAGCAGCTCTGAGAAAGCACACAACTGCCTGTCGATTGCATTTGCACACCCTGAGCAGTGTGTTTGCCACGCGTAAATACATCGCTGCGTACTGAATTCATCATCACATCCCGACACCGGATCCATGGAGAAATCGCCACCGGGCATCGTCGTCCTCTGGATCTCCGTCTCCATTCCTCGTTGATTCCGCAATCAGAGACCCAAAAGCAACCCGGCCTCCACAACGCTCTCATTGATTCATGGAGCAGTCCAGACCAGACGAGGCGAGCAGGGGAGGATGTGGCCAAATGCAGCTGCGTGGATCATTAGGGAATCCATCCATCTGCAATGCGTTACCCGTACCAGCGGTCCATGTAGTCAAGTGCAACCCATTCCGCATGGGCCCACCATCATATGGCGTTTGTACGCCATGTAGTCCAGCCGTGTATACGGGGAATACTGCACTTTCGGAAGCTCGCACATAAAACGTTCAATGCGCTGGCAGGCTACCAGACCAGGTTGATGTGTGGTGTAGATAATAGGACCATATGGTAGTATGAGCCATATCGCTGCTTTCGAATGTACCTTTCTATCCAAATCCAATTTGCATCGAGAAAATAAATACAAATTCCAGTAGTTGATGAATAATTGCAAATTTGTATGTGTACGAGATTAGAATAACTTCAAAATAACCGACATAGTTTTGTATTTTTCCTGGTCAGAAAATAACATGAAAAGAAAGGAGGTGTATTTTTTTTGGGATTTATGGTTAAAGAAGAAAACAGTTTTTTTTTGGGGGGGGGGGGGGGGGGATATTCTCATTAATCAGGGTAGCTTCTCAGCCTCGGCCAACCGTACAACCGACTCGATCCCCGACAGGAACCACACGGCGCTCCTTGGGGTCCTACGCCCGTATGAGGCAAGTTCATGTCTATATTTATTCTGTGTACGAGAGCAAGTAATAAAAGAAACCTCTCTATCAGCTCCGGCAACAAGTTCTTTGATCTCTTGGACGAGGCCGCGAAAGACTGACCGGTCCTCCGCACGCTGTGGGATCATAGCCACGTCCGGTACAGGGCGAGCTCCAGGCCCTCCTTACACGCCGCGAGCTCAGCTCCAAGCGCGTTATCACATGTGCGAAGTTCTCTGCATGCAGAAAATATGATCTCTCCCCGGTCGTCCCGCAAGATCATTCCTCCTCCGGCTGCTCCTGACGCCATCACATAGCTACCTTCAGTATTCAGCATGACAAAACCTGACCTTGGTGCAGACCATGCCCTCTCCTCCTTTGCTTCCTTCTGGGGACGTAGGATAGACTGGGGAGGGAGGACAGTCGTCTTACCCTTGATCATGTCCGCATGTGGGTGTTGTTGGATGCAGAGTAATGAGTTGATATACCCATGTAGGACTCGCTAGAGATGCCTCAGCTGGAGGGGGCTTCTTAGCATGTGTGATCTCATTCCTGATGTGCCAGTTCCTCCACATGATCATGAGGACAATCATCCCCGTCGCTTCGTCAAGGGGATCTAGCAAGCCGAAGAGCCAGTCTGGTCCCGAGTTCCGGATGTCCTCCACCTTCGATATAGATCAGTCCCTCGCCATGGAGCACCACAAGTCCACCGCCAGAGGGCACCTACAAAGGGCGTGGAACACGTCCTCCCGTTCGAGTCCACACAAAGGGCATTGGTCATAAACCTCAAGATGCCGAGAAAATTTGTTCGCCCACGATGCCAACGAGTTTGTAACTATCCGCCAAGCAAACACGCGTACCTTAGGGGGAGCAGGGCACCCCCCATATGGTCTTCCAGATGGCGCGCCGACCATCTGGTGCCCTGCTCGTCGCGGTGGCTAGTGGACGTACGCGCTCGTCCATGGCGAACCGGTAGGTGGACCGAACAGTGAAGATACCGTTCTTTTCCGGTGCCCAAGATATTATGTCGTCCGTGACGCGTGATGACGTGCGGATGGAGGTGATCGCCTCGACATCAGCCGGGTGGAAGTAGCGGCGGAGAAGGTCAATGCGCCAAGACCCGTCCGTGTGCAGCAACTCCGCCACACGGTGCAGCCCACAGGTGCCCTGCTGGGTTATTGGAAGGTGCGAGGGTTCCCTGGGAACCCAACAGTCCCGCCAGATACGAATGCTCCGCCCGTCCCCCACGCGCCAAATGATGCCCTTCTTGACCAGTTCCAGTCCATGTTGGATGGCCTGCCATGTCGGAGATGCATTGCCGGAGAAAACAGTGTCCTCGAGGCGTCCATCAGGGTAGTACCTTGCTTTAAGCACTTGCGCACACAAGCTATGGGGGTTGGTTAGAAGACGCCATGCTTGCCTTGCTAGGAGGGCCTGGTTGAACAAGCGAAAGTCGCGGAAGCCCAGCCCTCCCTGAGATTTATGCGCCATGATTTTTGGCCATGCTAGCCAGTGCGTCTTCCGCTTCCCTTCCGACACTCCCCACCAAAAGTTCCGAACCATGCGATTGAGGTCATCGCACACAGACATTGGCAGTTTGAAGATCCCCATAACATATGTTGGTATGGCCTGCGCGATGGCCTTGATCATCGTCTCCTTCCCGGCTAAGGACAGTGTGTCTCCCCACGCGATAATTCTCTTTAGCAGCCTTGGTTGCAAATTCTGAAACTTGCCACGTGACATGCGCCCATCTGGAGTGGGGAATCCCAAGTATTTGTCCTCAAACAGTGTTGTAACAATGCCAAGGGCAGTCCTCACCTTGTGTTGTTCCTCACTTGGACATGCTTCCCCGAACAGCCCGCTGCACTTCATCGGATTAATGCTCTGGCCCGTGGACATCTCATAAGTGTGCAAAATGCGCTTCACGCTGTCTGCTTGCTCCTCTGTGGCTTCGAAGAAGAGTATGGAATCATCTGCAAAAAGGAGATGGGAAACCCCCGGCGCTCGTCGACAAACTTTCAACGGTGTAATTTCGCCATTTTGAACACCTTGTTGCAGCAGAGCAGACAAGCCATCAGCCACTAATAAGAACAGGAACGGGGATAAAGGATCACCTCGCCGTAGCCCGCGGGACGGTGCGAATGAATCCAAGAGGGTACCATTGAATTTAACAGTGTATCTCACCGAGGTGACACATGACATAATCCAGTTCACCCACCGGCAAGCGAAACCCATATTTTGCATCATTCGCTCCAAGAAGATCCAGTCCACCCTGTCATATGCCTTAGACAGATCCAATTTGTACGCACAAAAACTCTTTTCCGGGTCTTTCTCTTGCTGGATATAGTGAAAGCACTCGAAAGCAATGAGAACATTGTCTGTGATGAGCCGCCCAGGCACAAAAGCACTCTGCTCCGGCGAGATGATTTCATCAAGGATAGGGCGGAGCCGGTTTACTAAGCATTTGGATACCACCTTATAAATGACATTGCACAAGCTAATGGGGCGGAACTCAGTCAACCTTTCCGGATTGTCCACTTTGGGAATGAGGACGATGGCGGTGTCATTCACTCCTGGTGGCATTGTGCAAGTACGGAAGAACTCTTTCACCCCGGCAGTGACTTGCTCCTTCATCACAGCACAATTCTTTTGGGAAAACCGGGCCGGAAATCCGTCCGGTCCCGGAGCCTTTAGGGGTCCTATCTGGAAAAGGGTGTCAGCTATCTCCTTGTCGGAAAAATCTGCACACAAACCAGTATTCATGCGGTCAGAAACCCTGCAATTAGTTAAGTTAATGACTGGGTCCGGGCAAAGGGAGTTGTCTGCAGTGAACAGCGTGGAGAAATAGTCTGACACCATCGCAGCCATTGTGGCATGATCCGTATGTGCAGCTCCGGCAGCATCAATGAGCTTTTTAATACGATTTTTCCTGGCCCGCCACTTTGCTCTCCGATGGAAAAACTTGGTATTCCGGTCGCCTTCCCTCAGCCAATCAACCCGCGAGCGTTGCATCCACATCATTTCTTCGCGGTATAAAAGTTTGTTGAGACTATTAGACGCCTCCCTTATGTCCTTTCTGTCAGCATTCATGGCCAGCAACTCTTCTAGCTGCGTATGTGATTTATTGATCTCTTTGATTACATTCCCAAATTTCATACGACTCCACTCCTGCAGCTGATTCATAAGAAGTCCGAGTCCTGAGGAAATCTCACCAAGATTCAGCATAGCACCTAAGTCTGTCCATGCTTTCATAATTACCTCCGGGAGCACCGGCTCCCGCTCCCACATCACTTCATACTGGCGAAATCTTCGCCCGCTGCGCTAGACCGGCTCCTCCTGTGAGCATCGGAGTAGGATGGGGAAGTGATCCGACGTGCTCACCACCAGGTGCTCCACCGTGGCGTGTGCAAAAACATCCCGCCAATCATTGGTAGCAACCGCCCGGTCCAGCCGAACCTTGACATTGGCGTGCCCAGCGCGTTTGTTATCATATGTGTAAGGGAGTCCCGCAAAACCAAGATCACCAAGTCCACATACCTCAAGCACATCACGGAAATCAATCATCTGACCAGCAGATCTTGGCGACACCGAGAAGTGTTCGAAACCCCACATTGCCTCATTAAAGTCACCAATCACAGCCCAAGGCAGGTCACTCTGTTGGTGCAAATCTCAGAGCAAGGTCCACATACGATGCCGGTCCTCCGTACATGGTTCTCCGTAGACACACGTGAGTCTCCAAGGCGGCTCACAAGCTCTACTCGTCACATACGCATCAATATATCTTTCATTAACAGTTTTCACATCCACATTCAACGACTCATGCCAATACAAAGCCAGGCCTCCACTGAGGCCAACACAATCTAGACCATCAAAGCCTCTAAGGCCTAAACGAGCCCGATACCTACTCATTTTATTCTTCAACTGTCTAGTTTCACACAAAAACACGATACTGGGGGAATGAGCCTGGACAAGACTCACAAGATCACGAACTGTCCGAGGGTTCCCCCCTCCCCTCGGCAGTTCCAGCTTAAGATATTCATTGCTCCTGACGGGGCACCGTCGGCCCCGTCAGGTTGTCGGCGGCCCCTCTGTCGACTGCCTCCTTGTTTTTCTCTTCATCCCGCATGGTCTCGTCCTATGTGTCACCCAGCGTTGGAGACGGCTGCCCCGCCAGCTTCTCCATGGTGCGTTGTTTCTTCGGTGTGCCCTCACGCACCCTGAAAGTGCGTTATATCGACTAGAGGGGGGGTGAATAGGCGATTTTTGTGAATTCTTCACTGAGGAATTTGCCGGTGAGGAAAATCCTTAGCGAAGAACTACTTGCAGCGGAATAAGTACTCAGAAGTAAGCATAAGAGAATGCGGGCATGGTCATCATGATGAAATGAAGACAAACAAAGAGTACAGAAAGCGTAAACACAGGATAGCACAAAATGAAGACAAACAGTCTGAAGAAATTGAACTGAGGAAATTGAGAAAGTTTTCAGTCAAAGTCTTCAAACACAGATATGAACAAACACTCAACACAATAATGAGGAAATGAAAGGGTTGAGGAAATAGAACCAGATTAGGTTGGTGAAGACAATGATTTGGTAGACCAGTTCCAAGCTGCTGTGTCTCGGTTATGCGTCTGTTGGAGCGGTGAGTATTTAAACTTCGAGGACACAGTCCGGACACCCGATCGCTGAGCACGCAGCTCAGGACACCAAGTCCTCACCGTATTCTCCTTGAACTAAGGTCACACAGACCTCGTCCAATCACTTTCATGATAAGTCTTGAGCGACTTCCAAACCTTCACAGACTTGGTCACTCGGCGATCCACAATTCCTCTTGGATGCTCTAGACCATGACGCCTAACCGTCTGGAAGAAGCACAGTCTTGAAGGTAACAAGCGTCGGATCCACGCAGGATCAATCTCTTGATGATGCTCAATCACTTTGGGTTTATGGGGTTTGGTTTTGGGTTTTCCTCACTCGATGATTTTCGCTCAAAGTCCTCGGAGGATGGGTTGCTCTCAAATGACAAGTGTCAAGTTCTCTCGGGCAGCCAACCAGCTAGTGGTTGTAGAGGCGGCTATTTATAGCCTAGGGAGCAGCCCGACATAATAAGACATAAATGCCCTTCAATGATATGACCGTTAGGTGGATAAGATATTTTGGGACAGTGGCGCGCAAGACACGAGAACGATCGGAAATTTGAATCTCAAATTCCTCGGGGCTATCATGTTCCTCCTTGTGTAGGCAATCCAGACTGGCGAATTCCTAACTCCTCGGTCGAACAAATTCCTCGACAACGGAAGAACTTCGTCTCACATTCTTGAAGAAATTGACTGAATCTGTATAAGATTTCAATGGCTTCATTCAAGGGATTGGTAGGTGTAGGATTTTGAGTTGAGCATCACATGGAAATTTTTCCTTAGTATTTCCTCGACCCCCTTTAACAGTACGGTGTTTCCTATGACTCAAGAAAGGGAAAATGAAACTACGAAAACAGAAGTCTTCACGCTTCATGTTCCTCAAATGAATATCAAGTCTTCAAGGTCACACCAATTTCTTCACTTTCAAAGTCTTCAGAAAGTCTTCAAAATATCAAAGTCTTCAGTCGAAGAACTTCATTTTTAGGGGTCGACTTTCTCTGTAAATATCAAACTCTTCATAGACTTATAGACCTGTGTACACTCATAAACATATTACTTCCTTAACCTATAAGTCTTCAATACACCAAAATCACTAAGGGGCACTAGATGCACTTACTGTTGGGGAACGTAGTAATTTCAAAAAATTTCCTACGATCACGCAAGACCATGGTGATGGCATAGCAACGAGAGGGGAGAGTGTCCGTCCACGTACCCTCGTAGACCGAAAGCGAAGCGTTATAACAACGCTGTTGATGTAGTCGTGCGTCTCCACGATCCGACCGATCCAAGCACCGAGCGTCACGGCACCTCCGAGTTACGCACACGTTCAGCTCGATGGCGATCCCGGACTCGATCCAGCAAAGTGTCGGGGATGAGTTCCGTCGACCTGACGGCGTGGTGGCGATGTTGATGCTCCACCGGCGCAGGGCTTCGCCTAAGCTCCGCGACGATATGACTTCTCCGCGCGGGGCTTCTCCTAAGCTCATGACGATATGACCGAAGTGGAATATGGTGGAAGGGGCACCGCACACGGCTAAGGCAAGATCCGTAGATCAACTTGTGTGTCTTGGGGTGCCCCTGCCCCGTATATAAAGGAGCCAAGGGGAGGTGGCGGCCCTAGGGGGCGCGCAAGGAGGAGTCCTACTCCCAGGGAGTAGGACTCCCCCCTCTCCTAGTTGGACTAGGATTGGAGGAGGGAAGAGAAGAGCGCCCCCCCCTTCCTTGTCCTATTCAGACTAGAGGGGGGGGCGCGCAGCCCACCTTGGCCTGCCCTTCCTCTTCTCCCATGGCCCATTAAGGCCCATAGACTTCCGGGGTTCGGTAACCTCCGGTACTCGATAAATCCCGATTTCACCGGAACACTTCCGATGTCCAAATGTAGGCTTCAATATATCAATCTTTATGTCTCGACCATTTGAGACTCCTCGTCATGTCGTGATCACATCCGGGACTCGAACAACCTTGATGCATCAATACTTATAAACTCATTATGAACTGTCATCGAAGCGTTAAGCGTGCGGACCCTACGGGTTCGAGAACTATGTAGACATGACCTAGAACCATTCTCGGTCAATAACCAATAGCGGAACCTGGATGCCCATATTGGTTCCTACATATTCTCTGAAGATCTTTATCGGTCAAACCGCATAACGACATCGTTGTTCCTTTGTCATCGGTATGTTACTTACCCGAGATTCGATCGTCGGTATCCAATACCTAGTTCAATCTCGTTACAGTAAATCTCTTTACTCGTTCCGTAATACATCATCTCACAACTAACTCATTAGTTGTAATGCTTGCAAGGCTTAAGTGATGTGCATTACCGAGAAGGCCTGGAGATACCTCTCCGACAATCGGAGTGACAAAACCTAATCTCGAAATCGCCAACCCAACAAGTACCTTTGGAGACACTGTAGTACTCCTTTATAATCACCCGATTCGTTGTGACGTTTGGTAGTACCAAAGTGTTCCTCCGGTAAACAGGAGTTGCATAATCTCATAGTTATAGGAACATGTATGGGTCATGAAGAAAGCATTAACATACTAAGCGATCAAGTGTTAAGCTAACGGAATGGGTCATGTCAATCAGATCATTCAACTAATGATGTGACCTTGTTAATCAAATAACAACTCCTTGTTCATGGTTAGGAAACATAACCATCTTTGATTAACAAGCTAGTCAAGTAGAGGCATACTAGTGACATCTTTGTTTGTCTATATATTCACACATGTATTATGTTTCCGGTTAATACAATTCTAGCATGAATAATAAACATTTATCATGGTATAAGAAAATAAATAATAACTTTATTATTGCCTCTAGGGCATATTTCCTTGAGTCTCCCACTTGCACTAGAGTCAATAATCTAGTTCACATCGCCATGTGATTTAACATCAATAGTTCACATCTATATGTGGTTAACACCCATAGTTCACATCGACATGTGACCAACACCCAAAGGGTTTACTAGAGTCGATAATCTAGTTCACATCGCTATGTGATTAACACCCAAAGAGTACTAAGGTGTGATCATGTTTTGCTTGTGAGATAATTTTAGTCAGCAGATCTGTCACATTCGAGCCGTAAGTATTTTGCAAATTTCTATGTCTACAATGCTCGCACGGAGCTACTCTAGCTAATTGCTCCCACTTTCAATATGTATCCAGATTGAGACTCAAAGTCATCTAGATTAGTGTTAAAACTTGCATCGGCGTAACCTTTTACGACGAACCTTTTTCACTTCCATAATCGAGAAACATATCCTTATTCTACTAAGGATAATTTTGACCGCTGTCCATTGATCTACTCCTAGATCACTATTGCACTCCTTGCCAAGCTTAGTGGTAGGGTATGCAATAGATCTGTACAAACATGACATACTTTATAGAACCTATGGCTGATGCATAAGGAATGACTTTCATTCTCTTTCTATCTTCTGTCGTGGTCGGGTTTTGAGTCTTACTCAATCTCACACCTTGTAACACAGGCAAGAACTCTTTCTTTGACTGTTCCATTTTGAACTACTTCAAAATCTTGTCAAGGTATGTATTCATTGAAAAACTTATCAAGCGTCTTGATCTATCTCTATAGATCTTGATGCTCAATATATAAGCAGCTTCACGAGGTCCTTCTTTGAAAAACTCCTTTCAAATACTCCTTTATGCTTTGCGAATAATTCTACATCATTTCCGATCAACAATATGTCATTCACATATACTTATCGAAATGTTGTCGTGCTCCCACTCACTTTCTTGTAAATCTGAGGCTTCACCGCAAGTCATATAAAACTATATGCTTTGATCAACTTATCAAAGTGTGTATTCCAACTCGAGATGCTTGCACCAGTCCATAGATGGATCATTGGAGCTTACACATTTTGTTAGCACCTTTAGGATTGACAAAACCTTCTGGTTGCATCATATACAACTCTTCTTTAAGAAAACCATTAAGGAATGCAGTTTTGACATTCATTTGCCAGATTTCATAAAATGTGGCAATTGCTAACATGATTCGGACAGACATAAGCATCGCTACTGATTGAGTAAATCTCATTGTAGTCAACACCTTGAACTTGTCGAAAACCTTTTGCGACAAGTCGAGCTTTGTAGATAGTAATACTACTATCAACATCTGTCTTCCTCTTGAAGATCCATTTATATAATATGGCTTGCCGATCATCGGCAACTCCATCAAAGTCCACACTTTGTTCTCATATATGGATCCCATCTCAGATTTCATGGTCTCAAACCATTTCGCGAATCTGGGCTCATCATCGCTTCCTCATAGTTCGTAGGTTCATCATGGTCTAGTAACATGATTTCTAGAATAAGATTACCGTACCACTCAGTGCGGATCTTACTCTGGAAGACCTCGAGGTTTGGTAGTAACTTGATCTGAAGTTTCATGATCATCATCATTAACTTCCTCACTAATTGGTGTAGGAATCACTTTGAACTGATTCCTATGATGAACTACTTTCCAATAAGGGAGAAGGTACAATTACCTCATCAAGTTCTACTTTCCTCCCACTCACTTCTTTCGAGAGAAACTTCTTCTCTAGAAAGGATCCATCTTAACAACAAATATCTTGCTTTGGATCTGTGATAGAAGGTGTACCCAATAGTTACCTTTGGGTATTCTATGAAGACGCATTTCTCGATTTGGGTTCGAGCTTATCGGTGAAAACTTTTCACATAAGCATCACAACTCAAACTTTAAGAAGCGACAGCTTAGGTTTATTGCTAAACCATAGTTCATACGGTGTCATCTCAGCGGTTTAGATGGTGCCCTATTAAACGTGAATGCAGCTGTCTCTAATGCATAACCCCAAGGCGATAGTGGT
Source organism: Aegilops longissima (assembly GCA_021605205.1). Taxonomy (NCBI): domain Eukaryota; kingdom Viridiplantae; phylum Streptophyta; class Magnoliopsida; order Poales; family Poaceae; genus Aegilops; species Aegilops longissima. Next base: position 617,564,250 of record CM038680.1, read on the forward strand.
AAATCGGTAAGATACATCATAGATCGCACCATATCAAATAAAGTGCGGTTATGACGTTCGGACACACCATTACGTTATGGTGTTCCATGTGGCGTGAGCTGTGAAACTATTCCACATTGTTTTAACTGAAGGCCAAACTCGCAACTCAAATATTTTTCCTCTGCGATCATATCGTAGAAACTTTATTTTCTTGTTACGATGATTCTTCACTTCACTCTGAAATTCTTTGAACTTTTCAAATGTTTCAGACTTGTGTTTCATCAAGTAGATATACCCATATCTGCTCAAATCATCTTTGTGAAGGTCAGAAAATAACAATACTTGCCACGAGCATCAACACTCATTGGATCGCATACATCGGTATGTATTATTCCCAATAAGTCAGTAGCTTGTTCCATTGTTCCGGAGAACGGAGTTTTAGTCATCTTGCCCATAAGGCATGGTTCGCAAGCATCAAGTGATTCATAATCAAGTGATTCCAAAAGTCCATCAGCATGGAGTTTTCTTCATGCGCTTTACACCAATATGACCTAAACGGCAGTGCCACAAATAAGTTGCACTATCATTATTAACTTTGCATCTTTTGGTTTCAATATTATGAATATGTGTATCACTTTGATCGAGATCCAATGAACTGTTTTCATTGGGTGTGTAACCATGTAAGGTTTTATTCATGTAAACAGAACAACAATTTATTCTCTTACTTAAATGAATAACCGTAATGCAATAAACATGACCAAATCATATTTATGCTCAACACCAAATAACACTTATTTAGGTTCCACACTAATCCCGAAGGTATAGGGAGTGTGCGATGATGATCATATCAATCTTGGAACTTCTTCCAACACTCATCGTCACTTCCCCTTCAACTAGTCTATGTTTATTCTGTAACTCCTGTTTCGAGTTACTAATCTTAGCAACCGAACGAGTATCAAATACTCAGGGGCTACTATAAACACTAGTAAGGCACACATCAATAACCTGTATATCAAATATAACCTTGTTCACTTTGCCATCCTTCTTATCCACCAAATATTCAGGGGTAGTTCGCTTCGGTGACCAGTTCTATTGCAGCAAAAGTACTCGGTCTCATGCTTAGGTCTAGACTTGGGCTTCTTCACTCGAGCAGCAACTTGCTTGCCGTTCCTTTGAAGTTCCCTTCTTCCCTTGCCATTTTCCTTGAGACTAGTGGTCTTGTCAACCATCAACACTTGATGTTTTCTTGATTTCTACCTTCGCGATTTTAGCATCGCGAAGAGCTCGAGAATCTTTTTCGTCATCCCTTGCATACTATAGTTCATCACGAAGTTCTACTAACTTAGTGATGGTGACTAGAGAATTCTGTCAATCACTATCTTATCTGGAAGATTAACTCCCACTTGATTCAAGCGATTGAAGTACTCGGACAATCTGAGCACATGCTCACTAGTTGAGCGATTCTCCTCCATCTTTTAGCTATAGAACTTGTTGGAGACTTCATATCTCTCAACTCGGGTATTTGCTTGAAATATTAACTTCAATTCTGGAACATCTCATATGGTCCATGACGTTCAAAACGTCTTTGAAGTCCCGATTCTAAGCCGTTAAGCATGGTGCACTAAACTATCAAGTAGTCATCATATTGAGCTAGCCAAACGTTCATAACGCCCGTATGCGCTCATATTGAGCTAGCCAAACGTTCATAACGTCCGCATCTGCTCTGCAATAGGTCATCACCCAAATGGTGCATCAAGGACATAATTCTTACATGCAGCAATGAGGATAAACCTCAGATCACGGATCCAATCCGCATCATTGCTACTAACATCTTTCAACACAATTTTCTCTAGGAACATATCAAAACAAACATATGAAGCAACAACGCGAGCTATTGATCTACAACATAATTTGCAAAATACTACCAGGACTAAGTTCATGATAAATTTAAGTTCAATTAATCATATTACTTAAGAACTCCCACTTAGACAGACATCTCTCTAGTCATCTAAGTGATCACGTGATCCAAATCAACTAAACCATGTCCGATCATCACGTGAGATGGAGTAGTTTCAATGGTGAACATCACTATGTTGATCATATCTACTATATGATTCACGCTCGACCTTTCGGTCTCTGTGTTCCGAGGCCATATCTGTTATATGCTAGGCTCGTCAAGTTTAACCTGAGTATTCTGCGTGCGCAACTGTTTTGCACCCGTTGTATTTGAACGTAGAGCCTATCACACCCGATCATCACGTGGTGTCTCAAGACGAAGAACTTTCATAGCGGTGCATACTCGGGAGAACACTTCTTGATAATTTTGGTGAGAGATCATCTTATAATGCTACCGTCAATCAAAGCAAGATAAGATGCATAAAGGATAAACATCACATGCAATCAATATAAGTGATATGATATGGTCATCATCATCTTGTGCTTGTGATCTCCATCGCCGAAGCAACGTCATGATCACCATCGTCACCGTAGCGACACCTTGATCTCCATCGTAGCATCGTTGTCGTCTCGCCAACTATTGCTTCTACGACTATCGCTACTCCTTAGTGATAAAGTAAAGCAATTACATGGCGTTGCATTTCATACAATAAGCGACAACCATATGGCTCCTGCCGATTGCCGATAACTCGGTTACAAAACATGATCATCTCATACAATAAAATATAGCATCACGTCTTGACCATATCACATCACAACATGCCCTGCAAAAACAAGTTAGGCGTCCTCTACTTTGTTGTTGCAAGTTTTACGTGGCTGCTACGGGCTGAGCAAGAACCGTTCTTACCTCGCATCAAAACCACAGCGATACTTCGTCAAATAGACTCGTTTAACCTTCTCAAGGACCGGGCGTAGCCACACTCGATTCAACTAAAGTGAGAGAGAGACACCCGCGGTCACCTTTAAGCAACGAGTGCTCGGGCGGTGAAACCAGTCTCGCGTAAGCGTCTGCGTAATGTCGGTCCGGGCCGCTTCATCTCACAATACCGCTGAACCAAAGTATGACATGCTTTGGTAGGCGGTATGACTTGTATCGTCCACAACTCACTTGTGTTCTACTCGTGCACATGACATCAACGCATAAAACCAGGCTCGGATGCCATTTGTTGGGGAACGTAGTAATTTCAAAAATTTCCTACGATCACGCAAGACCATGGTGATGGCATAGCAACGGAGGAAGAGTCCGTCCACGTACCCTCGTGAGACCGAAAGCGGAAGCGTTATAACAACGCGGTTGATGTAGTCGACGTCTCCACGATCCGACCGATCCAAGCACCGAACGTCGGCACCTCCGAGTTCGCACACGTTCAGCTCGATGGCGATCCCGGACTCGATCCAGCAAAGTGTCGGGATGAGTTCCGTCAAGACGACGGCGTGGTGGCGATGTTGATGCTCCACCGACGCAGGGCTTCGCCTAAGCTCATGACGATATGACTTCTCCGGCGCAGGCTTCTCCTAAGCTCCGCGACGATATGACCGAAGTGGAATATGGTGGAAGGGGCACCGCACACGGCTAAGGCAAGATCCGTAGATCAACTTGTGTGTCTTGGGGTGCCCCTGCCCCGTATATAAAGGAGCCAAGGGGAGGTGGCGGCCCTAGGGGAGGCGCGCAAGGAGGAGTCCTACTCCCACCGAGTAGGACTCCCCTCTCCTAGTTGGACTAGGATTGGAGGAGGGAAGAGGAAGGCGCGCCCCCTTCCTTGTCCTATTCGGACTAGAGGGGAGGCGCGCAGCCCACCTTGGCCTGCCCTTCCTCTTCTCCCATGGCCCATTAAGGCCCATAGACTTCCGGGGTTCCGTAACCTCCGGTACTCCGATAAAATCCGATTTCACCCGGAACACTTCCGATGTCCAAATGTAGGCTTCCAATATATCAATCTTTATGTCTCGACCATTTCGAGACTCCTCGTCATGTCCGTGATCACATCCGGACTCGAACAACCTTCGGTGCATCAATACTTATAAACTCATTATGAATGTCATCGAAGCGTTAGCGTGCGGACCCTACGGGTTCGAGAACTATGTAGACATGACCTAGAACCATTCTCGGTCAATAACCAATAGCGGAACCTGGATGCCCATATTGGTTCCTACATATTCTCTGAAGATCTTTATCGGTCAAACCGCATAACGACATACGTTGTTCCTTTGTCATCGGTATGTTACTTACCCGAGATTCGATCGTCGGTATCCAATACCTAGTTCAATCTCGTTACGGTAAGTCTCTTTACTCATTCCGTAATACATCATCTCACAACTAACTCATTAGTTGTAATGCTTGCAAGGCTTAAGTGATGTGCATTACCGAGAAGGCTGGAGATACCTCTCCGACAATCGGAGTGACAAAACCTAATCTCGAAATCGCCAACCCAACAAGTACCTTTGGAGACACCTGTAGTACTCCTTTATAATCACCCGATTCGTTGTGACGTTTGGTAGTACCCAAAGTGTTCCTCCGGTAAACGGGAGTTGCATAATCTCATAGTTATAGGAACATGTATGGGTCATGAAGAAAGCATTAACATACTAAACGATCAAGTGTTAAGCTAACGGAATGGGTCATGTCAATCAGATCATTCAACTAATGATGTGACCTTGTTAATCAAATAACAACTCCTTGTTCATGGTTAGGAAACATAACCATCTTTGATTAACAAGCTAGTCAAGTAGAGGCATACTAGTGACATACTGTTTGTCTATATATTCACACATGTATTATGTTTCCGGTTAATACAATTCTAGCATGAATAATAAACATTTATCATGGTATAAGGAAATAAATAATAACTTTATTATTGCCTCTAGGGCATATTTCCTTCACTTACACCCCCCCCCCCCAGCAGTAGGCGCAGGTGCAGAGTATATCACCATGGCCTTCCCACTAGTGTCACCGGGGGGATGGACGCGACCTCCTCTTTTGCTGCCCTCTTGCCAAGCAACGAGGCATCTGATGAGTCTGCGTTGGCCATCTCAATCTCATGGGATAGGTCCTGAAGTGCTGGAATTATATCTTCCTTTGTGGGACCCGTATGCGAACCCCCTCTGACAGGAGAGCCTCTTGGCTGCAAGCCGGGGTCGCGCTCATTGCTTCTGCGGCTTGTTTCACTTTCTCCCCGGCTGGTACCAGACATCCTTTTCATCTCCTCGGCCAGCAGTTCGTCAACTGATTGGTTGCCCTGGCGGTGGTCCTCATGTGAGTTGTTCATCCCCCTTCTCTCCCTGGCCGTGCGCCAGGTGCCACAATCGGTGAGCCCATTGTGCGAGGACGAGCCGCTGTCCGACTGAAAGCTCAGTCCTCGGTAAGCAGTTGGGTTCCCCTTTGCACGAACGGTCCCCGCCTGCCTCATGAATCTGCGAGGCGGCGAGCACTTCAGTTTGCCACTATACTTCCCAGAAGGAGCATCACCTCTGTTCTTCATACGACAAGACTTCTCTTGGTGCCCAAAAAAACCACAAGTGTAGCAGAAGTTGGGACAATTTTCGTACTGGATCTCGAACTGAACCATGTTCCTCTTCTCCTTCACCCTTGTTTTCATGGCCACCGATGTCTCGAGTGGACGATTAACGGGAATAGCAACCCGAACACGCACATAGTTACCTCTGTGCTCGTCCATCTTAGTCTGAACGACCTCCCCCAGCTGGAAGCAAAGCGCTTTAACAATGGCATCCGTTCTCCAATTGACAGGGACATCCAAGATCCTAACCCAGATTTTCATTGTGTCCAACTTGTAATCCGATACCTTCCTCATCCCATCAAAGGCCTCAATGATCAACGGGTCATGCTGGTATTGCCACGGTCCTCCCAGCAGTACCCTGTCCATGTCAGCCTCACATCCAAAGTGCACCAGGTACTTGTTATCCCCCTGGTACTCGTAGTCATAGTTCTCCTTCAATTTCCAGCCGTCTTCCACGTTGTCAAAGAGGGTGCGCGGCGACGGCCTGTCAAGAGAGTAGACAAGCATGATCACCGTCCACGGGTGCTCTGGTTCATGGAGTACCCCCTCTTCTTCCAGATCCACCTCGACCAAGCCATCATCGTCAGCATCCTCCTCACCGCCCAGACCATCATCAGCTCCTACCACTTCGTGATCCTTGCCCCGATTGTGTGACTCGATCTGGAACACATCCCCGATCAGCTCGTGGCCGGCAAGGGAAAGATCCTTGCCATCTGGGGTCATAGCCGCCATGGCTACAGAAACCCTAGCGGAAGGCATCGGGCGGGTAGCATCCACAGAGGGAGCCCCATAATCGCCCCCATCGTCCTCTAGGGTTACTGCAACAGCCGGCGTGACAAACCCCTCAAGCGTGCTTGATTCAGCCATGCCGCCGGGCGGGGGGCGGGGGATCTGAGCGCGGGTATATAGAGGGTAGGTTAGCCGGATCTGGCGGTTGCTTGGGTGCGTACTTCAGCGCCGGCTCCTCTCCAGATCTTAAAGGCCTCCTGACGCGGGGTTCCTTGCGGAGGGGGTCAACGAACCCTGGTCCGTGCCGGCAAACAGAGTCCAGGTTCTGGGTGGCATCTTCCAAACCCATGACAGCGGGATCGATGAGACCAGATGGCACACGCGACCGCCACGGTTCCAGCAGCCTGCGTTAGCAGGGGGGCGGAGGAGGTACCACACGCGGCCGACTTAGCGCCCGGCGGCGGTGGCGGCAGTGATGGCGGCGGCGGCGCCGTAGGGGCTGCCCCTTGATCGCCTGGCTTAGGAAACCCTAGCATCTATTTTCGGGGAGGAATTCTGCTAGAACCAGACGTCGCGGGTGCTGGAACCAGCGAATGCGTTTTAGCTAGATCTTGGTCGGCTTTTTGCTGGAAGGAAGCACAAAAAAAAGGTGATAACAGAAGATTAGACTTATTGTGCTTAGTGGAATACCATGTACTCCTCCGTTCCAAAAAAAGGTGTGTTGTTTTTCTAAAGGTCAAACTTCTTCGACTGCTTGATATATTTCTGCTAGTAGTACCTGTAGTTTCTGTGTTGTTTGCATGCTAGTTAGCTGATGTTGACGTGCGTCAGTGTCTATTTAGATCTAGGGTACACCGGTCTCGAGCCATGGCACGATTTAGATGCACCCGTCTGCCTGGCTTTCTTTGTAACCACAGTTCTATTGGTGAAATAAAATCGATTTGCTAAATCGTAGTCTGAGTATAATACATATTGTCACAATACATTCAAATATTTTGAAAGGTAATGGAGATAATAGTAAGGATTATGAGTAGCACGTGAATATAATCTCGAGAAATTGTGTGCAGAACCCCACCTAGTCTTGCTACATCTCAGTTGACTGAGACTTGATTAAGTCTCAATCAATGCAATATTCGTCAGATCATATATCAAGCCGTGCAATTTTGTTCTTTGCTTTCTTTTTTTCTTACCAGTAATATCACTTGACGGAGATTTGGTCGGTCTCACTCGTCAGAGATCTAACCACGCCCTTTTGCAAACTCCTAGGCATGCAACCTCTCTGAAAACTCCTGGGCATGCAACCCCTCCGAAAATGCAAAATACTTTGTACTATGTACTTGCCATTAATTATCTAACAAGTTAATGCTATTTTGGGACTATTTGTTGAGATTATGATAGTGTTTAGATCAAACTCTATCTCTAGTGTAATTTTTCACAAATTTTTTGAACTCTGGCACCCTCGTGTTGAGATCCTAGGCCCACCACTGCTCATTGGCGGCCACTTCCCGTTCCCTCGTTGTGTGAGTGAACAACACACTTGGGCGCAATTTCCCGAACTTTACAGGTTCATGGCGGATGAACATGTTCTGTCCCAGCGTGTCTTAGTTGAGCATTTGAGAGCTCTGAGCCTCTGATGACATTAAGCCAATCAGTTCTCAAGATGGCAGGCATCCTAAACCCATTCTGATGCAAATTTGAGTACTTGGCAACGGGCCGATTATCCAGCTCGCTAAGGATCAGCAACACGTCCTATTTAACATCAACATGACTTGGTTCACATGATGTCTATCCTAAGGATTGGGGAGACATGATTTCCGTGAAGGAGTGATGGCGCAACATTGCTTCTGGGAGGCCACAATCTTGAAGAGTGCTTCTTTCCCTTATGCTTCTTATATCTTGGAAAATCTGGAACAAGCGAAATGTACGTGTGGTCTGCAGCACGGCGATTCCGATCAAGGTGCTTGTGACTCACGTCAAAGTGGAAACTTCGTTCTTGCCGGGGCAAAATATTTATGTAATATAATGCCGCGAGAGTGATGCTTGTAACCTGGCCTTTGGCCAAGACTCTTAAACCTTCTTCTTATTCAATGAAAATGGCAAGCCTTTTGCCTTGTTTCAAAAAAAAAACACGCACACACACACCAAGGGGACAATCCATTTCCGTCACTGATGATAATACCAAGCCGTGCATGGCCGTGCTCGAAGTCAAAAGCGCCATCTGATTTGCCATATTTTCTTTTTAACTGAGAGTGGTCATGGATCAGATGACACCCCATCCAGGTCTGGCTCGCAAACGGTTCAAAAATATTGTACTCCGGGACACGAGCTCATGTCAACTCGTCGGGACACGGGACGCCGTGCGCGATCGTCGGATCGATGCCAGGCACCTCTCGCCTCTTCAGTCGCCGTGCACGTCGTCATGCCCCCCTCGCCGTGCATAAACACTGCACCTTCTCGCCCGTCCATGCCCATCTTATCCTGTGCTGTCTCCAATATCTAGCCAAGTAAAATCGCTGGCAGCAGGCAGTAGACATGGGTGCCAAGTGTAAGGGCAGCGCTGTGGGGTGTCTCCTGCTCGCCGGGCTTCTGCTGGTGGCCGGACGGGAACTGAAGCAAGAGGAAGAAGACTGCATACACAAATGCCTGGCAGAAAGCCCCGAGGAGGACTTCCCCCAGTGCTTTGCGCTGTGCCCGCACAGTGCTGTGGAGGAGAGCGGCGGCGGAAACAACGTCCGTACAACGGACTGCGTGGGCTGCTGCCGGGAGCACGAAGGCGATGAGAGGGAGAGGAAACGGTGCATGATAGCCTGCGGCTGGAAGCGCCTTGTGGAGGAGAGCGGCGCCGGAAACATCGTCCGTACGATGGACTGCGCGACCCACTGCCTGAGGTACGAAGGCGACGAGAGGAAAGGGTGCGTAACAGCCTGCAAGTGGGAGCTCCGGGTCGCCGGCGGCTGGGAGAAGACGGCGGCAGAAATACTTCCGGTGGTGTAATGCCGACCGGGCCCTTCTTTGTCTTGATTGTGTTTCAGAGTGTGCTTTCAGTAATGTCGTAGTTCGCACACGTTGATGTTGGCGTGGGAATGTGCGTGTTATTTAGAGCAATGGTGCACCGGCCGTGGCTGGCGACCCGTTTGTGGCGCGGTGGCTTGTCCTGCTCTGACGGCGTTGTGGCCCCATACCTTGGGCGGCCGGCGGGATGCTCTGGTCCTCGCGTCGGGGTGGCCTTGGCCAGATGTGCGTACATATGAGCATGGACGGCAGAGTGCCAGGTTCCCGGCGTGGCCATCGTGTTGCTGCCGGATCCGGCCGCTCTTGTGGTGGCCGACGCGGCTTGGGTGGCTGATGGAGCTGCAAGTGCGTGCCGTCGGGCAGCCCTTCCTTGGCAGTGGCGCCGTCGATGTGTGGGGCTGCTGCGGCGCGTTCGGCAGTGGCACGGAGAGTCTGATCCAACGCCTTTTGGCGCAGCTCTGGAGTGCTCGATGCAGCGGTGGATGGCTGACTGCAAGTTTGATCCGTTTCAGCGGAGGCATGACAGCGCCGGGAGGCACCACAAAGATACATATGAGAGGGGATTACATTCGTGCACACATCGTCTGCATATTGTCGTGTGTATAGCAGTGCTCTTTCTAATACATACAATATCTATCGAGAGCGGCGTATTGGCTCCTAGGTGCATATGCACCTATTGTTGAAATACACATTTCGAAAAGTTGAAAAATTCGGAACAAGAATTCTACGTGTATATCCGGACATTTTATGTGCGTTCACAAGGTTTCGGTGAAAAACGACGTTTTTCGTGGCTTGTGTAAAAAAGATAAAGAAACGCGTCGTGAATAGTTAGAATGAAGCATCAGAAATTGTCTTTTTTACATAAGCCACAAAAAACGTCGTTTTTCATTGAAACCTTGTGCACGCACATAAAATGTTCGGATATACACGCATGATTTTTGTTCCGAATTTTTCAACTTTTTGAAATGTGAATTTCGACAATGGGTGCATATGCACCTAGGAGCCAAAGGCAATACCGATATATATATATATATATATATATATATATATATATATATATATATATATATATATATATATATATATATATATATATATATATATATAGTGATGCTATTCATCACCCAGGGTGCAGAATAACTTATTCTTCACCGAGGTAATCTTACGATCATTTTATAATTAAATTACGTTTGATTTTCAAATAGTTGCATTCCTATTCATTCACTACGTAATATTTGACATAAGAAAATAAAAATATAGGCCATAAGACAAGAAAATTTGCAGCTTATGTGTATTTTACATTATGTTTTTACGTTTGTAATTTTACATAACAGAAAATATTTCTTACAACGATTATATATTTTCTAACGGTCTCTTTTATGTCGAAAATAAGACAAAACTTACAAAACGTAAAATTACGGTATATTAATAGTAAAATAGAGGGTGAAGAATAACTATTCCTCACCCAGGGTGACGAATATATATATATATATATATATATATATATATATATATATATATATATATATATATATATATATATATATATATAGTTACTATTCATCTCGAGGGTGCAGAATAATTTATTCTTCACCGAGGTAATCTTACGATCATTTCATAAATATAAATTACATTTCAAATACTGAATAGTTACATTCATACCGATGACTGCACAAAATTTGTCATAACAAAAAAATATAGGTCAAAAATTGTATTTGATGTACATTTTACACTATGTTTTTACATTTGTAATTTTACGGAACATAAAATATTTTTACGACGATTATAGGTTTTCTTACGTTCTTTTTTTATGTCTAAAATAAGACAAAATTTACGGAACGTAAAATTACGGTGCATAGATATTGAAATAGAGATGGTGAAGAATAACTATTCCTCACCCAGGGTGACGAATAGTCAAATATATATATATATATATATATATATATATATATATATATATATATATATATATATATATATATATATATACCAATATAAAAGGGAAATACTAACGCCCACACGTGTAGCATTTAGAAACCCGCCCACACGCACTCGATGTCGTTCGATCCGTTTGCACGAATTTTACAGCAATTGCCATCCGGGTCAAAAGCCACGTAAGCAAACGGTGTTGTGCGGGCCAAACACTCCTCGCCCGAATGGCAGTTGACAATTCGGCCCGAACGCGTTAAATGTCTAATCTTCATGCATCTGCCGAGGACCAGCGCACCTTATCCTCTCGCCTCAGGCCCCCCACCCCCACTCCACTCGCTAGAGCAGCTGTGGCGGAGCCTTTCCCCCGCATCGACGGCGGCCACGCGGCAAGGAGCTCAACCCCGAGCGACCCTGGCGCCTCTCCCACACCTCCGGTGGCCGGCCAGGTTCCTTCCCGCCGCCCCGTACCGCTCCTCTTCTTCCCCTCTGCTCGTAATCCCCTCTCATATGTATCTTTGTGGTGACCAGTAGGTGGCCGGCGAGATGGGCGGTGGCAGGCGTGAGGGGCGGGGAGAGGCGCGTTGGTGGTGAGCACCGGTGGATCCCCTTCTCCATGGCGGCTTGGGTGGCGGTGAGGAGAGCTGCGTGGTTTTCCGACTATGAGGGAAGGTCCAGGGCGGATGGTCAAGCGAGGAGGCGAGCGGCTACTACTGGGGTTCGAGCTCCGCCGCCCAGATCTATCTGCGTCTTTGCCGCCGCGCTACTCGCCAACTCCTGCCCCGGGAACGACGTCGGCGGGCCGGCGGGTGTCCCTGGTGGGGCTCGGCCTCCGTGGTGCGTGCAGGCGCGGGCCGGAGCTACTCGACCCGGCGGGCAAGCGCCACCCCGTGTTCGTCGTCAACATCGATGGGCTTGTGGTCGTGGGAGGCAACGGCTTGTTCGTCAGGGCGTCGCGGCAGCCCAGCAACTACTGCAATCACGGCGACATCTGCGTGCTCGATGTGATCTTCAGGAAGGCCCGTCTGCTCCGTGCTCCTCCGGCACCCGATGCCATGGAGGTTTGATTTTCCCTCTATCAGTTTCCTGTGTTGTGTGTTCATGCACACGGCAGCAGGGCGATGCTTTTTGTTTGATCAATCATCTGAGTACAGTTTTGAATCTGATAATTTAGCCTTTGTTTAGAATTGGATGGATAGTCTGTAGTTTTCATGGGCAGTTTTCGAGCATGCAGTGATGGCAACTTTAGAGTCATGGCAAATTTTGATGATGCTATGGTAAATTTCAGAGACATGGCAAATTTAACACCCATGGCATTTTAAGTTGGTCACATAGCTTAAACATGTGTACCTCTAGTAGTACCCCAGGTCACGAGGCTTGTTAATTATCTGGTGTTGTTATTTACAGAATACATGTGGTTAGATTGAGGTCAGAAATCATGGAAGTTGTTAAACTTTTATCGATGGCAATTCTATAACGTATAGTTCTATTTATAAGCAAAACACCATGGCAAATTTAGTTTATTGACCACGGAAAATTTAGTTTATTGATCATGGCAAACTGATTTTATTTGATCATGTCAAATTTAGTTTATTTGGTTCATGGTGAATTTAGTTTACTAGTCATGGCAAATTTCGTTTTTTAACACGCCCACGACAATGTTATGCTTTTGTTTCTTACTTAACCACGGCAAATTTAGTTTGTTAATAATGGCAAATTTAGTTTATTGACCAAGGCAAATTTAGTTTATTGATCATGGCAAACTGATTTTATTTGATCGTGTCAAATTTAGTTTATTTGGTTCATGGCAAATTTAGTATACTAGTCATGGCAAATTTAGTTTTTTAAGACGCCCACGACAATCTTTATGCTTTTGTTTCTTAGTTAACCACGACAATTTTAGTTTTTTGATAATGGCAAATTTAGTTCATTGGCCATGGCAAAATTAGTTTATTGATCATGGCAAACTGATTTTATTTGATCATGTCAAATTTTGTTTATTTGGTTCATGGCAAATTTAGTTTACTAGTCATGGCGAATTTAGTTTTCAAATCATGGCAAATTTTAGTTTACGTGAATTTCACCGTGGCAAGTTTTGATACGAATCTACCATGGCATTTTTCTTGTTTATACTGGACTTTCAACTTTTTGTGTTTTTTTTCACACACGGCAAATACATCATACAAACAAGCGGCAATTCTTGATACGAATTTGCCATGGCAATTTTCTCGTTCATATTTTTTGATTTTCAACCTTTTGTGTTTTTTACACACACGGCAAATTCATCATACCAAAACATGGCAATTCTTGATACAAATCTGCCATGCCAAGTTTTGATACGTTTTCAAATCAGGGCAATTTAGTTTACATGATTGTTTTTCTGCCATGGCAAGTTTCAATATGAATCTGCCATGGCAATTTTTCTTGGTCATGGCAAAATTAGTTTACGTGAATTTCTGTCGTGCCAATTTTTCTATTTGTATTTATGATTTTTTAACTTTTCTGTTTTACACACATGGTAAATTCATCATACCAGAACATGGCAATTATTGATATAAGTCTGTCGTGCCTAGTTTTGATACAAATTTGGTTTATTGATCATGGCAAATTTTAGTTTATTGGTTCATGGCAAATTTGGTTTACAATTCATGGCAAATTTATTTTATTGATCATGGCAATTTAGTTTAAATGATTTTTTTTCTGCCATGGCAAGTTTCAATATGAATCTGCCATGGCAATTTTTCTTGTTCATGGCAAATTTAGTTTACATGAATTTCGTCGTCGCAAGTTTTGATACGAATTTGCCATGACAAGTTTCTTGGTCATAGTTGAATTCCAAACTTTTTGTGTTTTTCAACACACATTAAATTCATCATACAAAACACGGCAATTCTTTGATACCAATCTGCCATGGCAAATCTCTTTGTTCATACTTGATTTTCAACATTTTGTGTCTTTTCTCACACACGGCAAAATTCTCCTTCAAAACACGGCAATTTTGATTAAACTTTCAAGGCATTTTTATTTAAAAATGCAATTGCATTTTTATCTTTTATTGTCTTGTCAAATTTGTGTGTTCTTTTCACATGAATTTTTCAACTTTTTGCGTTTTTTCACATGGCAATATTGATTTTTGTTGTCATGGCAGATTTGCCATATTTCATTTTGGGCATTATATATGTGTTCATAAACCTTTGCCATTGTTAAAAAACAAATATAATGGCAAATAATTTGGTTAAACTTGAATGACATTTTCTGCTATTTTCAAAGCAGCTGATGGCATTTTTTAGTATCTGAGCAAAATCTGGGCTTTTATTTGTACAGAAAAAACCAAAAAATGGGCCTTTTCATTTAATTTGTTGTTAGTGGGCTTTTTGTTCCTTTTTTCATAGGGAAAAGGGACCTGGTCTGATGGAGGCGTGTGGGGTGTGGGTTCCCTGTCAAACGAATTCGTACGTGAGATCGATCCCATTGTACTGAAGGAGTCGTGTGGTAGGATGCTCCTCCTGCCACACGTGTGGGCAGTTTTAATATTCGCCCACACAAGGTCGTGTGGGATGCCTGCGGGGTATGCCACACAGGGTCGTGTGGGCGGGTGTCCATCGTGCCATACGTGTGGCAGTTATCGGCATCCATATAAAAAGACCCAGTGAAACAGATCCAACAGATCTCAGCCATCCATTAGCGTTAATCCGACAGTCCTTATTGTCATAATGGTGAGCAACTAAACATGTTTAGCGCTAAACGCGTTTACTACTAATCAATCCTTTCTCTCCCCGATTACCTTCCTTACGTACCCTTTCACACGAAAGGAAACTGCAACAACAAAGTGTCGTGCGATCTCCTTCTTTATGTACCCTTTCACATGAAAGGAAACTAGCACAGCGAACCATCGTGCGATCCCCTTCCTTACGTACCCTTTCACATGAAAGGAAACTGCCACAGTGAACCACCCCACAGCGTCGCCCATCATCTCGCTTCAACGACGCACGCCGCCTCTATCGCCTCGACCCGCAGCACCTTCAAGGACGCCGCCCCTCACATTTTTGTGCCGCCTCTACCCATCGCCTTTGTGTGTCCTCGGCCGTAGCAACGCCACCGCAACTTCAAGGACGTGGTTGTCGCGGACTCCGCCTAGACCGCCTGGCCGACCGACGGGGGCGCGTCGAAGGCACCGCCTGGACCGCTCATCTCCATCAGACCTGTCAGGGATGCCGCATGGTTGTCCGTTGGCGTCGGGCCATTGGACCATCATGGACACTGCCTGGACCGCCTACTTGTCCCTCTCCATCGAGCCTAGGTTGTCAGCGCCGCCATCAGGGGACAACCGCTGTCAAACACGCAGCCGCCGGGCCAGAGGTCTTTCATCTTAGCTTTCTTCATTTCTTCCGGAGAAGGTTGATTCATGTGTTCACTGAACAGAAAAGCAACATGTTTGCATTAAAAGCTGAACCCAAATCAGACTGTAAAACTGAACCAAAAGCAGCCTTGTGTGCACACATTCAACAGTTATTAAGCTTCATTACCAACGTGCGCAGATTAAGATTTAGGTATATCTTCAAGCCGGATTAAGATTACACGTGCGTTGTACGTGCGTATTTACTAGTCGACACAAAAGCTCATATATTCGCCCATACATTTGGGTCAGCTATACCGTAATAATGCTTAAATAATGAAGTTGCTCCGGGTCCTTGGGCCCCTTCTATAAAAAGGTGTCAAGATAAAATGCGGAATACACACATCAACCCAATGGCACGCTACCTTGTGAGGTGAGAATCTGGATTGTGCTACTCCCTCCGATCTGAACTCTGAAGTTGTGAGGTGAAAATCCACGTTATGCTACTCCCTCCGATCTGAATTAATTGATTCAAAATCCGTTTATATTATATAGAGGTTGAGTCAATTAATTCGGATAATTAATTTGAATTGAAGGCAGTAGCAAAATACATTACCCTTCTCCTCATGGAAATATGTCCAGAGATGTTTTTGGAAAGAACATGTGTTGATCAGCCCAAATCGCAAAAGAGCAGCTAGATGATTTTTCCTTTTTTTTGTACAAGTATCAATCTGGTAGCATTACATCAACGTCACCTTCTCCTGTGACGCTAACATGTGACGCTAACAAAATCAGCACACCTATACCTAACAGAACACCACAACGGTATCACACAAGCTCTCATGTACACATCATCTTCGCCGAGAAAAAGTCGACAATGTTAAAGAAATCAACAATCTTTCAGTCAATCCATCAACTCCAAAACCAATAAAAATCATCTAGCCCTTCACAGATCTCACGGTATGTACATCATTGCCTGTTAAGATAATTAAGAAGAAGTACTTATCGAAATGAGCAAATATAAAACTGATAAAAGAAAAAGAACGCTCTTTAGGGAGTTTGTGTGCTCCATACGATGCAATTCAAGGTGGTACGGAATGGTAACAAGCACAAGTTTCGCACCAAGGGGCTTTTTGAATAAAAGGATTCTCATCGGAATTTTAGAGGATTGTAGTCTTTACGAATTTTTTCTATGTTGGTCTGGTCACTTGATTCATATGATTGAATCCTACAGAAATTTTTTTCTAAAGATTCATATGTACTGCATTTCATAGGAACTTTATAATCCACTCAAACCACTTGGTAAGAATCATTTGTTTTTTCCTATGATGCTATCAAACAAACCAAATTCAAATGGTCATGACATTACAATCCTATTTATTTTTTCCTTAATCCCGTGTTTTTTTCTATGTTGGTCAGGTCGCTTGATTCATATGATTGATTCCTATAGAATTTTTTTCTAAAGATTCATATGTACTACATTTCATAGGAACTTTATAATCCACTCAAACCTCTTGGTAAGAATCATTTATTTGTTCCTATGATGCTATCAAACAAATCAAAATCCAGTATAATTCAAATGGTCATGACATTACAATCCTATTTTTTTTCTTAATCCTCTGTTATTTCATTAAGATGGGAGAGAAAGTACACAAATTACAGGGGAGGCATACAACCTCAAACCGATATCCGGCGTTTTAGAATTCTGCGAATCAAAGAAGCCCAAGAAATAGAAGAGAGAGAAATACATATCACGCTTCTTGCACTGGTTAATTTGGACAAAATTATTCTCAAGTATTTCTTCAAAAACAAATGGCCAAAATAATTCGAGCATAGTACTTCATGGTTACCCACCGTCAGAAATTTCAGTGTCAAAAGTAAATTGCGCAGGGCAAAATTACTCTGCAATATTTCTTCAGGATAACAACAACACAAAGCGGATCTTGTTTCAGCATTGTCTCAAAGGGATGTCTTTTATTACAAAAATAACTGTCTAAAAAGTGAATGAATGGAAATTGGGAGGGAAAAGCTTTGACGTCTACCACAGCGGATTGTGTTGCTTATACAGCACGAATGGAAAAACTGCTAGGACAAAAATGAGGAAGCATCTAAATAATGGCGTGGATGTAGCAACCTTGGCCAAGGGCCTAGCAAGGAGAGCAGAGGAGATAATGGCACATACCTCAATGAAATGGTTCATCAGAAGCTCACTCTGTGGCAGAGCCACCGGCCCCTTGGAAGAACTGCCTACTTCTCTGCTGGAGAATTTCTTGCCTCCATGAACAGCATTCTGTTGCTTGCTGATGGTCGTGGGCCTCATGGCGTCGAGCTTTGCGCAGATCTCGGCCAGCACATGCATCTGCGCGTCGCCTCTGGACATGCTGATTTCCCTCATTCTGCCGAGCTCGGTCGCGAGGGTCTGCACGCTGGATTTGATCTCATCAATGCCAGCTCCCAGATCAGCAATGGCGCCGTTTGCGTGCTCGTCTCCTGGCTTGGGGTCGTTGCAGTCACCGTGCCGCGTCGACGACGAGATCACGTCGTCTTCTTCGGAGATTATCTCCGGCGATGACCTCCTGCTGGATCTCGGAGGGGCATGGGACGCGACGCTCTCCGGCGCCTCAAACTTGTCGTGGACATTGGGCATGGTGCATTGCGCCGTGTAGCTCGGCGCCCGCGGGAGACGGTGGGAGGACGACCGGTGCAGCCTCGGCGGCAACGCCTGGTGGCTCACGTTGGACCGCACCCACTCCTTCTCCCTCCGGATCACCTCCCCGATGTCCGACACCGTCCTCGCCGGCCTGCTGTCGCCGACGTCCTCAGAGGCGTCGAGATCCGAGCACAGCTCCTCGAGCCGCGCCGCCGGGAGAGAGGCGTTCCTCCCCGACGACACGTCCTTCTGGGCCAGCCTCCTTAGCCAGGGGAGGTCGACGACGCCGTCCCGGCCGGGGGCCGGCGCGTAGGGACCGTTGCTGCCGCAGACGGCCAGCAGGCGGTTCTTGAGGGAGGTGATGTCCATCTCCTGGCTGAAGACGACGGCCTTGAGGAAGGCCAGAGAGTCCTCGTCGTGCAGGATCCTCTCCTCCGCCACCCGCCGGAACTGGTCGGCCTCCATCCGCACCGCCGCCTTCTCCCCCTGCAGCCGCAGGATCATGGCCAGCGCCTCGTCGGCCCCCGACGACGCCGCCTGCCTCTCCTCCTCCAGCTCGGCCCTGAGCATCTCGACGGCAAGACTCTGCTGCCGCAGAGCCTCCCGCAAGGCCTCCATTTCGCCTTCGTCTTCATCATCTCCGGCCATGGCGCAGGGCGATTAAATCAAGCAACAACGAGGAACCTGTGCACACCTCTGGAAATTAACTACCAGATCCGTGAAAAAATCAGAAAAATGATTCACACAGATATTTTCAGATAGCAGATCTTGCTTGGAGTTGATTCGTTGGGATTGGGCATCACTCAACACCAAGAAAAGAAACTTGACAAGTCGGCATGAAAGGGAAAGGACAGGAGAAACGAAGGATGAGGAACACAACACCTACCTGACAGGGATCTTCTTGTAGCCACAGCATCCGGCTTCTCTCAAGGATTAAAGTGTCAATAATTGAGGACTTTACGCTATCGTTGAATTAAGCATTGGATTGGCTGTCATTATCAAGAACAAAGCTGTAGTGCCAAAGAGTGGCCTCCATCCATTTTGTAATAGTACGTATTAAATCGTCGTCGACCACCTTCCCTTCCAATTTGAATATTCCTTTATCTAATTCAATTTAGTTCTTTCCATATCCTGCCGACTTGGTTTTTGTTTTTGGTACCTACCTGCCGACTTGTGTTGAGAAAAGAAAAGAAGGGAACGATCCAGGTCAACCTTGTAGTGTGGGCCCTAGATGGCCGCCCACAACTCGGTGTCTTGTGATGGGCTTCGTTTTTGTTCGACACGGAGAATGGCAGTTTTTTAAACGACCGGCAGGAAGAAGCCGCCGCCGGCGTGGGCGGTGGAGCACCGACAGCCGACCATTGGCGAGTCAAGAGCAGCCAGGTGGAGGCGCATATCATTTTTTTAACAACAGATGGGCCCAACGGACCTATAAAGCTTTTTTTTTAACCGGGCATAACCCCTTTCCATTAACTGAATAACAGAAATACATAGTTCCAGAGCAGAAACTAGAAGGAGACGGGAAAGGGGAAAGCGGGTTCAACGCATCGCCGGAAAACCCACCATAGGAACTCGCCTACAAGACACCTGCTATGGGGCGAAAACCCGGCGAGACCTATATCTCAAGAACAAACGACTCCTGCTTCAAACTTGCAGAATACAAGACCTAAACAGGCACATGCTCGCGCACGAGCAAAATAGAACAGTGTATCCCTAGACAGATGGGGCATCTCCGAGGAAACATCCAGAGGGGTCGGGGTAGAGAGTGGTGTTGAAGAAGCGCTCGAAGGTGAAGCCGCTCCTCAGATCGTCATCGACTCCTCCGTTGCCGCAGTGCAGATCAACATCATGTTGCTTGTACTGTCGCTCAACATCTGTGCACCCCGCTCCATTGCCTCACGGTCCGATCCTTTCAGAAGACCTGCCAGTAATTGATGAAAACATATGCGGAGAAGACGAGATCTCAAAAGGAGTTTTAGGCAGTTTAAACTCAAAGGTAGCCCAGTTGCGACTATGCCAGATAGCCCAGCAAACTGCTTCCAGCCCAAAAGTATAGAACCTAGCACCAGCAGGAAGAAAGATATATAGCACCAGGAATAATATTGCCAAAGGTTGTTGGGGCACAAATCGGTACCCAGGAGGGACCCACAGAGCTTCGTCCATATCCAAATAATACAGGTACAAAGCTTACAAAAGTACTCATAAGAAGAGAACTAATAATTACAACTGAGTCATTGAAATATGCAAAAAGGACCTTGAAAGAAGATCTAAGGTTTTAATTGGCTCCAAACGGTCTCAACTCAGATGCGACTCTACTGTTGCTGGGACAAACCACTTGGGACATCAATGCCGCCGACATAAGTTGATGCCGAAAGCAGTAGATATGGACTCAAGTTTTAGTCGGAGTACCTCCTTATCGGCAACATCCAAGCCAAGAGGGAGAAATGAAGCAACTATCAACAAGAACGTTGTAGTTCCCGTCGGCCGGCCTTTAACTAGAAGAATCGTGGCATGTCAAAAACCGGCGGGCACTCCATCGCCTATGCTTTGTGGTGGTGTCGTAGCTTCTTCGTGATAAACGCCCATGACGATGCAACTCTACTCATTCACCAAACACTGACCTAAACCTCTAATTAGATTAGCTTCAAAAGCTTTGACCAGCATTCTAGTTAAAATATGTACAAGGGTACTGAATAAGAGAGGTGAAAGGGAATTCCCCTACCTTAGACGTCTAGTTAAGAGAAAATTGCTTTCAGTATTATTAAGTTAGACTCCAACAAAGCCACCATGAGTAATATTGTGTATCTGTTCCTGCCTTTTAGGACCAAATCCTCTACTATGCAATAGCTGATCTCAGAACTCCCTTCTTCACCTCCATTACCTCGATGGCCAGCAGAACCAAGGAAGAATAAAGGCTCCTGCTCAAGAACATCAATAACAAGCTTGGACCTACTGAAGGAGCACTTTCCCTATCTACTTCTCGTCGTCATCTTCCACCCTGACAGGATACCCAAGAGAATGCCAACCGTTGGGCGACACTCGAAGGCGCTGGAATGGAGCTCCAATTCAGCATCATGCCAAACACCGTGGAGGTGAACCTAAACCTATATGAATACCTGGCTTCCTTCTCCATACTCACTCACGACGGAAGCACTGCCTAAGAAGAAGGGGCAAGGAGCCCGGGGAATATTTTCTTGGGCGACTCTCAATGGTATCGCTCTCTTTCCCCTATCTGTCTGAGCGAGACATATCATTTTTTCTCCAATAAGGCGCCGCTAAGAGCAACTCTAAAAGAGTCGCCATACCTTCTATCGCTTTATGGAATGTGGAGCATGCTCCATATGGATATGGAGGTCGCAACCGCTATGTGCAAACACAGATTCGCCATAATGCGGAATCCATATCTTTTCTTTTCTTTCTTGTTTTTTTCATCATCTAAAAAATCCACACTCGATTCATGGGTTAAAACACTAATTTGAGATAACATTGCATCACCAAAGTGGTTACATATGGGTTGAAAAGTCGATTAGCAACATCTTTTTATTAAACTGATGACTTATTATGTCTTGTGAGAAGCATTAGTTGCTCCTCCCCACGACGATAGCCAATGTAGTGCACAAGGCACATGGCACATGGCACATGCATATGTTACGATTTGAGTCATCCTCTACATGCGGCGGTGTGAAGGTTCGGTGAGCTTGCCTTTGTCCCATGCATGCCCCGATGCACGTCATCGTTGTGGTGCGGGATGACTGTTTCAGGAAGGGCAAGGCCCAAAGGATGTGATTCGTCCCATTGGATGAGCATCAAAGGGCCGCCACACCTTCTCCTGCCTCGAGTCGGCACGTTGAATGGGCATCCAAGGGCTGCCACACCTTCTTCCATCTTGAATCGGCCCTTCTCTTCTTCCTTCGGCATGCGTTTTCACCTTGGGTAAGTTCAACTCGCAGATAAGAGGTGAGAATAATCATCTGTGCATACATAACCAAACAGCAACACACTGTATCTAGGAAGAAAATGATTGTTACCAAACAAGCATGTGTACGCTTCTCTTAGGCAGGCTGAGGAGAATGCAAGCTACCAAACTGTATGCACAACAGGGTTCTTACTGTGTATTTATGTAGCAAGTCCCAACTCGGCCAGGCTTCCACAAAACGCAAAAAGTGTCCATGCTACCAAATGAGACACAAGGACATCCACAATGTGTGGACAAATTCTAATGCCAAATTTGCTTTGGGCTATGAAACTAGTCCCTTCACATTGTGTGCTCACATCCATAGCCAAATTTATGGGAATCGAAACTCCTAGCTCTGATGCCAAATCAACTAGAAGAATAAAAAGAGATAGGTGGAGCTGCAACTTTGCTGTTTGGTGCATGGGCTTAGGGCATCTTCAATGCGGACCCTCAAAACACCCGCATACGTCCGGACATAGTTGTCCGGACGCAGTTTCTCATCCAATGCGTAACCTCATCTGTCCATGAGGCGGTCCGATTGTTCGAAGTTTCGTGAACTGAAGCAAACCAGGGAGGATTTCCGGGCATCCAAACCACTGCCACATAGGTGTCCGCCATCACAACCAACCGAAAAGATCCCTCCCGCATGAAGTGGTTGATGCATATTCATGCCGTCCATCGTTGCTCTAGAGTGCTAGCACTAGATTTATGCTGGCTCAAAGCAGATGCAACCACTCACCGGAGCCGACATTGAAGTCGCGCGCGTAGGCCAAGAGCGTTGCCTGCACTGCGTCCTGGTTTCCACGCATATTCAATACCGGAGAGGTGTGACTAGATGGGACGGGGTGGCTATCTACCACATTCAAACCGGGTGCCCGTTCGTCCGCCTGCCGACATTAAATAGGTGCGTCAGGCGAGGAACCCACTCTAACGCCCGCAATGACACAATCCACCGGTTGTCCTGTTCGGCACCCACTATTTAAATGCGGCCTCGCTTGACACCATCTACACCAAACCACGTCTTCTTCGAATCGTCCTCCGTGCACCACGTCTGCCATGACCAAGCTCTAATGCAACGATGGAGCGAAAGTTCGAGGTGGCAGCCCTTGTTGCTGTTGGGGAACATATTAATTTCAAAAAAATTCCTACGCACACGCAAGATCATGGTGATGCATAGCAAAGAGAGGGGAGAGTGTGTCCACGTACCCTCGTAGACCGAAAGCGGAAGCGTTAGCACAACGCGGTTGATGTAGTCATACGTCTTCACGATCCGACCGATCAAGTATCGAACGCACGGCACCTCCGAGTTCAGCACACGTTCAGCCCGATGACGTCCCTCGAACTCCGATCCAGCCGAGTGTTGAGGGAAAGTTTCGTCAGCACGATGGCGTGGTGACAATGATGATGTTCTACCGACGCGGGGCTTCGCCTAAGCACCGCTATGATACGACCGAGGTGGATTATGGTGGAGGGGGCACTGCACACGGCTAAGAGATCCAAGGGATCAATTGTTGTCTATGGGGTGCCCCCTGGCCACGTATATAAAGGAGTGGAGGAGGGGGAGAGGGACGGACCCTATGGCGCGCCCTGGAGGAGTCCTACTCCCACCAGGAGTAGGATTCCTCCCCTTCCAAGTAGTAGGAGTAGGAGACAAGTAAGGGGAAGAGGGAAGAGAAGGAAGGAGGGGGCACCGCCCCTTCCCCTAGTCCAATTCGGACTAGTCATTGTGGGGGCGCGCGGCCTGCCTCCCTCTCTCCCCTAAAGCCCAATAAGACCCATATACTTCTTCCTCCATATTCCCGTAACTCCCATTACTCCGAAAAATACCCGAACCACTCGGAACCTTTCCGATGTCCGAATATAGTCATCCAATATATCGATCTTTACGTCTCGACCATTTCGAGACTCCTCGTCATGTCCCCGATCTCATCCGGGACTCCAAACTACCTTCGGTACATCAAATCACATAAACTCATAATACAATCGTCACCGAAACTTTAAGCGTGCGGACCCTATAGGTTCGAGAACTATGTAGACATGACCGAGACACGTCTCCATCCATAACCAATAGCGGAACCTGGATGCTCATATTGGCTCCTACATATTCTACGGAGATCTTTATCGGTCAAACTGCATAACAACATACGTTTGTTCCCTTTGTCATCGGTATGTTACTTGCCCGAGATTCGATCATCGGTATCCCAATACCTAGTTCAATCTCGTTACCGGCAAGTCTCTTTACTCGTTCTGTAATACATAATTCCGTAACTAACTCATTAGTTGCAATGCTTGCAAGGCTTATAGTGATGTGCATTACCGAGTGGGCCCAGAGATACCTCTTCGACAATCGGAGTGACAAATCCTAATCTCGAAATACGCCAACCCAACAAGTACCTTCGGAGACACCTGTAGAGCACCTTTATAATCACCCAGTTACGTTGTGACGTTTGGTAGCACACAAAGTGTTCCTCTGGTAAACGGGAGTTGCATAATCTCATAGTCATAGAAACATGTATAGGTCATGAAGAAAGCAATAGCAACATACTAAATGATCAAGTGCTAAGCTAACGGAATGGGTCAAGTCAATCACATCATTCTCCTAATGATGTGATCCCGTTAATCAAATGACAACTCTTTGTCTATGGCTAGGAAACATAACCATCTTTGATCAACAAGCTAGTCAAGTAGAGGCATACTGGTGACACTCTGTTTGTCTATGTATTCACACATGTATCATGTTTCCGGTTAATACAATTCTAGCATGAATAATAAACATTTATCATGAAATAAGGAAATAAATAATAACTTTATTTATTGCCTCTAGGGCATATTTCCTTCAGTCTCCCACTTGCACTAGAGTCAATAATCTAGATCACATCGCCATGTGATTTAACATCAATAGTTCACATCATCATGTGATTAACACCCATAGTTCACATCATCATGTGACCAACACCCAAAGGGTTTACTAGAGTCAGTAATCTAGTTCACATTGCTATGTGATTAACACCCAAAGAGTACTAAGGTGTGATCATGTTTTGCTTGTGAGATAATTTTAGTCAACGGGTCTGTCACTATCCGTAAGTATTTTGCAAATTCCATGTCTACAATGCTCTGCACGGAGCTACTCTAGCTAATAGCTCCCACTTTCAATATGTATCCAGATTGAGACTTAGAGTGATCTGGAGATCAGTGTCAAAAACTTGCATCGACGTAACCCTTTACGACGAACCTTTTGTCACCTCCATAATTGAGAAACATATCCTTATTCCACTAAGGATAATTTTGACCGCTGTCTAGTTATCTACTCTTAGATCACTATTGTACTCCCTTGCTAAACTCAGTGGTAGGGTATACAATAGATCTGGTACACAGCATGGCATACTTTATAGAACCTATGGCTGAGGCATAGGGAATGACTCTTCATTCTCTTTCTATTTTTCTGCCGTGGTCGGGTTTTGAGTCTTTACTCAACTTCACACCTTGTAAGACAGGCAAGAACTCTTTCTTTGACTGTTCCATTTTGAACTATTTCAAAATCTTGTCAAGGTGTGTACTCATTAAAAAAAACTTATCAAGCGTCTTGATCTATCTCTATAGATCTTGATGCTCAATATGTAAGCAGCTTCACCGAGGTCTTTCTTTGAAAAACTCCTTTCAAACACTCCTTTATGCTTTGCAGAATAATTCTACATTATTTCAGATCAACAATATGTCATTCACATATACTTATCAGAAATGATGTAGTGCTCCCACTCACTTTCTTGTAAATACAGGCTTCACCGCAAGTCTGTATAAAACTATATGCTTTGATCAACTTATCAAAGCGTATATTCCAACTCCGAGATGCTTGCACCAGTCCATAGATGGATCGCTCGAGCTTGCATATTTTGTTAGCACCTTTAGGATTGACAAAACCTTCTGGTTGCATCATATACAACTCTTCTTTAATAAATCCATTAAGGAATGCAGTTTTGTTTATCCATTTGCCAGATTTCATAAAATGCGGCAATTGCTAACATGATTCGGACAGACTTAAGCATAGATACGACTGAGAAACTCTCATCGTAGTCAACACCTTGAACTTGTCGAAAACCTTTTGCGACAATTCTAGCTTTGTGGATAGTAACACTACTATCAGCGTCCGTCTTCCTCCTGAAGATCCATCTAATCTCAATGGCTCGCCGATCATTGGGCAAGTCAATCAAAGTCCATACTTTGTTCTCATACATGGATCCCATCTCAGATTTCATGGCCTCAAGCCATTTTGCGGAATCTGGGCTCATCATCGCTTCCTCATAGTTCGTAGGTTCGTCATGGTCAAGTAACATGACCTCCAGAATAGGATTACCGAACCACTCTGGTGCGGACCTTACTCTGGCTGACCTACGAGGTTCGGTAGTAACTTGATCTGAAGTTTCATGATCATCATCATTAACTTCCTCACTAATTGGTGTAGGCATCACTAGAACTGATTTCTGTGATGAACTTCTTTCCAATTCGGGAGTAGGTACAATTACCTCATCAAGTTCTACTTTCCTCCCACTCACTTCTTTCGAGAGAAACTCCTTCTCTAGAAAGGATCCATTCTTAGCAATAAAGAGCTTGCTTCAGATCTGTGATAGAAGGTGTACCCAACATTTTGGGTATCCTATGAAGACGCACTTCTCAGATTTGGGTTTGAGCTTATCAGGTTGAAACTTTTTCACATAAGCATTGCAACCTCAAACTTTAAGAAACGACAGCTTAGGTTTCGTGCCAAACCACAATTCATAAGGTGTCATCTCAACGGATTTAGATGGTGCCCTATTTAACATGAATGTAGCTGTCTCTAATGCATAACCCCAAAATGACAGTGGTAGATCGGTAAGAGACATCATAGATCGCACCATATCTAATAAAGTACGGTTACGATGTTCGGACACACCATTACACTGTGGTGTTCCAGGTGGCGTGAGTAGTGAAACTATTTCACATTGTTTTAACTGAAGGCCAAACTCGTAACTCAAATATTTTACCTCCGCGATCATATCGTAGAAACTTTTGTTTTTGTTAGGATGATTCTCCACTTCACTCTGTAATTCTTTGAACTCTTCAAATGTTTCAGACTTGTGTTTCATCAAGTAGATATACCCATATCTGCTCAAATCATCTGTGAAGGTCAGAAAATAATGATACCCGCCGCGAGCCTCAATATTCATCGGACCACATACATCAATATGTATGATTTCCAACAAATCTGTTGCTCGCTCCATTGTTTCGGAGAACGGAGTCTTAGTCATCTTGCCCATGAGGCATGGTTCGCAAGCATCAAGTGATTCATAATCAAGTGATTCCAAAAGTCCATTAGCATGGAGTTTCTTCATGCGTTTTACACCAATATGACCTAAACGGCAGTGCCACAAATAAGTTGCACTATCATTATTAACTTTGCATCTTTTGGCTTCAATATTATGAATATGTGTATCACTACGATCGAGATCCAACAAACCATTTTCATTGGGTGTATGACCATAGATGGTTTTATTCATGTAAACAGAACAACAATTATTCTCTAACTTAAATGAATAACTGTATTGCAATAAACATGATCAAATCATATTCATGCTCAACGCAAACACCAAATAACAATTATTTAGGTTCAACACTAATCCCGAAAGTGTAGGGAGTGTGCGATGATGATCATATCAATCTTGGAACCGCTTCCAACACACATCGTCACTTCACCCTTAACAAGTCTCTATTCATTATGCAACTCCCGTTTCGAGTTACTAATCTTAGCAACTGAACTAGTATCAAATACCGAGGGGTTGCTATAAACACTAGTAAAGTACACATCAATAACATGTATATCCAATATACCTTTTTTCACTTTACCATCCTTCTTATCGTCAAGTATCTAGGGTAGTTCCGCTTCCAGTGACCACTCCTTTTGCAGTATAAGCACTCAGTCTCAGGCTTAGGTCCAAACTTGGGTTTCTTCACTTGAGCAGCAACTTGCTTGCCGTTCTTCTTGAAGTTCCCCTTCTTTCCTTTGCCCTTTTCCTTTAAACTAGTGGTCTTGTTAACCATCAACACTTGATGCTCTTTCTTGATTTCTACCTTCGCCGATTTCAGTATCGCGAAGAGCTCGGGAATTACTTTCGTCATCCCTTGCATATTATAGTTCATCATGAAGTTCTATTAACTTGGTGATAGTGACTAGAGAGCTTTGTCAATTACTATCTTATCTGGAAGATTAACTCCCACTTGATTCAAGTAATTGTAGTACTCAGACAATCTGAGCACATGCTCACTGGTTGAGCTATTCTCCTCCATCTTATAGGAAAAGTATTGTCAGAGGTCTCATACCTCTCGACATGGGCATGAGTATGAAATACCAATTTCAACTCTTGGAACATCTTATATGCTCCGTGGCGTTCAAAACAATTTTTGAAGTCCCGCCTATAAGCCGTAAAGCATGGTGCACTAAACTATCAAGTAGCCATCATACCGAGCTTTTGTCAAAAAGTTCATAATGTCTGCATCTGCTCCTGCAATAGGTCTGTCACCTAGCGGTGCATCAAGGACATAATTCTTCTGTGCAGCAATGAGGATAAACCTCAGATCACGGATCCAATCCGCATCATTGCTACTAACAACTTTCAACTTAGTTTTCTCTAGGAACATATAAAAAATAAACGGGGAGCAACATCGCGAGCTATTAATCTACAACATAGATATGCTAATACTACCAGGACTAAGTTCATGATAAATTAAAGTTCAATTAATCATATTACTTAAAGAATTCTCACTTAGATAGACATCCCTCTAATCCTCTAAGTGATCACGTGATCCATATCAACTAAACCATGTCCGATCATCACGTGAGATGGAGTCGTTTCAATGGTGAACATCACTATGTTGATCATATCTACTATATGATTCACGCTCGACCTTTCGGTCTCAGTGTTTCGAGGCCATATCTGCATATGCTAGGCTCGTCAAGTTTAACCTGAGTATTCCGCGTGTGCAACTGTTTTGCACCCGTTGTATTTGAACGTAGAGCCTATCACACCCGATCATCACGTGGTGTCTCAGCACGAAGAACTTTTGCAACGGTGCATACTTCAGGGCGAACACTTATACCTTGAAATTTAGTGAGAGATCATCTTATAAAGCTACCGCCGAACTAAGCAAAATAACATGTATAAAAGATAAACATCACATGCAATCATAATGCGTGACATGATATGGCCATCATCATCTTGTGCCTTTGATCTCCATCTCCAAAGCATCGTCATGATCTCCATCGTCACCGGCATGACACCATGATCTCCATCATCTTGATCTATATCAATGTGTCGTCACATGGTCGTCTCGCCAATTATTGCTCTTGCAACTATTGCTATCGCATAGCGATAAAGTAAAGCAATTATTTGGCGCTTGCATCTTATGCAATAAAGAGACAAACATAAGGCTTCTGCCAGTTGACGATAACTTCAGCAAAACATGGTCATCTTATAAAACAACTTATATCTCATCACATCTTGACCATATCACATCACAACATGCCCTGCAAAAACAAGTTAGACGTCCTCTACTTTGTTGTTGCAAGTTTTACGTGGCTGCTACGGGCTGAGTAAGAACCGTTCTTACCTACGCATCAAAACCACAACGATAGTTTGTCAAGTTAGTGTTTTAACCTTCTCAAGGACTGGGCGTAGCCACACTCGGTTCAACTAAAGTTGGAGATACTGACACCCACTAGTCACCTGTGTGTAAAGCACGGCGATAAAACCAGTCTCGGCGTACGCGTAATGTCGGTCCGGCCCGCCTCATCCAACAATACCGCCGAACCAAAGTATGACATGCTGGTAAGCAGTATGACTTGTAACGCCCACAACTCACTTGTGTTCTACTCGTGCATATAACATCTATGCATAAAACCTGGCTCTGATGCCATTGTTGGGGAACGTAGTAATTTCAAAAGGTGATGCATAGCAACGAGAGGGGAGAGTGTGTCCACGTACCCTCGTAGACCGAAAGCGGAAGCGTTAGCACAACGTGGTTGATGTAGCCGTACGTCTTCACGATCCGACCGATCAAGTACCGAACGCACGAAACCTTCGAGTTCAGCACACGTTCATCCCGATGACGTCCCTCGAACTCCGATCCAGCCGAGTGTTGAGGGAGAGTTTTGTCGGCACGACGGCGTGGTGACGATGATGATGTTCTACCGACGCAGGGCCTCGCCTAAGTACCGCTATGATATGATCGAGGTGGATTATGGTGGAGGGGGGCACCGCACACGGCTAAGAGATCCAAGGGATCAATTGTTGTCTATGGGGTGCCCCTGGCCACGTATATAAAGGAGTGGAGGAGGGGGAGAGGGCCGGTGTAACGCCCCGGATTCGATGCGCCAGGTGTCCGTCAGTTATTCGTCGTCTTTGCCATGTCATGTGCTTGCGTGTTGCACTTTTCCATGTCATCATCTGCATTTTTATCATGTCATCATGTGCATTCATTTTGCATACGTGTTCGTCTCATGCATCCGAGCATTTTCCCCGTTGTCCGCTTTTGCAATCCGCACTCCTATGTCTCCGGCGCCCTTTTTACCTCTTTTCATGTGCGGGTGTTAAACTTTCTCGAATGGCCGAGGTTTGTCAAGCGGCCTTGGTATAGCACCGGTAGACCGCCTGTCAAGTTTCGGATCATTTGGAGGTCGTTTGATACTCCAACGGTTAACCGGGTAACCGCAAAGGCCTCTTTTGTGTGCAGCCCAACACCCCTTCCAAAGTGGCCCAAAACCCAGCAAACTCCCCTCCATGCTCTCGGTCGTTCGATCACGATCGTGTGGCCGAAAACCGCACCTCATTTGGACTCTCCTAGCTCCCTCTACCTATATATTGCCCTCCCCCTCCAAAAATTCGCGGATGAATCCACCCTAACCCTAGTCCCTTTCGTCCTCAGCGCGCCGGACATGTCCGCCGACGGCCGGACGCGTCCATCCCGCTGCCACGTCGCCCGGCCAATGGCGAGGCGACACGTCGCCCCCGCCGCCGCTCCGGCCATGGCGCGCCACACCCTCCTCGGCCTCGCGCCTCTCTCTCTCCTCGCCGCCCGGCCCGCGATCGGATCAGGCATCATGGGCCCATCTCG
Source organism: Aegilops longissima (assembly GCA_021605205.1). Classification (NCBI taxonomy): domain Eukaryota; kingdom Viridiplantae; phylum Streptophyta; class Magnoliopsida; order Poales; family Poaceae; genus Aegilops; species Aegilops longissima. The sequence continues at coordinate 617,595,452 of CM038680.1, forward strand.
CCGCCGCCGCCCGGCACCTCGCCCAGTCGCGCCGCCATTGGCTCCCTCCGGCCGCCACACCGCCTCCCACTGCCACGCCCACGCCTCCCAAGGCGTCAGTGCGCCTCCCCAGTGCCGCGCCCGAGCACCAAGCCTCGCCACGCCCGGCCACCTCGCCGCCCGGTCTTGCCTGAGCCTGCTCCGCTCGCCCTGGCGCCGCCCGGCCGCCCGGCCCCTCGCCCGCCCGGCCACGGAGGTCCCCACCCTCCTCTGCCCCGGATCCACCTCCTCCGCCTCGGATCCGGCGACCCCGAGCTCGTCCGCCACCTCCCTCCTCTCCGGCAGCCCCTCCGGCGAAGTTCCGTCCAACCTCGTAATCCGTGCATGGTTGACTTCTTTCCCCCCCTCCAAATCCTCTAAGTCCCCGAAATTGTTGCATATTTTGTTCCATTTTCATTGCATCATAACTCTGTCATCGTTGCTCCGTTTTGTGCGTATAATATGTCAAATTGTTCGTCTCGAAGAGTAGATCATTTAATCTCATTGCATCGTTTTCATTTGAGCTCATCTTGATGCCCGAAATGCTGTTGGAAGAGTGCGATGTGATGTTAGTTTCTGATTTTTATCAGAACTTGCACTTTTGTTATTTTTGCTATGATTGATGTGTGCACCCTATGAATTTGAGTCCTACATGTGTTTTGTAATATGCCATGCCATCTTTCCAGGGGTATATGCCATATATTTTTGTGATCTATGTGGTGACTAGCACAAGCATACAAACTAGGCTTCCTGATGTTGCTGATTTCAGCCCTGTTTTGCTGATATTTTTATGCCATGTAAACTTGATGCTTCAGAGAGTTCCATGCTTATTTTGAGATACTTCAGTAAGGATGTTTTGTTATACATGTCTTGCTCTATCCATCCATGCCCTTGTTTGCAATTATGGAGTGCCTTAGATTGAGTCAATCGAGCTCTACTTTTGCTATAAAATGTTTCCTGGCAGATTGTTTACATGTTATTCAATTTTGCCAAGGTTGTTGTGGTTGATCCTTGCATCCTATGATGTTGTTCTTGCCATGTATATCTTCTATGCCATGTCTTCTTGATGGATGTATGCTTAGTTTATCATGTATAGCTCTGTAGTGAGTGGTTCAAGCTCACCAACATGCCTACTTATCGTTGTTCCTGCCATGTTCAAGTCTGTAATATAACTTGCCATGTTTACATGGGTGCCATCATATTTTCTGTGCCCTTTTGGCTCATGGTCACTAAGGGACTTTTTTTTCTATGCAATTAGTAAATTCATGCCATGCCTTTGTTTGCCATGTTAAGTTCCTGTAACATGTTGTTTGATAGCTCTAAACATTGCAACTTTGATGTTATTTCGCTAAAGTCCTAAACTGTTATTACTTGCAATCTTGCCATGTGTTTTGAGCATGTTCTAGTGATTTCTGGAGATAGATCAGTGTTCATGTTTTGTAATGCATTACCTGTACATCATGCCCATGCCTTTTGTTATTATGTTGAGGTCCTGTAGCATGTTGTTTTGATGCTCGCAATATGCCTACTTGCTGTTTTGGACAGATTGTTGCTATAACTTGTATTGTGTGTATGTGTTGAACCGTTGCTCCGTTTTGAGTGTGCTCTATATGAAACTTGCTTGATTTTGCATGTAGTTTCATATTATCATGTTGCATCCTTGTTTTGAGGTGTTTGCTTGATGTTTTTATGCATTTTGCATCAATGCCATGCTTATCTTGTTTTGCTCATATCTTCTAGGCCGTAGCTCCGAATCTAATGAACTTTATATGTAATTTGACTAGAATTTCGTGTAGATCATCGTGGTGCATCTTAACTTGATGTTTAACAACTTGAACATAAGGTTTATTCAGATCTGGACCAATTTCGAAATTTGCATATGAGGACTTACCGGAATTGTTCTATGTTGTTCCCGGCCTCATTTAAACTTGCTTTGATGTGTTGCTCTTGTTTGCATCATCTCTTGTCATGAGTAGCTTCATGTAGCTTTGTCATGCATCATGCTTGTTGTGCATCATGCCTTGTTCATGTGTGGTGTGTTTACTATGTTGTGTGCTTCTTCTTGTTAGTTCCTGTTTGCTATGCGATCGTGAGGATTCGTTCGTCTACGCTTGGTTCGGCTTCATCCGTTCGTCTTCTTCATGGACTCGTTCTTCTTCCCTGCGGGATTTCAGGCAAGATGACCGCTACCCTGGATCTCACTACTATCATTGCTATGCTAGTTGCTTCGTTCTATCGCTATGTTGCGCTACCTATTACCTGTTTATCAAGCCATCCCAAATTGCCATGTCAGCCTCTAACCTTTTGTCACCCTTCCTAGCAAACCGTTGATTGGCTATGTTACCGCTTTGCTCAGCCCCTCTTATAGCGTTGTTAGTTGCAGGTGAAGATGAAGTTTGTTCCTTGTTGGAACATGGAGAAGTTGTTCCTTGCTGGAACATGTTTACTTGTTGGGATATCACAATATATCTTATTTAAGTAATGCATCTATATACTTGGTAAAGGGTGGAAGGCTCGGCCTTATGCCTGGCGTTTTGTTCTACTCTTGCCGCCCTAGTTTCCTGATGGGGAACGTAGTAGTTTCAAAAATTTCCTACGCACACGCAAGACCATGGTGATGGCATAGCAACGAGAGGAGAGAGTGTCTGTCCACGCACCCTCGTGAGACCGAAGCGAAGCGTTATAACAACGCTGTTGATGTAGTCGACGTCTTCACGATCCGACCGATCCAAGCACCGAACGTCGGCACCTCCGAGTTCTGCACACGTTCAGCTCGATGACGATCCCGGACTCGATTCAGCAAAGTGTCGGGATGAGTTCCACAAGACGACGGCGTGGTGACGATGATGATGCTCCACCGACGCAGGGCTTCGCTTTGAGCTCCGCGACGATATGACTTCTCCGGTGCAGGGCTTCGCCTAAGCTCATGACGATATGACCAAGTGGAATATGGTGGAGGGGGCACCGACACGGCTAAGGAACGATCCGTAGATCAACTTGTGTGTCATGGGGTGCCCCCTACCCCGTATATAAAGGAGCAAGGGGGGGTGCGGCCAGCCCTAGGGGAGGCGCGCCTGGAGGAGTCCTACTCCCACCGGGAGTAGGACTCCCCCCCTCTCCTAGTTGGATTAGGATTGGAGGAGGGGGAAGAGGGAAGGGGGGCGCCGCCCCCCCCCCTCTCCTTGTCCTATTCGGACTAGAGGGGGAGGGGGGCGCGCGGCCTGCCCTGGCCGGCCCTTCCTCTTCTCCCTATGGCCCATCAAGGCCCATTGACCCCCCGGGGGGTTCTGGTAACCCCTCCGGTGTTCCGGTAACTTCTTGTTTTCATCCGGAACCTTTCCGAAGTCCAAACATAGGCTTCCAATATATCAATCTTTATGTCTCGACCATTTCGAGACTCCTCGTCATGTCCGTGATCACATCCGGGACTCCGAACAACCTTCGGTACATCAATACTTATAAACTCATAATGAACTATCATCGAAACGTTAAGCGTGCGGACCCTACGGGTTCGAGAACTATGTAGACATGACCTAGAACCATTCTCGGTCAATAACCAATAGCGGAACCTGGATGCCCATATTGGTTCCTACATATTCTACGAAGATCTTTATCGGTCAAACCGCATAACGATATACGTTGTTCCTTTTGTCATCGGTATGTTACTTACCCGAGATTCGATCGTCGGTATCCAATACCTAGTTCAATCTCGTTACCGGTAAGTCTCTTTACTCGTTCCGTAATACATCATCTCACAACTAACTCATTAGTTGCAATGCTTGCAAGGCTTATGTGATGTGTATTACCGAGAAGGCCCAGAGATACCTCTCCGACAATCGGAGTGACAAAACCTAATCTCGATTCATGCCAACTCAACATATACTTTTGGAGACACCTGAGAGTACCTTTATAATCACCCAGATTACGTTGTGACGTTTGGTAGCACACAAAGTGTTCCTCCGTAAACGGAGTTGCATAATTTCATAGTTTCAGAACTTTGTATAAGTCATGAAGAAAGCATAAGCAACATACTAAACGATCAAGTGCTAAGCTAACGGAATGGGTCAAGTCAATCACATCATTCTCCTAATGATGTGATCTCGTTAATCAAATGACAACTCATGTCTATGGTTAGGAAACATAACCATCTTTGATTAATGAGCTAGTCTAGTAGAGGCATACTAGTGACTATCTGTTTGTCTATGTATTCACACATGTATTATGTTTCCGGTTAATACAATTCTAGCATGAATAATAAACATTTATCATGATATAAGGAAATAAATAATAACTTTATTATTGCCTCTAGGGCATATTTCCTTCAGTCTCCCACTTGCACTAGAGTCAATAATCTAGATTACACAGTAATGATTCTAACACCCATGGAGTCTTGGTGCTGATCATGTTTTGCTCGTGGAAGAGGCTTAGTCAGCGGTCTGCAACATTCAGATCCGTATGTATCTTGCAAATCTCTATGTCTCCCACTTGGACTTGGTCCCAATGGAATTGAAGCGTCTCTTGATATGCTTGGTCCTCTTGTGAAATCTGGATTCCTTTGCCAAGGCAATTGCACCAAGATTGTCACGGAAGATCTTCATTGGTCCCGATGCACTAGGTATGACACCTAGATCGGAAATGAACTCTTTCATCCAGACTCCTTCATTTGCTGCTTCCAAGCAGCTATGTACTCCGCTTCACATGTAGATCCCGCCACGACGCTTTGTTTAGAACTGCACCAACCGACAGCTCCACCGTTTAATAAAAATACGATCCGGTTTGCGATTTAGAATCGTCCGGATCGGTGTCAAAGCTTGCATCAACGTAACCATTTACGATTAGCTCTTTGTCACCTCCATATCGAGAAACATATCCTTAGTCCTTTTCGGTATTTCAGGATGTTCTTGACCGCTGTCCATGATCCACTCTGGATTACTTTGGTACCTTCCTGCCAAGCTTACAGCTAAGCATACGTCAGTCGGTACACAGCATTGCATACATGATAGAGCCTATGGCTGAAGCATAGGAACATCTTTCATTTTCTCTCTATCTTCTGCTGTGGTCGGGCATTGAGTCGACTCAATCTTACACCTTGTAATACAGGTAAAAACCTTTCTTTGCACGATCCATTTTGAACTTCTTCAAAACTTTATCAAGGTATGTGCTTTGTGAAAGTCCAATTAAGCGCCTTGATCTATCTCTATAGATCTTGATGCCCAATATGTAAGCAGCTTCACCGAGGTCTTTCATTGAAAAACTTTTATTCAAGTATCCTTTTATGCTATCCAGAAATTCTATATCATTTCCAATCAATAATATGTCGTCCACATATAATATCGAAATGCTACTGAGCTCCCACTCACTTTCTTGTAAATACAAGCTTCTCCAAAAGTCTCAGATAAAACCATATGCTTTGATCACACTATCAAAGCGTTTATTCCAACTCCGAGAGGCTTGCACTGACCATAAATTGATCGCTGGAGCTTGCACACTTTGTTAGCACCTTTTGGATCAACAAAACCTTCTGGTTGCATCATATACAACTCTTCTTCTAGAAATCCATTCAAGAATGCAGTTTTACATCCATTTGCCAAATTTCATAATCATAAAATGCAGCAATTGCTAACATGATTCGGACAGACTTAAGCATCGCTTCGGGTGAGAAAGTCTCATCGTAGTCAACCCCTTGAACTTGTCGAAAACCTTTTGCAACAAGTCGAGCTTTATAGACAATTATGTTACCATCAGCGTCGATCTTCTTTTTAAAGATCCATTTATTCTCAATGGCTTGCCGATCATCGGCAAGTCAACCAAAGTCCATACTTTGTTCTCATACATGGATCCCATCTCAGATTTCATGGCTTCAAGCCATTTTGCGAATCTGGGCTCACCATCGCTTCTTCATAGTTCGTAGGTTCACCATGATCTAGTAGCATGACTTCCGAAATAGGATTACCGTACCACTCAGTGCGGATTTTATTCTGGTTGATCTCTGAAGTTCAAGGTGACAACTTGATCTGAAGTTTCATGATCATTATCATTACCTTCCTCGCTAATTGGTGCGGTGTCACGAAACCGATTTATGTGATGAACTACTTTCCAATAAGGGAGCTGGTACTATTACCTCATCAAGTTCCACTTTCCTCCCACTCACTTCTTTCGAGAGAAACTCCTTCTCTAGAAAGGATCCATTCTTAGCAACGAATGTCTTGCCTTCGGATCTGTGATAGAAGGTATACCCAATTGTCTCCTTTGGGTATCCTATGAAGACACATTTTTCCGATTTGGGTTCAAGCTTATCAGGTTGAAGTTTTTTCACATAAGCATCGCAACCCCAAACTTTCAGAAACGACAACTTTGGCTTCTTGCTAAACCATAGTTCATAAGGTGTCGTCTCAACGGATTTTGACGGTGTCCTATTTAACGTGAATGCGGCCGTCTCTAAAGCATAACCCCAAAACGATAGCGGTAAATCGGAAATAGACATCATTGATCGCACCATATCTAGTAAAGTACGATTACGACGTTTGGACACACCATTACGCTGTGGTGTTCCCGGTGGCGTGAGTTGCGAAACTATTCCGCATTGCTTTAAATGTAGACCAAACTCGTAACTCAAATATTCTCCTCCACGATCAGATCATAGAAACTTTATTTTCTTGTTACGATGATTTTCAACTTCATTCTGAAATTCTTTGAACTTTTCAAATGTTTCAGATTTATGCTTCATCAAGTAGATATACCCGTATCTGCTTAAATCATCTGTGAAGCTGAGAAAATAACGATATCCGCCACGAGCTTCAACATTCATCGGACCACATACATCTGTATGTATGACTTCCAATAAGTCTGTTGCTCTCTCCATACAACCGGAGAACGGTGTTTTAGTCATCTTGCCCATGAGGCACGGTTCGCAAGTACCAAGTGATTCATAATCAAGTGATTCCAAAAGTCCATCTGTATGGAATTTCTTCATGCGTTTTACACCGATATGACCTAAACGGCAGTGCCACAAATAAGTTGCACTATCATTATCAACTCTGCATCTTTTGGCTTCGACATTATGAATATGTGTATCACTACTTGTCGAGATTCAACAAGAATAGACCATTCTTCAAGGGTGCATGACCATAAAAGATATTACTCATATAAATAGAACAGCCATTATTCTCGATTTAAATGAATAACCGTCTCGCATCAAACAAGATCCAGATATAATGTTCATGCTCAACGCCGGCACCAAATAACAATTATTTAGGTCTAAAACTAATCCCGAAGGTAGATGTAGAGGTAGCGTGCCGACCGTGATCACATTGACTTTGGAACCATTTCCCACGCGCATCGTCACCTCGTCCTTTGCGATTGCTCGTCTATTCCGTAGTCCCTGCTTCGAGTTGCAAATATTAGCAATGTAACCAAGATCAAATACCAGTGCTACTACGAGCTCTAGTAAGGTACACATCAATAACATGTATATCACATATACCTTTGTTCACCTTGCCATCTTATCCGCCAAATACTTGGGGCAGTTCCGCTTCGAAGTCGGTCGCTTGCGGTAAAACACTCGATTTCAGGCTTAGGTCCAGACTTGGGTTTCTTCTCTTGAGCAGCAACTTTCTTGCTGTTCTTTTGAAGTTTCCTTCTTCTTCCCTTTGCCCTTTTCTTGAAACTAGTGGTCTTGTTGACCATCAACACTTGATGCTCTTTCTTGATTTCTACCTCCATGCTTTTAGCATTGCGAAGAGCTCGAGAATTGTCTTAGCCATCCCTTGCATATTATAGTTCATCACGAAGCTCTTGTAGCTTGGTGGCGTGATTGGAGAATTCATCAATGACACTATCATCCGGAAGATTAACTCCCAGCTGAATTAAGTGATTATTATACCCGGACATTTTGAGTATGTGCTCACCGATGAACTATTCTCCTCCATCTTGCAGCTATAGAACTTATTGGAGACTTCATATCTCTCAATCCGGGCATTTGCTTGAAATATTAACTTCAACTCCTGGAACATCTCATATGCTCCATGACGCTCAAAACGTCGTTGAAGACCCGGTTCTAAGCCGTAAAGCATGGCACATGAACTATAGAGTAGTCATCGCTTTGCTCGCCAGACGCTCACAACTTCGGCATTGCTCCTCAAGCAGCAGCACTGCACCCAGCGGTGCTTCCAGGCGTAATTCTTCCATGCAGCAATGAGGATAATCCTCAAATTACGGACCCAGTCCGTAATTGCTACCATCATCTTTCAACTTTGCTTTCTCAAGGAACGCATTAAAATTCAACGGAACAACAAAGACGAGCCATCTATCTACAAAGAAACATAGACAAGCAAAATACTATCGGTACTAAGTTCATGATAAATTTAAGTTCAATTAATCATATTAAAAACTCCCACTTAGACAGATATCTCTCTAGTCATCTAAGTGATTACGTGATCCAAATCAACTAAACCATAACCGATCATCACGTGAGATGGAGTAGTTTTCAATGGTGAACATCACTATGTTGATCATATCTACTATATGATTCACGCCGACCTTCGGTCTCCGTGTTCCGAGGCCATATCTGCATATGCTAGGCTCGTCAAGTTTAACTCGAGTATTCTGCGTGTGCAAAACTGGCTTGCACCCGTTGTAGATGGACGAGAACTTATCACACCCGATCATCACGTGGTGTCCGGGTACTACTGAACTTTCAGCAGCGGTGCATACTCGGGAGAACACTTCTTGATAATTTTAGTGAGAGATCATCTTATAATGCTACCGTCAATCAAAGCAAGATAAGATGCATAAAGGATAAACATCACATGCAATCAATATAAGTGATATGATATGGTCATCATCATCTTGTGCTTGTGATCTCCATCTCCAAGCACCGCCATGATCACCATCGCCACCGGCGTGACACCTTGATCTCCATCGTAGCATCGTTGTCGCCTCGCCAACTATTGCTTCTATGACTATCGCTCTCGCTTAGTGATAAAGTAAAGCAATTACATGGCGCTTGCATTTCATACAATAAAGCGACAACCATATGGCTCCGCCATTGCCGATAACTCGGTTACAAAACATGATCATCTCATACAATAAAATATAGCATCACGCCTTGACCACATCACATCACAACATGCCCTGCAAAAACAAGTTAGACGTCCTCTACTTTGTTGTTGCAAGTTTTACGTGGCTGCTACGGGCTGAGCAAGAACCGTTCTTACCTCGCATCAAAACCACAACGATAGTTTGTCAAGTTGGTGCTGTTTTAACCTTCGCAAGGACGGGCGAGCCACACTCGGTTCAACTAAAGTGAGAGAGACAGACACCTGCCGGTCACCTTTAAGCAACTAGTGCTCAAGCGGTGAAACCAGTCTCGCGTAAGCGTCGCGTAATGTCGGTCCGGCCGCTTCATCTCACAATACCGCTGAACCAAAGTATGACATGCTGGTAAGCAAGATGACTTATATCGCCCACAACTCACTTGTGTTCTACTCATGCATATGACATCAACGCATAAAACCTGGCTCGATACCACCGATGGGGAACGAGTAGTTTCAAAATTTCCCTCGCACACGCAAGACCATGGTGATGGCATAGCAACGAGAGGAGAGAGTGTCCGTCCACGCACCCTCGTGACCGAAAGCGAAGCGTTATAACAACGCGGTTGATGTAGTCGACGCCTTCACGATCCGACCGATCCAAGCACCGAACGACGGCACCTCCAAGTTCTGCACACGCTCAGCTCGATGACGATCCCGGACTCGATCCAGCAAAGTGTCGGGATGAGTTCCACAAGACGACGGCGTGGACGATGATGATGCTCCACCGACGCAGGGCTTCGCCTGAGCTCCGCGACGATATGACTTCTCCGCGCGGGCTTCGCCTAAGCTCCGCGACGATATGACCGAAGTGGAATATGGTGGAGGGGGCACCGCACACGGCTAAGGAACGATCCGTAGATCAACTTGTGTGTCATGGGGTACCCCCTCCTCAGATATAAAGGAGCAAGGGGTGCGGCCAGCCCTAGGGGAGCGCGCCGAGGAGTCCTACTCCCACCGGAGTAGGACTCCCCTCTCCTAGTTGGATTAGGATTAGAGGAGGGAAGAGGGAAGGGCGCCGCCTCCTCCTTGTCCTATTCGGACTAGAGGGGGGGGCGCGGCCCTGCCCGCCGCCCTTCCTCTTCTCCCTATGGCCCATCAAGGCCCATTGACCCCGGGGTTCCGGTAACCTCCGGTGTTCCGTAACTTTCTGCTTTCATCCGAACCTTCCAAGTCCAAACATAGGCTTCCAATATATCAATATTTATGTCTCGACCATTTCGAGACTCCTCGTCATGTCCGTGATCACATCCGGGACTCAACAACCTTCGTACATCAATACTTATAAACTCATAATGAACTGTCATCAAACGTTAAGCGTGCGGACCCTACGGGTTCGAGAACTATGTAGACATGACCTAGAACCATTCTCGGTCAATAACCAATAGCGGAACCTGGATGCCCATATTGGTTCCTACATATTCTACTGAAGATCTTTATCGGTCAAACCGCATAACGATATCGTTGTTCTTTTTGTCATCGGTATGTTACTTACCCGAGATTCGATCGTCGGTATCCAATACCTAGTTCAATCTCGTTACGGTAAGTCTCTTTACTCGCTCCATAATACATCATCTCACAACTAACTCATTAGTTGCAATGCTTGCAAGGCTTATGTGATGTGTATTACCGAGAAGGCCCAGAGATACCTCTCCGACAATCGGAGTGACAAAACCTAATCTCGATTCATGCCAACTCAACATATACTTTTGGAGACACCTGAGAGTACCTTTATAATCACCCGATTACGCTGTGACGTTTGGTAGCACACAAAGTGTTCCTCCGTAAACGGAGTTGCATAATCTCATAGTTTCGTGAACTTTGTATAAGTCATGAAGAAAGCATAAGCAACATACTAAACGATCAAGTGCTAAGCTAACGGAATGGGTCAAGTCAATCACATCATTCTCCTAATGATGTGATCTCGTTAATCAAATGACAACTCATGTCTATGGTTAGGAAACATAACCATCTTTGATTAATGAGCTAGTCTAGTAGAGGCATACTAGTGACTATCTGTTTGTCTATGTATTCACACATGTATTATGTTTCCGGTTAATACAATTCTAGCATGAATAATAAACATTTATCATGATATAAGGAAATAAATAATAACTTTATTATTGCCTCTAGGGCATATTTCCTTCATTTCCGTCATATCGGTGTTATGTTCCCGGATTTTGCGTCCCTAACGCGGTCGGGTGATTTGTGGGACCCCCTTGACAGTTCGCTTTGAATAAGACTTTTCCAGCAAGGCCCAACATTGGTTTTACCATTTGCCTCACCTATACCCTTTTTCCCTTGGGTTTCCGGAGCCCAAGGGTCATCTTTATTTTAGCCCCCGGGCGATTGCTTCTCTAAGTGCTTGCTGAACCGAAGCTGCTGCAAGGGCCCCTCGAGCAACTCGAGGTCCGGTTTTACTCGTAGCTAGTCTCATCCGTGTTGCCACGAGAACGAGATATGTGCAGCTCCTATCGGGATTGTCGGCGCATCGGGCGGCTTTGCTGGTCTTGTTTTATTGCTGTCGAAATGTCTTGTAGCCGGGATTCCGAGACTGATCGGATCTTCCCGGGGAGAAGGAATATCCTTCGTTGATCGCGAGAGCTTATCATGGGCTAAGTTGGGACACCCCTGCAGGGTTTGAACTTTCGAAAGCCGTGCCCGCGGTTATGTGGCAGATGGGAATTTGTTAATGTCCGGTTGTAGAAAACCCGGTTGATCTTAATTAAAATACACCAACCGTAGCGTGAACTGTGAGTGTCTCTTTTCGGGGTTGATTGAGAGGAGAACACGGTTTCTGGGTTATGTCTGACGTAAGTAGGAGTTCAGGATCACTTCTTGATCATTACTAGTTGACTGCCGTTCCTTTGATTCTCTTCTCGCTCTCATTTGCGTATGTTAGCCACCATACATGCTTAGTCGCTGCTGCAACCTCACCACCTTATCCCTTCCTTTCCTACTTAAGCTTTGCTAGTCTTGATACCCATGGTAATGGGATTGCTGAGTCCTCGTGGCTCACAGATTACTACACCAGCAGTTGAAGGTACAGGTTTGCGATGATCATGACGCGAGAGCGATGTTTGCTTGTGTTGGAGTTCTTCTTCTGCTTCTTCTTCGATCAGGGGATAGGTTCCAGGTCGGCAGCCTGGGCTAGCAGGGTGGATGTCGTTTGAGTTTCTGTTTATGTTTCATCCGTAGTCGGATGTTGACCTTGTATATGATGTTGATGTATTCTTGTGGCAGTTGTGCCTTATGTATGTATCCCCACTATTATGTAATGTTGATGTAATGATATCCACCTTGCAAAAGCGTTTCAATATGCGGGTCTATCCTTGGTGGGACCGTCGAGTTCCTTTTGGATAGGGTCGCATATTGGGCGTGACAAGTTGGTATCAGAGCCTCGACCGACCCTAGGAGCCCCCTTGATTGATCGTGTAGTTTGGCCGATGTTGAGTCTAGAAGAAAACTGTTTTCGGAGTCTAGTTATATCGGAGAGTAGGAATTCTTTTTACTCCTCTGCCCCTTCGTCGCTCTGGTGAGGATACTTGACGTAGGTGTTTTGAATTACTCCTCTTCCCCTTCAAAATTTTTCTTTAGGTTCACGCAGTTGGTTTTCCGATCGTTGTTCCTCAGCTCTTTTCATCCGGTGCATTTCTCGTCAAGCCGACTCGAGTCTCTTCATCTTTGCCAAGTTCAATCCTCAGTTCTTCCTCCGACGTCGTTGTTTTTCCTTGTCCGAAGTTGTCCTTGTTTTTTTCCCACCCGCCCACCCTTCTTCTTCTCGGAACCGGAGTCCGCTATCAAGTTTCCATTCTACTCGTGTGAAGTTTTTGCTTTCTCTCCTAAATGTTTTCAATCGGTGTTTTTTCTCTTCAAGATATTCGTCGGTTTCCCATTCCAAGTTGCCTTTGTTTTCCCGCCCTCCCACCCTATTATTCCCGGAGTTCGAGTTTTCTTCCGACCATCTATTTCATTCGCACGGAGCCTCTTCAGTCTTTCGTCAATTGTTTCAACCGGTGAATTCTCGTCTTGTTCATCATTCTTCATCCCTTTCTTTTTCCGGTGCACTCAATTCAAGTTTGTGGGTTGATCATATCCTTTTCCTTGGATCAAATGTTCTCCCAGCTCGTTCGCCTCTCGCCAGTTTATCCTTCCGGAGTGCTCAAGACATCTCAGGAGATTTGTCTGTGTTTGAATTAATTCGAGGTTGTCACCTCATTCAAATATTTCAGTTCTTCCGGTGCATCATCTATCTGTTCAACAATCCTTTTCAACGGTGTTTTTCTTTTAGTGGGCCCTAACCCACAGGTCTTTCCCAGGATCTTACCTGACTCTTCTGATTTCCCCGGAGTTATTCTCAATTCTTTTAGGAATTTGACGTAAGTATGAATTTCATCAGTCACATGTCTTCTCCAAGATCGCTTTCTAATTCTTTTCATCTTTGGTTCAACCCTTCCTCTTTTCATTCTCCCGGAGTATCTCAATAATTTTTGCGGTGTTTCTCGTTGTCATTTGAAGATCGAAGAAGAGTTCCTCCTAAATCTTGTCCGTTCCCTCGGAGATTCATGGTGCTAGCTCGATGTTATCCTATCTAATTGTTTCCAGTTGTGCAATTCTTTTCATCCATCCGGAGTATTTCAGGGGTTGCTTTTCTGTTCCGATTATCCGGAGGCCTCCATTTCAGAAGATTTCCTCGTCCCAAGTTTTCAGCTTCGTTCTCTCAATTATTCTACATTCGTGCCTTTTCGTTCGCCTCAATATTATCCCGGTGCTTCGTTTGAGTATTCTTCAATCAGCTCATGATCTCTTTGCTCTTTTGCATCTAAATCCCCTCTAACATATTTGTTCTTCTAATTCTGCCCGGTGATTCATTCTCTTTCGCCAGTCATTTCGAATTCTTACGGTGGTTCATTCAGATTCTTTTTCTTTGATTATCACTTTAATCCATTCGTTCTTTTCAATCCTACCGGTGGTTCATGAAGACTTTCGCAAGTTTTGCGCCATATTTCCCTTAATCCTTTTCAAGAAGAATAAGTGGTATGCAAAATCCATTGCTTGTCATCAATTTAATTTGATGAAGGATAAGCATACAATAAATCTTATTCTTATTTCATCCAAGTGATTAATCCTTTTCTTCGGAGTTTGTTCTTGAGGAATAAATTCTAGTTCCAATGGTTTTTCATATTTCTTATCCGGAGTTCAGTTTCCTCGTCCAGTTCGTCGAAACCTCCATCGGAATCATCGCAAGGCTCATCTTATTCTTTTTCCTTCATTCTATCTCATCATCCTTTTTGTCACCGGAGTTTTTCATGGTGGTTCTTCATGATTTAATTCATTCTTCAAGAGTTCATCAAGATTCTTGTCGGTGGAGTCAAGTATCTTTTCTTCTCGCGTCTTGAAGAGCAAATAATTCTTCATTTTCTTCTGAAGTGAAGTTTTGCATTTTCGTCATTCTCAGCTATTTAATCTTTTCCACTTGTGGTCGGCGATCACCTCATAATTTCTGAGATGTTATCCATAAGTCCACGACAAGCTTATTCTTTTCGTTGTTGATTTTCTCGACAACTCCGTTCAATCCTTCCTTCTAAGTTCTTTTCATTCAACTTTTTTTTCAATTCTTTCCGGAGGTTTTGTGTCATGTCTTCATCAAGTATCATTCCATCCTCTCGAGTTCATGTTCTAATCCTTCCATTTTCAACCGGTGTGCTGCCTAAATCCTTTCAGTCTTATTCGTTTCTTTTCTCATTCTAACCACTCCGGTTAGAACGAGTGCTTTCATAGTCTATCTGATTCCGTGAGCTTTTGATTCTTGTCATTCTCGTCGTTCCTCTCTTCTTCTCGAGTGCTCTCGATTCTTTGCTTCTTCTCTTGAGTTCTTGTTTCACCTCATCCCTTTTCCCTTCCGTCTCGGTCCTAAGATCTCGGGACGAGATCTCTTGTTAGTGGAGGAGTGTTGTAACGCCCCGGATTCGATCGCGCCAGTGTCCGCTCGGCTTATTCGTCGTCTTTGCCATGTCATGTGCTTGCGTGTTGCACTTTGCCATGTCATCATCTGCATTTTATCATGTCATCATGTGCATTTCATTTTGCATACGTGTTCGCCTCATGCATCCGAGCATTTTCCCGTTGTCCGCTTTTGCAATCCGCACTCCTATGTCTCCGGCGCCCCTTTTACCTCTTTTCATGTGCGGGTGTTAAATTTTCTCGGAATGGCCCGAGGTTTGTCAAGCGGCCTTGGTATAGCACCGGTAGACCGCCTGTCAAGTTTCGGATCATTTGGAGGTCGTTTGATACTCCAACGGTTAACCGGGTAACCGCAAAGGCCTCTTTTGTGTGCAGCCCAACACCCCTTCCAAAGTGGCCCAAAACCCAGCAAACTCCCCTCCATGCTCTCGGTCGTTCGATCACGATCGCGTGGCCGAAAACCGCACCTCATTTGGACTCTCCTAGCTCCCTCTACCTATATATTGCCCTCCCCCTCCAAAAATTCGCGGATGAATCCACCCTAACCCTAGTCCCTTTCGTCCTCAGCGCGCCGGACATGTCCGCCGACGGCCGGACGCGTCCATCCCGCTGCCACGTCGCCCGCCCAATGGCGGGCGACACGTCGCCCGCCCGCCTCCCGGCCAGCTGGCGCCGCCACCTCCCTCGTCCCGCGCCCTCTCTCTCCTCCCTCCGCCGCCTGCGGCCGGATCAGGCCAGCGGGCCCATCTCGCCCCGCCGCCGGCACTCGCCCCGTCAGCACATTGCCTGGCTCCTCCGCCGCCACCATTGCCTGCTCTCCCCACCGCCTCCTCTCGGCCGCGTCGGCCGCCTCCCCCAGTGCCAGCGCCCGAGCCGCGCCCTCACGCGCCCGCCACCTCGCCGCCCGGTGCCGGCGAGCTCACACCATCGCCCTGCCCGAGGCGCCGCCCGCCCGGCCCTCGCCACTTCCCGCCACCGGAGGTCCCACGCGCCTCCCGGCCCCGATCCACCTCCTCCGCCTGGATCCGGCGACCCAGAGCTCGTCTGCCACCTCCCTCCTCTCCGGCAGCCCCTCCGGCGAAGTTCCGGCCAACCTCGTAATCCGTGCATGGTTGACTTCTTTCCCCCCCTCCAAATCCTCTAAGTCCCCGAAATTGTTGCATATTTTGTTCCATTTTCATTGCATCATAACTCTGTCATCGTTGCTCCGTTTTGTGCGTATAATATGTCAAATTGTTCGTCTCGAAGAGTAGATCATTTCATCTCATTGCATCGTTTTCATTTGAGCTCATCTTGATGCCCGAAATGCTGTTGGAAGAGTGCGATGTGATGTTAGTTTCTGATTTTTATCAGAACTTGCACTTTTGTTATTTTTGCTATGATTGATGTGTGCACCCTATGAATTTGAGTCCTACATGTGTTTTGTAATATGCCATGCCATCTTTCCAGGGGTATATGCCATATATTTTTGTGATCTATGTGGTGACTAGCACAAGCATACAAACTAGGCTTCCTGATGTTGCTGATTTCAGCCCTGTTTTGCTGATATTTTTATGCCATGTAAACTTGATGCTTCAGAGAGTTCCATGCTTATTTTGAGATACTTCAGTAAGGATGTTTTGTTATACATGTCTTGCTCTATCCATCCATGCCCTTGTTTGCAATTATGGAGTGCCTTAGATTGAGTCAATCGAGCTCTACTTTTGCTATAAAATGTTTCCTGGCAGATTGTTTACATGTTATTCAATTTTGCCAAGGTTGTTGTGGTTGATCCTTGCATCCTATGATGTTGTTCTTGCCATGTATATCTTCTATGCCATGTATTCTTGATGGATGTATGCTTAGTTTATCATGTATAGCTCTGTAGTGAGTGGTTCAAGCTCACCAACATGCCTACTTATCGTTGTTCCTGCCATGTTCAAGTCTGTAATATAACTTGCCATGTTTACATGGGTGCCATCATATTTTCTGTGCCCTTTTGGCTCATGGTCACTAAGGGACTTTTTTTCTATGCAATTAGTAAATTCATGCCATGCCTTTGTTTGCCATGTTAAGTTCCTGTAACATGTTGTTTGATAGCTCTAAACATTGCAACCTGATGTTATTTCTGCTAAAGTCTGAAACTGTTATTACTTGCAATCTTGCCATGTGTTTTTGAGCATGTTCTAGTGATTTCTGGAGATAGATCAGTGTTCATGTTTTGTAATGCATTACCTGTACATCATGCCCATGCCTTTTGTTATTATGTTGAGGTCCTGTAGCATGTTGTTTTGATGCTCGCAATATGCCTACTTGCTGTTTTGGACAGATTGTTGCTATAACTTGTATTGTGTGTATGTGTTGAACCGTTGCTCCGTTTTGAGTGTGCTCTATATGAAACTTGCTTGATTTTGCATGTAGTTTCATATTATCATGTTGCATCCTTGTTTTGAGGTGTTTGCTTGATGTTTTTATGCATTTTGCATCAATGCCATGCTTATCTTGTTTTGCTCATATCTTCTAGGCCGTAGCTCCGAATCTAATGAACTTTATATGTAATTTGACTAGAATTTCGTGTAGATCATCGTGGTGCATCTTAACTTGATGTTTAACAACTTGAACATAAGGTTTATTCAGATCTGGACCAATTTCGAAATTTGCATATGAGGACTTACCGAATTGTTCTATGTTGTTCCGGCCTCATTTAAACTTGCTTTGATGTGTTGCTCTTGTTTGCATCATCTCTTGTCATGAGTAGCTTCATGTAGCTTTGTCATGCATCATGCTTGTTGTGCATCATGCCTTGTTCATGTGTGGTGTGTTTACTATGTTGTGTGCTTCTTCTTGTTAGTTCCTGTTTCGCTGCGATCGTGAGGATTCGCTCGCTCACGCTTGGTTCGGCTTCATCCGCTCGTCTTCTTCATGGACTCGTTCTTCTTCCTCGGGATTTCAGGCAAGATGACCGCTACCCTGGATCTCACTACTATCATTGCTATGCTAGTTGCTTCGTTCTATCGCTATGCTGCGCTACCTATTACCTGCTTATCAAGCCATCCCAAATTGCCATGTCAGCCTCTAACCTTTTGTCACCCTTCCTAGCAAACCGTTGATTGGCTATGTTACCGCTTTGCTCAGCCCTCTTATAGCGTTGTTAGTTGCAGGTGAAGATGAAGTTTGTTCCTTGTTGAACATGGAGATGTTGTTCCTTGTTGGAACATGTTTACTTGTTGGGATATCACAATATATCTTATTTAATTAATGCATCTATATACTTGGTAAAGGGTGGAAGGCTCGGCCTTATGCTCTCGGCGTTTTGTTCCACTCTTGCCGCCCTAGTTTCCGTCATATCGGTGTTATGTTCCCGGATTTTGCGTCCCTAACGCGGTCGGGTGATTTGTGGGACCCCTTGACAGTTCGCTTTGAATAAGACTTTTCCAAAGAAGGCCCAACATTGGTTTTACCATTTGCCTCACCTATACCCTTTTTCCCTTGGGTTTGGAGCCCAAGGGTCATCTTTATTTTAGCCCCCGGACCGGTGCTTCTCTAAGTGTTGGCTCGAACCGAAGCTGCTGCGGGGCCCCTCGAGCAACTCGAGGTCTGGTTTTACTCGTAGCTAGTCTCATCCGTGTTGCCACGAGAACGAGATATGTGCAGCTCCTATCGGGATTGTCGGCGATCGGGCGGCTTTGCTGGTCTTGTTTTATTGTCGTCGAAATGTCTTGTAGCCGGATTCGAGACTGATCGGATCTTCCCGGGAGAAGGAATATCCTTCGTTGATCGTGAGAGCTTATCATGGGCTAAGTTGGGACACCCTGCAGGGTTTGAACTTTCGAAAGCCGTGCCCGCGGTTATGTGGCAGATGGGAATTTGTTAATGTCCGTTGTAGAAAACCCGGTTGATCTTAATTAAAATACACCAACCGTGTGCGTAACCGTGAGTGTCTCTTTTCGGGTTGATCGAGAGGAGAACACGGTTTCGGTGTTATGTCGGCGTAAGTAGGAGTTCAGGATCACTTCTTGATCATTACTAGTTGACGACCGCCCTTTGATTCTTTTCTCGCTCTCATTTGCGTATGTTAGCCACCATACATGCTTAGTCGCTGCTGCAACCTCACCACCTTATCCCTTCCTTTCCTACTTAAGCGTTGCTAGTCTTGATACCCATGGTAATGGGATTGCTGAGTCCTCGTGGCTCACAGATTACTACACCACCAGTTGCAGGTACAGGTTTGCGATGATCATGACGCGAGAGCGATGTTTTCTTGTGTTGGAGTTCTTCTTCTGCTTCTTCTTCGATCAGGGGATAGGTTCCAGGTCGGCAGCCTGGGCTAGCAGGGTGGATGTCGTTTGAGTTTCTGTTTATGTTTCATCCGTAGTCGGATGTTGACCTTGTATATGATGTTGATGTATTCTTGTGGCAGTTGTGCCTTATGTATGTATCCCCACTATTATGTAATGTTGATGTAATGATATCCACCTTGCAAAAGCGTTTCAATATGCGGGTCTATCCTTGGTGGGACCGTCGAGTTCCTTTTGGATAGGGTCGCATATTGGGCGTGACAAGTTGGTATCAGAGCCTCGACCGACCCTAGGAGCCCCCCTTGATTGATCGTGTAGTTTGGCCGATGTTGAGTCTAGAAGAAAACTGTTTTCGGAGTCTAGTTATATCGGAGAGTAGGAATTCTTTTTACTCCTCTGCCCCTTCGTCGCTCTGGAGAGGGACGGACCCTATGGCGCGCCCTGGAGGAGTCCTACTCCCACCAGGAGTAGGATTCCTCCCCTTCCAAGTAGTAGGAGTAGGAGACAAGGAAGGGGAAGAGGGAAGAGAAGGAAGGAGGGGGCGCCGCCCCACCCCCTAGTCCAATTCGGACTAGTCATTGGGGGGAGCGCGACATGCCTCTCTCTCTCCCCTAAAGCCCAATAAGGCCCATATACTTCTTCCTCCGTGTTCCCGTAACTCCCATTACTCCGAAAAATACTCGAACCACTTGGAACCTTTCCGATGTCCGAATATAGTTGTCCAATATATTGATATTTACGTCTCGACCATTTCGAGAGTCCTCGTCATGTCCCCGATCTCATCCGGGACTCTGAACTACCTTCGGTACATCAAATCACATAAACTCGTAATACAATCATCACCGAAACTTTAAGCGTGCGGACCCTACGGGTTCGAGAACTATGTAGACATGACCGAGACACGTCTCCAGCCAGTAACCAATAGCGGAACCTGGATGCTCCTATTGGCTCCTACATATTCTACGAAGATCTTTATCGGTCAAACCACATAACAACATACGTTTGTTCCCTTTGTCATCGGTATGTTACTTGCCCGAGATTCGATCATCGGTATCCCAATACCTAGTTCAATCTCGTTACCGGCAAGTCTCTTTACTCGTTCTGTAATACATCATTCCGCAACTAACTCATTAGTTGCAATGCTTGCATGGCTTATAGTGATGTGCGTTACCGAGTGGGCCCAGAGATACCTCTCCGACAATCGGAGTGACAAATCCTAATCTCGAAATACGCCAACCCAACATGTACCTTCGGAGACACCTGTAGAGCTCCTTTATAATCACTCGATTCGCTGTGACGCTTGGTAGCACACAAAGTGTTCCTCCGTAAACGGAGTTGCATAATCTCATAGTCATAGGAACATATATAAGTCATGAAGAAAGTAGTAGCAACATACTAAACGATCAAGTGCTAAGCTAACGGAATGGGTCAAGTCAATCACATCATTCTCCTAATGATGTGATCCCGTTAATCAAATGACAACTCTTTGTCTATGGCTAGGAAACATAACCATCTTTGATCAACAAGCTAGTCAAGTAGAGGCATACTAGTGACACTCTGTTTGTCTATGTATTCAC
This sequence comes from Aegilops longissima, assembly GCA_021605205.1. Classification (NCBI taxonomy): domain Eukaryota; kingdom Viridiplantae; phylum Streptophyta; class Magnoliopsida; order Poales; family Poaceae; genus Aegilops; species Aegilops longissima. The sequence continues at coordinate 617,616,380 of CM038680.1, forward strand.
ACATGTATCTTGTTTCCGGTTAATACAATTCTAGCATGAATAATAAACATTTATCATGAAATAAGGAAATAAATAATAACTTTATTTATTGCCTCTAGGGCATATTTCCTTCAGTTGCCAACTGGAAATCGTCCTGCGTGGCGGATGCATCTAGGCTTGCTGGTGAGCATGAAGGAGGTGAGCAATGACGGCACGACGATGGGGGAAGCCTCCAACGACGAGTCATCACCTTGCCCATACTGGTCCATGGCGGCTTCACCATGGAACAAGCGCAAGCGCATTTCAACGACATCATGGCGGAGGACCAGCCAGTCCAGCAGTTGGTGTCGGTGTTTCGGCGGGTGCAGGAGGAACTTTGCTACAACCTTGCCCTCTTCGCGCATCATTGGCCGGTGGAGGGCTAATATATTGCGAGTTCGCGAGCACGGATGCCGTGGGGGTCATGGCCCTGGTGAACCCGAACTTCATCGAGGAGTAACGAGCTCTATGAGGCCACGTAAGCGATCTCGGACGGGAACACCGGAAGCTGCGCGTCGTTCGCGCCACTGCGACCATGAGGCTGGCGCATCCATGTCCATCTTCGACCTCACCTCCAACGGCAACGACCAGACCACGAGCTACGACAAGGAAGAGTAGGACATGAGACACGCGACGCCTCATGTCCCATGTGGGCCATTCGTGTTTAAAGGATCGAGATGGACATACAGGAGGCGAATAGGTACAATAGAAAATTTTAATTATTACTCCCTCCGTTCCTAAATATAAGTCTTTGTAGAGATTTTACTACGGACTACATATGAAGCAAAATGCGTGAATCTACACTCTGAAATGCATCTATATACATTCGTATGTGGTCCATAGTGAAATCTCTACAAAGACTTATATTTAGGAAGGGGGGAGTACTTTGTAATTTTAGGCAATAATGCGGAATATGAAAGTGAGCCTAACAATTGCAAAGCTGATTCTAGTGCTAAGCAATATAGTCTACCACACCTAGTAACAAGGAAAGTAAGCATAGTATAATGAAAGTAAACACTAAGAGACAAGTACCACAAGTAAGGAGTTAGGGTTAGGAATAACCGTAACTATGAGAGACGAGGAAGGATGTCGATGTTCACTTCCTTGGAGGGAATCTAGTCACCGTTAGAGGGGTGGATGTTACCACGAAGGCACACCAGCAGCACGAAGGCTCACCCTATTCTCCCCTTGAGACAACACCATGAATGTGTTTCTCAACCACTAGTGGTAAACCTTGAGGTGGTCTCCAAAACTTCACAAACTTTCCAGGGGTAATCACAATGAATGATTCCTCGTTGGAGTATTCCTACCGCTTAGGTGTCTCAAATCTCCAAGAGTAACCGCCCTTGCTTGGATGAAAAAATGTCATAAGGGGGACTCGTTTCACTTGATTCGTTCAATATAAAGGGGAATAACTCAAGACTTGCTCACACTGTGACTTGCTTTGGTCACAATGAGGAGAGGGAGTGGATCTATCACTTGATTGAAACAACTCTCAAGAACTCTCCCAAAAGATTCCGGGATCTGAGATTTGGCGAGGAAGAGTGCGAGGGAGCACTTCTAGGGTTCTTGGGATCTTTTGAATGGTGTGGTCAACCCTTCACTCGAGTGGTAGAGGGGTATTTATAGAACAAGCCAATTGTGGCCGTTGGAGCCACTTGAGCTATGTAAGTGCCGGATGTCCCGTGGCAAAACAAGAACCGGAAGTCATCGAACATCGGGTGGTTGTAGTGTGCCAAGGGATTGCTATAGTGCAAAATTAGCTAAGGAGGGACGTGTCAGATGTCTGATATTTTCTGGACATCCGGTATCTCGGGAGGCAGTGGACATCCGATAAGTACTGAAAATCTGACAGTTTGCTACTGGATTAAGTGCGCCAGATTTTCGGTAAGGACCGAAAATCCGAAAAATATGATTTGTTGAAATGTGACGGAATTTCTGGACATGGCTGGACGATTGACGGCTCGGGAGGGGCCGAACTTCCGGAGAACATGGGACATCCGACAATTTTGCTCTATAGGATGGTCAGAATTTCTGGTTGGGACCTGAAATCCCGCAATTTTGTTCTGTTGAGATACACCGGATTTCGGGTAGGCACTAGATGTCTGGTAGATATTAGTCGTCCGGTGAGCCAGATACCAAAATACTTGTCCTAAGATATAACAAGTGGGTCACTTTGGAGACGAACTCATGAATGATTTGTGGGTGTATGTGTGAGAAGGATGCATGATGTGAGTGAAAAACATTTGAAGCAACCATGGGTTTTGAGCAAATCTTTCACGAGTCCCAATGACCCCCTTTAATAATGTGGGATCCCTATACTCAAGAACAAACCGTTAAGCCTAAGCTATATGTCACGTTTCTTCGTTCTTGCAATATACACTTATGTAGTCATGATCCACACACATGATTCCACGGTGACTTAACATGTGATATACTTGACAAACATGATTAGTCCCGTATATGTATATTCTCAATAACATCAAAATATGATTAAGGGCATGATTGCACTTTCACATGTCCCATGTCTTACTTTTCCTCGCCGACGACCCGTAACTTCACTTCCTGGAGCTCACGACCGTCTGACATGGACACGGAGGGGAACAAAAAGGACTTTGAGGACGGACACATGTGAAGATTTAGACTAGGTTAACATCCTGACACTTCTGTTTAATGAAGTATATCAAAAATGTAATGAATGTGGTCTAGTTTTAAAAAAATATTCGGTGCATGAAAATCGTCCGTTTTGTTCAAATCTCATTTGAAGTGTATGTGGGCACGGTTGGATGGCCCTCTCCCGTATCACTGGCCACTAACGAAATACCGTGTCCATTTTAAGGGCCCGCGTTGAAGATGCCCTTATGAGCAAAAGAGATTAAGAGGTCAAGTGTGGCACGTAAAATTATGTTTGTTTATTTTTAGATAGGCCCCATTCTTATATGTTCGGCACCACAAAAGTTACCGAAATTGGAAAAAATTACAATTTTTACTAGAGTTTTAAGATTAAAAAATGTGTACGAAAACAAAACATTCCCAACTTTTAAAAATTCAGAATTTATTTAAAGTTTGCAAATTTGAAAAAAAAAAACAGTTTTGAAAATTTTCGTGATTTAAGAAAAACAATGTTTATTTTGTTTATAACAAAAAATATAGAAAAATAAAAAACAAATAGAAAAAATAAATCAGCCAATAAACTGGTGGGAACTGTCTAGATGGTTCGCAAAATCGGTGTGGGTGGAAAGAATGGGCGGCCAGCCCATACACTATGGAATGCCCGAGGAAGTGTGTGCACCCGCTACTGGCCTACTCCCTCCGTCCGGAAATACTTGTTCTAAAAATAAATAAAATGGATGTATTTATAACTAAAATAAGTCTAGATATGACTATTTTGATGACAAGTATTTTCGGACAGAAAGAGTACTATTTATAGTTTATTTAGCGCTTAGGATTCGGTTTTCATTTATTGCCAACTAGGAAGGAGTGGACGTGTGGCCAAGGTTATCTCTAGAAAAGGTCGGTCCTCATCTTCTCATACTCTGAAAAGTCGCGCAATTCTTGTGGATCACTTACCGCAACTTGCGAGTTTTTTCGTAGATTCATTTATTCAGAATGTTTTATATCTTAAACCATGCATCTACATCCTGCATCGTTTTAACCGTTGGATATCTTACATCGAGATTTTTGAAACTAGATCCCACGTTAATAGGTTCGATGAATTATTTTACGAAATAAACCTAATACTTAAAAAACCAGAAGCAAAAAGAAAGAATACCGAAAAAACCAGCAACTGGAAAAACGAATATGTAAGAAAAAAACCCGAATCCAGAAGAATGGTTGTGTTTTTTCACTCTTTTCTGCTCCTCGCGACAGCGAATCTGTGCTTACAGGAGAAGCAAATATTTGCTTCTCACGGAAACAAATTGTGCTTCTTGTGAAAGCATAGTTTTTTTTCCTTTCAAAGATGCACAACTGTGTTTCATGCAGAAGCAAATCTATGCTTTCACGAGAAGCACTCGTGGAAGCACATATTTTTTGGCGACAAACACAACTGAGCTCTCATGGAAGCAAATATGTGCTTCTCATGAAAGCACATTTTTTCCTTTTGAAGAAGCAGGACCGTTCGTGAAAAAAAATTAAAGAAAGGAAAAAATCTCCAAAACCTAAAAAAAGGCCAAAACCGTTAAGAAAAAAACTAGATCCCACATTAATAGGTCTCGACTTTTACAAAAAAAAAATACTGAGAAAAGAAGAACAAAAGAAAGAATACCAAAAAAATAATCCTAAAAACCGGCAACAGGAAAACGAATATGAAAGAAAACAAAAAACCATGAATCCGGAAGAATGGTTGCGTTTTTTTCACTTTTGTCTGCTTGTCACAAAAACAAATACGTGTTTCTTGCAGAAGCAAATTGTGCTTCTTGTGAAAGTATGGTTTTTTTTTCTTTTTAAGAAGCACATCACACGGAAGCAAATCTATGCTTCCACGAGAAGCACTCGTGGAAGCACATATGTTTTTGCGACAAACACGGCTGAGCTCTCGTGAAAGTAAATATGTGCATCTCGTGAAAGCACATTTTTTTTTCCTTTTGAAGAAGCACGGCCATGCTTGAAAAAATGGAAAAAAAATCTCCAAAACATAAGAAAAACAATGCGAAAACCATAAAGCAAAAAATCCAATATAAATCCCAAAAACACGTATAGAAATATAAAAAACTAAAAGAGGGAGCAGCCAGGATGTGACACGTGTGACGGTGGCTGTGCGCAACACATGGCATGCTCACAAACCACAAAAGTGTCCCTTAGGTGATAGCGCACCCTGAGAGTTACATGCACAACTAAGATGTTGCCCGTGATTGTCCATGGGCTTATGGGCCACCGCTGTAGTTTTAAGTTCAGATATTCTCTGAAGAAAGGACAAGGGAAATGGGAAATGCATTGGAGCTTCTAGGTGCCACACGCCTCTATATGAATATACACCTCTATCCTTATATATAGGGCTTAATGTGTTTTTAAAGCTAACTTTGATTACATGTTAGAGTAAGAATATCTAGCATTCAAATTACACAAAGCATACAAATTTGTACATGAAATAAGATTTCAATGATATAATTCAGATTATACACCTCATATACTGTTAATCTTATCTATAGTCAAATGCAGTCTCAAAAAACACATTAGGTCCTATATATATGGACAAAGGGAATAACATTATAAATAATTCTAGGAAATTTTTAGAAATTCTAAAATTTTGGGATATCAAAGCTGGGTGTCCATTGTTCGCACATGCCCAGTTTCGTGGAGATTGTGTGCCTATGGTATCTGTAGTCTTTTCTATAAATATGAATTTTTTGACTTTTTTATCAACACTACCGTAGGCATCCATTTTCAATGAAACTGAACAAATGGGCATCTAGGTATGATATCCTCAAATTCTGGAATTCTTTAAAGCTTTTTGATATTATTTTTAATGCTATATTCATATAGGGTTGTGTGGCATCCCGAGCCACGAATCCTCATCCGAACGGAAATTCTGTTCTTAGTTCGCAAAACTTCGATGTGAATTTGATTTCATACCGAAAGACTGCCCCTTAAAATAACAGACAAAGTCACTACAAAAGCAAACCAAAATTAAGCTACTTGCCCTGAGAGCCAACCATGCTTAGCTTCATCTGAAAAGCCCCTACAATCACCCATCTCCACCTGTGGAAAGTGGCTCCTACATAATCCTCAGCAACAAGTTAAATTATTTTTGGATTAGCTTGATCCAAGACTAAGCTGAAAGCACAGAAACATAGCAGCACTCCTACTACAGCTCAACAAACAGGAAGTCAAACTGCCTGCCACTAGCTACGAGGCAGACGGCGGCCATACATGCATGCGCCGGCCGTTCTCCTTCCATGGCTAGCTTCACGCCATCCGTAGGCTGAGCCAGTGGAACAGCAGCGGAGAAGGCTGCTGCTGCACCCCGCCGTCCTCCACCTGCTCCGCGCCGAACCCTGCCGGCCTCCGCTTGTGGTAGGGCGAGCCCGCGCCTGCGCCAGTGCCGACCAGCTGGTGCTGCGCCTGCGCCCGCGCCTGCTGCCAGTCCTGGCCGCCCGTGAGCGTGTCCGACTCCGTCGTGGACGACGAGAAGCTCTCCCCGGGGGAGCAGTGCCCGTCGCTGTACCGCTTCTTGCCGCCGCTGCCCACGGCGAGCGTGAGCTCCAGCTCCGCCTCCTCGTCGTCGGTCGCCTCCGGGCTCAGCTGCGCCTGCGCGGCGCGAGGAGTCGCCGCCGCGTGGCTGCCGCGGCGGGTGGTGGCGGTGGCGCAGTACTGCCACTGCTGCTCGTAGGAGGACGCGTCGAGCGCGCTCGCCCTGCGGCGGTCGTACTCGGCGCCCGGGGAGCCGTTGGGGGAGGCGGACAGGCTGCTCTGCTGGCTCTTGATCTCCCTCTTGAGGTCCCGCATCAGAAGCTTCTGAATTCTGTACAGGCGATGGAGATCGTGAACCTGCAACAACGAACACAAATCATGAGGCACAGTCTTTTTCAGACGATCGAAGAGGCAGAGTTTCCTCATGCTTCTAATTGAGTTATGATCTTACCTGCTGCCTGAAGGTCTCCTCATGCTTGAGCATGGCCATCTTGAGGGTGTCTTTGTCGCAGTGCATGAAGGCCTGCTCCATCGGCATTGTGGCGATCCCTTTCTTGCTCTGTTTCTTCTTCTTCTTCGCCGGACCTGCATGGAGAAATAGGTAGAACATAAGCCTCTGCTCCAAGTGTTTCTAACTACACTACACTGTATATTGCCATACAGATATGAACTTGAACAGAAAGTGAGAATACAATGCAGCCACACAATTGGAGCTTTCGAAGTGGGATCGAGAATCGGCACAAGATTCAAAGAAGAAAAGAAGGAAAGGAGGGGAAGAAGAACAGTGTGCATGGCAGGAGAATCTCTCTGCTGGAGTAACTGTATTCTGAAGCAAGATACCACCCAAAATATGCTCGCAAAAACCAGAGCACCAAAAGGAAGGGGGAAAAAAGCCTGAAAAGGCCTAAAAATGATTGAACGGAGCATTGGAGATTGATGAGCAGCGAATCGCAAGGAGAAAAGAAGAGAGGGAGGAGCTCATTTCTCACCTATCAATTAGATGTCAGAGAAGTGACTCAAGAACTGAAGTGCCACTGAGCTCCAACTACCACTCACTCGGCCCTGTTCCTCTTCTCTTCTCGCTCTCCGCTTCTGATCATTGTATGGCTCCAAAGGCCACAGGCTTTCCCTTTTATACAGATCAACCAGCAGACCGTCGTCTCCATCCGTCCCTCTCCCTCTCTCTCTCTCTCTCACTCTCACTCTCACTCCTCTCTGAAGAAGAAAGAGAGAAGGAAAAGAGAGAAGGGGGAGGGGACAAGACACGAATGATGTAAGATTCCTTTCACAGTGGTATTTTAACCAGGCCTGCGCTGCACTGCAGGGAGGCATGCCAAGCAACGGAGTACACTAGGACTGCAGGCCGACTAGGAGTATCTTTCTCTCTCTCTCTCTGGCCTGGCCTTGCTCTTGCGGCATGCAGCGGCTGAGCCGAGCAGAGGGGACAGGACCGGAGGTTGAGTAAGGAACGGGCCACCCACATTCGTACATAAATTACATGCCCGAGTGTGGTTGTGCGATCATGGATCTGTTGATAGAGAATTACTATCCCTGAAACGGAGAGCAAAAGATTGGACTTTGTTATTCACTGAGGCCAACTCCACCGCGCGGCCCCGTCCTATTTGCCCCCGTCCGTTTCATGTAAAATAGATAAACCAAACAGCCCAGCACATAGGCGCAAACGGACTTTTGCCCATTTTATGTCCGCTTTCGACCCATCCCGGACCAAGTTTGCGCCGGTCTTGGGGTGAAACGGACAGCGCGCGCTTGTCCTCTCCTGGTCCGTCTGTCGGTGGGAGAAATCAAAATCCCCCACGCCTCATTTGGCGCCATTTCTCCAAACCCTCCCACGTACCTCCCGCCGCCCCCTTTCTCCCCCGTCCATGGCCAACGCCCAGCCGAATTCTGACGGCCTGGCCGTCAACCCGCCCAGAAAGGTGAAGAAGAAGGCGGTCAAGGCGCCAAGAAAGCCGCGGTCGGAGTGCACGCCGGAGGAGATCGCCAAGTTGAATGCAGAATCGGCGAAGAGGAGGGGCCGGAGAGCGGTCGTCAAGGTCAATACCGCCGCAGCCAAGTTCGCCACCGAGCGTGATGCGATGGAGGCCGCGCGGCGCAAGGCCGCGGTTGACGAGAAGGGGGACATCATCAACAAAGCGCACGCCCTCCTCATGCTTGGCATGGGCCGTCCGGCCGGTTTCCCTGCAGCGGCCGTCAGCCCGGCGAGCACAAGCTCGTCGGTCGCCCGGCCTCCGCACTGCCAGCCGCCGACGTCGCGGACCACGCCCATGTCGCCTGGTTGTGTTGCCGGCAAGGACGACTATTCATTTTGAAGGCTGACTGTGTTGCCGGCCGCTGGCTGAGTTGCTGGAGATGGACGTGTAGACCGCTGGCTCTGTTGCCGGTGTGAACTGGGGCCGCTGGTCTGATGAACTAGAGCTTGGCATTTAAAAGTTGCTCCTTTTTTAAAATATAGAGCCGGACAGGATGGGGCAAACGGATGCGTCCGCATGCCGAGCACACGGCCATCGCACTGCCCTATCCAAACGACAGAATGCAGATAAAACGGACGTCCGTTTAGGGTCGCGCGATGGAGTTGGCCTGAGTGAGAAGCGTGATGGATGGATGGATGCAAAAGGTTATTTTGGAGCCAAAATGAGTGCTCCGAGAAGCTTTTACGATGACAGCAATACGTCACCGGGCTTTCTTTTCTTCCCTTTTTCTATTCTATCGAGATGTATGTGTAGAGTACTCCAGCGGTACACCGCGCCAAACACAGCACCAGCTTTGTGTACGTCATTTCGTTTCATTACGGACGGTAGGTACCGTTTTTTTAAAGGGTAGGTACCGTTCTTGCTATAACGTCCGTTTTTATTTCGAAGTTACTAGGGCTTGGTACGTGCAGCAGGTGAAGAAGGCTCCACCCATCCAGTACGCACACTGACACATACCGTTACCATCAACCGTAAGAGAATCTACAGTCGGACTTAGCAAATCAGGCTCCTCAAACGCCGACGAACGTGTCTGGGCGCGTCCGCGTGCATTGACTGGGCATTCCTCAAATGTTGCGCCGCACATTTACATACTGCAAATTTTGATTCTCAAATCCATGCAATCCATGCACGTCGATCAAACGATACAAACTGTACGAATGCTAGTTCAAAACAAAACAAAGCAAAACAAAGCAAATGATAGTTCCACAAACCGGACATGACAAAATAAAATCAATGGCCGAGCGTGACGGATGGCCTCGAATCACTTGCCGGGCGCCTGCTCCGTGCAGAATGCCTCGTGCTCCAGACGGAATGCGTCTGCACATCCTGCTCTGCCTGCATCCGGGTAGCCTCCTCCACCTGTATCCGGGCCGCAGCCGCTCTTGCCGCTTCGTATTTCCTATGGTCGTTGATCTCTATCTTCTTGTCCGCAAGCCACTTCTTCGCATGCTCATCCAAAAGGGTCTCGTCCGCCAACATGATCCTCGCATCTTCCGCGTCCCGTGCGAGTTGCAACCTCTCCTTCTCAAGCTCTATGCCTCTGACAGCGAGGGTTCATGCGTGGGAAAGGTTGGAGGACGGCAGGAGGAGGAAGGATTTGGTGAATTTGATGCAATTTGGGATAGGGTCGACCTGTCGGGCGTGACGTGGCGGGCGTGCCGGGCGCCCCATATCCGCCCCATATTTAGGCTGCATATGGGGATGCTACCACCGGCGTTTGAGGCCGTTTAAGGAGCCGTCGGGTCGAAAAACATGACCGACAAAGGACCGCGTATGAGTCAGGTTTGAGGGCCCGACCGTAGATGCTTTAAAAACAAGTTCACTTAGAAGCAAAAGTCACTGGCCATATTCTCTCTTTTTTTCAAGCTTATTTTTCTCAATGCTCATTTCTATCGATCATAGGCAGGATGTGAAATCAGACATTTGGTGTTAACTATAGGAGATTTTCTTTTGAGAACCCCCAGCAGAATCGCTGTGATCCAGTTGAAATGCGTTGCCCCTGAACACATGTACCGCAAGGTGCAGGGCGTACATACTGAAGCCCTGATTGCCCCCGCAAAGGACATGCATTTGACTACTTTGACCAGATCATTGAGGTGCCGAAATAAATAAATAATTTGTTGCTCCAGTACGTTTTCTGACCGAATTGCTGCAGTCCTTGTATAGTTGATTAAGCGTGGCTGTACAGCCAGCGACAATATATTTCCTGTGGACCGTCCGGTGGCTGGCCATTACCACCAACGATCTCATTTGATTTGGGTCAAGGACTCCATGTGGTCAGAGAGTGCTTCAGGGGGGCAGGCCCAGGCCCCGGCCTAGCAACTGGTCCAGCCCCGGCCATTGTTCTTCTCAATCTCATCCTCACACCGTACCTGAGGTACAGCCCTACCGGTATGCTAGCCGGTAGCATCGATAATTAGCAAGGAAAGAAAGCGTTGAGACGGACAAATTGTGCGTTACCAAAGCGCCTTTTCTTTGCCTCCCCTCTAAGCCCGAACCATCATGTCGCGTCGCTCCATTGGACCATGCGTATGGACACTGGTAGTAGTAGTAGGGCATGCGAGCTTAGTCCAAGTGCGGTTCCAAGAAAAGAAGCGCTGAAAGGGAGCCATGGCCGGCCATAGACACAAGGGTCAATAAAGCAACAAAATAGACAATGTGCGATGAATATTCAGCGGGTGAGTGAGTGAGTGAGCAAAGCTTCGTCCGATTGGCCGATGCCCTTGGTTGGATGGTCCAGTTCGACAGTATAGCAACAGTTTTGTCTCGGATCCCCATGGTCGTGAAGGTTAGATTAAGGGTGGCGGGTGTGCTTAATTCCGGCGATTTGGATTAGCGAAGCTAGAAGCCTAGGGTGACAGGAGCCTGATGGTGGTGGTAGTCTTTTCAGCGAGCAACGGCGCTGTGGAGCGTGGCGAGAACCGATGAGGGCGAGCCGACAGCGGCGCACGCGCTGCCGCGAGGGGGAGGCGCACACGGGACAGCCCGTGGGACCCGCGATCTCGATGGGCCTAGAGAACATCGCTAGCTACTACGCCCCTCGTGGGGCCGCCTTCCTGGACCGGGCAAGATTCTCAGTGCCGTCCGTCGTCCCACTTCGCTTCTTCTGCTTGGAGTTCGACCGAGGAACCGGATGCGGCCACTGGCCTCGCCGGAAAACGTCAGGTGCTTCGGGAGCTTTTGCTGGAGGGTTGGATCGTGGATCCAACGGTCAGCTCTGTAGCCTCTGCATCTGTCTGCAATTAATGGATTTCTTAGGGTGTTTTCTATATTTTCTCATGGGCTCTCCTTTAATGTGTCTAACCAGAAAACATCCCGTGCTCCCGCAGCTCACATACTTCCGTGGTATGGGAGCACTTAGAAGCGTAAGGCTAGTCATATTGCTCTTATTGTTTGAATTGAAAGATTGGGTATGAAAGTCCAAAATGCCTAAAAATAGGGTTATACTACAAATATGGACACAATAATGCTATTTTATATTAAAAATTAAATAAATAGGGGAATACCACCTTTTGTATTTTTGGGTCGGACGAGTCTTGGGCCCTCTCAAAGTTTAATAATATCAGATAATTGCTCAACGCCTCCCATATATTTTAGATGAACGAGTTAAGGGGCTTTTGAATACCTTAATTAGTAATCAAGTTCATGTAGATGAACGAGCGGCAATATTGCTACTACGGTCCAAATATGGTCTTTTTACTAAAGTATTGCCAGTATTATTGTTTTCCAAGGATTAAGCATACGAAGAAGAGGCTTCAAGATATTTTTTTTGTAACTCTTAGTTGTAAGAATTAATTTGTAAATTCTGGGATCTTGAATCCAAAACAGTATATGTGTAATGGTTGTCGAGCATAAATAAAGTTACACAACTCCATTCTTCAATGCACTTGTGAAAGGATTGAGATGCACCTATATGAGGGTGAATAACCACAACTACAAATTTTACTTTGGTTATTAGCAAGTTTAGCCTATGCGAAATATAAAGGTGTGCCTAATCAATTGCTACGATGAGATAAATATGATGCTTGAAAGGTCAAGTGACCACAATAGACCATAAGTAAAGAGAGCGCTTAGGAATAACCAGAGACACGAGGGACGAGTGAAAGGGCATTTTCCTTCCTAAGTGTTTTGGCTTTGATGACAACACAAGTTGCGGATTAATCGTGTGCTTGAACTACACACACATATCTAAATGGCACAAGACAGTTAGGTATCCCTCTAGAAGGAAAAGATCAAAGACGACATTTTTGACGCATTTATTTCTTTGGTCGTACAAAATCTATACTATTAAGTGGGGTCTGTATTGAAAGGTACAGGTAAAATCAAATCACGTACACAAAATTTATATTGCACCCAGATAACCTTCCTATCTGTTTTCAAGGATATATACAAATTCTACCTAGTGCTGGAAATAGGCACCCGGTTGTACCGCTTGACCCAGCGGTAGTACCACTCCTTTGTGAAGCAATACTGCTGGTGCTGGTGGTCATCTGAGGCGGTTGTACCGCTTACATGGCCGGTAGTACTGCTCTCACTTTGAAGAAGCACTGCCGCTCCATGTACTCGCTGATGACCTTTGAGAGATCCGGTTGACAACGAAGGTATTCCTGTCATTTCCCAAAGAAGTGACCCTAAGTTTATCGAACCCACCAGAGGATGGCTACTACAAAAGTGGCTCTACCAAGTATTTGTTAAGAGAATTAATTTTTAGTTTTTATAACTGAACCTTAACAACCTTAGGATGTAAGCACTTATAATTAAAACATGCATATGAATGAGGACTTGTTTCTTACAACCATATATTTGTGACGGGATCATCATGATCTTAGTTTGTGCTCCAGAAGAGACACCTGTTAAGATGTGCCTGCAGCGAGAAGAAGTGGGGTGTGTGTACAAATTACTTCTTGTCCGATTCATGGCCTGCATCAAGAGCCAGTTGTGCAACCACATGCCCTTACCATTGCACAGGCTTACCTCGGTTACTAAAAATAAATTAGACAAAAACATTGGGCGTCTAATGACTACACCTCTGGTATCCCAGGGATTGACTTTCCACTATGGTACTAAACCTTTATGTCACTGGTGTTCAGAATGCGTTCCGCGTGCTCCCTGCTCCTAACTCCTCCTTGATCGAACTCTATGATCCTGGGTACATGTAGGGTCCAAGAACGAGAAAGAGACAAGAGAAAACTATATTGCAATTATAAAACATACTCCATAGACCCCTCATACAAATGCATCGAGTTGCAAGGATGTGCCTTAACCCATTGTCTTACAGAATTACTCACAAATGACAATTGAGTCGCATGAAGAAATCATTGGACAAGATATAAAGATGAATGCTTTATTGATAATTTGTCTTACAATGGTTGTCGGATACGGTACACGATTACAAGTATGGCTAACTTGGAGGTGGTTTGTTTCGGTGATGGTGATGGTGATGGTGATGGTGGTGGCTATGGAGATTAGATAGGAAATGGCGGCGGCTAGGGTTGGAGCATGACTTATGTTGCCGTGATGGAGGTTTCCGATGCTCCTCTGCGATTCTGGAGATGGCCCCTTTATAAAAGTTGTCGGGTTGGACATCACGGAGCCAGGAGCACCTCATGCGACCGCTGGTATGAGCGGGTGCGTTCCTACCAGAGACCGTTTTGGTTCTGTATCCAATGCTGCCCCTCCAATTTATTTTCTTCATTCTCCATTTTGCACATTTCCTTCTAACTAAATGATTTTCTTCATATATGACCTCCTTTCCCGTGAAAACAAAATAAAGAGAGGATTTCACGATCTCTCGCATTTATTAGTCATTGGTGGCAATATCAGAGTATTTTTCTCAGATTTTGTAAGATAATTCGGTTTAAACAACGATGCGATGAGCGTAAAAATAACACTCATCATTGACTCAACCACCGCTCGAGGGGCCATGTCCCTCGGATATGGATTAATACACGACAGTAACCCATCGATTGTTCCTGCTATATTTCTATAGTCGGTACTACCGGCCAGCCAGGCGGTTGTATCGCTCTGGCTGGATTGGCTACATGATGGGGCTGCGAGCAGTTGTATTGCTCTTCGGAGTGGTTATACCGTCCAATTTATTTGGTTAGATTTGGAGGGACCTATAAAAGGAGGAGGTTCTTCCCCCTCCCACCTACCTCTTGTCCTCTCTCTCTCTCTCTCTCTCTCTCTCCTCCATTAGTGCCCAAGATTTTTTAAATTTTATTGGACTTTTTCAAATTTGTACATAGCTAAAAATTATTAATGTTTTCCCAGCATATTTAAAAAAAAACTCATAGGTCCTTATAAAATTATACTCGAAACTTCAGTTTTGAGCTTAAATTTCTCAATGGAGTAGTTTGTTTTCCCTAACATTTACAACAGTATGTTAAGGAGATGGTGTTCTATAAACATGTAGAATTTCAAGCTCAAATTCAGATTTAAATTCTGACTTTCCATTTTTTGGTGTGTGTTTTTTCCCCGCAAAAAATGGTTACATGTTTTCGACTTAAAATTGATACTAGCTGACACTATCAAACATGCTCAAACACACGAGAAATGATACTACCTCCGTATAGTGATCTAATCGCTCTTATATCTTTTTATGAAGGGAGTACACGCTAGCTGCATTATTCATTGCCACAGGCATACATGGTCCGTAACGATAAGTATGCAAACACAGGGTTGACTGCGAAAACTGTGGAAAGAAAAATGGAAGGTTGACAAGCTTAAAGACGAAATCAAAAGGAGTAATTCAGCAGAAAGTTTGTGGAAAGGGGTGAAAGCCACCGTCCTGGTTGTCACCCTTTCCCCGCGGCAATCCTCTGCGAAGCAAGTAATCGCTTTGGACAGCTGGGCACCAAAGCTTCGCGCTTTTCCACACTTTTTTTTTTCGAGAGTACGCAAATTGCGTACCTTAGCTTTATAGAGGAGTGAAAAAAATGTACAAGAATGTTACAAGCATAGCCACCAGTCACAAGCCGACTGAGGCCATGACCAACTCCAACTCCACACACTATGCTAACTCCTCACACAATGATGTCAACTCCACACCTACGCGCTTTTCCACACTTGCTGCTGAACTCGGTGTCATAGTCATCTACCGGCTTCAACTAAATGCCTCACTGATTTCGGTTTTGATTAACCTAACGTTTCCTGGATGATGGATTAAGAGCAACGACAAGCCACCAGTCGCAGCTCCCACGCCAGCGCAGCGCGGATGCCGGAGCTGGACCCTCCCGGCTCGAGCGCAGCTCCGCCAGGACAGCGCAGTCCACACCGCCCCACGCCGTCTGCTTCCCCCGTCGGCCGCTCCGCACGCGCACTCCGGATTCGAAGGCGCGCGTCGCGAGAGACAGTGGGCACAGGAGAGGGACGCGGCGAAGCAGTCCGCACCGGCGCCGCGGGATGCAAGTGGAGCCCGACGAGGACGAGGGGCTCCTCGCATGGGTCTACCGACGGTCCCTCACGACGGTGAAGACGGACGCTTGCCGCCTCCAACGGAAGAACGCCAAGGCGCTTCGGCTTGCTATTGAGCAGTTGGAGTGCGAGGCGAAGGAGCCATCGGCGGATAAGGCTTAGGTCGCCAAGTTGAAGCGGGAGCAGGACAGGACGGTCCGTTGGATGAAGACGCTTATCGTCCTCTCCGACTCCGAGGACGATGACGGCGACCGCAACAGCTGCATCTCCTCCTCGGACGACCTAGACCCTCCACCAGCCGCGGACGCCTACAGCTACGCAGGTGATCAGAAGGGCAAAGGCCCGACTAGGAAGTGGTGATCCCCCTCCCCCCGCCTCATATGTTTATATTGTTTTTAGTTGTAGAAATTTAACTATTTAAGAACTTATCCGGTGATGACCTAAGATGATTTTTTGGATGTTGCAAAGTTTGTTAATGTGTTTACAACAGATCTTGTGTTCGTTTGTGGCCGATTTTTGCTATCCATTGTTTGATCATGTAGAATAGTTCAACGATGCATGTGTAGTATGAATATAAGGTGGCGGATATGAGATATGCGGATGCAGATTGGTAAATATAAAGCATGTCCGGTCAGTGGGCGCGTCCGCGAGCGTTCGAGGGGCGGAATTAGGCCATCGCGGCCGTAGATGCTCGAAGCATATTTTGGTCTAAAAACGTCCGCGTCGTCCTCCCCCTGGGGCGACTCGGGCGGCTAGAAACCTAGCCGCCGCCGCCGCAAACTCCCTCCTCCCCTTCCTCCGCCGCCGTCGCAAACTCCCTTCTTCCCTTCCTCCGCCGCCGGGCTAAGCCCGGGGGCCGACGGAGGTGGCGGGGGATCTCCTCTCTCGCGCGTCTCCGGGGTGGGGAGGACCCCAAGGCGTGTGGTGGCGCGACCGATCTGGGTTCTGCGGCGCGGCGGATGGCGGCAGGCGGCGGGAGGCCGGCCCGTCCTCGGACGGCAACGGCTTGGCGCGGCGGAGGCGAGGCTGCGGGCGCTGCGGATGGCCCTTCGGCGACGGCGGCGGCTGCGGGCGACGGCGGCCGGCTTGGCTGCGGTGGCATGCATGCTGCCTTCAGATCGGCAACGACGGCGTGGAGGGCTCGGTGGTCTCGTCGGCGGCACCTCCGATCAGATCTGTTCGACTAGTGCAGCCGGCGGTGGTGGTCATCTCTTCCGTCGGTGGTGGTCGGCTGAGGCTGGGTGTTCGGATCTCGGGATCCGTCATCCGCACCACCGCGAGTCGGGAGACGTGGTTGCGGTGAAAACCGAGCCGACAGCGGGTGATGGCGGCGTTCCGCGCCGTTACCTTGATGAAGGCATCGTCATCGACTACCGTCGACCCACTCGTATTGCTCGGGAAACCCTAGGATCCGGTGTTCCGATCAGACGATGGCGGCAACTGCGGTGCCGTTTCTCTCTTAGGGCGTCGTTTTGTGGAGCAGCGCCGGAAGTCGAGGCAGGAGGTGGAGTGGCTTCGCTTGCACGGAGCTTCGTGGAGATGTCAAGTCATACCGGTCGACGGGTGCTACGCTTGGTCATGCTCGGTCGGCGGGTGCTACGCACGACAGATCCTCCAAGGGCTTCAAGCTGTGTCGGCTGGTGGTACGTGGCAGCATGGCGCTGAGGTGTATCAATGGCGACTGCGACGTGTACAGCTGTTTGCGCGCAGGGAGGAGGTGCTGTTGGGCGCCGTGGTGGCGTCGACGATAGCTGGACCGAACAAGGTTGATGCATCAATACAGTTCTGAAGATGGAGCGACGGCAGTTGGCGGCGGCGGCGACCTCTGAGAGCACGCCGGACCAGTGTGTGCCCCAGACCCGGCAAGTGGCTAGGTTGGGTTCTCAGGTCTTAGATGTTAGGCTTGACTGCGATGTCTGTTTGGTATTAGGCCTAGTCTATCTGCGCCTCTTCATTAACTGGATAGGTGTAGCGACAGTTTGTTGCTTAGATGGCGGCTTTAATCTTACTGTTGTATGACTTTGTAAGGTCTTATGAGAATAATTAATAAAGTGACAGTATGCATCGCCCAGGTGCAGAGGCCGGGGTCATCGTCCTTAAAAAAAAGATGCTCGAAGCATATGCCAGACATCGAGCAGATAAGCATGATTAGGGTAGTTCCAAAAGTATGTTTTCCTTTTGATGCTGCGGTGAAATGGGAGCAATGATGAGGGAGATGCATGCTTGGCAGCAATCCAGAGGCTAAGCCTAGCTAGGTGCTTAATTTCAGTGATGAACTTTCCCCAAAAGCGCATCGATCCTAGCAGCCTAATTCCCTGGCACTGTAAAACAATCGGCAAGCCTGACCTGCACGAGTTCTATCTGCGGCTCCTGACCTCATCATGCCCTGTAAAACCCTAACATTCCAGCTCGTGGCATGTGCCAAGCTATCATGCTCGTGCCGTTAGGGATCATCATGGAGATGCCCAGGAGTCAGGGCGAGGGTAATAGTTTCTTAATTACTGACAGATTATTCTTTGGTAACAAGCCCGATGACATGATGCTGCAATGGCAGGCGTCGTGTGTTTTTATCCCTTCCCCTCGATAAGTCAATGGTACACTGCTATGCAGATAAATATACTATGTACTCCCTCCGTCCTAAAATGTAGGACGTTTTTTGGCACTAGTGTAGTGTTAAAAAACGTCTTAAATTATAAGACGGAGGAGTACTACACATTGCACAGAAGTTTATAATGAGTTTAATAACAAAAGGTAGAAATTGACCACTCCTTGCACTTTTTATGTTGGACAAAAGTCATATAGGGATAGAAGTGCTTATATTAAAGGTACTGCAATAAGTCAATGGTACACTGCTATGCAGATAAATATACGTACTATACATTGCACAAAAGTTTATAATGAGTTAATAACAAAAGGTAGAAATTGACCACTCCTTGCACTTTTATGTTGGACAGGCATATAGGGATAGAAGTGCTTAAATTAGCTAACATAATTTTATTCAGGTACGGACACATCCATCTCTGTATCCACATTCGTTTCATATTCCTTACCACATTTGTATTTGCATTTTAAAATAAATCAGGATATTTTCACTATCATTTTTATTTTACTTCCGATGCGGAGGTTGACTTGTCATATGAGCGTTCTCTGAACATGAACATCGGATATTTATGATTATCCATTCCCACTTCCCATTCTTAGTTAGGTGGTATTGTGTATTGGTATTTTTTCAGGATATGATAATGTAACCATTTTTCCCTAACACCCCTCCCTCCCCCCCAGTCTCCATTTGTTTTGAAGACCCTGAAACACTCAACCCCTCGCTGCCACTGGAATATGAAGGACGTGGATGCGAGCGGCGGGGCCTGCTCTCAAACGTGGCGTTCTTCCTCGAAGGTTCAGGACTAACGTCGTGGTTGTGTCTGACGTACCCTCACTCAGTGTGGTGGTAGCCCAACGATTCGCGGAGCGTGTGGTGCTCTCTAAGGGACAACAAAGCGAGGTGTCTCCTAGGTGGGGCACCCTGGCCCGACGTTCACGGCTACTAGCTCCTGTTCGACGACTCGTGGCTAGGCTCGGTGCTCCGTGCTGCTCTAGACCGCGAGATCCTGGATCGACGGGCCTGGAAAGGGCAATCTCTACATCGAGTTGTATGGCGTGGGCAGTGGTGGTCGACTCCAATCTCCTATGGGGGTGGGGATCCTCCAGTCGTCTGCGCACGGTGGTATGATCCAATGTGCGTGCAACTACTTGAGGGAGTGGTGATGGTTGTGAAGCAGCGTCGTCGGCGTTTCAAGACTGGCTGGTGAGGGTGGCATCCAAACCCATACCGGAGATTGCTCCCCCTTGGTATGTCGGTCGGCGAGGATGACAGGGTAAGAGACGACGTGTGGTGGTATTGTCAAATGAAGATCTGCCACCGTCTGCCACTTGCAAGAATAATGCAGGGTTGCTAGAGTGTCCCGAATCGGGAATTTTGGCGGTGTTGGTGACCTTCCTCCCTTGTCAGCGGCTTTGTCGCATGTGCGGCGACAGTCCTTCATCGTTCGGTGTTCTTCTATGGTGAGCTGTTCTTGTCGCGCTCGACCGGCTAGTTGTGCGGGCATGGTCATACTCGTGTCGCATCTCGCGTCATGACCGTTTGTGTATGAAGTTGCTAGGA
The DNA here is from genome assembly GCA_021605205.1 of Aegilops longissima. Taxonomy (NCBI): domain Eukaryota; kingdom Viridiplantae; phylum Streptophyta; class Magnoliopsida; order Poales; family Poaceae; genus Aegilops; species Aegilops longissima. Next base: position 617,636,099 of record CM038680.1, read on the forward strand.
TCGCAGAAAGTGCAGGTGACAACACTAGATGACTTCGATTTGGTGTTGCTTTTTGAGTACATAGTATCGTGTTCCGGGATGTAAGTCCTATGTCTTGTTGGGGAACGTTGCAGAAAATTAAAATTTTTCCTACGGTTTCATCAAGATCCATCTATGAGTTCATCTAAGCAACGAGTCATGGAAGAGAGATTGCATCTACATACCACTTGTAGATCGCGTGCGGAAGCGTTCAAGGGAACGGTGATGATGGAGTCGTACTCGCCGTGATTCAAATCACCGATGACCAAGTGCCGAACGGACAGCACCTCCGCGTTCAACACACGTACGGAACGGACGACGTCTCCTCCTTCTTGATCCAGCAAGGGGAAGGAGAGGTTGAGGAAGAAGGCTCCAGCAGCAGACGACGGCGTGATGATGGTGGAGAGGCGATATCTCGGCAGGGGCTTCGCCAAGCACTCAGCGGAGGAGGAGAGGTGTTGGGAGGGAGGGCTGCGCCTTGGATGTGTCTTGCAGCCTCCCTCACCCCTCTATTTATAGGGAAGGGGCAGGGGCGGCCCTCTAGATGAGATCTAGAGGGGGCGGCGGCCAGAGGGGGCTTGCCCCCAAGCAAGGGGTGCCCCACTAGGGTTCCCCCAACCCTAGGCGCATGGGCCCAAGGGGGCGCCCAGCCCTCCAGGGCTGGTTCCCTGCCCCTTGTGGCCCATGAGGCCCTCCGAGAGGGGTGGCCCCACCCGGTGGACCCCCGAAACCTCTCCGGTGGCCCCGGTACAATACCGATGTGCCCCCGAAACTTTCCGGTGTCCGTTTGACAACTTCCCATATATAAATCTTTACCTCCGGACCATTCCGGAACTCCTCGTGACGTCCGGGATCTCATACGGGACTCCGAACAACATTCGCTAATCACATACAAGTCTTCCTAATAACCCTAGCGTCACCGAACCTTAAGTGTGTAGACCCTACGGGTTTGGGAGACATGCAGACATGACCGAGACGACTCTCCGGTCAATAACCAACAGCGGGATCTGGATACCCATGTTGGCTCCCACATAATCCTCGATGATCTCATCGGATGAACCATGATGTCGAGGATTCAAGCAACCCCGTATACTATTCCCTTTGTCAGACAGTATGTTACTTGCACGAGATTCGATCGTCAGATCCCAATACCTCGTTCAATCTCGTTACGGCAAGTCACTTTACTCGCATCCGTAATGCATGATCCCGTGACGGACACTTGGTCACTTGGAGCTCATTATGATGATGCACTACCGAGTGGGCCCAGTGATACCTCTCCGTGTACGGAGTGACAAATCCAGTCTCGATCCGTGTCAACCCAATGACACTTTCGGAGATACCTGTAGTGTACCTTTATAGTCACCCAGTTACGTTGTGACGTTTGGTACACTCAAAGCACTCCTACGGTATCCGGGAGTTACACGATCTCATGGTCTAAGGAAAAGATACTTGACATTGGAAAAGCTCTAGCAAAACGAACTACACGATCTTGTGCTATGCTTAGGATTGGGTCTTGTTCATCACATCATTCTCCTAATGATGTGATCCCGTTATCAATGACATCCAATGTCCATAGTCAGGAAACCATGACTATCTATTGATCAACGAGCTAGTCAACTAGAGGCTCACTAGGGACATATTGTGGTCTATGTATTCACACGTGTATTACGATTTCAGGATAATACAATTATAGCATGAATAAAAGACAATTATCATGAACAAGGAAATATAATAATAATCCTTTTATTATTGCCTCTAGGGCATATTTCCAACATGTCTTACCTTGGTTGGTTATACCTCAAAACGGTGGCTTTTTTTGCATTGTTGCGTTGTTGAAGTCATTTTTTATAGTCTACTTGTACTTGATCCTCAAGGTGAAAACCCACGATCTGGCCTCTGATGGTTAGATCCCATGACGGCCCATGTGCATCTTTCCCTTTCTAAAGACGTTGCTTTTGCACAACTTTTATCATAGCCCTTGTATTGTCAAGATATGGTTGGTGTCAATGGTTGTTGATGTATTCCATCCATCATTGCTTTGATGACTTCGATTATTTTTTATTTCACCTAGTCATAGCTTTGGTCTTGTGTAACTTACTTTTTACCTGCATGATCCTTTGTGTGTGTGCATTAGTTTGACTTTGTTCATTCTAGTTAATCTGAGAGTGAGTGTGTGTTTGTTATGTTTGTATCCCCTTTATGATGCATTACGAGTGAGAACCGGGCGGTTGGCTAGGCAGCTGTGGCGCATCCTGACTAACAACGGCTTAGGTCCCAGGAACGAATTTGTGGTATCGCATCCATGTGGGCTGTATTTTGATATATTGTCCGTCAGGCTTCTCACCCTTGGATCTCTCTTTTTATGTTGCAATATGAGTTAACAATAAGTTGACTTTGGTTGATAAATAAATCTCCGATTGCTTTGTTTATCGTTTCATGTATGTTCCATGACGCTTTTATTGGGTCTATAAAAACCCATAAATTCACAGGGACGTGCAGATGCTGGAGCACGCAGCTTACCAGCCGAATCGAGCAACCCGATTACCTCGCGATCCATGAAGTCGTTGGAGTCTGCACGAGGGCATATAAAGTGTTAAATTTTAGTTTATGGAACTTATGATTTTATCGTTCGCTCATACCAAGTTTCAACATTTGAAACTTACTGAAGTTTTAAACTACATAATTAAATGGATCTTATTTAAAAGCCTCGTCACAAGGAACAAGGATATGCAAACAAAATTTAACTTTTACTTTTGGTTAAAAAAGATGTAAAAGTTTGGAAATCGAAAGCCAAAAGAAAAGGGATCGATGCTCCGCCCCTTCATGCCACAAATCCCGTTTCAGCAAAACCCGAGTTATTTATGTTAAAAGATATCTATCCAACCAGATTTGGCCATTTTCAACGTGAATCCCTGCGATAGAACCCAATGTCCAATAGACACTTAGGGCCTGTTTGGTTGGAGACTAAGCTAGCCACACCTAAGCTAGCCACACCGCAACACATGTGGCTCGCCACACAAACTGTGGCGCTCAAAACAAACGCCGCACCTTAGGCAGAAATTTCTACTGCGGATGCTCCTATGGGCTGTGGCGAGCCAAATATTAGTATAGAACCAAACACATGTCAAGGGAGCTGTGGCACGCCATACTTTGGCGTGGCAAGCTAAGGTGGCAACCAAACAGCCCCTTAGGCCTTTACCACTAACCCTTAAGTGTTCGTGGACATGCTCGAACGTTCAAAATTGTGCGTTCCAACAGCAAATGAAAGGAGAAGTGGGGGAATCGGAATCTGTCCGTGGACACTGCAAACTCATGTTCGGTCGTGTCCGCTAATATTTCAGAGTGTCCCATTGTGGGACTATACTTCGGTGCCTTAAGGCACTTACCTTTATGTCTATGACATGTGGGCCAGCCACTCACATGTCAGTGACCCAAAGACAGGTGCCTTTAAGGCAGCGAAGCTGCGTCCCCCATTGTGATATGCATTGAAAATGCCCTTAGGCCCTAGTGGTCTCACACTAGAATAAGGTTCATCCAGTCTCTGGATCTAAGGCCTCATTCTGTTTGGAGAATTTCTATGGAAAAAACATAGGAACTAGGATTTCGTAGGAAATTTTTCTATAGATGCATTCGGTTTGTAGGAAGCGCGTACGGGAATTTTGTAGGAATACTATTTAATTTCTATGTTTTTGGAGGAATATACGCATCTACTCAAAGCTCATTTTGTGCGTAGGAACGAGGCAAGACAATTTCTTAGGATGACAAGTGCCATCCTATCAAATTCCTATACTACTCCTAATTCCTACATTTTGATTTCCTCCAAACCGAATGAGGCCTAAAGAAACACTTCCTTGCCAATAGTCAATATACCATCATTTTATCAAATTCGGCACGACGACCAAGAACTGTACTAGTCAAGCTGAAAGCACATTTTGGGGCAGTGAGTGAGCCCTACCAACATACATGGTCTACATGCACAATGATACATACGCAGTCTTCAAAAGTGTAAAGCTAGGCAGCAAAAGCACCACGGATCGGAACATGCGTCTTGTAGCCCTCCTCGCAAAGCGTAGCACCGGCCGGACACAGACGATGCGCTTCGCTTTCATCAGGGAATTGAGCCCACAGGCAAAAAAAGAGCTAGCTAGTTGTCGGCGCGCTTGATGCATGCATGGGCCCGTGTGCTTCTCCTCTTTGAGGAAAGCACGCACGAAACCGTAATTTTGGAGCCCCATAGGCCGAGGCGATCTTGACATCACAAAGGCATACGCATGGCTTTGCTTCTGTTAGATCTGGTCCATGCGCAACGGCAAATGGTAAGTTCCAGACTTGGTCGGCCTTGAAGGAATGTGTAGTTAAAATTTCAAACGCTAGTTTTTGAAAGCCTGAAACCTTGTGTTTCTTTTTACAGTTTTGCTAGCACATCTATTGCATATCTAAGTCCTTTGTTATCAATTTTACGTTAAGAATCATGCAAGCATTTTCTTCTGTCTTTTTTCTTTTTACATGTATAGCCGATTATAGCACTTCATTATACTGACTGTACAGTATATACAAGATACAGTACATCATAATATAGCAAAGCGTATAATTGATATAACTAAAAATCATTCAACACAGAAAAATACTAATAGTTCAACATATGAAAGTGGCATTGCAAGCACGGGAAGGTAGAATAAATCCAAGGGAGCGGTCAAAACAGATATCTTCTTTTCCTGTCCTAACCCTGGGCAGCTAGGTCAAACTCTTCCCTCCAAGCTTCACACACGAGCCTGTGGATTCGCCTCCCCTTTTTCCGCCTCTCCGGCGGATGGTGGTGGAGAGAGGAATCCCAGTGCCTCCGCTTCGGTTAGTAGTTTAGGTTAGGATTTTTTAGTCCACGCAGCTGCGGCACTCGGGTGGATGGCGGCGCTTCTTCTTCGAGTTTGTCTTTCGGACTCTGATCCTCCTCGATTCCATCCATCTGGACTAGTCGAGGAGCTCCGAGTAGATTCCCGCCGTCCCCTTGGGGTAGTGAGGTTAGGGTTATTCGTCATGTGGGGAGATTTTGTGTCAGTTGCTTCAAATCTATGTAAGGGTTCAAGGATGACAACTGCGGCTCTAGGGCGCTGGTCCTTAGGGGCACATGCACGAAGATTTCCCGGCTGTCATCGGCAAGGTCAAGCTGGCTTCGATAGGGGAGCGGCTACAGCGGAGCGTCGACGGCTCGTTTTGGTGGCAGTAGTTTGGAATCTCGATGTAATTTTTATATGTTTGAGATCCTTTGTATTTCCGATCAATTTTTGTAATAGATTTGATCCTTTTCACAGAGAAGGTGGCAACATCTAAGGTATAAAGAGGATAGAAAATTGCAAATGGTAAGAAAGCTTACAGATTATAGGATAACTTTCCAATAATTGATGCTTTTTCTTAGCAAAAACAATAGGGAAGATGATATCGCACAAGTATAGGGGATCACGACAGTCTTCGAGGGTAGTATTTCATCCAAATTTATTGATTCGACACAAGAAGAGCCAAGGAATCCTGAGCTTTAGCAGTTAAGTAAGAACTAAATATCTGCAGCAAAGTGTTTAGTAGCATAGTAATTTGATAGTTTGATAGTAGCAGTACCAGTGGCAATAATAAAAGGAACAGTAACAGTAGCAGTTTTGTAGTGATTGTAACAGCAGCAGCAACAATAGTAACTTAGCAAAGATCAATATGAGAAAACGTAGGCATTGGATCAACGATGGATATTTGTGTTGGATGCTATTCATCATATAACAGTCACAACCTAGAGCGATACACAATAGCTCCAATTCATCAATTCATTGTAGGCATTTATTCCATATATAGTCATACTTATAATAAGAACTTGCATAACATCTTTTGTCCTACCCTCTCGTGGAAGCGGGGTCCATAAGGAAATCTAAGGGATATTAAGGCATCCTTTTAACTGGAACAAAGCATTAACACTCAATGAATACACGAACTCCTCATACTATGGTCATCACCTGAGTGAATCCCAATTGTTGTCACTTTGGGGTCTACGAATCATAACACATAATAGGTGCATACAACTTGCAAGATAGGATAAAAAACTCACTTATATTCATGAAAACATCATAGATTCAGATCCGAAATCATGGCACTCGGGCCCTAGTGACAAGCATTAAGCATAGCAAATTCATAGCAACATCAATCTCAAAACATAATGGATACTAGGGATCAAGCCCTAACAAATTGTATCATTACATGACAAATCTCATCCAACTCCATCATCGTCCAGCAAGCCTACAAAGGGGTTACTCACTCCCGGCAGGGAGCATCATGGAATTGTTGATGAAGAAGGGTTGGTGATGATGATGGCTCCGGAGCCTCGAACGGACTTCAGATCAGCCCCTCCTAATGAAGAACGTGAGGTGGCGGCGGCTCCGTATCGTAAAACATGATGAAACCTCTTATCTTATTATGTTTTCTCGGGGAAACGGAATTTATAGAGTTGGAATTAGGTCAGACATCCGCCTGTGGGACCCACAAGGCATCAGGGCGCACCCTATTGCCTTGTGAGCAACTGGTGGCCCTCCTCTGGTGGATCTTCGTTCCAGTATTTTTTTATATTCCATAAAAAATCCCCGCAAAGTTTCATCTGATTTCGAGAACTTTCATTTCTGCACAAAAACAACACCATGGTAGTTCTGCTGAAAACAACGCCAGTCCAGGGTAGTTTTATTCAAATTGTGCAAATTAGAGTCCAAAACAAGAGCAAAAGTGTTTGGAAAAGTAGATGCAATGGAGACACATCAGAAGACCCCTACTGTAAATCTTTTTTTCATTTATAATGGTGGGTATGTACATATGGGTATTACATCATGGATTGATACAACTGGGGCAATTCACAAATAGTCTTGCCTTGACTGCATTCCTTCCTTCGAATTGGGTTTGGTCTTCTTTATGATGGTTCCAAAGTTTTCCTTGAAGCATGATATGCATTGATCCAGATCTTCTTTTGTTGTCAAAGATGATGATGTTTTTGTGCTTCCAAATGGTCCAGCAACCAGTGATCAGACATTCCTTGAAAGAAATAATGGGGTATCTTTCTCTCCCTTCGAGGAGCATGTCAATCACATCATACTCAGTGTTCAATTCAATGCCAATATTCATCCACAAGTTCTGACTAAAGTCACAACTGAAAAGGAGATGCATGAAGTGCTCATTTGGTTCATCATCACATAGAACACACTTACTTCTAGATAGACGTTTTTTTGGTTAGGAAATCTCTGGTATTTAATCTGTCTTGAAGGAGTAACCAGAAGAATTTTTCTTGCTTGGGAAGACAGAGGATCTCCATATCCATTGAAAAGGTTTTAGTGCATCTTGTGGGTAACCAATCAAGTAGGGATATATTTTCTTATTTGACTACTTGCTACCATTCCATATGAAATTCCATATATCTATGGTACCGTGATCATCATTGTGAAACAGTAAGTTTTGCATTATGATGTTTTGTTCAACATCAATGGATGACATTGGAAGATGGCACATGTCATAAAAATCTTCAGTTGTCTGGCCACGTGCTGACGCAATGGTGATATAAGTGTTTTTGACATATGAGTATAACCGAGGAAGTTGTCTATGCATAGGTTCATTATTCCATTTACCATGATAGAACTTCAATGTGTTTCCAGTTGTTGGGGAGCAGGTGGTCATATTCTTGAAGTCCACCAAAACAGATCAACAGTCTCTCCACCAGAAAGAGACTACTCCGGTTGGGAAATTTGGATCTTCCCCATTATTGTAGTAAGTGTTACAGATGAGCTGTACCCATGGAGTCTCCAATTGGTTGAAACGTTATATAGGAACTTGGTTAGTAGTGTCCTACTTTGCACTCTCAGATCCAGTACTCCCAAGCCACTGTTGGGGAACGTAGTATTTCAAAAAACTTCCTACGATCATGCAAGATCTATCTAGGAGAAGCATAGCAACAAGCGGGGAGAGTGTGTCCACGTACCCTCGTAGACTGAAAGCGGAAGCGTTTAGTAACACGGTTGATGTAGTCGAACGTCTTCGCGATCCAACCGATCCATGTACCGAACGCACGGCACCTCCGCGATTAGCCCACGTTCAGCTCGGTGATGACCCTCGAACTCTTGATCCAGTTGAGGCTGAGGGAGAGTTCTGTCAGCACGAGGCGTGCGGTGATGATGAAGTTACTGGCGCAGGGCTTTGCTTAAGCACTACGACAATATGACCGAGGTGTGTAACTGTGGAGGGGGGCACCGCACACGGCTAAAAGATCAACTTGTGTCTTTGGGGTGCCCCCTTCCCCCCGTATATAAAGGACGGGAGGAGGAGGCCGACCAACAAGGGGCACACTAGGGAGAGGGGAGTCCTGCTAGGACTCCAGTCCTAGTAGGATTCGGCCCCACCCTTTTTCCTTCTACCGGAGGGGGAAAAGGGGAAGGAGAGGGAGTAAAAGAAGGAAAGGGGGGTGGCGCCCCCTTCCCAAGTCCAATTCGGCCTCCTCCCTTGTGGGGGCCGCACCAGCCCCTTGTGGGCTGGTTATCCTCCATCCTATGGCGCATAAGGCCCATATCTTTCCCCGGGGGGTTCCGGTAACCCCTCCGGTACTCCGGTAGGTACCTGGTACACTCCGGAACCCTTCCGGTGTCCGAATACTACCTTCCAATATATCAATCTTTACCTCCCGACCATTTTGGGACTCCTCGCCATGTCCGTGATCTCATCCGGAACTCCGAACAAACTTCGGTCATCAAACCACATAACTCATAATACAAATCGTCATCGAGCGTTAAGCGTGCGGACCCTATGGTTTTGAGAACTATGTAGACATGACCGAGACACATCTCCGGTCAATAACTAATAGCGGAACCTGGATGCTCATATTGGCTCCTACATATTCTACGAAGATCTTTATCGGTCAAACCGCATAACAACATTCGTTATTCCCTTTGTCATCGGTATGTTACTTGCCCGAGATTCGATCGTCGGTATCATCATACCTAGTTCAATCTCGTTACCGGCAAGTCTCTTTACTCGTTTCGTAATGCATCATCCCATGACTAACTCATTAGTCACATTGCTTGCAAGGCTTATAGTGATGTGCATTACCGAGAGGGCCCGGAGATACCTCTCCGATACACGGAGTGACAAATCGTAATCTCGATCTATGCCAACCCAACAAACACCTTCAGAGACATCTATAGAGCATCTTTATAATCACCCAGTTACGTTGTGACGTTTGATAGCACACAAGGTGTTCCTCCGGTATTCGGGAGTTGCTTAATCTTATAGTCAGAGGAACATGTATAAGTCATGATGAAAGCAATAGCAATAAAACTAAACGATCATTATGCTAAGCTAACGGTTGGGTCTTGTCCATCACACCATTCTCTAATGATGTGATCCCATTCATCAAATGACAACACATGTCTATGGTCAGGAAACATAACCATCTTTGATTAACGAGCTAGTCAAGTAGAGGCATACTAGGGACACTCTGTTTTGTCTATGTATTCACACATGTACTATGTTTCCGGTTAATACAATTCTAGCATGAATAATAAACATTTACCATGATATAAGGAAATATAAATAACAACTTTATTGTTGCCTCTAGGGCATATTTCCTTCAGTCTCCCACTTGCACTAGAGTCAATAATCTAGTTCACATCGCCATGTGATTTAACACCAATAGTTCACATCACCATGTGATTAGTTCACATCGCCATGTGACCAATACTCAAAGGGTTTTACTCAAGTCAATAATCTAGTTCACATCGCTATGTGATTAACACCCAAAGAGTACTAAGGTGTGATCATGTTTTGCTTGTGAGAGAAGCTTAGTCAATGGGTCTGTCACATTCAGAGCCGTATGTATTTTGCAATTTTTCTATGTCTACAAGACTCTGCATGGAGCTACTCTAGCTAATTGCTCCCACTTTCAATATGTATCCGGATTGAGACTCAGAGTCATCCGGATCGGTGTAAAAGCTTGCATCGGCGTAACTCTTTACGATGAACTCTTTATCAACTCCATAACCGAGAAATATCTCCTTAGTCTTCTAAGGATAATTTTGACCGCTGTCAAGTGATCCACTCCTGGATCAATATCGTACCCCCTTGCCAAACTCATGGCAAGGTACACAACAGGTTTGGTACACAACATAGCATACTTTATAGAACCTATGGCTGAGGCATAGGGAATGACTTTCATTCTCTTTCTATTTTCTGCTGTGGTCATGTTTTTAGTCTTACTCAACTTTACACCTTGCAATACATGCAAGAACTCCTTCTTTGGCTGTTCCATTTTGAACTACTTCAAAAATCTTATCAAGGTATGTACTCATTGAAAAATCTTATCAAGTGTCTTGATCTATCTCTATAGATCTTGATGCCCAATATGTAAGCAGCTTCACCGAGGTCTTTCTTTGAGAAACTCCTTTCAAACACTCCTTTATGCTTTCAAGAAAATTCTACATCATTTCCGATCAACAATATGTCATTCACATATACTTATCAGAAAGGTTGCTCCCACTCACTTTCTTGTAAATACAGGCTTCACTACAAGTCTGTATAAAACTATGTGCTTTGATCAACTTATCAAAGCATATATTCCAACTCCGAGATGCTTGCACCAGTCTATAGATGGATCGCTGGAGCTTGCACATTTTGTTAGCACCTTTATGATTGACAAAACCTTCTGGTTGTATCATATACAACTCTTCTTTAATAAATCCATTAAGGAATGCAGTTTTGATATCCATTTGTCAGATTTCATAAAATGTGGCAATTGCTAACATGATTCGGACATACTTTAAGCATCGATATAAGTGAGAAAATCTCATTGTAGTCAACATCTTGAACTTGTCAAAAACCCTTTTCGACAAGTTGAGCTTTGTAGACGGTAACACTACTATCAGCGTCCGTCTTCCTCTTGAAGATCCATTTTATTCTCTATGGCTTGCCGATCATCGGGTAAGTCAACCAAAGTCCATAGTTTGTTCTCATACATGGATCCTATCTCAGATTTCATGGCCTCAAGCCATTTTGCAGAATCTGGGCTCAACATCGCTTCCTCATAGTTCGTAGGTTCGTCATGGTCAAGTAACATGACCTCCAGAACAGGATTGCTGAACCACTCTGGTGCGGATCTTACTCTGGTTGACCTACGAGGTTCAGTAGTAACTTCATCTGGAGTTTCATGATCATCATAATTAGCTTCCTCACTAATTGGTGTAGGAATCACTAGAACCGATTTCTGTGATGTACTACTTTCCAATTCAGGAGAAGGTACAATTACCTCATCAAGTTCTACTTTCCTCCCACTCACTTCTTACGAGAGAAACTCCTTCTCTAGAAAGATCCATTCTAAGCAACGAATATCTTGCTTTCGGATCTGTGATAGAAGGTGTACCCAACAGTCTCCTTTGGGTATCCTATGAAGACACATTTCTCTGATTTGGGTTCGAGCTTATCAGGTTGAAGCTTTTTTCACATAAGAATCGTAGCCCCAAACTTTAAGAAACGACAACTTAGGTTTATTGCTAAACCACAGTTCATATGGTGTCATCTCAACGGATTTAGATGGTGCCCTATTTAACGTGAATGCAGCTGTCTCTAATGCATAACCCCAAAACGGTAGTGATAAATCGATAAGAGACATCATAGATCGCACCATATCTAATAAAGTACGGTTATGACATTCGGACACACCATTACGCTGTGGTGTTCCAGGTGGCGTGAGTTGCAAAACTATTCCACATCGTTTCAAATGAAGACCAAACTCGTAACTCAAATATTTGTCTCCGTGATCAGATCATAGAAACTTTATTTTCTTGTTACGATGATTTTCCACTTCACTCTGAAATTCTTTGAACTTTGCAAATGTTTCAGACTTATGTTTCATCAAGTAGATATACCCATATCTGCTCAAATCATCTGTGAAGGTCAGAAAATAACGACACCCGCCGCGAGCCTCAACACTCATCGGACCGCATGCATCGGTATGTATTATTTCCAATAAGTCAGTGGCTCGCTTCATTGTTCCGGAGAACGGAGTCTTAGTCATCTTGCTCATGAGGCATGTGATACGTCTCCAACGTATCTATGACTTTTTATTGTTCCATGCTATTATATATTCTGTTTTGGATGTTTAATGGGCTTTATTATACACTTCTATATTATTTTTGGGACTAACCTATTAACCCAAGGCCCAGTGCAAATTGCTGTTTTTTTTGCCTATTTTAGTGTTTCGCAGAAAAGGAATATCAAACGGAGTCCAAACGGAATGAAACCTTCGGGAGAGTTACTTTTGGAACAAACGTGATCCAGAGGACTTGAAGTGGACGTCAAGAAACAACCAAGGAGGCCACGAGGCAGGGAGGCGCGCCGCCCCGGCGCGCCCCCACCCTCGTGGGCCCCTCATGGCTCCACCGACCTACTTCTTCCTCCTATATATACCTACGTACCCCGAAAACATCCAGGAACGCACCACGAAACCCTATTTCCACTGTCGCAACCTTCTGTACCCGTGAGATCCCATCTTGGGGCCTCTTCCGGCGCTCCGTCGGAGGGGGCATCGATCACGGAGGGCTTCTACATCAACACCATAGCCTCTCCGATGATGTGTGAGTAGTTTACCACAGACCTTCGGGTCCATAGTTATGAGCTAGATGGCTTCTTCTCTCTCTTTGGATCTCAATACAAAGTTCTCCTCGATCTTCTTGGAGATCTATTCGGTGTAACTCTTTTTGCAGTATGTTTGTTGAGAACCGATGAATTGTGGGTTTATGATCAAGATTATCTATGAACAATATTTGAATCTTCTCTGAATTCTTTTATGTATGATTGGTTATCTTTACAAGTCTCTTCGAATTATCAGTTTGGTTTGGCCAACTAGATTGATCTTTCTTGCAATGGGAGAAGTGCTTAGCTTTGGGTTCAATCTTGCGTTGCTCGATCCTAGTGACAGAAGGGGAAATGACATGTATTGTATTGTTGCCATCGAGGATAAAAAGATGGGGTTTATTTCATATTGCTTGAGTTTATCCCTCTACATCATTTCATCTAGCCTAATGCGTTACTCTGTTCTTATGAACTTAATACTCTAGATGCATGCTGGATAGCAGTCGATGTGTGGAGTAATAGTAGTAGATGCAGGCAGGAGTCGGTCTACTTGTTGCGGACGTGATGCCTATACATAATCATGCCTAGATATTCTCATAACTATGCTCAATTCTATCAATTGCTCGACAGTAATTTGTTCACCCACCGTAATACTTATGCTATTTTGAGAGAAGCCACTAGTGAAACCTATGACCCCTGGGTCTATTTTCCATCATATAAGTTTCCAATCTATTTTTACTTTGCAATCTTTACTTTCAATCTTTATCATAAAAATACCAAAAATATTATCATCGCTATCAGATCTCACTTTTGCAACCCCTTTATCGCGTTGGTTGCAAGGTTCTTATTTGTTTGTGTAGGTACGAGGGACTTGCGTGTGGCCTCCTACTAGATTGATACCTTGGTTCTCAAAAACTGAGGGAAATACTTACGCTACTTTGCTGCATCACCCTTTCCTCTTCAAGGGAAAACCAACGCATGCTCAAGAGGTAGCAACATGGTTCGCAAGCATCAAATGATTCATAATCAAGTGATTCCAAAAGTCCATCCGCATGGAGTTTCTAATATGACCTAAACGGCAGTGCCACAAATACGTTGCACTATCATTATTAACCTTGCATCTTTTGGCTTCAATATTATGAATATGTGTATCACTACAATCGAGATTCAATAAACCATTCACCTTGGGTGTATGACCACAGAAGGTTTTATTCATGTAAACAGAATAACAATTATTCTTTGACTTAAATGAATAACCGTATTGCAATAAACATGATCCAATCATATTATGCTCAACGCAAACACCAAATAACATTTATTTTAGGTTCAACACTAATCCCGAAGGTAAAGGGAGTGTGCGATGGTGATCTTATCAACCTTGGAATCACTTCCAATACACATCGTCACCTTGCCCTTAACTAGTCTTTGTTCATTTTATAACTCCTATTTCAAGTTACTAATCATAGCAACTGAACCAGTATCAAATACCTAGGGGCTACTATGACTACTAGTAAAGTACACATCAATAACATGTATATCATATATGCTTTTGTTCACTTTGCCATCCTTCTTATCCGCCAAGTATTTGGGGCAGTTCCACTTCCAGTGACCATTTCCTTTGCAGTAGAAGCACTCAGTTTCAGGCTTGGGTCTAGCTTTGGGATTCTTCATGGGAGTGGAAACTTGCTTGTCATTCTTCTTAAAGTTCCCTTTCTTTCCCTTTCCCTTTTACTTGAAACTAGTGGTCTTGTCAACCATCAACACTTGATGCTTTTCTTGATTTCTACCTTCGCCGATTTCAGCATTGCGAAGAGCTCGGGGAATCATTTTCGTCTTCCCTTGCATGTTATAGTTCATCACGAAGTTACGGTAACTTGGTGATAGTGACTAGAGAACTCTGTCAATCACTATCTTATATGGAAGATTAACTCCCACTTGATTCAAGCGATTGTAGTACTCAGACAATCTGAGCACATGCTCACTAGTTGAGCTATTCTCCTCCATCTTGTAGGCAAAGTACTTGTCAGAGGTCTCATACCTCTCGACTCGGGCATGAGTCTGAAATACCAATTTCAGCTCTTGGAACATTTTATATGCTCTGTGGTGTTCAAAACATTTTTGAAGTCCCAGTTCTAAGCCGTACAGCATGGCACACTAAACTATCAAGTAGTGATCATAGCGAGCTTGCCAAACGTTCATAACGTCTACATCTGCTCCTGCAATAGGTCCGTCACCTAGCGGTGCATCAAGGACATAATTCTTCTATGCAGCAATGAGGATAATCCTCAGATCACGGACCTAGTCAGCATCATTGCTACTATCATCTTTCAACATAGTTTTTTCTCTAGGAGCATATCAAAATAAACGGGGAGCTACATCGCGAGCTATTGATCTACAACATAGTTATGCAAATACTATCAGGACTAAGTTCATGATAAATTAAAGTTCAATTAAACATATTACTTAAGAACTCCCACTTAGATAGACATTCCTCTAATCATCTAAGTGATCACATGATCCATATCAACTAAACCATGTCCGATCATCACGTGAGATGGAGTAGCTTTCAATGGTGAACATCACTATGTTGATCATATCTACTATATGATTCACGCTGGACCTTTCGTTCTCAGTGTTCTGAGGCCATATCTGCATATGCTAGGCTCGTCAAGTTTAACCCGAGTATTTTGCGTGTGCAAAACTGGCTTGCACCCGTTGTATGTGAACGTAGAGCTTATCACACCCGATCATCACGTGGTGTCTCGGCACGACGAACTGTCGCAACGGTGCATACTCAGGGAGAACACTTTTACCTTGAAATTTAGTGAGGGATCATCTCATATGCTACGGTCGTACTAAGCAAAATAAGATGCATAAAAGATAAACATCACATGCAATCAAAATAAGTGATATGATATGGCCATCATCATCTTGTGCCTTTGATCTCCATGTCCAAAGCACCGTCATGATCACCATCGTCACCGGCTTGACACCTTGATCTCCATGAAAGCATCATTGTCGTCTCGCCAACTATTTCTACTACGACTATCGCTACCGCTTAGTGATAAAGTAAAGCAATTACATGGCGATTGCATTTCATAAAATAAAGCGACAAGCATATGGCTCCTGCCAGTTGCCGATAACTGTCACAAAACATGATAATCTCATACAACAATTTATATATCATCATGTCTTGACCATATCACATCACAGCAAGCCCTGCAAAAACAAGTTAGACGTCCTCTACTTTGTTCTTAAAAGTTTTACGTGGCTGCTACGGGCTTAGCAAGAACCGTTCTTACCTACGCATCAAAACCACAACGATTTTTCATCAAGTGTGTTGTTTTAACCTTCAACAAGGACCGGGCGTAGTCACACTCGATTCAACTAAAGTTGGAGAAACAGACACCCACTAGCCACCTGTGTGCAAAGCACGGCGGTAGAACCAGTCTCATGAACGCGGTCATGTAATGTCGGTCTGGGCTGCTTCATCCAACAATTCCGCCGAATCAAAGTATGACATGCAGGTAAGCAGTATGACTATTATCGCTCACAACTCTTTGTGTTCTACTCGTGCATATAACATCTACGCATAGACCTGGCTCGGATGCCATTGTTGGGGAACGTAGTATTTCAAAAAAAATCCTACGATCACTCAAGATCTATCTAGGAGAAGCATAGCAACGAGCGGGGAGTGTGTGTCCACGTACCCTCGTAGACCAAAAGCGGAAGCGTTTAGTAACGCGGTTGATGTAGTCGAACGTCCTCGTGATCCAACTGATCCAAGTACCGAATGCATGGCACCTCCACGATTAGCACACATTCAGCTCGGTGACGTCCCTCGAACTCTTGATCCAGTTGAGGCCGAGGGAGAGTTCTGTTAGCACGACGGCGTGGTGACGGTGATGATGAAGTTACCGGCGCAGGGCTTCGCCTAAGCACTACGGCGATATGACCGAGGTGTGTAACTGTGGAGGGGGGGGGGGGGCACCGCACACGGCTAAAAGATCAACTTGTGTGTCTTTGGGGTGCCCCCTTGCCCCCGTATATAAAGGAGGGGAGGAGGAGGCCGGCCAAAAAGGGGCGCACCAAAGAGAGGAGAGTCCTACTAGGACTCTAGTAGGATTCGGCCCCACCCTTTTCCCCTTCTATCGGAGGGGGAAAAGGGGAAGGAGAGGGGGTAGGAGAAGGAAAGGGGGGTGGCGCCCCCTTCCCAAGTCCAATTCGGCCTCCTCCCTTGTGGGGGCGCAACAGCCCCTTGTGGGCTGGTTATCCTCCCTGCTATGGCCCATAAGGCCCACATCTTTCCTCGGGGGGTTCCGGTAACCCCTCCGGTACTCCGGTATGTACCCGATACACTCCGGAACCCTTCCGGTGTCCGAATACTACCTTCCAATATATCAATCTTTACCTCTCGACCATTCCGAGACTCCTCGTCATGTCCGTTATCTCATCCGGGACTCCGAACAAACTTCGGTCATAAAATCATATAACTCATAATACAAATCGTCATCGAACGTTAAGCATGCGGACCCTACGGGTTCGAGAACTATGTAGACATGACCGAGACACATCTCCGGTCAATAACCAATAGTGGAACCTGGATGCTCATATTGGCTCCTACATATTCTACGGAGATCTTTATGGGTCAAGGCCCATAACAACATATGTTATTCCCTTTGTCATCGGTATGTTACTTGCCTGAGATTCGATCGTCGGTATCATCATACCTAGTTCAATCTCGTTACTGGCAAGTCTCTTTACTCATTCCGTAATGCATCATCCCGTGACTAACTCATTAGTCACATTGCTTGCAAGGCTTATAGTGATGTGCATTACTGAGAGGGCCCAGAGATACCTATCCGATACACGGAGTGACAAATCATAATCTCGATCTATGCCAACCCAACAAACACCTTCGTAGACATCTGTAGATCATCTTTATAATCACCCACATTTGATAGCACACAAGGTGTTCCTCTGGTATTCGGGAGTTGCATAATCTCATAGTCAGAGGAACATGTATAAGTCATGATGAAAGCAATAGCAATAAAACTAAATGATCATTATGCTAAGCTAACGGATGGGTCTTGTCCATCACATAATTCTCTAATGATGTGATCCCGTTCATCAAATTACAACACATGTCTATGGTCAGGAAACATAACCATCTTTGATTAACGAGCTAGTCAAGTAGAGGCATACTAGGGACACTTTGTTTTGCCTATGTATTCACACATGTACTAAATTTTTGGTTAATACAATTCTAGCATGAATAATAAACATTTATCATGATATAAGGAAATATAATAACAACTTTATTATTGCCTCCAGGGCGTATTTCCTTCAGCCACCAGTTTTTTTGGGAAGGCAAACAACCTCCCATTTAACAAGGCATTTACCATGATTATTAATATCTTTGCCATACCAAAGAAATCCTCTGCCGGCCTTTTGAATGTGGTCAAGGATGGTGAATGTCACTCTGATGCAGCAAATTGCAAAAATAGGAAGAGCAGATATTACTGCCTTAAGATAAACCAGTCTACCAGGATATGACATCATAGTAGCAACACCTGGAAGCCTTTTGTCAAGTCTGGTTACCATGGGCATAAGGTCGTCAACTTTAGGTCTTGTGGAGTCCATGGGTAGTCCAAGATATGTGAAGGGTATACGTTCTTTTTTACATCCTAGAATGTTGGCCAGGTGCACAAATCTCTCATTAGAGACATTAACACGGTCCAGAGATGATTTGATGTAGTTTATTTTCAGACAAAAGAATACAGAGAAAATATGTAGTATGTTCATCATAGTAGTAAGTTGCACTGGATCTACAAGCAGTATGACCAGGGTGTCATTTGCATGTTGAATGATGGGATAATTTGTGGTATGGGTATTGGGTACATGCAGATTAAGTGAGCCATTATGCCACACTTGATTGACTAGTATCTGAAGTAGTTCAGCAACAATGACATAAAGAGGTGAGAAGGAAGGTACAGACAGATTACGTGAGCCATTATGCCATGCTTGATTGACAAGTATGTGAAGCAGTTCAGCAACAATGACATAAAGAAGAGGTGACAAGGGGTCACCCTGCCTGACCCCTCTCTTGTAATGTATTATTTTTCCAGGTACACCATTAAGGATCAGAAATGTACTGCAGAGGCTAAGATCATGTTAACCCATCTGATCCATTTATCACCAAAGCCCAATGGTTGAGCATAAATGATATTGCATTATAGTCCACTATGTCAAAAGCCTTTTTAAAATTCACTTTGAAAATGATGATATCTTCTTTTAATGTGTGACATATGTTCAGATATTCAAAGCTGCAACCAAGACAATCCTGGATATTCCTTCTTTTAATGAAACCATGACGATTTTTACTAATGATTGGGATGATCGTTGCTTGAGCTCTGTTAGCAAGGATTTTTGTGATAATTTTGATGTGCATACTGATGAGTGAGATAGGTCTGAAGTCATTGGGTGTTTCGGGATTATCCTTTTTGGGCATAAGAGCAATGTATCCAGTGTTTACAAGACCCAGGTTGACCTTTTCCTCTTGGAAATATTTAATTAGATTGTAGAAACATGTATTCACAGTTGGGCATCATTTTTTCATGAACAAGCCATTGAAACCATCTGGTCCCGGAGATTTATCATTTGGCATGTTCATAACCACCTCATCAATTTTTCATTGGTAATCAGCTTGGTAAGGAGATCCTGGTTGCACTGTTTTGGCAAAATGGGATTTATTAAGATATTGGTGGGCGGGCTCGGTCATACCAATTCTTTCCTTGAAAGAGTTCCATAGCATAGCAGCTTTTTGATCATGTTCATATACATAGAAATTGTCAGTGCTCTTCAAGAAAGAAATGTAATGATGTCTGGAAACTTGTCTGGCAATAGGATGATTTTTTTTTGTATTTTCATCACCCCAATTAGCCCATCTAATATTAGCCCTAACTTTCTAATATTTCCTTTTGGCCTCAAGAATATTATTGGTGTGTCTGATGAGGGACTTTCTGAAGTTTCTTTCTTGGAGTGTCAGGTTTCTTTGGTCCTCAATGCCATCAAGAAGTTTCACATAAAACCAGAAGTTTTCAATTGTTTTATTCTGCTGAGGATATCTTCTACTCCATGCTTTTAGACCTCTTCTGAGTGATTTGAATTTGGCCATGATGTTTTTGGCAGAGTCAGCAAAATATGCACTGTTGTTCCAATGATTTTCCACAGTGTCCACAAAGCCATCAAACTTTGTCCGAAATTCCTCAAATATGAAAATATTGCATTTAGGTATTTTGCTATCAATCTAAATTTTGATAGGTGCATGAACATATGAGATTTTAGCTAACGGAAAGGCCAAAGTGGAAGTACGATCATTAGTCCAATTTGCACTGGTGAAGACCAGTCAAGTTTTTCAAGGAGTGGAGATTCTTGCATGTTGCACCAAGTGAATGATCTACCCTTGAGAAGAATCTCTACAAGATCATGATTAATGATGATGTTGTTAAAAAGCATCATGTTTTTATGGTCCCCTCCTGCCTTATTTCTATTTTTAGGTCCTCTCATAAAATTGAAGTCACCTACCATCGTCCAGTTCTGCCGATGAGGAATGTTAAGTCCATAAACTAGTCTGTGAACTCCTGTTTGCCCTCAATAGAATTAGGTCCATATACATTAGTAAGTAACCACGTAGTATTATCTGTATGGAGGTAAGTTCTATGGTAATACAGAAATAATCCTTTGATATTAATTTGCCTTTGAACATACTACCATTCCAGATAGTAATGATACCTCCAAAGCTGCCATTGGAGGAGACATAGATGTACTGGTTGAATCACGTTGGGAAAATTTTCTTGAATCATATTGGAGGAGACATAGATCATGCTACTGTAGTAAGTTTTGTACCTTTGCTTTCAATAAAGTGCCAAGAATAGCCTTTGGGATATTGCAATTGCAAGTTTATTTTGTTCCGTGTAGAAATAGAAACTTTTGCGTTAAGTATTTACATTTTTCTATACTAGAATGTGATCTTTTTCTAAAGTATTTACAATTCGCTGTCATATAAGTTTTCTGTTATGTCCTAATTTTACTGAATTTTTGGAGTTCATAAATACATTAATATACTCCTCCTTTACCGACTGTTTTGTTTAGACAGATTACTGTTATAGTTGCATTGCTTGCACATGTTTGCTTGTTTAGTATCTCTATTAGTGGATAAAAATATGTATAGGAATTTATTATGCAATGTTTAATTATAATTTTGATGATTTGCTACAATATAGAATGTTAAGGTTTTGAATTTATTTTGTACTAACCTATCTCATGAGTTTCGTCAAGTTTTCTGTGAATGAAGTTTTTAAGACCTAGAGGATATTGTGATATGAGATTAGTTATGGATACACAAGAGCATACGCTTGGGGATGCCTAAGGCACCCCAAGGTAACATTCCAGGTAGTCTCAAGCATCTAAGCTTGGGGATGCCCTGATTGGCATCCCATATTTTTTCATCAACAACTATCGGTTAGTCTCGGCTGGACCTAAGTTTTCATTTATTCACATGATATGTGCTATTCTTCGAGTGTCCTGATGTCTACTACACAACCTATTCTTGTAGACTCGTGTTGGGCCTCCAAGCGCAAAGTTTTGTAGGATAGTAGCAATTTTCTCTCAAGTGGATGACCTAAGGTTTATCAATCCATGTGAGGCGTAGGATGAAGATGATCTCTCTCAAACAATCCTGCAACCAAATACAAGAAATCTCTTGTGTCCCCAACACACCAAATATAATGGTAAATTGTATAGGTGCACTAGTTCGGTGAAGAGATGGTGATATGATAACCCACAAGTATAGGGGATCGCAACAGTTTTTGAGTGTAGAGTATTCAACCCAAATTGATTGATTCGACACTGTAGGATCTTGAGAAGAGGTGTCTAGAGGGGGGTGATTAGACACTAAGTACCAAAGTTGCAGTTTTTAACTTTTTAGGTTTAAGTGGAGTTTAGGCACAAGTTTAACATTCACAATACATAACAAGCAAGCATGCAAAGAGTATATGAGCAGCGGAAAGTAAAGCATGCAACTTGCAAGAATGTAAAGGGAAGGGTTTGGAGAATTCAATCGCAATTGGAGACACGGATGTTTTTATCGTGGTTCCGATAGGTGGTGCTATCGTACATCCACGTTGATGGAGACTTCAACCCACGAAGGGTAACGGTTGCACGAGTCCACGGAGGGCTCCACCCACGAAGGGTCCATGAAGAAGCAACCTTGTCTATCCCACCATGGCCATCGCCCACGAAGGACTTGGCTCACTAGCGGTAGATCTTCACGAAGTAGGAGATCTCCTTGCCCTTACAAACTCCTTGGTTCAACTCCACAATCTTGTCGGAGGCTCCCAAGTGACACCTAGCCAATCTAGGAGACACCACTCTCCAAGAAGTAACAAATGGTGTGTTGATGATGAACTCCTTGCTGTTGTGCTTCAAATGATAGTCTCCCCAACACTCAACTCTCTCTCTCACAGGATTTGGATTTGGTGGAAAGAAGATTTGAGTGGAAAGCAACTTGGGAAGGCTAGAGATCAAGATTCATATGGTAGGAATGGAATATCTTGGCCTCAACACATGAGTAGGTGGTTCTCTCTCAGAACTGGTAAGTTGGAAGTGTAGGTTTGTTCTGATGGCTCTCTCCACGAATGAAGAGTAGGTGGAGGGGTATATATAGCATCCACACAAAATCTAACCGTTACACACAATTTACCAAACTCGGTGGGACCGAATCAACAAACTCGGTCGGACCGATTTAGTAAACCTAGTGACCGTTAGGGTTTTCGGTGGGACCGATATGCAACTCGGTAGGACCGATATGGTTAGGGTTAGGGCATAACGTAATCTCGGTGAGACCGATTACACAAACTCGGTGGGACCGATTTTGGTAATTAGCTAACCAGAGAGTTGGTCAGGCAAACTCGGTGGGACCGATTACTCAAACTCGATGGGACCGATTTTGGTAATAAGTTAACCAGAGAGTTTGCATTGTAATCTCGGTGAGACCGATTTTGGTAATGGACATACATAGAGAGATTACAATCCCATCTCGGTGAGACCGAGATCCATATCGGTGAAACCGATTTGCCTAGGGTTTGTGGCAGTGGCTATGACAACTAAACTCGGTGGCGCCGGATAGAAAGAATCGGCGGGGCCAAGATTTACTTTAGGTTTTGGTCATATGTGTGGAAGTGGGAAAGTAGTTGAGGGTTTTGGAGCATATCACTAAGCACATGAAACAAGAGGCTCATTAAGCAACACCTCATCCCTCCTTGATATTATTGGCTTTTCCTATAGACTCAATGTGATCTTGGATCACTAAAATGTAAAATGAAGAGTCTTGAGCTTGAAGCTTGAGCCAATCCTTTGTCCTTAGCATCTTGAAGGAGTTCCCACATCCTTTAGTCCATGCCACTCCATTGTTGAACTTATCTGAAACATACTAGATAAAAGTGTTAGTCCAACAAGAGATATGTTGACATTAATTACCAAAACCACCTAGGGAGCACTTGTGCTTTCAATCTCCCCCTTTTTGGTAATTGATGACAACATACATCAAAGCTTTAGATAAAGATATAAAGAGTAGCAAGTAAAGCTTCGGAAAGACATGTAACAAGCATAGGCTCCCCCTATATGTATGCAATCATGTGAATATGAAATATAGAAACATGTGAGAGCATAACCATGATAGAGTAGGCAATGTGTTACATGTATCTTGGCCATATGCATCAGAGCAAAGAATATTAAAGAAAGTACCTTCATGCTCATGAGTCCTTCTTGCAAACAGTATGTACATCAGCAAGAATTCCTCATACACATGATTGTGATGCATATACTTACCTTGTAGTCTTGAGTTGGCTTAGGGTGGAATGAACCTGCACAAACAAGGTTAGATAACACAGGTACATCTACTAGCCAGAGCAAACAGAAGAAACCACAAGAATACCAAGACTGGATGACATGTAGAGAGTGAGTACTGAGTACCACATTGGATTAGACATGTCCCCAAGAGTAAAGATATGCAATGAATTTAAATGATTCCTTTCCTTAGATGTCTTGCTCCCCTGAATCTAGCATGGGATCTTTGGGAGAAGATAGGGAACAGAAAATCAGGGCTGAAAGATATAAAGAACAGAGCAAATGCAACTAAGCACATATGAACATGTCTTTCCCCCAAGAAGACATGTGGCATCTCTCCTCTTGAACATCAAGCATCTGGGATCCTTGAGAAATACTTTCTACTTGAGTATTCTCTCCCTTGGAGATCTCTTTCTCCCCCGGTGGAAGTAATACTCTCCCTTTTGAAGTGATAAGCTTTGATGTGATCTCTCTCTCCCCTTTGACATCAATTTCCAAGAAGGGTTTTCTGGAATTTGTTGTGAATGGGTTTGGTCCTTGAGTCACAACACAAAGCACTGGATAAAATTGTGATGCTTGTAGAGGACAAGATTCATTGAGTGGAGCTGGATCAGAAGAAACACAGAATAAGTGGCAAACTGTTTTTCCTGTTGTGAAATCGGTGGTACCGAGTGGTATTCTTCGGTTGTACCAAAAGGATTCGGTTGGACCAAAAACAACAAATCGGTGAAACCGAGTTCATCGCAGAGAAAACACTTGTCACCTCAGCTCACTAGACTAGTAAGATCTCACAAAGATTTGCAAGGAATTTATTGAATGATATGCAGTGAATTGGATGCAGGAAATGCAGAGCAACAGAAAAGAAATGAAAGAAATCTAGATGAAGTTTTTTTTGAAAGGGGAAACAAATATGCATGAGACAAATGCAAAAACTCAGAAAAGAACACGAGAGAACTTCATCTAGAGATGGTCGGTGACAAAGTCACCTATGTTAGAGTATATTGACTTAGGAGTCAAGTGAGATCACTTGATCATAGGTCATACGCATCGTTTAAGCTCAAAATGGGGTTACCATTTTTTGTTTAAGCAACTTGATGTATTCACATCTTGTCGAGTTGCTTTAGCTCATGTCTCGGAGTAAAGCTTCTCTAAGATGGAATAACATACCTTGGTTGGTGGTGTTGACCATGTAGTTGAACTTGTGTGGGTTGCTCAAGGTTGATGTAGCTCATCAAGAGTTGGGAGCACCACTTGGAATTTGAGTCCATCTACCTACATGGGTTAGTTCTTGCAAGGAGTAGCACTTGTATATTCCAAAAAAAAAGTTAATCATGAAGCTCAATCATAGAGTTTGTCAAAGGATATGTTTGAATGATTCCGTGCTTCCTTGTCTTCAACAACCATAGTGTAGAGACTTGGTGATGTAGAGATTGCTCAAGATGTGAGTAGGTTACAATCTCATGGAGTTTGATTCAACCAAGTACCTACATGGGTTAGATAACATGCAAGATGCAAATATATCCAAGATATAATATTTTCATCATAAGAGAGATATCATGGATTAGTCATAAGCTCATGTCTTGCATGTAACCGATGGAGTTTCTACTCCAAGTTTGAAGCATCAATGATGTTCAATTCTCCTCTCAACCTACAAAACACTTTCTCATCAAGGGGTTTAGTAAATATATCAGCTAATTGCTTTTCGGTGTGAACATGCTTAAGTTTAATATCACCCTTAGCAACATGATCTCGAATGAAATGATGACGAACTTCAATATGCTTAGTTCGAGAATGTTGTACGAGATTATGACCAATTTTGATATCACTTTCATTGTCACAAAGCAATGGAACATGTTTCACATATATCCCATAATCTTTAAGAGTTTGGGTCATCCAAAGTAATTGAGCACAACATGAACCAGCGGCAATGTACTTTGCTTCGGCTGTAGATAAGGATACTGTCAGGACCCCGATTCCAAGTCACATCGACCTACCCGGTAACACCTCATATCACTTTGCGGCCTCACGCACGGTATTCCCACGGTGTCGCCTTACCATGGCCCGGGACCGTTTGCGTCTTTTGGCTCACGTATATGATAGTGTCGCTAGCATCCACATGACAAAGAACCCGGGCCGACATGGCTAGTTGTGAACCCAAAGCGGCGCTAACCTATGGGGACAGGCATACATGAATCACATCGAACATGTCGGTCATCAACGTATGAATTCGGGCTGTAGCACTGGGCTAACAGGACTCCGTATCCCGGCTGTAGCAAGCTAGGCAGACTCGAATATCACCGCGTGACATTTCCCCAAAGGGATGTATATAGCAAAGTGAAACACGTGCCGCCAGTCAAGTGTCCAAGCAGTAGTCTTGGGCTAGCAGGACTCCGTGAACCGGCGAGAGCGGACTACTATCGCTCGTAAGAACAAGACTACATTTCCCCATATGAGAGGCTGCCAAGGATAAACAACTAGTTTGTCGGATCCCACTCATACCAAGCATTTCAATCATACATAATATGCCCGATATGAGTACATACAACAAGGCATCACAACAAAACTCTACAACTCAAAGTACTTTATTTAAGAGGCTCCGAGGAGCCATACATAACATATCCATACAGGTAGGGGTCACATGACCCAACACTCAAGTCATACAAACATAGAAGCACATGCGGAAGCAAACTAGTCTGAGTACAGACTCTAGAAAGAAAGAAAGCTTGTCGAAGCCCTTCTATCTACAGTGGCCCTTCACAAGCCTTGGATCACCACCTGGGTGGCTAGCTCACTCGTCGATGTCAAGGTCTACATAAAACCCATCGGAGGGGGCAGTGTTGTCGTCTGAAAAACATTAATTAAGCAAACATGAGTACGGAGGTACTCAGCAAGTCTTACCACAGAATCCTATCATACATGCACATTCTCAAGAAGGTGGTGGAGTTATTTGCAGCAAGCCAGCTTTGACTCTTGGCTAAGCTATTCTACGTGACACCACTTGAAAAGCATTGGTCGTACACGAGTCCACTAATCACCATCACAATACTCCACCGTGGATCCTCTCTCGTCACCCACGAGAGGGCCATCCGCGGTACTCACACGTATCTTGAGGCTTTTAATAGTATCCATTTACTTGTCTATGAACTGATATAGGCAACCCGAAGTCCTTCTCCGTGGACACGGCTATTCAATAGATCATATCAACCCCGCAGGGTGTACTTCTTCACACACGCTCTCACCACTTACCGCCGTTTACACGACATGTACTCGGCAACCTTCAAGCGGAATCCCAACGTGGGTGTCGGCCACAGCCTACCTAAACACTCAAGTCCCTAGTCCAGGTTTATCGCCTATTCGGGTTCCATCCGCAGGGAGTCCGGCCGAGGTTTCCCATACAGCCCCGAACGATGTGTGCAGGGTTCCCGAGATACCAAACGGGCACTCGGTACACCGGGCCACGTGCCTACCGCAACACAACCCACCCCTAAGGTCAGCGTTGCGTGCGGCCCCCAACATGCTACAAACACCAGAAACTACTTGCAACTCCTGGACAGAGAACAAGGGTGGTTAAGAAGCCGAGAGGGTCAATTAAGGATCCCAATGCGTGGTAGTAATTGTTTCATGGATCACAAACACAGAACTCAGTTCTTAGGGACGGCTTCAATGAAACAACCCACCATGTACTCCTACATGGCCTCTCATCGATACCTTTACCAAAACGTGTTCAACACTTTCACTCTCGAACCCGACACAACGTTTCACTCCAGTTCATCATCCCGATGAGCCAGACCTGACACAACTCTAAGCATAGCAAGCATAGCATGGTAGGAATCACAAACATGGCTCAATCAACTCCTACACATACTAGTGGGTTTCATCTAGTTACTGTGGCAATGACATGTCATGCAAAGGAAGTGGGTTCAACTACCGCAGACACAACAGTTTGAATCGCGTTGTCTTAATGCAGATGCGAGAGCGAAGCGAGAACATGGGTTTGTATCGGAATGATCAATGGGTTGCTTGCACGATGTAGTGGTGGTAGGATCGCCTTTAGACGGATATTCGGATTATCCTCGAGGCGAACCTATCACGAAAGACATACCAAAATAAACACACATGGCAATATGCAACAATATGATGCATGCTATGACATGGCAATATGGATGTGTGTTGGCCTAATGCAAGCTGAAACAAAAGGATGAACTCATTTGAATCAAAGATTCAAATGCTAGCTCATTAAAATAGCCCTAAAGGTGTAATATCTTATTCTGCTTAAACAGCAAGGTTAACTTGTTTTATCATGCATGAAACCTGTACCAATGGATAGAATGGATTTTTCTGATCATTTTTCATATATAGATCTTTGCATTTGGAGTTCTGATTAAAAGTTATGAATTTTGAAGTTTAAACTATATTCGAATTTCTGTAATAGAATAAATCCAGTAATTAATTTATTGCGTCAGCCATGCGTCAGAATGACGTCAGGGTCAACGGAGACGTCCAGGTCAAACCTGACTGTGGGTCCAGGGTGTCAGGGTAATTAGTTTAGCTAAAATTAATTAAAACTAACTCTAATTAGTTAACAGGGCTGGGCCCCACCTGTCATTGACTCATCAGAGTCAACCAGGGCCCACCGTGGTCAAAGTCAATGTCGGCTGCACGGCGTTTAGCCACCGAGCCAGCCCGACGCCAGGTGGAAGTGGGTTTGGCCATTCCGCAACCAAATGGGCCGCGGAAGGCATCTAGGTGTAGCTGGAGTCGAGCCGCAGCTCTTGGTGGAGTGAGTTGGGGTCGGGGCGGCCAGAATCGGCGCCGGCGATGACCTAGGCGGCCACCGGAGTTCGGCCGAAGGCGAACTCGAGGCTAGGGTTTTTGGTGAGGTGCGGGGAGTGTATGGTTAGACCCTACGCGACGTGGTGAGTGCGATGGACACCAAGAGGTGGCCGGAGGGTGGCCGGGAGCACGTCGGCGACGAGCTCCGCGACGGTGAGTGCGGTTGATCTCCATGCGGTTGCTACACAGCTCGAGAGCGAGAGAGGAAGGTAAGGGGGGTAGCTAGGCTCACAGGGCACTCGCGAAGGCAACCGGCGTGGCCGGGGACGGACTGGTGCGACGGCGGCGTTGAAGGGGATCTCCGGCGACGGCGGGATCGGGCGAGGTCGGTGTAGTGGCCTCGGGCTACTCGAGCACGCGGGGCTCGGCTAGCTCGACGTAGAGGAGGGCAGCGGAGCTCCTAGACACGACGAGGAGGAGCACGGACGACGGGGAGCGCGTCTACGACGATGGCGTGGCTGCGGTGGCGTCGGCCATGGCGGGGGAGCGCGAGAGAGAGGAGCCGGGGAGGAGAGGAGATGTCCGAGGGGTTCGGGGGAGCGAACCGCGTCGGTCGCTCGAGGAGGCGGCGGCGGCCAGCGGCGTGGCGTGCATCGGTGCTCGCCCCGAGAGCACTGCCTGCTGCCTGGCCGAGCCAAGCAGCTTCATTGGCCTTGGCATGGGCTGGGCAGCAGGTGGGCAGTTAGTAGGCGCCAGTAAGCATTTCCTTTCTGTTTTTCTTTTCTATTTTTCTGTAACTTTGTGGAGTTTTTAAAAATACTTAGATAGCTCCAAAAATCACCAAACTGGACCAGGTCCATAGTTGAATTATTTCCAACATGAAACATTTTAGTTTGGGAATATTTGGACATTTGAAATATTTTATATAATTTTAAATGCCCAAATTCAAATAGCTATGATTTAATTCAAAGACCTTAGGATGACCTAGAAAATTGTGCACCACTTTTGGCAGAGGCTCTGAACCAAAGCAAAGGTGATGAGCATTTTAGAAGGGCATTTCAGGTTCATTGAAAATAATTTTAGTAAACCCTAGTTGGATTCAAAAGGGTTCTGGGGTTTCAGTCCTTCCCATTTCAAATTCAAATGAAATTTAAACATGATGCACACACTAATGCATAGACTAGCTAGGATGTGACAACTCACCCCCACTCAAAAGAATCTCGTCCCGAGATTTAGGGTCCGTTGTGAAAAAGGTGGGATACTCAAGTCGAAGACGATCCTCCCTTTCCCAAGTTGCTTCTTGCTCGGAATGGTTTGACCATTGAACCTTTAGGAACTTGATATTCTGACGTCGAGTGGTACGCTCGGCTTGATCAAGAATACGAACAGGGTATTCTCGATAGGTGAGGTTATCTTGGAGATCAAGCGTTTCGTGGTCCACTCCACGGATAGGATCCGAGAAGCAACGCTGAGTTGGGAAACGTGGAAGACATCATGGACTCGGAAAGATGCGGAGGTAGTTCAATTGGTAGGCAACTTCTCCTCGTTTGGCAATAATGCGAAAGGGTCCAATGTAACGAGGAGCCAACTTGCCTTTGATACCGAATCGATGGGTTCCTTCAAGGAGTAACCCGAAGGTAAGCCTTCGCCAATTTCATAAGCCATAGGCTTATGCTTGCGATCATATTGGCTCTTTTGACGAGATTGGGCTGTTTTCAATTTCTCACGAATAACGCGAACCTGCTCTTACGCTTCTGAATCATATCCGGGCCAAAGAGTTGTCTCTCCCGGTTTCGACCAGTTAAGAGGCGTTCAAATTTCCGTCCATAAAGAACTTGAAAGGAGCTTTGCCTAAGCTAGCTTGATAACTATTGTTATAAGCGAACTCGGCGAATGGAAGGCATTTCTCCCAATTCATGCGGAAGAGATGACGAAGCTCAAGCATATCCTCTAGGATTTGATTGACTCGTTCTACTTGACAACTTGATTGAGGATGGAAGGCGGTGCTAAAGGAGAGACGAGTTCCCATAGCATTTTGGAAACTTTCCCAAAATCCAGAGGTGAAAAGACTTCCACGGTGCGAGTTAATCTCCAATGGAACACCATGAAGAGACACTATTAGAGAGATGTACAAATCAGCTAGCTGGCTAGCGGTTATACTCTCATGAGCGGGTAGGAAGTGGGCTACTTTGGAAAGGCGATCGGCGACAACGAAGATAGCATTATTCCTCTCTTGGTCTGGGGAAACCCGGTAATGAAATCCATACCGATTTTATCCCATTTCCATTCAGGAATTTCCAAAGGTTGAAGGGTACCAGCAGGCCGTTGATGTTACGCTTTAACTTCGATGACGAGGCGTCGCAATTAGCAATGTATTGAGCGATTTGTCTCTTCATCCTAGTCCACCAAAACCTCTGGCGTAGGTCTTGATACATTTTAGTACTACCGGGATGAATGGTGAGAGGAGAGTCTTGAGCTTCCTTAAGGATCAGTTGCCGTAGCTGTTGTTTCTTGGGAACCACCAAGCGGTTCTCAAAGAAGACAACACCTCATTCATCTATGGAGAAACACTTAGCAGCTCCGCTAGCAATGTTCTCCTTGATCCGAGATATTCCTCTATCATACTGCTGAGCAGCTATGATTCGATCCGTAAGGTTGGGTTTCGCCACCAGGGTGGAAAGGAATCCTCGAGGAACAATGTGAAGATTAAGCTTACGAAATTCCTCGTGGAGAAATGGTTGACTTTGTGGTAACATCAAATTGTTACAATAAGATTTGCAACTTAGTGCGCCAGCCATGACATTGGCTTTGCCTGGGGTGTAAGATATTCCTAAGTCGTAATCTGTAATCAACTCGACCCAATGTCTTTGCCTGAGATTCAAATCCGGTTGGGTGAAGATGTATTTCAGACTTTGGTGATCAGTGTAGATTTCGCAACGATTACCAAGAAGGTAATGTCGTCAGGTTTTGAGTGCTAGAACCATTCTGCAAGCTCTAGATCGTGTGTGGGATAGTTATCCTCATGTGGGCGAATCGCCGAGAAGCGTAGGCAATCACATGACGATCTTGCATGAGTATGCAACCTAGTCCTTGTCGCGAGGCGTCGCAATAGATAATAAAGTCCTTAGAAAATCTGGTGGAACAAATGCGGGAGCAGATGTGAGGCGTCTTTTCAGTTCTGAAAGCTGAACTTCGCCTTTATGGCGTCCATTCGAACTTCTTATCTTTCTTGAGGAGTTCGGTTAGAGGTTTAGCAACTTTAGAAATTCTCGTGAAGCGGCGGCAATAGCTCGCTAAACCGAGAAACTCGAACTTGCTTGACCGATTCAGGTGGATTCGATCAGGGCGGCTTGAACTTCGCTTCGGGATTGACAGCAATGCCCTTACCGGAGAGGACATGGCCTAGATAGGTCACTTCGGTAACCAGAATTCACACTTAGAGAATTTGGCATAAAGGCGGTGCTCTCGAAGTTTCATCAATACTAGCCTTAGATGTTCGGCATGTTCTTCCTCATTCCTGGAGTAGATGAGTATATCATCGAGGTATACCACGACGAATTTATCCAAATACTCCATGAAGATTGAGTTCATTAACCGAGAGAAGGTGGCTGGAGCATTGGTTAATCCGAAGGACATGACGGTGTACTCGTATTGGCCATAACGACTAACAAAGGCCGTTTTAGGAATGTCCCCGTTCTTGATTTTGATTTGATGGTAGCCCAACCTCAAATCCATCTTGAAAAGATCGAGGATCCAGCGAGCTGATCATACGAGATCATTGATCCCGGGAGCGGATACTTGTTCTTGATAGTGACCAAATTGATGGTCGGTAATCCACAACCATCCGATCCGTTTCATCCTTCTTCTTGACGAAGAGGACGGGCAAGCCCATGGGGATGAACTAGGACGGATGAAACCCTTTGCAAGGACTCATCGAGTTGTTTCTTAAGTTCGGCTAGTTCTAGGGGTGCCATCTTATAAGGTCTTCTAGAAATTGGGGCGGTTCCGGGAACAAGATCTATCACGAACTCGACATCCTGTCGGTGGAACACTGGCAGTTCTTCTGAAAGACATCCGGAAAATCACGGACTACGGAATATCTTGAGGTCCGGAAGGGGTTGGCATTTAAGGAGTAAAGTCGGCGCTTGACACTCGGGTTAAAACATTAAGCTGTCTTGCCCAGGGATGGGTGAGTTGAACAGTTCTAGTAGAGCAATAAATCTTAGCGTAATGGGCTGACATCCACCATACCCAAGATGATGTTTATGTCCGAGGACTTGAGAGCTATTAGAGATGCAATAAAGACTAATCTGTCGACAAGAATTTCATTCCATGACTTATTCTAGTGGTTTGCCATCTAGAGCCGAGTCTCTGAATTTCCATGGAGGTGTGCATGTCACGAATGTGGTGTTGTGCAATCGAGCATAGCTCTCGAAATAAATGAATGAGATGCTCGGTATCAAAAAGAACAGTTGCGGATGACAATTAACAAGGAGCGTGCGAGAACGTGCTGGGATCCTCATAGGTTTCCTCGGCTGAAACATAGTTGACGTGGCCACGGCGGTGGCAGCTGGTTTAGCATAGAGCACCTTTCCTGCTGGCTTACCACGGCCAACAGACTTTCCAATTTGATAGGGTTGTTGCGGGACACTCACGGATGTAGTGGCCCGTCTCTCCACACTTGAAGCAAGTTATCATATTGGGGCGTGGGCAGCATTAGCAGCGGGCCTCCATAAGTCTTAGGCGGTGCATCTTTGCTGGTTGGGGCGAGGCGCCTCAAAGGATGGCCTCGGGGTGAACACAGGGTGGCGAGCAGATTTGGAATCAAACCCGGCGCTTCTGAGATCCAGAGCCGGATGAAGAACCAGAGTCACGGACGTGCTTGCGTGAAGCCTCAAAATCAGACTGCCCAGTTTCAGCACTGATAGCCTTATTGACTAATTTCTGGAAAGAAGTGCACTCGTGCAGACGGAGATCACGACGAAGCTCGGGGCTAAGTCCCTTGCGGAACCTTGCCTGCTTCTTGGCATCGGTAGAAACCTCTTCGGGAGCATAACATGCTAAATTCCCAAACTCACGGATGTAAGTATCCACTGTCAGCCTACCTTGGGTGAAATTGCAGAATTCCTCCCTTTTTCGATCCATGAGACCTTCTGGGATGTGATGCTCACGGAAAGCGGCACTGAATTCAGCCCAAGTAGTAATTTGTCCAACCGGATGCATAGCCTCATAATTCTCCCACGAAAGGCTAGCAGGGCCTTCGAGATGATAAGCGGCAAAAGTAACCTTATCAGCCTCAGCCACGTTGGCAGAACGCAGCTTGTGGGTGATGCTGCGAAGCCAATCATCCGTGTCGAGAGGCTCAGCGGAATATTTGAACTTCGGTGGATACAGCTTGACGAAGTCATTGAGTGAAACCAAATCATTTCTTGGCTGGCGTGCGGTGTTTTGCTCAATCCGCTCCAGTAAGCGATTGGTCTCACGCTTATTGCGTTCTGCTTCCAGCATAACCTCGGCCAAAGATGGCGGTTGAGGCAGATTTACATTCCTGGCTGCACTGGCTTCTCCTTGCTCCGGAGCAGCAGGATTGTTGCGGGTGTTGACCATCCTAGGAAACAAAACAACGGTTTAAACCAGGATGGCAGAATTTAACAAGGAAGTGCGGAATGTAATGGATAACACGGAATGCAGAGATGTTCATCCGTATGACATGGTAATATAAAACTGCCATATATATACCAACGGTCATACACACCATTCATAGTTTAGAACAAGCCCGACGGAGTACAACTATAGTGAAAGGCGTTACATCTCATCGGAAGCATTCCAACTCCTATACATTATTTTTCTACACTTCCGGAATGATACACACTAAGTCATATTCCACAAGTCACGCAGGACGGTGGAAATACAACTATTACAATACTAGGAATACTACTACTACTCAGACAGCTCCGTAGTAGTCCTCATAGAAGTCACCACCCAAGCCAGGAAGTGGAACATGATCATCCGGAAACAGATGATCCTGTGGAGCCTGCGGACCATAGGGACTCGGATGTGGCCGTGGTCCAACAAACGGCGGTAGACGAGGTCCACGAGGAGGGGTGATGCCTCCCACCTCACGCCACTCCATAAAGTCTGGCAGACCAGCCCGCACAGGGTACAAGTCCCTCATGTCCATGTATCCGGCTTGCACGGCAGGCGCAAACCGAGTCAGAGTAGCCCAGTGATCAGAACGGGCATTGAAGAGCTCCATACGCAAGGCCCAGTTTTCACGGTCCTTGTCCTCCAGCATCTCTGTAGTGGTGCGAAGAAGTGAGTCCTCATGGGATGCATCGCTGTACATACCCTGAAGGTAGCCATGCGCCCCAGGGAGGGATGCTGGCATATAGCGGAAATCGGTGTTGCACAGCAAGGCAGTTCTGGCTCGAATAATAGTCATCATAGAATAGGCTGCATCTTGCACGGACATCCCAATAGTGATCCCAAGTCCATAAGAATAGTGGAGCGGTTCAGTAGCTCCGGGATAAGATGGATATATCCTGACCGTGCACAGATATTGGCTTTGATTAAAATCCCTAAACTGCTCCTCGACGGTATATTCAGGATACCATCGGTAACCGGTCACGACCATCACCGAACCAACATTGCCGTGTGACCACACACATCAATGCAACGGGTCGATTTAACCACTTGGTTACGGGGACGGTGGCCATCTGAAAGCACAGCCACAATGCAAAGACATTAGAATTTCTAGGGAAAAGCGGGCAGCATAACATCTGTAAATGCTCAAAAACAGATTTGAGACATTCAAAATCAGATTGCAAAACCACTCAACAACATCACATCAAGGTTCTGGTTCAACTGGTAGCATACTAAAAAATAGTAGAAACTGAACTGAGGATGTAACCAACAATCCTATAAGTTACTACGGATTAGTAACACGTGAACCTGATAGAGAGAAGAGAGCCTAGTCCTATACCCTCTAGAATGAGAAGAGGATGACTCAGATCAGAGGGCATAAGGTAAAGGAGTAAAAAGAGCCTTACGTTCCCTCCCACAATCAATTCCCCTACATATAACTAAAGCATTTCTAGACTCAACATCGACCAATTTGGCTTAGCGAACCTACAGGCATCCCTGCTCTGATGCCAACGCTGTCAGGACCCCGATTCCAAGTCACACCGACCTAGCCGGTAACACCTCAAATCACTTTGCGGCCTCACGCACGGTATTCCCACGGTGTCGCCTTACCATGGCCCGAGACCGTTTGCGTCTTTTGGCTCACGTATATGATAGTGTCGCTAGCATCCACATGACAAAGAACCCGGGCCGACATGGCTAGTCGTGAACCCAAAGCGGCGCTAACCTATGGGGACAGGCATACATGAATCACATCGAACATGTCGGTCATCAACGTATGAATTCGGGCTGTAGCACTGGGCTAACAGGACTCCGGTATCCCGGCTGTAGCAGCTAGGCAGACTCGAATATCACCGCGTGACATTTCCCCAAAGGATGACATAGGAACGAAGTGAAACACATGCCGGCCCGATCAAGTGTCTAAGCAGTAGTCTTTGGGCTAGCGGACTCGTGAACCGGGCGATGAGCGGACTACTATCGCTCAGAAGAACAAGACTACATTTCCCCATATGAGAGGCTGCCAAGGATAAACAACTAGTTTGTCGGATCCCACTCATACCAAGCATTTCAATCATACACGCAATATGCCCGATATGAGTACATACAACAAGGCATCACAACAAAACTCTACAACTCAAAGTACTTTATTTAAGAGGCTCCGAGGAGCCATACATAACATATCCATACAGGTAGGGGTCACATGACCCAACACTCAAGTCATACAAACATAGAAGCACATGCGGAAGCAAACTAGTCTGAGTCTGGACTCTAGAAAGAAAGAAAGCTTGTGAAGCCCTTCTATCTACAAAGGGCCCTTCACAAGCCTTGGATCACCACCGGTGGCTAGCTCACTCGTCGATGTCAAGGTCTACATAAAACCCATCGGAGGGGCAGTGTTGTCGTCTGAAAAACATTAATTAAGCAAACATGAGTACGGAGGTACTCAAAGAAGTCTTACCACAGAATCCTATCATACATGCACATTCTCAAGAAGGTGGTGGAGTTATTTGCAGCAAGCCAGCTTTGACTCTTGGCTAAGCTATCCTACGTGACACCACTTGAAAAGCATTGGTCGTACACGAGTCCACTAATCACCATCACAATACTCCACCGTGGATCCTCTCTCGTCACCCACGAGAGGGCCATCCGCGGTACTCACACGTATCTTGAGGCTTTTAATAGTATCCATTTACTTGTCTATGAACTGATATAGGCAACCCAGAAGTCCTTCTCCGTGGACACGGCTATTCGAATAGATCATATCAACCCTGCAGGGGTGTACTTCTTCACACACGCTCTCACCACTTACCGCCGTTTACACGACATGTACTCGGCAACCTTCAAGCGGAATCCCAAAGTGGGTGTCGGCCACAGCCTACCTAAACACTCAAGTCCCTAGTCCAGGTTTATCGCCTATTCGGGTTCCATCCGCAGGGAGTCCGGCCGAGGTTTCCCATACAGCCCCGAACGATGTGTGCAGGGTTCCCGAGATACCAAACGGGCACTCGGTACACCGGGCCACGTGCCTACCGCAACACAACCCACCCCTAAGGTCAGCGTTGCGTGCGGCCCCCAGCATGCTACAAACACCAGAAACTACTTGCAACTCCTGGACAGAGAACAAGGGTGGTTAAGAAGCCGAGAGGGTCAATTAAGGATCCCAATGCGTGGTAGTAACTGTTTCATGGATCACAAACACAGAACTCAGTTCTTAGGGACGGCTTCAATGAAACAAACCCACCATGTACTCCTACATGGCCTCTCATCGATACCTTTACCAAAACGTGTTCAACACTTTCACTCTCGAACCCGACACAACGTTTCACTCCAGTTCATCATCCCGATGAGCCAGACCTGACACAACTCTAAGCATAGCAAGCATAGCATGGTAGGAATCACAAACATGGCTCAATCAACTCC
Source organism: Aegilops longissima (assembly GCA_021605205.1). Classification (NCBI taxonomy): domain Eukaryota; kingdom Viridiplantae; phylum Streptophyta; class Magnoliopsida; order Poales; family Poaceae; genus Aegilops; species Aegilops longissima. The sequence continues at coordinate 617,673,488 of CM038680.1, forward strand.
TACACATACTAGTGGGTTTCATCTAATTCTTGTGGCAATGACAGTCATGCAAAGGAAGTGGGTTCAACTACCGCAGCACACAACAGTTTGAATCGTGTTGTCTTAATGCAGATGGCGAGAGCGAAGCGAGAACATGGGTTTGTATCGGAATGATCAATGGGTTGCTTGCACGATGTAGTGGTGGTAGGATACGCCCTTTAGACGGATATTCGGATTATCCTGAGGCGTAAACCTATCACGAAAGACATACCGAAAATAAACACACATGGCAATATGCAACAATATGATGCATGCTATGACATGGCAATATGGATGTGTGTTGGCCTAATGCAAGCTGAAACAAAAGGATGAACTCATTTGAATCAAAGATTCAAATGCTAGCTCATTAAAATAGCCCTAAAGGTGTAATATCTTATTCTGCTTAAACAGCAAGGTTAACTTGTTTTATCATGCATGAAACCTGTACCAATGGATAGAATGGATTTTTCTGATCATTTTTCATATATAGATCTTTGCATTTGGAGTTCTGATTAAAAGTTATGAATTTTTGAAGTTTGAACTATATTCGAATTTCCTGTAATAGAATAAATCCAGAATTAATTTATTGCGTCGACCATCGTCGAGAATAGCGTCGGGGTCAACGGAGACGTCCAGTCAAACCTGACTGTGGGTCCAGGGTGTCAGGGTAATTAGTTTAGCTAAAATTAATTAAAACTAACTCTAATTAGTTAACAGGGTTGGGCCCCACCTGTCATTGACTCATCAGAGTCAACCAGGGCCCACCGTGGTCAAAGTCAATGTCGGCTGCACCGGCGTTTAGCCGCCGGCGAGCCCGACGCGGCGGTGGAAGTGGGTTTGGCCATTCCGGCAACCAAATGGGCCGCGGAAGGCATCTAGGTGTAGCTGGAGTCGAGCCGCAGCTCTTGGTGGAGTCAGTTGGGGTCGGGGCGGCCAGAATCGGCGCCGGCGATGACCTAGGCGGCCACCGGAGTTCGGCCGAAGGTGAACTCGAGGCTAGGGTTTTCGGTGAGGTGCGGGGAGTGTATGGTTAGACCCTACGCGACGTGGTGAGTGCGATGGACACCAAGAGGTGGCCGGAGGGTGGCCGGGAGCACGTCGGCGACGAGCTCCGCGGCGGTGAGTGCGGTTGATCTCCATGCGGTTGCTACACAGCTCGAGAGCGAGAGAGGAAGGGAAGGGGGTTAGCTAGGCTCACAGGGCACTCGCGAAGGCAACCGGCGTGGCCGGGGACGGACTGGTGCGACGGCAGCGTTGAAGGGGATCTCCGGCGACGGCGGGATCGGGCGAGGTCGGTGTAGTGGCCTCGGGCTACTCGAGCACGCGGGGCTCGGCTAGCTCGACGTAGAGGAGGGCGGCGGAGCTCCTAGACACGGCGAGGAGGAGGACGGACGACGGGGAGCGCGTCTACGATGATGGCGTGGCTGCGGTGGCATCGGCCATGGCGGGGGAGCGCGAGAGAGAGGAGCCGGGGAGGAGAGGAGATGTCCGAGGGTTCGGGGAGAAAGGGGAGCGAACCGCGTCGGTCGCCGAGGAGGAAGCGGCGGGCGGCGGCGGCGCGTGGCGTGCATCACGGTGCTCGCCCGAGCACTGCTGCTGCTGGCCGAGCCAAGCAGCTTCATTGGCCAGGCAAGCTGGGCCGGCAGGTGGGCCGGTTAGTAGGCGCCAGGTAAGCATTTCCTTTCTGTTTTTCTTTTTCTATTTTTCTGTAACTTTGTGGAGTTTTTAAAAATACTTAGATAGCTCCAAAAATCACCAAACTGGACCAGGTCCATAGTTGAATTATTTCCAACATGAAACATTTTAGTTTGGGAATATTTGGACATTTGAAATATTATATATAATTTTAAATGCCCAAATTCAAATAGCTATGATTTAATTCAAAGACCTTAGGATGACCTAGAAAATTGTGCACCACTTTTGGCAGAGGCTCTGAACCAAAGCAAAGGTGATGAGCATTTTAGAAGGGCATTTCAGGTTCATTGAAAATAATTTTAGTAAACCCTAGTTGGATTCAAAAGGGTTCTGGGGTTTCAGTCCTTCCCATTTCAAATTCAAATGAAATTTAAACATGATGCACACACTAATGCATAGACTAGCTAGGATGTGACAACTCACCCCCACTCAAAAGAATCTCGTCCCGAGATTTAGGGTCCGTTAATGAAAAGGTGGGATACTCAAGTCGAAGACGATCCTCCCTTTCCCAAGTTGCTTCTTGCTCGGAATGGTTTGACCATTGAACCTTTAGGAACTTGATATTCGGCGTCGAGTGGTACGCTCGGCTTGATCAAGAATCTGAGCGGGTATTCTCGATAGGTGAGGTTATCTTGGAGATCAAGCGTTTAGTGGTCCACTCCACGGATAGGATCCGAAAGCAAGCCTGAGTTGGGAAGCGTGGAAGACATCATGGACTCGGAAAGATGCGGAGGTAGTTCCAATTGGTAGGCAACTTCTCCTCGTTTGGCAAGAATGCGAAAGGGTCCAATGTAACGAGGAGCCAACTTGCCTTTGATACCGAATCGATGGGTTCCTTGAAGGAGTAACCCGAAGGTAAGCCTTCTCGCCAATTTCATAAGCCATAGGATTATGCTTGCGGTCATATTGGCTCTTTTGACGAGATTGGGCTGTTTTCAATTTCTCACGAATAACGCGAACTCGCTCTTACGCTTCAGAATCATATCCGGGCAAAGAGTTGTCTCTCCCGGTTTACGACCAGTTAAGAGGCGTTCGACATTTCCGTCCATAAAGAACTTCGAAAGGAGCTTTGCCTAAGCTAGCTTGATAACTATTGTTATAAGCGAACTCGGCGAATGGAAGGCATTTCTCCCAATTCATGCCGAAAGAGATGACAGAAGCTCGAAGCATATCCTCTAGGATTTGATTGACTCGTTCTACTTGACAACTTGATTGAGGATGGAAGGCGGTGCTAAAGGAGAGACGAGTTCCCATAGCATTTTGGAAACTTTCCCAAAATCAAGAGGTGAAAAGACTTCCACGGTCTGAGTTAATCTCCAATGGAACACCATGAAGAGACAATATTCGAGAGATGTACAAATCAGCTAGCTGGCTAGCGGTTATACTCTCACGAACGGGTAGGAAGTGGGCTACTTTGGAAAGACGATCGGCGACAACGAAGATAGCATTATTCCTCTCTTGGTCTGGAAACCGGTAATGAAATCCATACCGATTTTATCCCATTTCCATTCAGGAATTTCCAAAGGTTGAAGGGTACCAGCAGGCCGTTGATGTTCTGCTTTAACTCGACGACAGACGTCGCAATTAGCAATGTATTGAGCGATTTGTCTCTTCATCCTAGTCCACCAAAACCTCTGGCGTAGGTCTTGATACATTTTAGTACTACCGGGATGAATGGTGAGAGGAGAGTCATGAGCTTCCTTAAGGATCAGTTGCCGTAGCTGTTGTTTCTTGGGAACCACCAAGCGGTTCTCAAAGAAGACAACACTCGTTCATCTATGGAGAAACACTTAGCAGCTCCGCTAGCAATGTTCTCCTTGATCCGAGATATTCCTCTATCATCTTCCGCTGAGCAGCTATGATTCGATCCGTAAGGTTGGGTTTCGCCACCAGGGTGGAAAGGAATCCTCGAGGAACAATGTGAAGATTAAGCTTACGAAATTCCTCGTGGAGAAATGGTTGACTTTGTGGTAACATCAAATTGTTACAATAAGATTTGCGACTTAGTCGTCAGCCATGACATTAGCTTTGCACAGGGTGTAAGATATTCCTAAGTCGTAATCTGTAATCAACTCGACCCAACGTCTTTGCACGAGATTCAAATCCGGTTGGGTGAAGATGTATTTCAGACTTTGGTGATCGAGTGTAGATTTATAGCGATTACCAAGAAGGTAATGTCGTCAGGTTTTGAGTGCAAGAACCACTGCTTCAAGCTCTAGATCGTGTGTGGGATAGTTATCCTCATGTGGACGCAACTGTCGAGAAGCGTAGGCAATCACATGACGATCTTCATCTTGGTACAAGGTAATGTCGAGAAGGTAATGTCCATTTGGTACAAGGTGATATCATGGTGATTAACATAGGCAAGTAAGATGCGAATGGACTCAAGTCTAGCAACGGGAGCATAAGTCTCACCATAGTCCATACCTTCGACTTGTGTGTAGCCTTGGGCGACGAGACATGCTTTGTTGCGAACTACTTGTCCATCTTCATCTTGCTTGTTGTGAAACACCCATTTTGTACCGATGATGCTGTGGTTGTTGTCGGGCTTCTCAACCAATGTCCAAACTTGGTTTTTCTCAAAGTTGTGTAGCTCTTCATGCATAGCATTTATGCAATCCGGATCTTCCAATGCTTCTTCGACCTTCATAGGTTCAATGCTAGAGATGAAAGAATAGTTTTCACAAAAGTTAGCTAAACGAGTTTTAGAGCGAGTGATTCTCCCGGTTTGAATGTCATTGTAGATTTGCTCCACGGGATGGTCTTTAGCAATTCTTGCTCGAACTCGTGAAAGTTTTTGCTTGGGTTTTGGTTGAACATCTTCTTCATCTTGTTCTTCTTCTTCTTCTTGATCTTCTTCATTGTTGGCATTGTCGTTTTCTTGTCATGGTGGAGAAGGAGGTTGTTGACGTTCGTGATGTTCTTACTCATTTTCTTCATATTGGTGTGTTCCACTAGTGGATGCTTCCGTATCAACTCTTGGTTCACCTTGTCGTGAAGTAGAAGCTTCCACTTGTACAGACGAGGTACTCTCCTTCACCCCCGTTGGACGGACCTTGCCAATAGACAAGTCTTGGATTGCTTCCGAAGGATCTTTGTCTCCTACATCTATTGGCAATTGCTCTACTTGCGAGCCGTTAGATTCATCAAACTTCACATCTACTGTCTCTTCAACCTTTCGGGTGAAATTGTTGTAGACACGGTATGTGTGAGAGTTTGAGCCATAACCGAGTAGGAAACCTTCATGAGACTTAAGAGCAAATTTTGAACGATGATGCTTATCAAGAATGTAGCACTTTGAGCCGAATACTCGAAAGTATCCAACTTGGGGTTTGTTACCGGTGAGGAGCTCCTATGCCGTCTTGCCGAGTAGCTTGTGAAGATACAAGCGATTTGTTGCATGAAAAGCTGTCTCAACCGCTTCTGCCCAAAAGTGCTTCGGTATCTTGTACTCATCAAGCATCGTTCTCGCCATTTCGATGAGCGTCCGGTTCTTCCTCTCAACAACTCCATTTTGTTGAGGTGTGTACGTAGCCGAGAACTCGTGTGAAATCCCTTCTTCGTCAAGAAAGGTGTCCACGTTTGCGTTCTTGAACTCCGTTCCGTTATCGCTGCGAACCTTCTTGATCTTCACTTCAAATTGATTTTGGGCCTTCCTAGCAAAGTTTTTGAAGATCTTTTGGACCTGCGATTTATCATCGAGAAAGAACACCCACATAAATCTTGAAAAATCATCAACTATAACTAGACCAAAAGAATTTCCACCGAGACTTTTGTAAGCGTTGGGACCAAAGAGATCCATATGAAGTAGCTCGAGTGGCCTCCTTGTGGTCATGATGTTCTTCATGGGATGCCTTCCTCCAACCTGTTTACCTGCTTGACAAGCACTGCAGAGTCTATCCTTATCAAATATGACATCGTTAACACCAAGGATATGATTCCCTTTAATAAGGTTTTCAAGGTTTCTCATGCCAACGTGACCTAGTCGTCTATACCATAACCAACCTTTTGAGGATTTAGCAATTAAGCAAGTTTTAGGTTGTGCCTTTTTAGAGAAGTCTACAATGTAAAGATCACCTCTACGTATACCGGTAAAGACCATTTTATGATTGTCTCGACGAAGCACTTGGCAATCTACTTCAGTAAATAGGACATTGAAACTGAAATCAGCAAGTCTAGATACTGAAAGTAAGTTGTAGCCAAGAGATTCAACGAGCATAACATTCTGAATGGAGCTATCATGTGAGATGGCCACCTTACCGAGGCCAACCACCTTACCCTTTGAGTTGTCACGGAAAGTGACATACTTTCGATGACTATCATTTTCAGCAAGCTCAAGAAACATGTCTTTATCTCCGGTCATGTGATCGGTACATCCACTGTCGAGAACCCATTCCTTTCCTCCTGACACATATCCCCGAAGATTTGCCATAAGACCAAAATGTCTCATTGCATCATCAAGATCAAAGTCACTATCATCATCCTCATCATAGTATCCATGTTCAACATCATCATGTGGTGGATCAAGTCCTAGAGAGGGTAATTCGTTAGAGTGAGTTTGACAATGATCTTGCTTATGAATTCTTATAGCTTCGGAAATAATATCACCAATAATTCCATCATCTCCTTTGGCACGCATAAGGTCGGTAAGTTCAAATAGACGATCACCAAACATAGGATCACTAGTATTCATCTTACTCAAGGCAATAGGCTTATGGAGAATCTCATCTAGATTTTTCAAGGAATAATTTGGAAAGCGTTCCTCAAGAAATTTCCATATAGTGTAGGCACACTCAAGAGTAGGCAAGTTTCTAATTAAGTTTCTAGGCAAGCCTCTAGTGATAAGATTAACAGTTCTAAGGTTCCTAATCATGTCAATAGATTCATCAAGGGTAGGATGCATAGGATCAACATGAGGTGCACAAGGGCTAGCAATGTACTTGTTCAAATGGTATTGATTGAAAATTAGAAGCATCTCATTTTTCCACTCATGAAAATACACTCCATCAAGAATAGGCACTCTATGTCTAAGACTCCCCAAAGTAGACTCATCCATCTTCCTCCAATGGTGATTAAACCAAGGCAATGGAGACCAAAGATCTGATACCACTTGTAGGATCTTGAGAAGAGGTGTATGTCGGATCACGGGTTCCGGCAGACCCTTAAGGTTCGAACTCTCGGGTGCGCACAGAGATCCAACCCTCCGCCGTCTCGTTCCTCGCCGAATCGCAGGGACCTAAACTACTAACAAGAACAACACAAGAGACGCAAGATTTATACTAGTTCGGGCCACCGTTGTGGTGTAATACCCTACTCTAGTTTGTGGTGTGTGGATTGCCTCTGGGGCTGACGAAGAACAGTCTGAGGAAGAACAGCCTCGCGAGTCTGTTCTTGGTGGGTGTGATGAACTGCTAAGTGGTGCCCCGTCGCTCTAGCTTGAGGAACGGGTTTCTCTCTCTCTCTGGATTCTGAATGCTCGATCCCCTCTACTTGACCCTATCCAAAAGGAACTCGAAGGTCCCACCAAGGATAGACCCGCATATTGAAACGCTTTTGCAAGGTGGATATCATTACATCAACATTACATAATAGATGGGGATACATACATAAGGCACAAATGCCACAAGAATACATCAACATCACATACAAAGAGAACAACATCCGACTACGGATGAAACATAAATGAAACTCAAGCGACATCCACCACCTAGCCCAGGCTGCCGACACAGAACCTATCCCTGATCGAAGAAGAAGCGGAAGAAGAACTCCAATACAAGCAAACATCTCTCTCACGTCATGATCGCCATAAACCTGTACACTGCAATCTGGTGGTGTAGTAATCATGAGCCACGAGGACTCAAAGAATCCCATTACCATGGGTATCAAGACTAGCAAAGCTTAATAGGAAAGGAAGGGATAAAGTGGTGAGGTTGCAGCAGCGACTAAGCATATATGGTGGCTAACATACGCAAATGAGGCGAGAAGAGAAACAAAGGAACGATCGTCAACTAGTAATGATCAAGAAGTGATCCCGACTCCTACTTACGTCGAGACATAACCCGAAACCGTGTTCTCCTCTCGATCAACCCGAAAAGAGACACTCACGATTACGCACACGGTTGGTGTATTTTAGAAGAGTTTGCTTCAAGTTTACTACAACCGGATATTAACAAATTCCCATCTGCCACATAACCGCGGGCACGGCTCTCGAAAGTTTATACCCTGCAGGGGTGTCCCAACCTAGCCCATGATAAGCTCTCGCGATCAACGAAGGATATTCCTTCTCCCCGTGAAGACCCGATCAGTCTCGGAATCCCGACTACAAGACATTTCGACAACAATAAAACAAATATTAAGCGGGAAGGGCGCCATCAATTGGCCATTTTGAAGGGGAACAGTGGGTACACTTATCCTGACTAAAGTTGGTCCTCGCCTGCCAAAGGCTGTGGTGATGACGCCTGCTTGGGCTCCACAATGACTGCATTCCAGCCGTTGGGGCTGGTCTTGGTCTTGTTGCACCAAAACGGATGCCTTTGCTTGATGCCCTTGACTGCGCTTGCCCCTTTGCACCAAAGAGGAAAGGAGGGCGCTGCTGCGAGCTGGCGCCCATGGCGCGCCTTGGTAAATCATGGCTTACGTCACGGGCACCTCGCGAGTACCCGCCTTGAGTTCTCCGCCTCCTCATGAGCCAGCTGACGAGGCGCGCTGAGAAGCTCTTGGTCGTCCGCCCATGAGGCTTGGCCCCTCGCGAGGTCTTGAGCTTGTGTTGATGAAGATGGGCCGTCCTGGGCCTCCTTTTTGCCACGCCAAGCAGCCGCAGTGAACAAGTCTGGGGACCCCATTCCCGAACACCGATAGTAGCCCCTGGGCACACAGCGCCGGACTTGGCCGTCTGAGAGGCGAAAGGGCAAGTCTGCGGCGTTGTGAGCCCTAACAGCTGTGGCCTTGGGCGCCGCGTGGCGGTTTATTGGACGTGGGCGCTCTGCATTCCCCATGACGCCTTGGTAACCGCCCGGATTCGACATGTCCTTGCATGCAGAGTTGGGCATGATGGCTGGTGATCGTGGAGGCCGACGGTTGGCCTTCGCCGGCTATAAGTCTGAATGGCGCGCGCCCTTCCAGTCTATCCTTTCCTGTTTCTCCTTCTTCTCCATGGCTCCACCAAGGAAGTTCTCGGCTGCAGAGAAGGGGAAGGGCCGCCAGGTCGAATCTTCCTCTCCTCCGCCTAAGCGTGGTCGAGGTCGCCCTCGCAAGCACCCCGTGGCCTCCACGGCGCTCTCCCACGGTCGTGAGGGAGGCTCTCAACATGGCGACAAGCGGCTGGCCATGGTTGGAGGGCGTGCCCCGGCCGCTCGTCCCCCGAGGCCGCGCCTCCACGCTGCTGAAGCGCTGCCGGAGTCCTTGGTGAGGGTAGGGGAGCCGTTCAGCGTCCGGCTTCAGCTCCAGTGCTTCCTCCTGGGTGAGCTTCGGATGGCGCCACTGAGTGGCCTCTGGCTCGAGCGGCAGCTGTTGCGGCCGGGCTTCATGGGCTTCTCTGGAGTTCTGCTGCTGGGAACTTTTTCCTGGCCTTGGTGGCAGGCGTTCAGCGCGTCGCGTGGTCTCCGCCGCCGGTGCTCCCTGCACTTCAAGTATGATGGCGGCGCCACCCTCTACGTGAGGGTGTTGGGGAAAACGGCCACCGCAGGGGTGCTGCCACGAGGGCGGCGACATGGCCGGGACTCAACCCGGCCTGGCGGAGAAGCAGCAGGCGGCTGGCGGTGCCCGACTCCCCACGTCACCAGCTCTTCTTGGTGGCGATTCTTCCAGCGATGGCAGCGGCCAGCCCCCCGCCGCTCCTGCTTGGGGGTGGCAGCGGGTCCGCTTCGTCCTGCGCCCGGTGAAGCGAGATGGAGTCCGACTGAGCTCCGGAGGCGGCTCGGGCCTCCCAAGAGAGCCGGCATTGGGCGTGCTTCACCTGCTTTTGTCCTTTCCTTTCCTTTTCTCCTGCATAAAAAGGGAACAATGTTCGGCCCCATGGGGGCGTGTTTTGGGCAACGCCGTTAATTAACGTACTGCTTTTGTTATCCTGTTACTGTTCCCTTCTGCCATGCGCTCATTCGCAAGCAAACCCCGATCGTGGCCGCGTGGGCGGCCGACCCTGGCCCCGCGTTCGCGTTGTGCTGCCCGTGAGGAATGGTCAGGAGGGGTGCTCCAGCCGTGGACCAGGGCCGTGAAACTTGAGCGATAAGGGTAGGAACACCCGCGGGGGCTCCCGAGGCTTCTGCCTCGCGAGCCCCCGCGCAAGAGAAACCGAGGCAGGAGGGCGAAAAAGATCGAAGGACCACGGACCAAAACGGGGCGATAGTTTCGATAAAAACTTCAAATGGGAATAACCAGTCAACTGCAGAAAGCAAATGGAAAAGCCGCGTATGGCACCTAGTCTAGTCTTGGACATCTTCTCACCAGCGCGGAGCTAAGTGCTGCTACTAGGCGTAGGAGGGAGCCCCAGGGCCTGAGGCCGGCACCCCTGAGACTCCGGGGCGTGTACAGCCCACTCATTGTTACATGAGAGTGTCACGGGGCGGCGAGCTTCACAGGCACTGGGCCTTCTTCACAGGCTCTGGGCCTTTCCTCTGGTAAGCAAGCTTCACGGGCGTTCGCCCTCTTCACAGGCTCTGGGCCTTTCCCAAGAGGTGAACTTCACAGGCATTCGCCTTCTTCACAGGCTCCGGGCCTTTTCCTAAAGGTCGAACTTCACAGGCATTCGCCTTCTTCACAGGCTCTGGGCCATTTCCAAAAAGATGCACTACACAGGCATTCGCCTTCTTCACAGGCTTTGGGCCTTTTCCAAAAAGATGCACTTCACAGGCATTCGCCTTCTTCACAGGCTCTGGGCCTTTTCCAAAAAGATGCACTTCACAGGAATTCGCCTTCTTCACAGGCTCTGGGCCTTTTCAAAAGATGAACTTCAGGCATTAGCCTTCTTGAGCTCTGGGCCTTTTAGGGGTAGAACCTCCGGAGGTGCCGGATGTTCCACGCGTTTTGTATAGGTACTCCTCTTGCATCTCCAAGCGCCGCGGGCCAGGCACTGAAACATGAACAACCTTGAATGGGCCCTCCCACATGGGAGAGAGCTTATCAGTCCCTCCCTAGAGAGGACCCGTCGAACACGAGGTCTCCTACCTCGAGAGTTCAGGGGCGGATGTTGCGGCGGTGGTATCGCGGAGTGCTGCTGGTACCTTGCAGCTCGAAGAGCAGCTTCGGGGCGCTCCTCCCCAAAGACAAGTCGTCCCCGCATGGCGTCCTCTGCGTTTCATCGAGCGCCAGGACCAGCGGATCGGCGCTGACCTCGTGAGGAGGACCGCTTGGCTCCGTGAGACCAGGAAGAAGGGGTCTCTCCGGTTGGCCTGGTCGCGGTTGTGCGGATGGACCACAGCACGGAGGGGAGCTCGTCGTACTAGCCTCGCCGCGAGCTTCCAGCTTCTTCTTGAGCGTCCCGGTCTTGAGGCCTCTCGGGACCTCTGCATTAGCCCGCTCAGCCTGTCCATTGCTGCGAAGTGCGCCACGAGCGTAGCATATCTGCGTTCCAAGGTTAGCGCGATACGTTTTAAAAGGTTCTTGGTGAACTGCGAACCGTTGTCGGTGATGATGCGGTTCGGCACTCGAACGCTCACGATGCCCTTGATGAACTTGACCGCAGAACCGGCGGGGATGGCGCAGACGGCCTCGACTTGACCCACTTGGTGAATTTGTCCACGGCGGCGTAGAGTAGCGATAGCCCCTGGCGCCCGAGGAAAGGGCCCGAATGTCTAGCCCCGGACGCGAATGGCCAAGTGAGGGAATGTTTTGCGAGGCCTCCTCTTGGTGGTGGCTCGCTTGGCACGGAATTGGCAAGCCTCGCAAGCCTTCACGAGGTCGATGGCGTCATTGGTATGATGGGCCAATAGAAACGCTGCAAACGCCTTCCGACAAGGGTCATGGCGATGAATGGTGCCCACAATCTCCACCATGTATATCTGCCAATAATTCCTTCCCCTGTTCCCTGGTGATGCAGTGTAGGGATACATCGTTTGGTCGTCTCCGGTAAAGCTCTCCATCCATGATGCTGTATGCCGTGGCTTGCCGCGCCACACGCTCTGCCTCCTCCTCCTTCTCTGGCAAAGTCCCACGCGTTAAGTAACTCTTGAGCTCCGTGATCCAGCACTCCTCTTGAGGTTCCATTGTTAGGAGCAGGCGTGCTAACGAGGCCGGGCCACAGGCTGGGGATCCCAAGGCTGAAGGCTGAGGGAGCTCCTCCTGAGGCTGTGCCATGCTTGATAACGGCGGCAGGGCTGAGGGCTTGAAGAGCCGTTCCTCAAAGACACCCGGCTCCTGGGGTAACCTCCTGGAGGCTCGTTTGGCGATGTCGTCGGCCTCTTGATTGGTGCCGCGGGGCATGTGCTGCAGCTCCAACCCCCAGAACTGTTTCTCCATCCTGCGGACCTCCGCAAGGTAGGCCTCCATGTGTTCATCCCTTGGCTCGTACACCTTGTTGGACAAATTGACGAGGAGCTCGAATCGCCCTTGATGGTAGGCGCTTCACCCCAGGGCAGCGGCAGCCTTGGACCTGCTATCAGCCCCTCGTATTCTGCTATATTGTTGGAGACCTTCTCGCCATCTTTGGAAAGCAGAGCTGCACGGCATAGTAGAGCTTGTCTGAGAGGGGATATGAGTACTGCCCAGCCCAGCCCCTGTCTGGAGAATGCTCCGTCAGTACATGACCCAACCTTCGGGCGCGCTCCACAGGGAGAGGACCGATCCTCGCCCGCCACGAGGCCCGGCGCTTACATCCATTCGACCACGAAATCTGCCAGCGCGGCCCCCTTGTTGACTCTGGTCGTACTGAACTCGAGCTGGAATGCTTGCAGCTCAATGTTCCACTCGGCGACCCTTCCTGCCGAGTTGGGGCTCCTGAGCACCCTCTCCAGGGGGTATGCCGAGACAACCTTGATTGGATGACCCTGGAGGTAGTGCCGCAGCTTGCGCGAAGCCACTAGGAGTGCCAGGAGGAGCTTCTGCGTCATGGGGTACCGTGCCCTCGCATCCCGTAGCACAGTACTGACGAAGTACACCGGGTGCTCGACGAGGTTAGGGGCGTTGGTACTGGTGGCGTCCTTCGGAAGCGGTGGTGCCTCCTGAGGCGTCGGCGCCTCCGGAAGCTGGGTGCTTGGGCGGGAGGTTCCCCCCGCCCTTGGTGCGCTCTGCTGTGACGGCTGATCTTCCTCCATTGCGGTGCTGACTTCTGCTAGTTCCTTCTGATTCGGTCTTGCCTTAGCTCGGGTGGCCGCCGTGGTCTTGGCCTGACGCTCCTCCCTAACCGCCACTAGAGCAGCGCTAGCGGAGTAAGGAGTGGCGGCGAGTAAAGTACCAAGGGCTCTGAGGCGCTGAGGCCACCATCACTTTGGAGGGCTGGTCAGGTACCTCTTGAGGTCTTGAAGCAGCAGTCGGCCTCTTGATCCACTCGAAGGGCCCTTTTTCTTCATCACCGGAAGAAAGGCAGCGCCCGCTCCCCCAATCGGGAGATGAAACGGCCCAGCGCCGTTACGCGCCCTGTGAGCTTCTGCATCTCCCTGAGGGTCTTCGGTGGACTCATGTCTTCCACTGCCTTGACCTTTTCAGGTTGGCCTCGATGCCTCGGTGGGACACGAGAAAACCAAGGAGCTTGCTGAGGAACTCCAAACACACACTTCTCAGGGTTGAGTCGCGGGCTCACTGCGTTGAGGCTCATGAAGGTTTCTTCAGGTCTTGTATCAAGGTCTTGGCCTCATGAGACTTCACCACGATGTCGCCGACGTATGCCTCCACATTCTTCCCGAGCTGCGGGCCCAAGGTGATGTGCATGAGCATTTGGAAGGTTGCCCTGCGTTCGCGCAACCGAATGGCATGCAGGTATAGCGATACTCCACACGGGTCAGGAAGGCCGTCTTCTCCCGTCTTCCACCGCCATCTTGATTTGGTGATACCCGAAAAGGCGTCCAAGAGGCACAAGAGGTCACACTCGGCGGTGGAATCGGCGATCTGGTCGATCTGAGGGAGTGGGAATGGATCCTGTGGGCATGCTTTGTTGAGGTTGGTGAAGTCGACACACGCGCTCCTTTCCTCCTTCTTGGCACCACCACCGGGTTGGCCAACCAATCTGGGTATCGGACCTCACGGATAACCCCGCGCCTCTAGCTTGCGGGTCTCTTGAACAATGAAGGCCTGCTTTTGGTGGACTGCCTCCTCGCTTTACGCTTCCTTTGGGCGTTGGGGCACACGTTGAGGTGGTGCTCGATCACGCCTGTGGAATCCCAGCCAGCTGATCGGGCTCCCGGCGAACACCTTCTTGTTCGCACGCAGAACTTGACAAGGGCTTCCTCCCTTTCGGGCTCGAGGTTGGCGCCTATGGTGAAGGTGGCGTTTGTGGACCCGTCCTCATCGACGGGTATCTTCTTGGTCTCCGCCTTGTCTTGGGTGAACAACTGATTCTTCTTGGTCGGCGCAGCCCCCTTGGGCTTGGGGGCTTCCGCATCGGCGGGCTGTGCTGCGGCCGCCGTCCAGAGGGTGAGCCTGAGCACTCGCAGTGCACCTTCGGTCTCCCCGGGCACGGTGAGGACGCCACTGCTCCCCGGCATCTTCATGAGGTTGTACCCCGGGTGGGTTGCGGCCATGAATTTGGCCAATGCCGGGTAGCCGAGGATGGCGTTGTAGGGGAGGCCGATGGGGGCGATGTCGAAGTCGACCAATTCCGTGCGGAAGTTGTCGTAGGTGCCGAAGGTCACGGAAGCGGATTGCCCCAAGGAGCTGGATGACCCTCCTCCTCGCCCGAAAAAAGGCGGCTGGGCGAAGCGCTCCACAATATGCTGAGGAGGGTTGAAGGCCTCGACCGAGAGTACATTGAGGCGGCGCCGCCATTGACGAGGTCCTAGTGACGGCGACTGGCAGATGGTAGGTGTGCGAGCAGCGAGAACACGCCCGAGCCGGCGAGTTGGCGGGGTGGTCTTGAGAGTCGAAGGTCAGCCGGCCGGCGACCCGTCCGGCCGAGGATCCCCGCAGCGTGGGCGGCGCCGACCAGCGGGACGAATGTCTTGACATGGCGGTGGAGGGCGGCGCTGCGAGCCGCCGAGGAGGCTGCGACGAGTGGAGAAGCTTGGCGAGGGGGCGGGCGACCAGGAGCCGCGCGGCCTCCCCATGGTCGCCGGTGTGCTTGGGCGGTGCTGCTGGCCGTCCCCGCCGGGCCGATGGCGGTGTTGACGGCGGGTGACGGGAGCGAGGCGCCAGCCTCACGGCAGGAGCGGCCCGGCGGCGTGGGAGGTGAGGCGGCTCGGCGCTTCGGTGCGGGCCTGACGGCGTCGGACATGGTTGCGGTGGCGGGGAAACGAGGCGATGAAAGGCAGATTCCGGCGCACCTACAGCGCGCGCCAAATGTCGGATCACGGGTTCCGGCAGACCCTTAAGGTTCGAACTCAGGGTGCGCGGAGATCCACCCTCCGCCATCTCGTTCCTCGCCAATCGCGAGGACCTAAACTACTAACAAGAACAACACAAGAGACGCAAGATTTATACTAGTTCGGGCCACCGTTGTGGTGTAATACCCTACTCTAGTTTGTGGTGTGTGGATTGCCTCTGGGGCTGACGAAGAACAGTACAGGGAAGAACAGCCTCGCGAGGGTCTGTTCTTGGTGGGTGTGATGAACTTCTAAGTGGTGCCCCGTCGCTCTAGCTTGAGGAACGGGTTTCTCTCTCTCTGGATTCCGAATGCTCGATCCCCTCTACTTTGAGTGTTGCTACCCCTATTTATAGGCAAAGGCCCTGGGCCTCTTCCAAAATATTGAGCGGGAAGGGTGCCAAGAATTGGCCATTTTGAAGGGGAACAGCGGGTACACTTATCCTGACTAAAGTTGGTCCTCGCCTGCCAAAGGCTCTGGTGATGACTCCTGCTTGGGCTCCACGATGACTGCATTCCAGCCATTGGGGCTGGTCTTGGTCTTGTTGCACCGAAACAGATGCCTTTTCTTGATGCCCTTGCCTGCGCTTGCCCCCTTTGCACCAAAGAGGAAAGGAGGGCGCCTGCTGAGCTGGCGCCGATGGCGCCCTTGGTGCGTCATGGCTTCGTCCACGGGCACCTCGCGAGGTACCCGCCTTGAGTTCTCCGCCTCCTCATGAGCCAGCTGACGAGGCCGCGCTGAGAAGCTCTTGGTAAATCGCCCGCCTCTGAGCCCCTCATGAGGTCTTGAGCTTGTGTTGATGAAGATGGGCCGTCTGGGCCTCCTTTGACCCACGCCGTGGGCAGCAGGCGAGCAAGTCAGGGACCCCGTTCCCGAGAACGCCGACAGTGTCTAGAGGGGGGGGGGTGATTAGACACTAAGTACCAAAGTTGCAGTTTTTAACTTTTTAGGTTTAAATGGAGTTTAGGCACAAGTTTAACATTCACAATACATAACAAGCAAGCATGCAAATAGTATATGAGCAGCGGAAAGTAAAGCATGCAACTTGCAAGAACGTAAAGGGAAGGGTTTGGAGAATTCAAACGCAATTGGAGACACAGATGTTTTTGTCGTGGTTCCGATAGGTGGTGCTATAGTACATCCACATTGATGGAGACTTCAACCCACGAAGGGTAGCAGTTCTTGAGTCCACGGAGGCTCCACCCACGAAGGGTCCATGAAGAAGCAACCTTGTCTATCCCACCATGGCCGTCGCCCACGAAGGACTTGCCTCACTAGCGGTAGATCTTCACAGTAGGCGATCTCCTTGCCCTTACAAACTCCTTGGTTCAACTCCACAATCTTGTTGGAGGCTCCCAAGTGACACCTAGCCAATCTAGGAGACACCACTCTCCAAGAAGTAACAAATGGTGTGTTGATGATGAACTCCTTGCTCTTGTGCTTCAAATGATAGTCTCCCCAACACTCAACTCTCTCTCACAGGATTTGGATTTGGTGGAAAGACGATTTGAGTGGAAAGCAACTTGGGAAGGCTAGAGATCAAGATTCATATGGTAGGAATGGAATATCTTGGCCTCAACACATGAGTAGGTGGTTCTCTCTCGAGGCGGTAAGTTGGAAGTGTAGGTTTGTTCGATGGCTCTCTCCACGAATGAAGAGGAGGTGGAGGGGTATATAGAGCCTCCACACAAAATCTAACCGTTACACACAATTTACCAAACTCGGTGGGACCGAATCAACAAACTCAGTCGGACCGATTTAGTAAACCTAGTGACCGTTAGGGTTTTCGGTGGGACCAATATGCAACTCGGTAGGACCGATATGGTTAGGGTTAGGGCATAACGTAATCTCGGTGAGACCGATTACACAAACTCGGTGGGACCAATTTTGGTAATTAGCTAACCAAAGAGTTGGTCAGGCAAACTCGATGGGACCGATTACTCAAACTCGGTGGGACCGATTTTGGTAATAAGTTAACCAGAGAGTTTGCATTGTAATCTCGGTAGTACCAATTGCACAAACTCGGTGAGACCGATTTTGGTAATGGACATACACTGAGAGATTACAATCCCATCTCGGTGAGCCCGAGATCCCAATTGGTGAAACCGATTTGCCTAGGGTTTGTGGCAGTGGCTATGACAACTGAACTCGGTGGCGCCGGATAGAAAGAATCGGTGGGGCCGAGATTGACTTTAGGTTTAGGTCATATGTGTGGAAGTGGGAAAGTAGTTGAGGGTTTTGGAGCATATCACTAAGCACATGAAGCAAGAGGCTCATTAAGCAACATCTCATCCCTCCTTGATAGTATTGGCTTTTCCTATAGACTCAATGTGATCTTGGATCACTAAAATGTAAAATGAAGAGTCTTGAGCTTAAAGCTTGAGCCAATCCTTTGTCCTTAGCATCTTGAAGGAGTTCCCACATCCTTTAGTCCATGCCACTCCATTGTTGAACTTATCTGAAACATACTAGATAAAAGTGTTAGTCCAACAAGAGATATGTTGACATTAATTACCAAAACCACCTAGGGAGCACTTGTGCTTTCAGACACAAGGGGAGCCAAAGAATATTCTCAAGTACTAGCAGTTGAGTTATCAATTCAACCACACCTGGATAACTTAATATCTGCAGCAAAGTATTTAGTAGCAAGGTAGTATGGAAGTAGCGGTAACGGTAGCAAAAGTAACAGTAGCAGCTTTGTAGTAATTGTAACACTGGCAACGGAAAAGTAACTAAGCGGAGAACAATATGTGAAAAGCTCGTAGGCATTGGACCGGTGATGGAGAATTATGTCGGATGCGATTCCTCATGAAATAGTTATAACATAGGGTGACAGAGAACTAGCTCCAATTCATCAACATAATGTAGGCATGTATTCCGGATATAGTCATACGTGCTTATGGAAAAGAACTTGCATGACATCTTTTGTCCTACCCTCCCGTGGCGGCGGGGTCCTATTGGAAACTAAGGGATATTAAGGCCTCCTTTTAATAGAGTACCAGACCAAAGCATTAACACTTAGTGAATACATGAACTCCTCAAACTACGGTCATTGTCGGTGTCAAAACCGGCGGATCTCGGGTAGGGGGTCCCGATCTGTGCGTCAAGGATGATGGTAACAAGAAGTAAGGGACACAGATGTTTACCGGTTCGGGCCCTCTCGATGGAGGTAAAACCCTACTTCACCTTGATTAATATTGATGATATGGGTAGTACAAGAGTAGATCTACCACGAGATCGTAGAGGCTAAACCCTAGGAGCTAGCCTATGATGGTATAAATGTAATTGTGATCGACCTTCTAAGGACCAACCTCTCTGGTTTATATAGACACCGGAGAGGGCTAGGGTTTACATGGTGACGGTTACAAGGAAGGAAATATAATATCCGGATCACCAAGCTTTCCTTCCACGCCAAGGAAAGTCCCATTCGGACACGGGCCGAAGTCTTGAGTCTTGTATCTTCACGCTTCAATAGTCCGGACGTTGTACACAGTCCGGCTGTCGTATACCCCCTAATCCAGGACTCCCTCAGTAGCCCCTGAACTAGGCTTCAATGACGATGAGTCCGGCGCGCAGTATTGTATTCGGCATTGCAAGGCGGGTTCCTCCACCGAATACTCCAAAATTGTTACCGAACACGTAGACCATGTCCGGATCCGCAGGATGATCTCCGTATGGTATAGATCTGATTTGCTGGCAATCTTCGTGCGCCGTGCCCTTGTATCATGGCTCGGTCCAATGTGAACCGACGTCTCCTACCCCAAAACGACCCGCGTTACGAGGCAGTTTTATTGGCACGTCCCGTTGAGGCAGAGATCGTGTCCCTTTTATTACAGGATTTTCCATCAATATGAGCGTGCGTGACCCCACGACGGCCGTTGGTATTACCACGTGTGTTTTTAGATAAACCTCAAACGGTCACACCGGGGACTCTTGATATTCACCCTCTTTATAAAGGGGTCGATACCTACACCTCTTTCTTCACCTTCATCGTGCCTTCTCGCACCTCGAGTTCTAACACCCAAAACCTAAGATCCACCCCTCCGGAATCCGCCAGTATGTCCGGATCTGATCCTCAAGGCCGGTGGGTCACCTCCTCGATCGAGGAGAAGGACATTGCAAAGCTTAGGGAGGTCGGATACCTAACATGCAGATATCCAAAGCCTGAGCTTCTGTTCGAGGCAAGTTATCCCCACGCCGGAGCCCAATGAGTGTGTTGTTTTCGTCCCACACTTCCTCCGTGGTTTGGGTTTCACCCTCCATCCCTTCGTGAGGGGGCTCATGTATTATGGGCTGGATTTTCATGATCTGGCTCCATATGCTGTCCTCCATATCTCGCCGTTCATTATCGTGTGCGAGGCCTTTCTCCACGTCACGCCACACTTCAGCTTATGGCTCAAGACCTTCAATGTGAAGCCGAAGATGATCGAGGGGCGACACATGGAGTGCGGAGGTGCCGTAATAAGCAGAAACACCGACG
Source organism: Aegilops longissima (assembly GCA_021605205.1). Classification (NCBI taxonomy): domain Eukaryota; kingdom Viridiplantae; phylum Streptophyta; class Magnoliopsida; order Poales; family Poaceae; genus Aegilops; species Aegilops longissima. The sequence goes on from CM038680.1 coordinate 617,693,126, forward strand.
CCCCATGGCCGGAGGGTTCTTTCCCAGAAGTATCTGACATATGGCAGCGGAGGTGGTTTTATGCTACAGCCCCAAGGGGCACAAAGTGGGTGGCCGCCCCCGAGATCCGCCCGGGCCCCCCGCCGCAGTTGGCGTCCTGGACAGACGTAGGACATAATTGGGGGCTCGCAGGCGACGTACCAATACTGCAGAACCGCATCCGGGAACTTCTCGAGAGAGATATCAACCTTGTCAGCGTAATGCAAGTAATGTTAATCCGGCGGATGTTGCCATGCCAGCGCCGGCCTCTTCGGATGTGGGAGTTCAATCCGGAGGGTCCGCGGACAGGGAAGCACTTCTTCGGCTTAAAGCTCGAAGAGATGCGCAAATTATTCTTCGGACGGAATGTAACGTGTCCGGATACCCCCGAGGATGCGGGCCTAAGCTGCAATCGCCTAGATACTCAAGTAAGTAGCCTTTGATACCGGACACCCTGTTTTGTATTTGTCAAGATTGTTTATTCTGAATATCATCCGCGTCCAGGAATGGCTCAGCAAGGCGGAGAGAATCAGATGTCTGGCGCCACTTCCCGAAGGCTCGCCCGCCCCTACCGTGGCCAAGATGCTCGACCGGGTACTCAGCAGAATGCCCTCGGGGAAACACAAGGGGAAGGATGAGAGATACGAACCCCATACACTACGCATCTGAACCGGGGATAGTCGGGGAGGAGAGGTCGAGGCCGCCTCCCCACGCGGGAAGAACAGGGTCGCCTCCGAAGATTTGGAGGCAGAGATGCCCAAATTGGGAAAAAAGGGATCCCCAGGTGTCCTTGCCCCGACAGGCACCCTCACTGCATCGTGCCCTCCAACGAGCCGTAAGTTAATCATTAACTTAAAAGGTACTGTATTTCTCCTGGATCAATGACCAGGACTCAATTTTTTGCAGTTCGGCCGACAGTTCTTCTCAACAGGGATCGTCTTCGGGCGACCTTCCTCCAGAGATGATGGAGAGCGAGACCCCACCCGCCTCTCCGGTAGTTGATGCGGGCGCATCAAGGTGTCGTCATGGAGGAGCCCGGATCCGCCAAGGCCGGAAGCCCATGCGTCAGCCGCCCTAAGTCCGGACGTACTGACGGGCTTACTGGAGCGTGTTGCGCTCGCGGAGGAGCACCGCTCATTAATGAGCGCGGCGCTCAAGAAGATATCATCCGCTACAAGCAGTTTGAATGAAGCATTCACAAGCCTGCTCAGAGGTTTTGAGGTATGTAATGGAAAACTCACTATTTCTTTGGTTGTAAGGCACGCGCTAGGTGTGCTCCATATAGATAGCAGCCCTTGAGACTCTGGTTGCCAGCCCTAGGCGGCAAATGGGGGACCATAAACCAATGATAGTGCTGTAAACGTGTGCAGGTACCTGTGGGTCCAGCCGCCAGCCCGTCTGTTGAAGTTGCCGAACTATCGAGGCAAATTGGGTCGATTGATGCCGATATTACTATGATGCATGAGCGGCTGGATACATCACAAGGTATGTGCACTTTCTCCATTGCATAAGAAAATATGAAGGTGGCATGTATTAATATAATTTGTTCGGACTGTAGATGGTGTTGCTGCCATGGAGGCCCTGAGGGTTGAACTTGCTCTAGCCAAGGAACAAGCTCGGGTGAGCAATGCGGCTGCCCTAAAGGCGGCCGAGGAATTGAGAGCCGAACAGGCTGCTCATCGCCGAAGCGAGGAAAAGATAGCCGAGATGACTATCGAGTTAAAACATGCCGCTGACCGGTATGATCTCCTGAAGAAGGAGCGTGAAGATAAATCGGCTGACCTGAGCAAGGCGCTGAATGCCACCAAGGAAATACGGACCGAGCTCAGGGGTGCGCAGGAGGAGCTTCAACAGGCCGGAAAAATCGCGGCTGGAGGCTCCTATTTGCTGCGGACAAAGTTCTTCGATCCGAAGTACGCTTCCCTTGATGGACGCTGGAGCTCGCCGGACGCATACGCGGACCTGGCGAAGAGTATGGCTGATGCTATGGATTTCTTCAAAGATCAGGGTGAGAAGGAGGTGGAGAAGCTTTTTTGGTCGCAGTTCCATGCTCCCACTCGCCCGCTGCCGTTAAGTGATAAGATGGCTGATGTGGTGGAGCTTCACAGGCTGTCCGGGCTTGCGATGCGGTCTGTAATAGATCATCTTTGGCCGAAGGAGCCTAAGCCAGACAACTACTTTGGTTTAGTGCAACAATTCCTTGGGGCCGTGCCCCGGGTCGATGCCATGAGGAGGTCAACATGCATAGAGGGTGCGCGAATGGCCCTTGCACGCGTTAAAGCGTATTGGACGGATATGGATGCCACTATGGTAGCGTCTCAGGATCCGGTAGGGGGTCAATATCCGGCCGAGCACTACTTGGCGCAGGTCACGGAGGGTGCCCGCCTGATAGAGGCGCAGTGCCCGAAGAATCCTCCTCTTCGAGTGATGATTCAAATCATTGTAAAAACATTTTGATTAGAAGGTTATATTTATACTTTGTGTCTTCAAATATGATTGTGTCCCTTATGCGGCGTTTATATATATATATATATATATATATATATATATATATATATATATATATATATATATATATATATATATATATATATATATATATATATATATATATATATATATATATATATATGTGTGTGTGTGTGTGTGTGTGTAATCCGAAGATAGCGATCGTTGGCTTCAGCCCCACGCCTACGATGCGGGGTGTTCATGAAAAATGTGCTGATCACTCTTTATCCAACGTCTTGATGCGGCAAGGAGGTGATCGCATGTCGAACTAGGCAACCGGACTATATAGCTGTAACACTTTAAACTTAGCGGCGATTCTAATATTGGGGCTACTATGTAGCCCCTGGTACCGTCACGTGCATCCGAATACGGGCGCGTATGTACCTGGCCAGGAAATGGCCCTTCGTTAATGCGGAGGAATCCTAGAGATTCCGGTGAGTCGTCGAGTGGTTGACCAGTCTCTCGCTGTATCATGACAGTCAGTTTTCGGCTTTCTCTACTGAGGTGCTCATCCGGAATAACCAGGGAACAATCGCAGTAGTTCTCCTTTGGCCACCTTAGCCGATTATAACGGAACGTAAGGCGGCAAACCCAGGAGCCGGGCAATCCCAACATTTGACCAAAGACATGATTCGGAGCTGATGCATATAAGGCCAAACTCGTGACGCCGAACACTCCCGAAGGTATTCGGACTTTCTAACGGATGATGGGCTCAAGAATGCCCATTCATTATAAACCCTGTATGTCCAGGTGCGTGCATTAACCTGCCGTGGCGTAATGCTAAAAACGGCAGTATCCTCTGTGGGTATGGAAACCGTGGGATGATGAAACAACAAGAGGCAATAGAAAAGGTTTACACAGGGGCTTAATCTAAAATGAAACCTGTTGGACGGGGCCCTGCTGCATGTCTGCGCCTTTATCTCCGTTGTGCCGCGTCCTGGAAGGGTATCGCACGAACGTTGTCTGCGGAAAAAGGGGATCTCATAGAAGAGTGCAACGTAAGTGTGCGATGGATAGTAGAAAATGTAAAATGCTGGCCTGCCAATAAGGTTAAGCCAAGAGTGTGGGGCTTTATTATTAGCCCCTGGTGTCCACTATAGGATTACATATACAGTGCCCTGGTTTAATGTGGGCTACCGGACTCGTCTAACCATATCCGTGGTCTTAACGACCTGGTATAATTTTGTTAGAGGCCGCTTATAGTCCGGCCACTAGGGCCGTCGCGTATTCCTCCGCGCGCGAAAAGCGCTCCGTTGTTCCGCTAACGGTGATGACGCCGCGTGGACCGGGCATCTTGAGTGTAAGGTAGCCATAGTGCAGCAATGCTTGATAGCTACTTTGGAGGGGTGCGATGATGAAGACTAGTTCTTTGTACGGAGTTACAGGATAGCGAATGTTACCTCCAAAGATGACGGAGCCCTTCTTGTAGGCTTCAGCGCTGGTATCACCCCTTCAAAGGTGGTGTGAATCTTGCTGATTCTGGATGAGTCTATCCCCATCCTGCGGACAGTGACCTTATGTATTAAACTGAGACTGCTGCCACCGTCCATGAGGACGTGAGTGAGATGGTATCCGTCGATTATTGGGTCAAGCACCAAGGCATTTGATCCTTCGCGCCGAATACTAGTTCAGCCGTACAGGCGATCGAAGGTGATCGAGCAAGACATCCAGTAGTTAGGTGTGGGTACGATGGGCTCTATATCGCGTGCGTCTTTATGGGCGCGTTCGTGCCTTCCCAAGGATGTGCGAGTCGCGTGGATCATGTTCACTATTTTAACTTCTGGCGGGAATGTTTTCTATCCCCCAGTGTTCGGTTGGCGAGGTTCAACCTCGTCTTCACTTGGTGTTTCCCTTCCCTTGTGTTAGGCTTTAGTTTGCCGGCCTACTTGAAGACCCAGCACTCTCTGTGCATGTGGTTCGCAGGTTTGTCGGGGGTGCCATGAATTTGGCATAGTCTGTCCAGAACTCTGTTCAAGCCAGACGGTCCCTCTTTACTACCTTTAGGTTGCTTATTTTGCTGGTTAGGTCAAGAGCCTCGGAATCCGGCATTAACCGTTGTGTTGTCCGGGCTCTCTTCCTTGTTTTGCCATTTGTTTTTATTATGTCGTGGCTTCCCGTTGCCATCCCTTACTTCGGATGTGCTGGGGTCGCTAGTGCCTTTGCGGGTGAGCCAACTATCTTCTCCCGCACAAAAGCGGGTCATAAGCCTTGTTAGGGCTGCCATTGTCCTTGGTTTTTCTTGGCCGAGGTGTCTGGCGAGCCACTCGTCCCGGATGCTGTGCTTGAATGCCGCTAAGGCTTCGGCATCCGGGTAGTCAACGATTTGATTCTTCTTAGTGAGGAATCTGTTCCAAAGCTTGCGGGCGGACTCTCTGGGTTTTGGATTATGTGACTTAGATCGTCAGCATCCGGAGGCCGGACATAAGTCCCTTGAAAATTGGCCCTGAAAGCGTCCTCTAGTTCCTCCCAGCTCCTGATTGAATTTTCGGGGAGGCTTTTCAACCAATGGCGAGCTGGTCCCTTCAGTTTAAGGGGAAGGTATTTGATGGCATGGAGGTCATCTCCACGAGCCATGTGTATGTGGAGGATAAAGTCCTCGATCCAGACCCCTGGGTTTGTCGTTTCGTCGTATGCCTCTATGTTTACAGGTTTAAAGCCCTGTGGGAATTCATGGTCTAGTACTTCATCAGTAAAGCACAGGGGGTGAGCAGCCCCTCTGTATCTGGACGCGCTGTGGCATGTCGTCGACTGTTGTTGTGTTCGGTGTTTGTTCCGAACTGGTGTCTGGTTGTCATAATTGTTTTGACGACCATAGTCTTTCGCCGAGGTGTCTCTTTTAGATCCATAGATGGACCTAGCTGCGCCAGCTTTCTTCTCCAGGTGCTCACGTAAATCTTGGGCGTCTTTGGCAGCTGATTTGTTGCGATTATGAAGTGGTACTCCTGGTCTCCTGGTCGTGTTGTTCTTCGGTGGAAGAGCCTTGTTGTCGATTTCTGGCAGTAGTTTGCGTTTTGGGTAGCTCTTTGTATGGCGATCGTCGCCATATCTTTCTTCTAGCATTTCCTGTGCGGCTTTAAGCCGTTGCTTCTGCTTCTTCAGACTTCTCGCTGAGGCCATAAGCTTTCTATGGAGGTTCTCTTGTTCCACGCGTTCTTCCAGAACGATGAATGCATCGTCGTCCGGACTGTTTTCTTGTCCTGGGCCGGATTGGTGAACTCGTCCCTCTGGGTCGTTTTCTTCGGACGTATGACCCGGACTATGTTCGGCGTGACCTGGCTCGTCCTGCTCCATCGCTGGTTCAGTTTGGTCATTATTGCAATCGGGGTTGACCGGAGTATCCATCCTTCTGGCGCTATTGTTGATATTGTTACTGTTGCCGGATTTGGAACTGCGTCTGCGCCGCCGCTTTGGTTTTTGCCCAGGGCTGTTATATTCCGGATCGTCGCCGTCGCCTTCCTTGGGCGTATCCACCATGTATATGTCGTGTGGCGAGGCGTGAATCCGGCACCTCATAGATTCTGAGTCTTCTCCTGCATCGTCGTCCATACCGTGGTTAAATCATCAACCGTGGTTATGAAGTGAGTGGCAGGTGGGCAACGAATGTCTTCGTCGCTCGCTTCCCACTCGAGCCGGACATAATTCGGCCCGAGATTCTTGTCAAAGAGAGAGTTTTGAATGAGTTTAGTATGTCGCCGAAGGGCGAGTGCTGAAAGATGTCCGCCCCAGTGAACTCCATCACTGGGGCCCAACCGGGATCGGCGGGCCCGGGGACGCACGGACTGGGGCCTACAACCGGACACGAGTCCAGGGGCCCGGGGTCACAGGTTTTCTCAAAAGTGAAGCCTGTGTTCGGCTCCATCACCGATGAGGGTACGGCCTGTGGGGCGGGGTCCAACCCTCCGTCTTTAGGCAACGCAACCTGTCTCGGATTTAGGTCCGGGGCTTCTGCCGGGATGATATTCCAAGCAACGTCCGACAGCAGGTCTAAGCCGTGCTCATCGTGACTGTTCGGCGCTTCTGGCTCTGGCCCGAATCCGCCGAAGATCAAGTTTCTTCGGGTATCCGCCGTGTGCTTCAGGTTTCCGATCCCGATTTGAGGGCCAGGGGCATGGCTATCCATCTGCTCCAAGTGGCCAAGCGAATTGGCCCGCAGCGCGAGGCCACCGAACACGAAGATCTGTCCGGGGAGGAAAATCTCACCCTGGGCAGCATCGTTAATGACGATCGAAGGAGCCATCGAGCCTTGTGGCGACGTCACAGAGGAACTCTCAATGAAAGCACCAATGTCGGTGTCAAAACCGGCGGATCTCGGGTAGGGGCTCCCGATCTGTGTGTCAAGGCTGATGGTAACAAGAAGTAAGGGACACAGATGTTTACCCAGGTTCGGGCCCTCTCGATGGAGGTAAAACCCTACTTCCTACTTGATTAATATTGATGATATGGGTAGTACAAGAGTAGATATACCACGAGATCGTAGAGGCTAAACCCTAGGATCTAGCCTATGATGGTATGAATGTAATTGTGATCGGCCTTCTAAGGACCAACCTCTCCGGTTTATATAGACACCGGAGAGGGCTAGGGTTTACATGGAGTCGGTTACAAGGAAGAAAATATAATATCCGGATCGGCAAGCTTGCCTTCCACGCCAAGGAAAGTCCCATCCGGACACGGGCCGAAGTCTTGAGTCTTGTATCTTCACGCTTCAATAGTCCGGACGTTGTACACAGTCCGGCTGTCCGGATACCCCCTAATCCAGGACTCCCTCACACCGGTAAGTATCCCGATTATTGTCACTTCGGGGTTAACGAATCATAACACATAATAGGTGACTATAGACTTGCAAGATAGGATCAAGAACTCACATATATTCATGAAAACATAATAGGTTCAGATCTGAAATCATGGCACTCGGGCCCTAGTGGAAAGCATTAAGCATAGCAAAGTCAAAGCAACATCAATCTCAGAACATAGTGGAACTAGGGATCAAACCCTAACAAAACTAACTCGATTACATGATAAATCTCATCCAACCCATGACCGTCCAGCAAGCCTACGATGGAATTACTCACGCACGACGGTGAGCATCATGAAATTGGTGGTGGAGGAAGGTTGATGATGACGATGGCGACGGATTCCCCTCTCCGGAGCCCCGAACGGACTCCAGATCAGCCCTCCCGAGAGAGATTAGGGCTTGGCGCCGGCTCCATATCGTAAAACATAATGAATCCTTCTCTCTGATTTTTTTCTCCTCGAACGTGAATATATAGAGTTGGAGTTGAGGTAGGTGGAGCTCCAGGGGGCCCACAAGAAGGGGACGTGCCCCCACCCTCGTGGACAAGGTGTGGGCCCCCTAGTCTTGATTCTTTCGCCAGTATTTTTTATATATTCCAAAAATATTCTCCTTGAAGTTTCAAGTCATTCCGAGAACTTATATTTCTGCACAAAAATAACATCATGTCAATTCTGTTGAAAACAACGACAGTCCGGGTTAGTTCCATTCAAACCATGCAAGTTAGAGTCCAAAACAAGGGCAAAAGTGTTTGGAAAAGTAGATACGATGGAGACGTATCAACTCCGCCAAGCTTAAACCTTTGCTTGTCCTCAAGCTATTCAGTTGATACACTGGAAGTGATAAAGAAAAACTTTTACAAACTCTGTTTGCTCTTGTTCTTGTAAATATGTAAAGCCAGCATTCAAGTTTTCAGCAAAGATTATGAACTAACCATATCCACAATAACATTTAGGTCTCATGTTTACTCATATCAATGGCATAATCAACTAGCGAGCAATAATAATAAATCTCGGATGACAACACTTTCTCAAAACAATCATAATATGGCATAACAAGATGGTATCTCGCTAGCCCTTTCTGAGACCGCAAAACAATAAATGTAGAGCACCTCTGAAGATCAAGGACTGACTAAACATTGTAATTCATGGTAAAAGAGATCCAATCATAGTCATACTCAATATAAACTAATAGTAATGCGTGCAAATTACAGCGGTGCTCTCCAGCTGGTGCTTTTTAATAAGAGGAGGATGATTCAACATAAAAGTAAATGGATAGGCCCTTCGTGGAGGGAAGCAGGGATTTGTAGAGGTGCCAGAGCTCGGTTTTTTAAATAGAGATAAATAATATTTTGAGCGGCATACTTTCATTTTCAACATAACAACCGAGAGATCTTGATATCTTCCATGCTACACACATTATAGGCGGTTCCCAAATAGAATGGTAAAGTTTATACTCCCCCACCACCAACAAGCACTAATCCATGGCTGGCCCGAAACAACGGGTGCCTCCAACTAACAATAGTCCTGGGGGAGTTTTGTTTGCAATTATTTTGATTTGAGCATGGGACTGGGCATCTCGGTGACCAGCCATTTTCTCGTGAGTGAGGAGCAGAGTCCACTCCTCTTGAGAATAACCCGCCTAGCATGGAAGATACAGACAACCCTAGTTGATACATGAGCTATTCGAGCATACAAAACAGAATTTCATTTGAAGGTTTAGAGTTTGGCACATACAAATTTACTTGGAACGGCAGGTAGATACCACATATAGGAAGGTATGGTGGACTCATATGGAATAACTTTGGGGTTTATGGGAGTGGATGCACAAGCAGTATTCCCACTTAGTACAAGTGAAGGCTAGAAAAAGACTGGGAAGCGACCAACTAGAGAGCGACAACAGTCATGAACATGCATTAAAATTAATAAACCTTGAGTGCAAGCATGAGTAGGATATAATCCACCATGAACATAAATATCGTGGAGGCTATGTTCATTTTATTTCAACTACATGCGTGAACATGTGCCAAGTCAAGTCACTTGAATCGTTCAAAGGAGGATACCACCCTATCATACCACATCACAACCATTTTAATAGCATGTTGGGATGCAAGGTAAACCATTATAAACTCCTAGCAAATTAAGCATGGCATAAGCAACTATAATCTCTAATTGTCATTGCAAACATGTTTCATTCATAATAGGCTGAATCAAGAATGATCAACTAATCATATTTACAAAAACAAGAGAGGTCGAGTTCATACCAGCTTCTCTCATCTCAATCAGTCCATCATATATCGTCATTATTGCCTTTCACTTGCACGACCGAACGGTGTGGATAATAATAATAATAATAATAATAATAATAATAATAATAATAATAATAGTGCACGTGCATTGGACTAAGCTGGAATCTGCAAGCATTCAATACAAGGGAGAAGACAAGGTAACATGGGCTCTTGGTTAAATCAACAATAATGCATATAAGAGCCATTTCAACATTTTAATCATGGTCTTCTCCTCTCGACCCCCAAGGAAAAGAAAGGAAATAAAACTATTTACACGGGAAAGCTCCCAACAAGCAAAAGAAGAACGAGAAATCTTTTGGGTTTTCTTTTAATTATTACCACCACAAGCATGGAAAGTAAACTAGCTAAAAGCTACAACTAATTTTTTTGGTTTTTTCTTAAGGTTTTTCAAACACACAAGAAGAAAGCGAGAAAATGGAAATAAACTAGCATGGATAGTACAATGAAAAAGTATGAGCACCGACAACTAGCATGAGTGTGTGAACATGAATGTAATGTCGGTGAGGAATACATACTCCCCCAAGCTTAGGCTTTTGGCCTAAGTTGGTCTATGCCCATGGATCAAAGTTGTAGCTGGGGTCGTACTGAGATGCAGCAGCTATTGCATCATGAGCTGCAGCTTGGACGCGAGCTGTCTCCGTCCTCCTCCCATACCCGTCCGCCTCCTCCCTGGTTATAATATATCTCCCTTTTGCCTAAAAGTCAAAGAAAGTAGGAGCAGGGAGAGCAACATGGACAGTGCGGCGCCTGTCAAACATTAGTCGGTACTGGAGAGGCTGTTCATTCCTCTCAATAAACTGATGGCGAACCATAGCATTATAATCTAAATATGCAGGGGGCAATTCCATATCATTTTCATGTATGGGTATCTCAAGAAAATTAGCCACACGGGTTGCATAAATCCCACCAAACAAGTCTCCACTTAAACTATTATTATCCAACCTACGTGCAACAATGGCCCCCAAGTTGTATTGTTTATCTCCTAATACGACACTCTTGAGAACACTAAGGTGAGGAACACACATGTGACATGCCTCGTCCTTGCCATTAATGCATCTACCTATAAAGAGGGCAAAATAATGTATAACAGGAAAATGAATGCTCCCTATGGTAGCTTGTGTTATTTCTCTAGATTCCCCTGATACGTCTCCAACGTATCTATAATTTTTGATTGCTCCATGCTATATTATCTACTGTTTTAGGCAATATTGGGCTTTATTATCCACTTTTATATTATTTTTGGGACTAACCTATTAACCGGAGGCCCAGCCCAGATTTGCTGTTTTATGCCTATACCAGTATTTCGAGGAAATGGAATATCAAACGGAGTCAAAACGGAACGAAATCAACTAGAGAAGTTATTTTTGGAAGTAAAGCCACCCGATGGACTTGGAGTGCACGTCAGGAAAGAAGGGAGGTGCTCACGAGGGTGGGGGGTGCGCCCACCCCCCTAGGACGCGCCCCCTGCCTCGTGGCCCCCCCTTCGGTCCACCGACGTACTCCTTTCACCCATATATACCTACGTATCGTAAAACTTCCAGAACAGAAGATAGATCGGGAGTTCCGCCATAAAACCTCCAGAGCCACCAAAACCAATCGGGACCTGTTCGGCACCTGCGGGGGGAACCCTCACCTGTGGCCATCTTCATCATCCCGACGCTCTCCATGACGAGGAGGGAGTAGTTCACCCTCGGGGCTGAGGGTATGTACCAGTAGCTATGTGTTTGATCTCTCTCTCTCTCTCTCTCTCTCTCTCTCTCTCTCTCTCTCTCTCTCTGTTCCCTCTATGGCACGATCTTGATGTATCCCGAGCTTTGCTATTATAGTTGGATCTTATGTTTCTTCTCCCCCTCTACTCTCTTGTGATGAATTGAGTTTCCCCTTTGAAGTCATCTTATCGGATTGAGTCTTTTATGAGAACACTTGATGTATGTCTTGCCGTGCTTATCTATGGTGACAATGGGATATCATGTGCCACTTGATGTATGTTTTGGTGACCAACTTGCGGGTTCCGCCCATGAACCTATGCATAGGGGTTGGCACACGTTCTTGACTCTCCGGTAGAAACTTTGGGGCACTCTTTGAAGTACTTTTATGTTGGTTGGATGAATCTGAGATTGTGTGATGCATATCATGTAATCATGCCCACAGATACTTGAGGTGACATTGGAGTATCTAGGTGACATTAGGGTTTTGATTGATTTGTGTCTTAAGGTGTTATTCTAGTACGAACTCTAGGGCTGTTTGTGACACTTATAGGAATAGCCCACCGGATTGATTGGAAAGAATGACTTTGAGGTGGTTTCGTACCCTACCATAATCTCTTCGTTTGTTCTCCACTATTAGTGACTTTGGAGTGACTCTTTGTTGCATGTTGAGGGATAGTTATGTGATCCAATTATGTTATTATTGTTGAGAGAAATTGCACTAGTGAAATTATGAACCCTAGGCCTTGTTTCCTATCATTGCAATACCGTTTACTCTCACTTTTATCGTTTGTTACCTTGCTGTTTTTATATTTTCAGATTACAAATACCTATATCTAAAATCCATATTGCACTTGTATCACCATCTCTTCGCCGAACTAGTGCACCTATACAATTTACCATTGTATTGGATGTGTTGGGGACACAAGAGACTCTTTGTTATTTGGTTGCAGGGTTGCTTGAGAGAGACCATCTTCATCCTACGCCTCCCACGGATTGATAAACCTTAGGTCATCCACTTGAGGCAAATTTGCTACTGTCCTACAAACTTGTGCACTTGCATGCCCAACAACGTCTACAAGAACAAGGTTGCGTAGTAGACATGAAGCTCTTTTCTGGCGCCATTGCCGGGGAGGCTGGGTAAGTGAAGGTATATCTTTAGATCCTGAATCTTTTTGTTTCTTGTTTTATCACTAGTTAGTCTATAAAATAAAATTAGAAAAAAATGGAATTGAGTTTTTCTCGTACGCTTCATCTTTTTAATATCTTTCGTGAGTATGATGGAAAGGAAAATTGTGCCAAAGTGTTAGAGGAAGAATGCATTAAAATGTTTGGCACTAAATCTTTGAATGATGAGCATGATTGCAATGTTGTTAGTATGAATTCTTTGAACATCCATGATGCTAATGATATGCAAAGCCACAAGCTTGGGGAAGCTATGTTTGATGAAGATGATATTTTTTGTCCCCCAAGCTTTGATGAGCAAATTTACTATGATGAAAGCATGCCTCCTATCTATGATAATTATTGTGATGACACGTATGCTCTAAAGAATAATGATAACCATGAAACTTGTCATCTTGATCTTAATTTTCAATCATATGATAGTTATTTTGTTGAGTTTGCTCCCACTACTATTGAAGAGAAGATTTTTGCTTATGTGGAGAGTAATAAAATTTCTATGCAAGTAGATCATGAAAAGAATGCTTTAGGTGCTGGTTATATTGTTGAATACATTCATGATGCTACTGAAAATTATTATGAGAGAGGATCGTATGCTTCTACATATTGCGATAATATCAAGTTTCCTCTCTATGTGCTTAAAATCTTGAAGTTATGCTTGTTTTACCTTCCTATGCAAGTTGATTCTTGTTCCCATAAGTTGTTTGCTCACAAAATCCCTATTCATAGGAAATGGGTTAGACTTAAATGTGCTAGTCATATTCTTCTTGATGCTCCCTTTATGTTTCAGTTCTTATCTTTTATGTGAGCATCATTGAAATCATCATGCCTAGCTAGGGGCGTTAAACGTTAGCGCTTGTTGGGAGGCAACCAAATTTTATTTTAGTTTCTTTATTTTTGGTTCTGTTTAGTAATAAATAATCCATCTAGCCTCTGTTTAGATGTGGTTTTGTGTTTTAATAAATTTTTGTGCCAAGTAGAACCTTTGGGAAGACTTGGGTGAAGTCTTTATGATCATGCTGTAAAAAACAGAAACTTTAGCGCTCACGAGATTAGCTAGAACTTTTTACTGGAGAGTGATATTTAGTTGATTCTTTTTGAAGATGATTACTAGACAAATTCCTCAGGTCCACCAATTTATTTTAGAATTTTTGGAGTTCCAGAAGTTTGTACTAGTTACAGATTACTACATACTGTTCTGTTTTTGACAGATTCTGTCTTCATTGTGTTGTTTGCTTATTTTGATGACTCTATGGCTAGTAAAATAGTTTACAAACCATAGAGAAGTTGGAATACAGTAGGTTTAAAACCAATACAAATAAATAATGAGTTCATTACAGTACCTTGAAGTGGTGTTTTGTTTTCTTTCGCTAACGGAGCTTACGAGTTTTCTCTTAAGTTTTGTGTTGTGAAGTTTTCAAGTTTTGGGTAAAGATTCGATGGACTATGGAATAAGGAGTGGCAAGAGCCCAAGCTTGGGGATTTCCAAGGCACCCCCTAGGTAATATTCAAGGATAACGAAGCTTCTAAGCTTGGGGATGCCCCGGATGGCATCCCCTCTTTCGTCTTCGTTCATCGGTAACTTTACTTAGAGCTATATTTTTATTCACCACATGATATGTGTTTTGCTTGGAGAGTCCTTTTATTTTGTTAGTATTTTCTTTCTGTTATTCATAATAATGTTTTACATCTTTATTTTCAATAAAAAAGTCAAGGATAGCCTTTGCCATGCTTATTTTGCTACTATACTTGTTGCTGTTTGAAAACAGAAAGTTTACCGCTGTTGCAAAAATTCCCTAGAAAATTCAGAGATTGGTATAATGTTGAATATTTTTTAATATTGAGCTATGATAAATTTATTACAGTGGGAACTTTAGTTCATAATTTTTGGAGTTAGGGAAGTATGATGAATCTTGCATTCTTTACAGACTATACTGTTTTGGCAGATTGCTGTTATGTTTGCATTGTTTGCATATGTTTGCTTGTTTAATGATTCTATTTAAGGATAGGAGTATTAAATATGCAGAGACATTTAGTATGCAATGTGGAATAATAATCTTAGTGATTTGTTACAGTAGATAATGATAAGGTTTTGCATTGGTTTAAACTAACCTATCTCACGAGTTCTTGTTGAGTTTGTTGTGAATGAAGCTTTTGATAAAAAAAGAAACCATGATATGAGAGGAATTAAGGAGACACAAAAGTTCAAGCTTGGGGATGCCCAAGGCACCAAAAGATAATATTTCAAGAAGTCTCAAGCATCTAAGCTTGGGGATGCCCCAGTAGGCATCCCACCTTTCTTCTTCAACAACTATTGGTTAGTATCGATTGAGCCTAAGTTTTTGCTTCTTCACATAAGTTGTGCTATCCTTGCAATGTAGTTTTATTTAGATTTGCTTGCTGTTTGAATAAAGTATCAAGATCTGAAATTCTTAAATGTTAGAGAGTCTTCACATAGTTGCGTAATTATCCGACAACTCATTGATCTTCACTTATATCTTTCGGAGTAGTTTGTCATTTGCTCTAGTACTTCACTTATATTATTTTGAGAGTCTTAAATAGCATGGTAATTTTCTTAAATAATCCTAATATGCTAAGCATACAAGATTTGTATGAATTCTTATGAGTGTGTTGAATACTAAGAGAAGTTTGATGCTTGATAATTGTTTTGAGATATGAAGATGGTGATATTAGAGTCATGCTAGTTGAATAGCTGTAAATTTGGGAGATACTTGTGTTAAAGTTTGTGATTCCCGTAGCATGCACGTATGGTGAACCGTTATGTGATGAAGTCGGAGCATGATTTATTTATTGATTGTCTTCCTTATGAGTGGCGGTCGGGGACGAGCGATGGTCTTTTCCTACCAATCTATCCCCCTAGGAGCATGCGCGTAATACTTTGCTTTGATAACTTCTAGATTTTTGCAATAAGTATATGAGTTCTTTATGACTAATGTTGAGTCCATGGATTATACGCACTCTTCTTCCTTCCACCATTGCTAGCCTCTCTAATACTGCACACCTTTCGCCGGTATCATACACCCACCATATCCTTCCTCAAAATAGCCACCATACCTACCTATCATGGCATTTCCATAGCCATTCCGAGATATATTGCCATGCAACTTTCCACCGTTCTGTTTATTATGACACGCTCCATCATTGTCATATTGGTTAGCATGATCATGTAGTTGACATCGTATTTGTGGCAAAGCCACCATTCATAATTCTTTTATACATGTCACTCATGAGTCATTGTACATCCCGGTACACCGCCGGAGGCATTCATATAGAGTCATATTTTGTTCTAAGTATCAAGTTGTAATTCTTGAGTTGTAAGTAAATAAAAGTGTGATGATCATCATTATTAGAGCATTGTCCCAGTGAGGAAAGGATGATGGAGACTATGATTCCCCCACAAGTCGGGATGAGACTCCGGACAAAAAAAAGAAAAAAAAAGAGGCCAAAAAAAGAGAAGGCCCAAACAAAAAAATAAAAAAATAAAAAAATGAGAGAAAAAGAGAGAAGGGACAATGCTATTATCCTTTTACCACACTTGTGCTTCAAAGTAGCACCATGATCTTCATGATAGAGAGTCTCTCATTTTGTCACTTTCATATACTAGTGGGCATTTTTCATTATAGAACTTGGCTTGTATATTCCAATGATGGGCTTCGTCAAAATGCCCTAGGTCTTCGTGAGCAAGCGAGTTGGATGCACACCCACTTAGTTTCTTTTGATATGCCTAGTTGATGTGAGACTATCTTCCCCTCTTTTTGTCTTCTCCACAACCACCATTCTATTCCACATATAGTGCTATATCCATGGCTCACGCTCATGTATTGCGTGAAGATTGAAAAAGTTTTGAAAATGTTAAAGTATGAAACAATTGTTTGGCTTGTCATCGGGTGTCGGTGTCAAAACCGGCGGATCTTGGGTAGGGGGTCCCGAACTGTGCGTCTAGGCGGATGGTAACAGGAGACAAGGGACACGATGTTTTTACCCAGGTTCGGGCCCTCTTGATGGAGGTAAAACCCCACTCCTGCTTGATTAATATTGATGATATGGGTAGTACAAGAGTAGATCTACCACGAGATCAGAGAGGCTAAACCCTAGAAGCTAGCCTATGGTATGATTATTGTTCGTCCTACGGACTAAAACTCTCCGGTTTATATAGACACCGGAAAGGGCTAGGGTTACACAGAGTCGGTTACAATGCGAGGAGATCTACATATCCGTATCGCCAAGCTTGCCTTCCACGCCAAGGAAAGTCCCATCCGGACACGGGACGAAGTCTTCAATCTTGTATCTTCATAGTCCAGGAGTCCGGCCAAAGGTTATAGTCCGGCCATCCGGAACCCCCCTAATCCAGGACTCCCTCGGTAGCCCCCGAACCAGGCTTCAATGACGATGAGTCCGGCGCGCAGATTGTCTTCGGCATTGCAAGGCAGGTTCTTCTCCAAATTCTGTGTACCTGTTGAATAGTGTTCGGCTTCTCATGAATATTGCGCTCCTTGGCTTCCACGCCCAATAATGGGCGTCTTCCACGTGTCAAACGAATGCGAAAAGCCAGGGTGTTTTTACATTTACCCCCTAGCTATGCAAATGAGCTGCCTATAAAAGAGACGAGGATTTAGATCCGAATCACACCATCTTCCCTTCGCGAGCATTCATCAGAGCGCATCCGACAGAAATCCATTCCATCATGGCCAGTCGACGCAGCTCCTCTTCTCGCCCTCCCAGCCCTCAGCCTGGAGATTGGGAGAGATGTTCCGTCCCACACAGCGAGCTAGTGACGCTCCAAACCAAGGGATTTCTTCCCCCAGCCTTTATGGTCCTGGTTCGAGCCGGACTCGCCACATATAATGGCGGAAAGCAGGCGGAGAGCGTCCCCAATCCCTCCAAAGGAGAGCGGGCATGCCTTGTCCCTTATTTAATAAGAGGGCTCGGTTTCCAATTCATCCGTTTCTCCGGGGCTCTGGAGTTCTACAGCCTCGGTTGCACAACCTTACGCCTGCCTCCATATTGCATATTGCGGGCTTCGTAGCCCTTTGCGAGCTGTTTTTGGGCATCGAGGCTCATTTCGCGCTGTGGAAGAAGCTGTTCTGCCTTGTGCCCCGTTCTCAGGAGGGGTCGATATATCAAGTGGGCGGAGCCGAACTATGGCGCATTGTCGGGACCGGATATCTATCCAGAACCCCAAGGAAGGCGTCCGAAGACTGGCCTTCAGAATGGTTTTATATAGAAGATGTCCCCCTGCCGGACCCTATTCGGATCGGCCTCCCCGAGTTCAATAATGCTCCTTTGAAGAAGCGCCTAAGCTGGCGTCCACGGAGCCCTCAGAGGGAAAATGACAAGGACGTCCTTTACCTGATAAGCCGGATAAGGTTGTTAGCTCATTCCGGACTGACCATAATCGGGGTCATGGCCACATGCATTATGCGGGGGGTGCAGCCGCTTCAGTATAGAGGCCACCCCATGTGGGATTTCAACGGGGAGGATGATGCCACCCGCTGCGGCTGTAAGGTGCCGGGATCGGTTGCCGCTCTGACGAAGATCTTGTCTGCATTGTTCAAGGGAGAAGAGGAGGAGTTCCTCCGCGTCAATCCACAGGGCGGATTTTCTATGTACAATCGTCCAAGCTGGGTAAGAGGACACTTCTTTTTGCCCATTTGTTCCATATTCCCATAGTTAAGTACCTTATCTTGTGATTTCGACACAGGAATTGCGCTGGGCCATAAAGGATATAAACAGCCCTCCTCCACAACCCGAGGATCCGGAACGGTCCCTCGATCCGGCCTCCCAAGAGGATCCGGACATATCCGTGGAGCTGATCGATGGGGTATTTCACCAACTGAGCATCGACAATGCCTTGGTGGCTATTACAGCCGATTATCCTGGACTGCTCCCCGCCTCACAAGTAATCGAGACCGAAGTCCTAATATTTCAAAGATGATCCATCCGTGCTTATTTTTGATCACGTATACCAATGATGTTTCGCAGGGGAGGATCCCGAGGCGGAATGCCGAACCTGCGGCGACTAGCCAACAAGGGACCGCGAGGGCGGGTAGGCTAAAGAGGCACGCAGTCCGGGTCGAGGCACCGGCGCAGCAGTAAGGCGCACTGCCTTATTCCAAAGTATTATTCTTACGATGCATACTAACGCCCGTGCTCTCCTTTTTTAGGAAAAAGAGGGCTCGTCGGACTATATCCGGAGAGATTGCCAATCGAGCCTCCACCAGCCAGGCTCCAAAGCCAGGTCCAGAAGAAGAGGCGAACACGAGGCGCGCGTCGGACGCTCCTCCGACAGAGGATGCGGACAGACTGTCCGCCACCAATTCCGAGGTGGAGAGTGCCATGAATCACAGGCATCGCCGGACAGTTCTTCGTGATGCTTGTTTCTCCCAAGAGGCATTGGATGCCTTCAATTCGGAGATCGTACCTCCGTGCCGCTCAAAATGGTCTAGCGAGCCACGGAGCAAAGATGTGAAAGACATACTGGTGAGAAAATTTGATGGTTATATATGTCAAGAGCCCCGAGACTTGAAACAGTTAGAATAACTGATTTAAGGATCATTTTATCGAGATCTTACAAAAAGAATACCCAACTGTCCCCAGAGCTGGAAGAGTGCAAAGCCCAACTTGAGGCCGCACTAGCATGGCGGGGGAGGCCAAGGAGACCCCTCGGTAATATACGCTTGAAAGATAAGTATGTTGTGAAGTCTGGCGGCGTGTGCAAATCGACAATATCATTGCAGATGGCGCCGGAGTAGATCCGGACAAGCAACAACTCTTGCGCGGTTAAAGGCCGGCGAGGCGTGCTTACGAGGGTGAGGCAGGAGAACAATAATCTCCAAGATGCCAACACCCAGCTGGGCGAGGAACTAAAGGATGTTCGTGCCCACCGCCGGACTCTGAAGGAGAATCGGCGGCTTCGCCGACAGTTTTAGTAAGTGCTTGAGCGAACTCTGAAAAAGAGTTCGGCGAGGAAGTCGACTAACGAGTTATGTCTGTAGGTATGCTCACAGTGTCGTCCCGCAGAGAATTGCCGGTTCTCGGGTGACCTTCTTCGAGCTCTTACAACTGCATTTAACGAGTTCGGCAGTGATGAAAGGCGTCGCCAGGCCTTGTGGCCATCTGTCCCCATGCCCAAGGCCTTGGAGAGCTGACAGAGAGGCTTAAGGAGCGCGCGCGCTTCGATTATGGAAGATATCGGCCTGCCGTCAAGGTTCGAGGAGGCTGGGCCATGGTGAAGACGCTGTACACGGTTGACCCAAACCACATGGCGAGGTCGGACTGTGGGGGCCAATGGGAAGGAGATCCTGTGAGCTTAGTGTGCGGCCAAGTAGAGTTGGCATAAATATTCCCAACAGGACTGTAAACTAGACAGCCTGTTGGATGGAATTGAAGAGGAATATGCTCGACCAAATTGACTATGTAATTTAAGATGACATGTAAAATGCCTTCTAGCGGATTGTAGATCGTTTGTCATGGCGGACCTTTTCGCTTCAACCTCGGGACCCGATAGTGCAGTGTGTCCGAATACCCTCTCGGTTATGTAAAACCGGGGCATGCATGGAGACCAGGCGTAGGGGTCATTAGTGCTTGAACAGACAAGTGCCCAACTAGTTATGTTATATTACATGGTTAGTAAGAAACATCTTCCAGGGAGAATAGTTCCGTTAGGGGTTCCTTTCCCTGGGAGGCATGCCCTAAAGTGCATGTCCGGACTGCGAAAAAAAGAGAAAAGCATCTGGGGGCAGATAAATAAACAAGTGAGAAATCATCTTTAGTTCACCGACCGAATATTCCCTTAAGAACACTAGCTTTCGGCTTCACCCAGTCTGAGGTACACATCCGGCTGACCCGGCAGTAACAATCGCAGAGGTGCTCCCTTTACCGCCTAGCCGAACAATCGGGAACGTAGGGGTAAGCACAGGAGCCAGGTAACCCAGCTTGGCCAAAACTTAAGTCATATCGATGCATATAATGGTGAATAAAAGGTACATGCGGAAGTGTGACACATGTGTTGGGTGTGAAGCCCGCATAAGTAAGCTTCTGTTAAGGAAGCCCCCAGGTATAACGAGCGTGGATAGCACGTCAATTGTGTGCGAACAAGGCGCGAACGAGCCCTTAAAGGCTGTAAGAGAAAGGAAGGGAGAAGGAGAGAAATATAAGACAACTAATGTGTAAAAAATAGACAGAGGAAGGAGACGAACAGAGAGTCCGGCGCTAGGCATAGAATCTTCAGAGACGGGCTGCGTTCCATGGGTTCGGCTCGAGTCGGTTATCTGATGCATCTCGCAGACGGTACGCTCCACCAGTCAGGACTTGGTCAATAATAAAGGGACCTTCCCATTTGGGCTTGAGTTTGTCCTTTTTCTTGTCCGGCAGGCGTAGAACTAACTCGCCAACATTGTAAGTTTTTGCCCGTACTTCTCTGCTTTGATATCTTCGAGCCTGCTGTTGATAGAATGCGGAACGGGCTTTTGCCACGTCACGCTCCTCCTCCAAGGCGTCCAAACTGTCCTTCCGATCGAGTTCGGCTTCTATTTCTTCGTACATGCGCACGCGAGGTGAGTCATGAATTATGTCACAGGGCAGAACTGCCTCTGCGCCGTATACCATAAAGAATGGTGTGAATCCGGTGGTGCAATTCGGCGTGGTCCGCAGCCCCCAGAGTACGGAGTCGAGCTCCTCTACCCAGTGCGTGTTAGATTCCTTGAGGGACCGCACTAATCTGGGTTTAATGCCGCTCATAATTAGACCATTTGCTCGCTCGACTTGACCGTTAGTTTGTGGGTGATAGACTGAAGCATAGTCGAGCTTGATGCCCATGTTTTTGCACCAGAGTTTGACCTCGTCGGCCATAAAGTGCGTGCCGTTATCAGTGATGATGCTGTGGGGGACGCCGTAACAGTGTACGACCCCTGATATGAAGTCTATCACCGGTCCGGATTCGGCCGTCTTAACAGGCTTGGCCTCTATCCATTTGGTGAATTTATCCACCATGACCAGTAGGTATTTTTGCTTGTGGGTTCCTCCTTTAAGGGGTCCGACCATGTCAAGCCCCCAGACCGTGAAGGGCCAGGTGATGGGTATAGTTTGGAGGGCGGTGGGTGGCATGTGGCTTTGGTTAGCAAAGAGCTGGCAGCCGACGCATCGTTGGACTAAGTCCTGAGCATCTGCCCGGGCCGTCGGCCAATAAAATCCTGTACGGAAGGCCTTGCTTACAAGGGCCTTGGCTGTGGCGTGGTGCCCCCCGAGTCCGGCATGAATTTCAGGCAGGAGATTCCACCTTTCCTCTTCGGAGATACACCTTTGAAGGACTCCGGTGGTGCTTTTCTTATAAAGCTCTCCCTCATGGACTTCATAGGCTTTAGATCGCCGCACTATGCAGCGTGCCTTGTTTTGGTCCTCGGGAAGTTCCTGCCTGATTAGGTAGGCTAGGAATGGTTCTGTCCACGGGGCAATGATTGCCATTATTATGTGGGCTGAAGATGTTACTTCGTTGGCAGAGCCTCCAATTGTGTCAGAATGTTCGGTGTCAGGCAGTGCGGTTGGGTCCGGGCTGTTATTTCCGGACTCCTTCCCATGTCTGGATGGCTTGAACAGCCTCTCTAAGAAGATATTGGGGGGGACGGCATCGCGCTTTGCGCCAATGCGTGCCAAGACGTCTGCTGCCTGATTGTTTTCTCGAGCTATATGGTGAAATTCGAGCCCTTCGAACCGAGCTGATATTTTTAGGACGGCGTTGCGATAAGCTGCCATTTTCGGATCCTTGGCATCAAAGTCTCCATTTATTTGGGATATCGCGAGGTTCGAATCCCCGCGCACCTCTAGGCGTTGAATGCCCATGGAGACTGCCATCCGGAGACCATGTAGAAGGGCCTCGTATTCAGCTACGTCGCTGGAGTCCGTATAGATTATCTGGAGTACGTATTGAACTGTACCTCCTGTTGGGGACGTCAGAACGACGCCAGCCCCCAGACCGGCCAACATTTTGGAGCCGTCGAAATGCATGATCTAGTTGGAATATGTGTCGTACTCTTTAGGGAGTTCGGCTTCAGTCCATTCGGCGACGAAGTCAGCCAAAACTTGCGACTTAATAGCTCGCCGTGGCTTATAGGTTATGTCGAACGGGAGGAGCTCAATGGCCCATTTGGCAATCCGGCCCGTCGCGTCGCGGTTGTTTATAATGTCGTTAAGAGGTACTTCGGAGGCTACTGTCATCGAACACTCTTGAAAGTAGTGTCGCAGCTTCCGGGATGCCATAAACACCGCGTATGCTATCTTTTGATAATGCGGATACCGTGACTTGCATGGAGTGAGGACAGTGGACACGTAGTAAACTGGTTTTTGAAGGGGGAACTTATGTCCGTCCGTTTCTCGTTCGACAACGAGCACCGCGCTTACAACTTGATGAGTTGTCGCGATGTATACTAGCATTGGTTCGCCCATGTTAGGCGCGGCCAGGACCGGGTTTGTTGCCAATATGGCTTTTATTTCTTCTAGACCGGCCGTGGCGGCATCTGTCCACTCGAAGTGTTTGGTGCGCCGGAGGAGGCGATAAAGGGGTAATGCCTTTTCTCCCAAGCGGGAGATAAAAGCGGCTTAGAGCCGCCATGCATCCAGTCAATTTTTGTATTTGTTTGAGGTCCTTTGGGATATCCAATTGTGTCAGAGCTCGGATCTTGGCTGGGTTTGCTTCAATTCCTCTACCGGATACAATGAAGCCCAAGAGCTTTACGGGTGATACGCAAAACGCATTTTTCCGGGTTAAGCTTGATGTCATATGTTCGGAGGTTATCGAATGTGAGCCTCAAGTCGTCTACTAGAGTTTCGACATGCTTGGTTTTGACGACCACATCATCTACGTATGCCTCCACTGTTTTGCCGATCTGGTTTGCCAGACATGTCTGAATCATGCGCTGATATGTTGCGCCGGCGTTTTTGAGCCTGAAGGGCATTGTTTGAAGCAGAATGGGCCGTATGGGGTGATGAATGCCGTTGCGGCTTGGTCAGGCTCTGCCATCTTAATTTGATGGTAGCCGGAGTATGCGTCGAGGAAACACAATGAATCGTGTCCTGCGGTAGCGTCGATAATTTGATCGATGCGGGGGAGGGGGAAAGGATCCTTTGGGCAAGCCTTGTTGAGGTCCTTGAAATCGAAGCATAGGCGCCAGGATTTGTCCTTCTTTGGTACCATCACCAGGTTTGCTAACCAGTCCGGATGTTTTATATCTGTGATGAATCCGGCCTCCAATAGTTTGGCTAGCTCCTCTCCCATGGCTTGTCTCTTAGGTTCGGAGAAACGCTGAAGAGCCTGCTTGACTGGCTTGAATCCTTTTAGGATGTTTAGGTTGTGCTCGGCCAGCCGGCGTGGGATTCCTGGCATGTCTGAAGGGTGCCAGGCAAAAATGTCCCAATTTTCGGCGTAGGAATTCTCGTGTCTGGCGTCTACATCGGGGTTTAATTGCGCCCGATGGAGGCCGTTTTGTAGGGTCTGTTGGATGGACTTGGAATTTGACTAGTTAAATGCGCGGTTTAAAGGAGGTGGACTTGGATCTTTTATCGAGTATCACGTCGTCCCCTGTTCACCGTGGAGCGCGCGCAGATCGGCCTCGGCCGCTAGGGCTTCGGATAGTGCCTCAAGGGCCAGTGCGGCTGTCTTATTTTCGGCGCGGAGTGCTATGTTCGGGTCACTAGCAAGAGTGATGATTCTGTTGGGCCCGGGAATTTTGAGTTTCATGTACCCGTAATGGGGTATAGCTTGAAAAATTGTGAATGCCTCTCGCCCTAATAGAGCGTGGTATCCGCTGCTGAACGGGGCCACTTGGAACGTGACCTCCTCGGACCTGTAATTATCCGGCGTGCCGAACACCACATCCAGTGTGATTTTTCCTGTACAGCACGCTTCCCGACTGGGGATTATTCCTCTAAAGGTTGTGCTACTTCGCTCAATGCGGCTCCAGTCTATTTCCATTTTTCGAAGGGTTTCCTCGTAAATGAGGTTCAATCCGCTGCCACCGTCCATGAGTACCTTGGTAAGGCGAAAGCCGTCCACTATTGGACTGAGGACCAATGCGGCTGGTGCTCGGGCTGTTCGGAATTTAGGTTCATCCTGGCAATAAAGGTAATAGCCGTGTCACTCCATGGGTTTATCGTTGCTACTTGGTAGACTTCGGCAGGGCTGCGGAGTGTTCGTTTCCGCATATTATTTGATGCGAAAGTCTCGAATACTGTTAATACCGTACTGGTATCCTTGGGCTGGTGCTCTATGGATTCTGGGGTTAGAAGCTCTTCACCACTTTTGGTGTAGCGACCTGACCCAAAATCGGTCAAATCTACGTATGCATTCCATCCCAAGATCATCTTTGGTACTCACAATTACATCGATAAAGTAATCAAAGTTCAATCACACCTGAATATCATTAATCGATTCTCATATAGAGTCTTTATTACAAGGGAATAAATTCGGCTCAAGGCCAACTCATGAGAAATAGACTAAAATGCTGCGGAAGCGTCGAAGGTAAGCGAGTCCATCCGACTCCAAGGGCAATCGCCAAGCGCGGGCGTAGCCTCACTCCTGATCGGAATATATCTACGCAACATAATACGTTGCAGCCATGTAGGTCAGCTTTTGGAATAAGTGGCAAGTTATGAAGAACAACAATAATAAAGTTACTAACTCTATATGCATATTTGGTGTGGAGCTCTAAGTTTCATCATTTTGCGAAAAGCCAATTTTATCCTACTACAAGGACTTATTTGCAAATTACTACAAATTGTTGGTAGTTATTGAGATGGTTCCGCCAACCAATATCTCGTTCCCAGATTATTATTAAGTCATAAACCCATCAAATCAATCCATTAGTTTTAGTGTTGAGATATCCGAATACTTCCAAGGTCCAGATGCTCAAATGTCCGTAACCGGGGACACGGCTAATCGATTAGGTTATAACACTCTGCAGAGGTTTGCGCACTTTCCCCGCAAGAATCATTCCCTCCTTTAAAGTCTTCGCACTTCATGGTGTTTGAAGACGGACGAATAAACAGGTCTTCCAAAGAGTTCTTCGGCCCTTGCCGGTACCCATCCAACCCTACCGTTCGTCTACTTCTCGTAGTACCGTCCAGCCAGCGTCACTACTAGGGTCAACCCAGCCAGAGCCCATAATGGCTTGCGGCTGCACAGGTAAGCTTTCGGTCATGGGGCATCCATCCTTCTCTTCGTGGCTGGGTGAAGCTTTCCGCAGGATGTCATGGCGCTTCTCCATGCATCCCGCCACCACTGGTGCTCCAGGTGCCCGTCAACCGTCCTCCACCCAAGAGTGATTTTCGAAGTCCATCTTGATCATTGTAGTCCATGGGTTGTCATCATCATTGACTCTCACATCTTGCTTATGGATTTCACTCACCACAAATCCGTCTCTGAGCATAGCAAAATAACTACTACGTCCGGGGCCATGGTAACAAGGGGATTGGTTCATCCTACCACATGATACTACTCAAGTTTAATGACTTCAAGATTTCACTACTGCATGCAATGGTGGGGTGGTGACAACTACTAATGCACAAAAACATAGGTATAGAAATAACATGATCAAAACTTGCCTTGCTGATGATCCTCGTAAGCTAAAGAGTCGTAGTAGCAAGCTTCGCACTCCGGAAACTCTACCGAGACAAACAATAGCACAATAAGCATAAAGCAAGAGGATCACACAAGATAACAAAAGTAACATAGCACAACAAAACAATCAAAACCAAATCAAAAGGAAAACTCAAAGAAATCAAATTCAAAGTTTTTCCCTATTCCAAATAATAACAAAAATAGTTTTTATATAACAAAATTCCTCAACATTACCTAATCATGGTTTTAGGTTAACTTAACAGAAAAGGATTAACTAAGCAACTAGGTGCAAAAAGAATTAATTAAAAAACTATTATAAAACTCATTTTAGGCCTAATCCAATTTCTATTAAGAAAATTAATTTAAAACTTTTATTAATTATAAATAAAAGTTCATCTAATGGAATGACAGAAACTAACCTAGAATAACTAATCACAAGTTAAAAATAAATTAATTTACTAATTTATTAATTAGGAAAACAGAACTAATCAATTAATTAGGGTTAATAGGATTCTGCCTAGAATTAATTATTTATTAATCCTAAAATACCAAAGTTAATTTCTAGGGTTTAGCAATATCAAAATAAAGTGATTGCAAAAAGAATCATGCAAAAATAATTTTTCTAACTAAAACTATAGCAGATTTGCTATTCTGACTAAAACAATATTAAAGCATTTTTAATTATTTTTAACATAGCTAAATATATGTTTTTCAGAAACTACATAAAATTTGCAATCCAACAAAAAAAGAATCACTCAAAAATATTAAACAGAATAAAAGATATACATTTTTGAAATTTGAAACAATTCGGCTAAAACAGAAAATCAGAATAAAAAGAAAAAGCCCAATGGGCCTATACTATGCACTAGGCGTCAGATAGACTAAGTGGGCCTAGGGTTTAACTAACAGAACCGGCCTAACTAGAATAAACCTAACTAATAAAAATAAACCGCTCGGCCGTCCGGTTTTCTAACTAAAACTTACCCCTTCGGGGGCTTCTAATCCTAACCCTAGGTTTAGGATCTAACGGTGGAGGGGGGGATGCCGGGGCTTACCGGACTCGCGCGCCGGCGGCGGCGCGGGAGTGCTCCGGGGCTTGGGCGTCAGCGAGCTTGGCGAGACGTCGGGAGGTCTTGAGGAGCTCGGGGATGGTTCGGTGGAGTTGGGGTGGGTCGGGGTGCACCAGAGCGGCGACGGCGAGGTTTTGGCGGCGGAGGTGAGCTCGGGCTCGGCGTGCCGGGAGAGAGAGAGAGGGCTCCGCGAGGCTAAGGGGGGAATGGGGTGCGGGGGCTTGGTTTATATAGCCAGGGGCCTCGGTGAGGCGGAAGGGCATCGGGCGATCGGGATCCCGGATTCTTGGGATCCGGCGGATCTCCATGCGAGGTTCAAACGTGGGCGAGGGAAGAAGAGAGGTGGGGCCACGGGTCGGTGAGGGAGAGAGGGGGTTTGGTCGGTCGACCGGATCCTAGGGGATCGGGCGAGGGGGCGCGGCGGTCGGTGGCTGGCTGTTGGCCTAGTGGGCGGTTGGTGGGCCTGGTCTTGTGGGGGAATGAGGCGCTGGCTGGGCTGGGTGGCTGGTGGCGCTTAAAAAGTTTTTTTTTTTTTTTTTTTTTAATAAAACCAAAACAAAAATAAAACCTAAACTATAAATATTTTATATATAGTATATATATACCAAAATGATCAGGGAATATTCCTTTCATTTGAACATTTTACCAAAGGCAAAATCCAAACTTCATAAAAATCCATTTTTTTCAAATTCAAATAAAATTCAGATTTGAATCCAATTCTTTTAGCTTTGTTTCCTCGATATTTTGGAGTGTCATGTTAGCTCCTCTCATACTTTTGATCAAGTATTTATCAGGCTTGGTTTTTGAATGGTTTCCCACATGCCAAAGTTTGGAATTCAAATTTCAAATTCAAAACTCTCTGAAACTTCAAATGGTATTCAAATTCAAACAGGATGCATAGGATGCTTAGCTATAATTGTAAAACATTCCAAATAGGAAATTTGGGATGTTACATTTGGCCACCTGCCGGAGTATCCAACATGCTCTAAGGCTATGAGTTGGTGTGGCGCCCTCTGTACTATGAATTTTACAGGGTCCATTGAGCCATCCCTCCAAAGACGGTTCCATGCCTTGTAGGGGTTTTTGTTTTTGGTGTTTAACCCAGTGATCGTCGATAATGCACCCTCTTATTTGACTGGTTTGTATTCGTACGGATTGTCCCAAAATCTTACTTGGGTTTCCAGCGCTTTCCATCGCATACAGTACTTTTCGTACTATGGACGCCAAGTCACAAAGCGTGTAATTTCACGGCGACCTATGGCGTTGAGGATTCCCTTGTCCGTGCAATTATTGCAAGAAGAATGAAATTCCGTCTTCCCCGCGGCAGTCCTTTATCCTGTTCATAACCGGGAGGAATCTAGCCCATAATGATGTCTTTGTTTCCTCGTGGCTCTTGCCTAATTTTGGATAGATCGCATATGTTCGGGTGGGTGGGTGGAATTAAATCCGAAACCTCACCCAATCTGAGGCTCAAGGGCCAAGGAGTTTCCAAACTCGGAAGTTTGGATTCTTGGATGTTGTCCAATGAATCTAGCCCGTTGCCTGACTCTAAGTTCATGTCTTGAGTGACGTCCTCCCCTCCGCGGGTATCTGGCTTGGAGGGATCGGGAATCCGGACATAGCTAGTCCTTAAGATAGATGAAGGGTCGCCGCATTGTTCCTCCACCACAAAGAACGTGATGGGTGACCCGGAGAGTTAATCTCTCTCGGATCGGGTTTAGGCCGAATCGATCATAGTCTAGTAGCGACTCCGGGCGGCGATGCGATCCAGGAGCTCGTTTAAGGAAGAGAGCTCTGTCGGATCTAACTGCTCGGCAAGTTCGAGTTGACATGAAGATTGCTTCGATGACCCGAGAAGTCATCGTCGGCGGCAATGGCGAACAAAGCGGTCATAAGAAAACCGCTTAGCCGGAGAGTTTGGCCGATAGCCAAAGCTCCTTTAGCAACAATACCGTCTTTAAAGGCGGGATGAGGCATCCTTCCGATGGCGGCGCACAGAGGAACTCTCAATGAAAGCACCAATGTCGGTGTCAAAACCGGCGGATCTCGGTAGGGGTCCCGAACGTGCGTCTAGGCGGATGGTAACAGGAGACAAGGGACACGATAGTTTTACTCAGGTTCGGGCCATCTCGATGGAGGTAAAACCCTACTCCTGCTTGATTAATATTGATGATATGGGTAGTACAAGAGTATATCTACCACGAGATCAGAGAGGCTAAACCCTAGAAGCTAGCCTATGGTATGATTGTTGTTCGTCCTACGGACTAAAACCCTCCGGTTTATATAGACACGGAAAGGGCTAGGGTTACACAGAGTCGGTTACAATGGGAGGAGATCTACATATCCGTATCGCCAAGCTTGCCTTCCACGCCAAGGAAAGTCCCATCCGGACACGGGACGAAGTCTTCAATCTTGTATCTTCATAGTCCAGGAGTCCGGCCAAAGGTTATAGTCCGGCCATCCGGACACCCCCTAATCCAGGACTCCCTCGTCGGGGTTGTGCATGATTTAAATATGTTATGTGGGGAAGATGGAGCATAGCCAGACTATATGATTTTGTAGGGATAACTTTCTTTGGCCATGTTATTTTGAGAAGACATAATTGCTTTGTTAGTATGCTTGAAGTATTATTATTTTTATGTCAATATGAACTTTTGTCTTGAATCTTATGGATCTGAATATTCATATCACAATTAAGAAGAATTACAATGAAATTATGCCAACTAGCATTCCACATCAAAAATTATCTTTTTTATCATTTACCTACTCGAGGACGAGCAGGAATTAAGTTTGGGGATGCTTGATATGTCTCCAACGTATCTATAATTTTTGATTGCTCCATGCTATATTATCTACTATTTTAGGCAATATTGGGCTTTATTATCCACTTTTATATTATTTTTGGGACTAACCTATTAACCGGACGCCTAGCCCAGATTTGTTGTTTTATGCCTATTCCAGTATTTCGAGGAAAAGGAATATCAAACGGAGTCAAAACGGAACGAAATCAACTGGAGAAGTTATTTTTGGAAGTAAAGCCACCCGATGGACTTGGAGTGCACGTCAGGAAAGAAGGGAGGTGCTCACGAGGGTGGGGGGCGCGCTCACCCCCTAGGGCGCGCCCCTGCCTTGTGGCCCCCCCTTCGGTCCATCGACGTACTCCTTTCTCCCATATATACCTACGTATCGTAAAACTTCCAGAACAGAAGATAGATCGGGAGTTCCGCCGCCGCAAAACCGCCAGACCCACCAAAAACCAATCGAGACCCTGTTCCGACACCCTGCCGGAGGGGGGAACCCTCACCGGTGGCCATCTTCATCATCCCGGCGCTCTCCATGACGAGGAGGGAGTAGTTCACCCTCGGGGCTGAGGGTATGTACCAGTAGCTATGTGCTTGATCTCTCTCTCTCTCTCTCTCGTGTTCTCTCTCGTGTTCCCTCTATGGCACGATCTTGATGTATCCCGAGCTTTGCTATTATAGTTGGATCTTATGTTTCTTCTCCCCCTCTACTCTCTTGTGATGAATTGAGTTTCCCCTTTGAAGTCATCTTATCGGTTTGAGTCTTTTATGAGAACACTTGATGTATGTCTTGCCGTTCTTATCTGTGGTGACAATGGGATATCATGTGCCACTTGATGTATGCTTTGGTGACCAAGTTGCGAGTTCCGCCCATGAACCTATGCATAGGGGTTGCCACACGTTCTTAACTCTCCGGTAGAAACTTTGGGGCACTCTTTGAAGTACTTTTATGTTGGTCGGATGAATCTGAGATTGTGTGATGCATATCGTATAATGATGCCCACAGATACTTGAGGTGACATTGGAGTATCTAGGTGACATTAGGGTTTTGATTGATTTGTGTCTTAAGGTGTTATTCTAGTACGAACTCTAGGGCTGTTTGTGACACTTATACGAATAGCCCACCGGATTGATTGGAAAGAATGACTTTGAGGTGGTTTCGTACCCTACCATAATCTCTTCGTTTGTTCTCCACTATTAGTGACTTTGGAGTGACTCTTTGTTGCATGTTGAGGGATAGTTATGTGATCCAATTATGTTATTATTGTTGAGAGAACTTGCACTAGTGAAAGTATGAATCCTAGGCCTTGTTTCCTATCATTGCAATACCGTTTACTCTCACTTTTATCGTTTGTTACCTTGCTGTTTTTATATTTTCAGATTACAAATACCTATATCTACCATCCATATTGCACTTGTATCACCATCTCTTCGCCGAACTAGTGCACCTATACTATTTACCATTGTATTGGGTGTGTTGGGGACACAAGAGACTCTTTGTTATTTGGTTGCAGGGTTGCTTGAGAGAGACCATCTTCATCCTACGCCTCCCACGGATTGATAAACCTTGGGTCATCCACTTGAGGGAAATTTGCTACTGTCCTACAAACCTGTGCACTTGCAGGCCCAACAATGTGTACAAGAAGAAGGTTGCGTAGTAGACATCATCCCCCACAGTGATCCTAGCAAGAAAATCTTTAAACTCAGATTTGCGAGGTTCACTAGCACTACCTCATTGCGAGAGTTTACAAGCAGTATTAAAATCTTCTAAGTCCATGGTATAAGATTTATTATAAAGATCAAATAGGACAGTGTGAGAATTGCGTGAAGATGTAAATTTGAACCTTCTCACAAAGGAATTAGTTAGGTAATAATATTGAGGGCACTTATCTGACATGAAGCCCTCGAGTTCAGCATTACACACATATGCATCAAATTCCTCCTTAATTCCTGCTTGGACCATAAAACTTTCTGAGGCCATTCACAAGGCCGCACTTGAGCTTCTCTTGGTAGTTCATAGTCCAGTTCACGTATTGCGAGCCTCGGTCCTTGTTTCTTTGAGGAACCACCTTGGTACATTTTCCTAAACATATTTCTTCCTCTGAAAAATTTCTGAAGTTTTTAGTAACTCAAAATAAAAGTGAACCAAACTCAACAAGATTGATAGCAACTACTCCCACAAGTGCCTAGAGACTATATAATGCATAAGAACTACTTGGGACCATATAAATTTGACATGGAAGCTCAAGAACAGGGTCACCTAAGCAGCAAAAATTTGTAATGAATAAAGAACTAGAACAAAAACTAATTGGACCATTGGAGGAGTAACATACCGAAGAACAATCCCCCAAAGCAGTTTTGTGAGTGGAGCTTTGAGCAAGGAGATCGAAAATGGCAGCAAGATGAGCTAGAACTCGTGCTTGAGCTGGTTGGTGATTATTTGGGAGGAAGAAGGAGTGTCTGGGTGCTGGAATAAGTGGAGGGGGGCCACCAGGGGCCCACGAGGCAGGGGGCGTGATACGTCTCCAACGTATTTATAATTTATGAAGTATTGATGCTATTATATTATCTGTTTTGGATGTTTATGGGCTTTACTAAACACTTTTATATTATTTTTGGGACTAACCTATTAACCGGAGGCCCAGCCCAAATTGTTGTTTTCCTGCCTATTTCAGTGTTTCGAAGAAAAGGAATATCAAACGGAGTCCAAACGGAGTGAAACCTTCGGGAGAGTTATTTTTGGAACGGAAGCAATCCAGGAGACTTGGAGTATACGTTAGGGAAGCTTCGAGGAAACCATGAGGCAGGGAGGCGCGCCCTACTCCCCCGGGGCACCCCCCACCCTTGTGGGCCCCTCGTGGCTCCGCTGACTGACTTCTTTCTCCTATATATATATATCCATATACCCTTAAAACATCGGGGAGCACAATAGATCGGGAGTTCCGCCGTCGCAAGCCTCTGTAGCCACGAAAAAATAGTCGGGACCATGTTCCGCACCTCACGGGGGGATCCTCACGGTGGCCATCTTCATCATCCCGGCGCTCTCCATGACGAGGAGGAGTATTTCACCCTCGTGGCGAGAGGGTATGTACCAAGAGCTATGTGTTTGATCTCTCTCTCTCTCTCTCTCTCTCTCTCTCTCTCTCTCTGTTCTTGAGGTGATACGATCTTGATGTATCGCGAGCTTTGCTATTATAGTTGGATCTTATGATGTTTCTCCCCTCTACTCTCTTGTAATGGATTGAGTTTTCCCTTTGAAGTTATCTTATCAGATTGAGTCTTTAAGGATTTGAGAACACTTGATGTATGTCTTGCATGTGCTTATCTGTGGTGACAATGGGATATCACGTGTGTGTTCTATTGATGGCCTAGTACATTGTTGCCTTTTTTCAACTAGATCGTCCCCAATGTGATTGCAACTGGGCTTGTACGGGATTGTTGGCTAGTTTGATGTCCATCACTAGACATGCAACTGTAAGTGTTAAAACCCGACTGCAACTGCATGGCCCCCAACGTGAATGTAACTGGGTTTGTAGGGGGTTGTCGGCTAGTTTGATGTCCACCACTAGACATACAACTGCAGGTGTTACAACCCGGCTGCAACTGCATGGCCCCCAACGCGGCTGCAATTGGGCTTGTAGGGGCTTGTCAGCTAGTTGCATGTCCACTGGTAGACATGCAGCTGCAAATGTTGCAACCCGGCTGCAACTGCATGGCCCCCAACGCAGATGCAACTGTGCTTTTTATGGTGTTGTCGGCTAGTTGCATGTCCTTTGCTAGACATGCAACTGCAAGTGTTGCAACCCGGCTGCAACTGCATGGCGCCCAACGCGGATGCAACTTTGCTTTTATGAGGTTATCGGCTAGTTGCATGTCCTTTGATAGACATGCAACTGCAAGTGTTGCAACCTGATTGTAAGTGTATAGCCCCCAACGTGGCTGCAACTGTGCTGGTATGGGGCTTCGTCAGCTAGTTGCAACTTGACTTCAGTGGGTTGATAGGGGTTGTCGGCCAGTTGCATGTCCATCAATAGAGTTGCAATTGCAAGTGTTGAAAGCCGATTGCAACTGCATGATGTACAACGCGGCTGCAACTAGGTTGGTAGGGGGTTGTCAGCTAGTTGCAGGCCCACCGGTAGACATGCAACTACAACTGTTGCAATCCGATTGCAATTGCATGGCGCCTAATGCAACAACTGGGTAATTTATCTTTTCCCTTCCAAAATAATGTTGATATCCATTTGCACGCTAGTTGACAGCACATAGTTGTATATCCTTTGTTTGCACCCAACTAAACTAATTATCTTCTTCTTTATTTTTGTTTTTTATTTCTTTGTTACATTAAAAAAAATCTTTCCTTTTTTAAATGTAAAATAATTTTTTTAAATAATAAAAGAAAAGGTGTTACAAGATGACACGAAGGCAAGGAGCGGAACATGAGCGAAGCTAGCCACAAAATCGGAGCTCCATTACACTGTGTAGCAATACATGTATTAGGTGGCTAAATAAAAAACAAAACACGACAATGGATGAGTGCAACACAACCGAACAAAAGCTCATGTGGTCTCCAGCTAAACAAAAGCCCATGTGGTCTGTAGCGAACACAGAACAAGGAACGGAGTCACATGCAATCGATTTTTATACGATGACATTATGCGACTTAGACTTCGCGAAGTCTAAGTCGATTGAGTTCTAGACAAACCCTATTTGAATACCCATGATGCTAATGATATGCAAAGCCACAAACTTGGGGAAGCTATGTTTGATGAAGATGATATTTTTTGTCCCCCAAGCTTTGATGAGCAAATATACTATGATGAAAGCATGCCTCCTATCTATGATCATTATTGTGATGACACGTATGCTATAAAGAATAAAGATAACCATGAAACTTGCCATCATGATTTTAATTTTCAATTGTATTATGCTTCACATGATAGTTACTTTGTTGAGTTTGCTCCCACTACTATTGATGAGGATAAATTTGCTTATGTGGAGAGTAGTAAAATTTCTATGCAAGTAGATCATGAAAAGAATGCTTTATGTGCTGGTTATATGGTTGAATTCATTCATGATGCTACTGAAAATTATTACGATAGAGGAACATGTGCTCTTACATATTGCAATAATATCAAGTTTCCTCTCTATGTGTTGAAACTTTTGAAGTTGCACTTGTTTTGCCTTCCTATGCAAGTTGATTCTTGTCCCCATAAGTTGTTTGCTCACAAAATCCCTATGCATAGGAAGTGGGGTAGACTTAAATGTGCTAGTCATATTCTTCATGATGCTCCCGTTATGTTTCAATTCTTATCTTTTATGTGAGCATCATTGTCATCATCATGCCTAGCTAAAAAGGCATTAAAGAAAAGCGCTTGTTGGGAGACAACCCAATATTTACCCCTACTCTTTTTGTGTGTTCACATGATTAAGCTACTGTACTAATCATGTTTTATAGCTTTTGTTTCAATAAAGTGCCAAGTAGAACCTTTGGGAAGACTTGGGTGGAAGTTATTGTGATCTTGCTGTAAAAAACAGAAACTTTAGCGCTCACGAGATTAGCTGACATTTTTTTACTGGAGAGTGATATTTAGTTGATTATTTTTGAAGATGATTAATATACAAATTCCTCAGGTCCACCAATTTATTTTAGAATTTTTGGAGTTCCAGAAGTATACGTTTGATACAGATTACTACATTATGTTCTGTTTTTGACAGATTCTGTTTTCTATGTGTTGTTTGCTTATTTTGATGAATCTATGAGTAGTATCGGATGGTATGAACCATAGAGAATTTGGAATACAGTATATATTACACCAATATGAATTTATAATGAGTTCACAACAGTACCTAAGTGGTGGTTTTATTTTCTTATACTAACGGAGCTTACGAGTTTTCTGTTGAGTTTTGTGCTGTGAAGTTTCAAGTTTTGGGTAAAGATTCGATGGAATATGGAATAAGGAGTGGCAAGAGCCTAATCGTGGGGATTACCAAGGCACCCCAAGGTAATATTCAAGGACAACCAAGAGCCTAAGCTTGGGGATGCCCCGGAAGGCATTCCCTCTTTCGTCTTCGTTCATCGGTAACTTTACTTGGGGCTATATTTTTATTCACCACATGATATGTGTTTTGCTTGGAGCGTCAATTTATTTTGTTAGGATTTGCTAGCTTTTATTTAGAACAATGTTTTGCATCTTTTATTTCAATAAAAGTGGCATCGATAGCCTTTACTATGCCTATTTTACAAGTCTACATGTTGCTGTTTGAAAACAGAAAGTTTACCGCTGTTGCAAAAATTCCCTAGAAAAGTCAGAATGTGATAAAATGTTGAAACCTTTTGAATAATAAGATCTATAAATTTACTACAGTGGTAATTTTCTTTCATAATTTTTGGAGCTAGGGAAGTGTGGATCTTGCTGCATTCTTTACAGACTGTCCTGTTTAGGCAGATTGCTGTTATGTTTTCATTGTTTGCATATGTTTGCTTATTTAATGATTCTATTTGAGGATAGGACTATTAAATATGCAGAGGCATTTAGTATGCAATGTTGAATAATAATTTTAGTGATTTGCGACAGTAGAGTATGATAAGGTTTTTGCATTGGTTTATACTAACTTGTCTCACGAGTCCTTGTTGAGTTTTGTGTGGATGAAGCTTTTGAGATTTAGGGAGACCGTGATATGAGAAGAATTAAGGAGACACAAAAGCTCAAGCTTGGGGATGCCCAAGGCATCCCAAGATAATATTTCAAGAAGTCTCAAGCATCTAAGCTTGTGCCACCTTTCTTCTTCAACAACTATCGGTTAGTTTCGGTTGATCCTAAGTTTTTGCTTCTTCACGTGATGTTTTCCATTACTTAAAATGTCGTTTTATTTTGTTTTGCTTTCTGTTTGAATAATATCCCAAGATCTGAAATTATTAAATGAGAGTGAGTCTTCACATTGCTACATAATTATTTAACTACTCATTGATCTTCACTTATATCTTTTTGGAGTAGTTTGTCATTTACTCGTGTGCTTCACTTATATCCTATGAGTAAATGGTTGAATGATTTGAATGTCATAAATCTGAAATTATATATGTTTCATATGCCTTTCCCATGGGGAGTAATGTCTTCACATATAAGAAGTAGAGGTGGTAAAAAATTTGAAGGTTAGCAAACATTGTATTGGTTACTTGAACAATTCATGAAAGAATATTGAAGGAAGAGAGATTTCACATATAAATATACTATCTTGGACATCTTCTATGATTGTGAGCCCCATTAATTATTTTCAAACCTGAGAAAATTAGTTGAAGTTGGACAAGGAAGACAACATAATGAGTTATGCTTGGGTATGTTTGTATAGAAGTTATATTGTTATGGATCCTCTAACATGTTGTGCTTGCTATTTAGAATCCTTTGCTAGCCAAAATATCTGTACTAAGCGGGAATACTGCTTGTGCATCCAAAATCCTTGAACCAAGTTTCTTCCATGAGTGTCCACCTGTAACGCCCCCGATGCGGCTATATCTCCCACGTGTCGAAGCACGACTTAGAGGCATAACCGCATTGAAAGCAATGTCGCAAGTGAGGTAATCTTCACACAACCCATGTAATACATAAGGGAAAGAGATACATAGTTGGCTTACAGCCGCCACTTCACACAATACATAAATAAACATCCATCATTCAGATTACACTCAAGGTCCGACTACAGAACCAAAATGAAAGAAGATACCCCAAATGCTACACAGATCCCCGATCGTCCCAACTGGCTCCACTCATCGATCATCGGGAAAAGACACATAGTAACGACCACGTTCCTCGTCGAACTCCCACTTGAACTCGGTTCGTCACCTGCACCGCATCGTCGGCACTGCAACTGTTTTGGTAGAATCTGTGAGTCACGGGGACTCAGCAATCTCACACCCGCGAGATCAAGACTATTTAAGCTTATAGGGAGGACAGAGTTTTGAGGTGGAGCTGCAGCAAGCGACTAGACTATATGGTGGCTACATTCGCAAAAGAGAGCGAGAAGAGGAGCAAAGCACGGTCGTGAAGCTAGTAGCGATCAAGAAGTGATCCTGAACTACTTACGTCAGACATAACTCCAACACCGTGTTCACTTCCCTGACTCACGAGAAGAGACCATCACGTTACACACGCGTTGATGGTGTATTTTATTTAAGGTCAACTTCGGGTTTTCTACAACCGACATTAACAAATTCCCATCTGCCTCATAACCGCGGGCACGGCTTTTGAAAGATAATACCCTGCAGGGGTGTCCCAACTTAGCCCATTATAAGCTCTCACGGTCAACGAAGGATATTCCTTCTACCGGGAAGACCCGATCAATCTCGAATCCGGACTACAAGACATTTCGACAGAATAAAACAAGACCAGCAAAGCCGCCCGATTGTGCGACAAATCCCGATAGGAGCTGCACATATCTCGTTCTCGTGGCACATCCGGATGAGACATCCTACGAGTAAAACCAAGCCTCGAGTTTCCCGTGGTGGCCCCGCAGATCTACTCGTTTTCGGCCAAGACTTCGAAGGAGCACCGTCCGGGGGTTAAAATAAAGATGACCCTCGGCTCGCGAAACCCGGGGAAAAAAGGCTTAGGTGGCAAATGGTAAAACCAAAGTTGGGCCTTGCTGGACGAGTCTTATTCAAAGTGAACTGTCAAGGGGTCCCATAAATCACCCAACCGTAAGGAACGCTAAATCAAGGAACATAACACCAAGATGACGGAAACTAGGGTGGCAAGAGTGAACAAAACACTGCATAAGGCCGAGCCTTCCACCCTTTACCAAGTATATAGATGCATTAATTATAGCAGATATATATATTGTGATATCCCCAACAAGTAAACATGTTCCAAAAAGGAACAACATCTCCATGTTCCAACAAGGAACAAACTTCATCTTCACCTGCAACTAGCAACGCTATAAGAGGGGCTGAGCAAAGCGGTAACATAGCCAATCAACGGTTTGCTAGGAAGGGATGGTTAGGGGCTGACATGGCAATATGGGTGGCATGATAAGCAAGTGATAGGCATCGTAGCATAGGCATAGCAAAAGAGCGAGCAACTAGCATAGCAAAGATAGAAGTGATTTCGAGGGTATGGTCATCTTGCCTGCAATGTTCTCAGAGTTGTCGAAAGCTTGATCCTCGTAAGTGTTCTCAACAGGTTCCTCGTTCACGTACTCGTCTCCCGACTCTACCCAAAGCAAGAACACAAACAAAGGAACCACAATAAATCACGGTGCAATGCACAAGCAACATGATGCAAAACATGACATGATATGCGAGATGTGATATGCAATGCGTATCTGCGCCGGAAGGAAAATGATGAACCAGGCATCAACTTGGCAAACCAAGTATGCCACTGAAAGATGAGATGATTTCGGTTGAAATCGATATAAAGATCACGGAATCGGATGCACGGTTTGCAAATGACAAGCAAAACAAGAATGGCACAAATCTGCCATTAACAAAGATGATACCACTTAGCAAGCAACAAGAAATTAAGCTACTGCACCCAAACGTACCAACAAAGTATATGGAAGTGATCTACTCAAGATGCTTGACAAAAGATGAACACTGAGCTACGGCTAAATCACAACATAACAGGTTCAAACAAGCATGGCAAAAGTGCAAAACATATCAGCTTCACAGACTTAGTGAAATTACTGAACATGGCAAAACAGCATCAGGTAGCAATGTTCAGAGCAAGAAAACAACATGCTACAGGAACTTATAATAGCAAAACAAGGCATGGCATGAATCTACTCAAAGCATAGAACAAAAGTCCCTTACTGACCATAAGCCAAAAGGATCGAGAAAATATAGTAACACACATGTCAATATAGCAAGTTTAGTTAATGATTCAGCAACATGGCATGGCAAAACAGATAACAAGTAGGCATGTTTAAGAGCTCAAAGCACTCACTACAGAGCCTTTCATGATAAACTAAGCATACATACATCAAGAAGACATGGCATAGAAGACATACATGGCAAGAACAATATCATAGCATACACGGATCAACCACAACAACCTTGGCAAAATTGAATAACATGTAAACAATCTGCCAGGAAACATTTTGTAGCAAAAGTAGAGCTCGATTGACTCAAGCTATGGCACTCCATAATTGCAAACAAAGGCATGGATGGATAGAGCATAACCATATGTTCAAAACATCCTTATGAAGTATCTCAAAATATGCATGGATCTCTCGGTAGCATCAAGTTAACATGGCATCAAAATATCAGCTAAACAGGGCTGAAATCAGCAACATCAGAAGCCTACTTTGCATGCTTGTGCTAGTCACCACATAGATCACAAAAATACATGGCATACACCCTGGAAAGATGGCATGGCATATTTCAAAACACATGTAGGACTCTAATTCATAGGGTGCACACATCAATCATAGCAAAAATAACAAAAGTGCATGTTACATTAAGAAATGAAACTAACATCACATAGCCCTCTTCCAACAGCATTTCGGGCATCAAGATGAGCTCAAATGAAAATGATGAAATGAGATGAAATGATCTACTCTTCGAGACGAACATTTTGACATATTACACGGACGAAACGGAGCTACAGATGCAAAGTTATGATGCGTTGAAAATGCCACAAATAATCACCGAGACAAAACCTTAGACGAAATTAAAGGGGGGGGGGAGTCAACCCCGAGATCCGGATCGGGATCCGATCGGGCGACGTCGGCCGGCGCGGGTGGCTGCTCGCCGGAGCTCGGCCGGGGAGGAGAGGGAGAGGCGGCGGCGGAGGGAGGCGGCGGGCCACGTGGCAAGGCCGGGTTGGCCGAGGGCGGCGGCGCGGGTTTCGTCCGGACGGCGGCAGACGTGTCCGGTGCGGCGCGGAGGGAATTTTTAGGGTTTCGGGAGGAAGAAGACCCGGATTTGGACGGAGGAGGTGTTTAAATAGGCATAGAGGGAGCTAGGAGAGTCCAAATGAGGTGTGGTTTTCGCCCACACGATCGTGATCAAACGACGGAGAGTATGGAAGTGACTTAGATGGGTTATTGGGCTGTTTTGAAGGGGTGTTGGGCTGCAACTTAAAAGAGGCCTTTGCGAGAGTGCGGTTAACCGTTGGAGTACCAAACGAGCTCCAAATGACCCGAAACTTGACCGGTGGTCTACGGGTGGTATACCAAGGCCACTTGGCAAACCTCGGTCCATTCCGAGAAGGTTTAGTACCCGCACACGGAAAAACGTAAAAGGGGACGCCGGGGGACATAGGAGTGCCGGATTGCAAAACGGACAACGGGAAAAATGCTCGGAATCATGAGACGAACACGTATGCAAATGCGATGCACATGATGACATGATATAAAATGCATGACATGGACAAAAAGCAAAATGAAGAAAACCCAACCACGGAGGGAATATCATATCACAATGCCGAAAATGGCAAGAGTTGGAGTTACAAATATGGAAAGTTACTTCCGGGGTGTTACAACACTCCACCACTACAAGAGGATCTCGTCCCGAGATCTAGGACTGAAAGAACTCCGGATATTCGGAACGGAGGTGATCCTCGTGCTCCCAGGTGGCTTCACGGTCGGAATGGTGTGACCACTTTACTTTCAGGAATTTGATTGACTTGTTGCGAGTCTTGCGCTCGGTTTCTTCAATAATAGCAACGGGGTGCTCATGATAAGAAAGATCTTCTTGGAGGTCAATTTCTTCGAAGTTGATAGTGCGTTCAGGAGTCTTGAAGCACTTGCGAAGCTATGACACGTGAAACACATCGTGCACGTTTGCAAAGTTGGATGGAAGCTCAAGTTGATAGGCGAGATCGCCTCTTTTGCCAATGATCTTGAAAGGACCCACGATCTAGGGGCAAGCTTCCCTTTGATACCGGGCGGCGAGTGCCTTTCATTGGAGAGACGGAGATAGACATGGTCTCCGACTTCAAAAGCCACATCACGGTGCTTATCATCATAATAGCTCTTCTGGCGCGATTGCGCGGCTTTGAGATTTTCACGAATGACTTTGCACATTTCTTGACTTCGTGATCAAGTCGTTGCCAAGAAGTTGGCGTTCACATCTCGGACCAATTGAGAGGAGTACGCACTTTCGCCATAGAGAATTTCGAATGGGGCTTTGCCGAACTCGCTTGGAAGCTGTTGTTGTAGGAGAACTCGGCATATGGAAGACAATCTTCCCACTTCATACCGAAGGAAATGACACAAGCCCTGAGCATATCTTCAAGGATTTGATCTACTCTCTCGACTTGGCCACTTGTTTGAGGGTGAAAAGCTGTGCTGAAACGAATGTTGGTGCCCATGGCCTTCTGAAAAGAATCCCAAAACTTGGAGGTAAAAATGCTGCCACGGTCTGAAGAGATCACTTGTGGAATGCCGTGCAAGGAGACAATCCTGGATGTGTATAGCTCTGCCAACTGAGCTGCTGTGATAGACTCTTTGATTGGAAGAAAATGAGCCACTTTAGTAAGCTTGTCAATGACAACGAAGATAGCATCATTTCCACGCTTGGACTTTGGAAAACCAGTCACGAAGTCCATTTCGATATGATCAAACTTCCATTCTGGAATAGCAAGAGGTTGGAGGA
Source organism: Aegilops longissima (assembly GCA_021605205.1). NCBI lineage: Eukaryota > Viridiplantae > Streptophyta > Magnoliopsida > Poales > Poaceae > Aegilops > Aegilops longissima. Next base: position 617,735,727 of record CM038680.1, read on the forward strand.
GACCAGCTGGTCGTTGGTGTTCTGCTTTCACTCTTCTGCAGACATCACACTCATTCACGAATTGAGCAATTTCTCGCTTCATTCGAGTCCACCAATATGACTGCTTGAGGTCATTTTACATCTTCGTACTTCCAGGATGAATGGATAGAAGCGAATTGTGAGCCTCGTTCATAATGATTTTCTCGATCACCCTTAGGAACCACAATCCGTCCTCGAAGAAAAGAGTATCTTTGTCATCAATGTGGAAGCACTTGTATTTGAAATGCCCTTGTCGATACCACGCTTTCACCTTTTTCACCATGGTATCCGGAGTTGAGCCTCACGAATTTGATCTTCCAAAGTAGGAGAGACTATGAGGTTGGCAAGAAAGCCTTGAGGAACAACTTGAAGATTCAGCTGGAAAGCTTCACAGATCCGGTTGGAAGGGCTTGAGGATTAAACTGCTGCGATAAGCCTTCCCGCTCAAAGCATCTGCAATGACATTGGCCTTGCCGGAGTATATTCAATACTTGGGTTGTACTCTTGAATCATTTCACCCATCGAGTCTGCCTGAGGTTGAGGTTGGTCTGAGTGAAGATATACTTGAGACTCTTGTGATCGGTGAAAAATGTCCACTTTCCTTCCCAACAAGAGATGTCTCCATGTTATCAATGCATGGACAACTGCCGCCAACTCAAGATCGTGAGTGGGGTAGTTCTTTTCGTTGGGCTTCAATGACGAGAGGTATAAGCCACAACTCTCTTCTCTTGCATTAACACAGCACCGAGACCTTGAAGAGAAGCATCACGAAAAACTTGAATGGCTTGGATTCATCGGGAGGAGTCAAGACAGAGCTGTGACGAGTTTCTCTTTGAGGGTATTGAAAGCAACGTCACACTCGGAGACCGGACATACTTCACATGCTTCGGAGGAGGTTGGAAAGAGGCTTTGCAATCTTGGAGAAGTTCTCAACAAATCTTCGCAATAGCTTGCAAGACCAAGAAAATCTGGAGCTGCTTGACATTCGAGGAGGTTCCCAATTCACAATCTGCGGCCACCTTCTCGGATTAACAGCGATGCCCTTGGCGGAGATGACATGACCAAGATAAAGCACTTCATCAAGCCAAAATTCACATTTGGAGAACTTCGCATAGAATTGATACTCTCGAGCTTGTCTAGCACCAATCGCAAATGTTTGGCATGATCCTTCTTATTCTTGGAGAAGACCAAAATATCATCAAGATAGACCAAGACGAATTCATTGGTGTAGGGGTTGAAAATGAAGTTCATCATCCGAGAGAATGTTGGAGGAGCATTGACAAGGCGAAAGACATGACAAGATATTCATAAGAACCAAAGCTTGTTCGAATGCTTTGTCTTGGGAATATCTTGTTCACGAATGCGAATCTGATGATAACCCATACGAAGGTCAAGCTTGGAGAACACTTTAGCACCTTTGAGTTGCTCGAAAAGCTCATTGATGTTGGGAAGTGGATACTTGTTCTTGATTGTCTTCTTATTCAATGGACGGTAATCGACGCAAAGTCGGTCCGTGCCATCCTTCTTCTCGGACAAAAGAACACCACAACCCCAAGGAGATGAACTCGGTCCGATCAAACCAGACGCTCTTGTTCATCGAGCTGCTTCTTCAATTCCTTCAGCTCATCAGGTCCAAGCTTGTATGGACGCTTGCAAACGGGTTCGATGCGGGCTCAAGATCGATAACGAACTCAATCGGCGATGAGGAGGCATACCCGAAGCTCTTACGAAAGACATCTTGGTACTCACAAACGATCGAATCGAGAGATAGCATCCAATTCGCCCTTCTCATTGAGAGAAAACAACCAATGGTTTCATCACAAGCGGCATAGATGATCACATCATTAGAAGAGTGAGTCAATTGAATTTCCACAGCAGCACAATCAAGCTTAGCTTTGTGCTTTGATAAAGCCATCCATTCCGAGAATAAGATCAATATCCGAGTCACCAAGGACAATTGGTTTAGCCAGAAATCTATAATCGCCCATCTTGATAGAGACATTGGGAGCAACCAAACTAGAAGTCATAAGCTTTCCTGGAGAAACAACTTGCATAACTTTGGACAAAATCTACGTGTCAACATTGTGCTTCATGCAAAAGGATATGACATGAAAGAATGCGATGCACCATCAAATAAGACTTTTGCAGAATATCATTAATCGAGAGATTACCCATTATCACATCGAGAGATTCCTCCGCTTGAGCTGCATTCATCATATTGACCTTGGCATGCTTTGGATTATGCTTGACCACTGCATTGCTGGAAGATTTCACAGGAGGAGGAGGCGGAAGGCACCTTTGGTTGAAGCACTTGTTCGCATAGTGACCTTTCTGCTGACACTTGTTGCAAGTCACCTCTGAGAGCGGACGGTGATAAGGAGCACTTGACCTTGGAGCTTGAGAATTAGACTTGTTACGATAGCTTTGGTTGGGCGGGTGGGAAGATCCACGGCCACCTGAGTTCTTCTGGCGATAAGGCCGACGGAACGGAGGAGGAGGAAGGTAGAACTTCGCTGCTTAGCTGCCACTTGAGAGGAAGAAGAAGACTGAACTGCATCCCCGATTCTCTTCTTAGAAGCCTCACATTTGAGCTGGGCAGCTTCTTGCTTCATGCCATGTTGTAGAATTCATCATACTTTTCTCGCTCAAAAGCACAAGAGCTAATTGCAGATCTTCTCGAGACCACCTCTGAATTGATAAATCATACTCTTTTCATCGTGGACGTCTTGCTTAGCAAAGCGAAGCGAAGTTTCGAACTGGATATTGTATTGATACACGACATGTTGCCTTGCTTGAGATTGCGGAACTCCTCACGCTTGCTCTCAACAACACTTTTCGAATGTGGTGAGCTCAAATCTCGGCGGAACTCATCCCGTAATGACACGGCCTCCTCTGGAATCTTTGTATTCTGGTACCACTCAAAGCAGCTTGATCCTTGAGTTGAAACGATGCAAACTTGACAAAGTCCTCGTGTCCGACATTGCTACATTCAAAATGCTTGCAGATGTCCACAAGCCAATCGTCGTCGTCTGTAGCCTCGACACGTAAACCGAAAGACTTGGCTGATTAGCGAGGAACCGATCGAGGGTAGCAAAGTGCGGCTGGTTGTTGCCTTGGCCTTGATTTCCTTGACTGCCTTGCCCTTGAGTACGCTCTTGCAAGAGCTGCAAAATCATCGAGCATTGGCATTGGTGGCTGCCATGATAGCTTGCCGGCCTCCGGAGGCGGAGGTGGAGGTGGAGGTTCGACCGATTCCCATCATTCCGCTCCGGATTACGCCGTTGGCGGAGCCATCTGAAGAGGGTGACATCCGTTAGCACTTGATAGACAAATAGTCAAGTTGAATCAACGGATAGAAATTGCAACATATAGTCTTCACAATAAACATTCGAACAAGAATGAACGAATGAATTCCAAAGTTAGCATCACCCGTCCATTAAGGTGAGAAGCCACTTAGATAAAGGTATGGAATCACCATCTACCTTTGAAACAACTCGAATATCACAACTGAAAACAAAACAAAAGATTGGCTTCTAGAATAAGCGGAACAAACACATGATAGAGATTTACGCCCAAAGTGTTAGTGGTGGTGGGGCCCACACGGCACGACGTCTGAAATGAAGTCACGAATGACAAACAAGACGTCCCGAATCAGCATAGCCAAGGATTCTTTAAGACGCCTCGCGACCATCAGTAATCGATCGTGGATGGGCGGACCACTAGACGTTGGACCCCAATCTCAAATCATACATCCGTCGGAAAGATATCCCGTAAGCTGCTAGAATTCCCACCTATAAACTCCCAAACTTTCGGTTATGCAATCTGTGTTGGGGATACGGGGACACAAAATATATCACCCAAACTAACAATACCTAGATCCAATTGTATCCATCCGTCAACACATAACCAAGAAACCTTCGAAATCGTGTACCTCGACCTTGAAAAGCATCCGTTATACGAGTCATGGCAATACTCGAGCTCGCCCAATCTCGGGTTATCGGGTTATCTCACCAACAACTGCACAAAAGAGATTTCGATGTCGGCAAATCTCGGTATTCCAGAATCAGCGATAAAATTGTGACGACAACACCTCGGAGCTCAACTCCCGGGACACCGCCACAACCCCTAAATGTCGAGGCACCAAGAACAATGTTCTCGTCACAAAACCATCGAACGATTCCAAGATACCAGCGTGATCCTAAAAAAATTTTGGTGAAATTTGAGGAGAGGAGAGTCAAAACTTCACGTCCAGAGACCTCACAGAGCGACAGAAGGACTGGGAGTAAAAGAACCCTACTCTCGATATATATAATCCTAAGACTCAAAACATTTTCCATTCTAGACTCAACAACGCCAACAAACAATCAAGTAGGGGCTCCTAAGTCGGGAAGGCTCGATTACCAACTTGTAACGCCTCGATGCGGCTATATCTCCCACGTGTCGAAGCACGACTTAGAGGCATAACCGCATTGAAAGCAATGTCGGAAGTGAGGTAATCTTCACACAACCCATGTAATACATAAGGAAAGAGATACATAGTTGGCTTACAATGCCACTTCACACAATACATAAATAAACATCCATCATTCAGATTACACTCAAGGTCCGACTACGAACCAAAATGAAAGAAGATACCCCAAATGCTACACAGATCCCGATCGTCCCAACTGGCTCCACTATCGATCATCGTGAAAAGACACATAATAACGACCACGTTCCTCGTCGAACTCCCACTTGAGCTCGGTTCGTCACCTGCACCGCATCGTCGGCACTGCAACTGTTTTGGTAGAATCTGTGAGTCACGGGACTCAGCAATCTCACACCCGCGAGATCAAGACTATTTAAGCTTATAGGAAGGACAGAGTTTGAGGTGGAGCTGCAGCAGCGACTAGACTATATGGTGGCTACATTCGCAAAAGAGAGCGAGAAGAGGAGCAAAGCACGGTCGTGAAGCTAGTAGCGATCAAGAAGTGATCTGAACTACTTACGCCGACATAACTCCAACACCGTGTTCACTTCCGGACTCGCCAAGAAGAGACCATCACGGTTACACACGCGTTGATGGTGTATTTTATTTAAGGTCAACTTCGGGTTTTCTACAACCGACATTAACAAATTCCCATCTGCCTCATAACCGCGGCACGGCTTTTGAAAGATAATACCTGCAGGGTGTCCCAACTTAGCCCATTATAAGCTCTCACGGTCAACGAAGGATATTCCTTCTACCGAAGACCCGATCAATCTCGAATCCCGGACTACAAGACATTTCGACAAAGAATAAAACAAGACCAGCAAAGCCGCCCGATTGTGCCGACAAATCCCGATAGGAGCTGCACATATCTCGTTCTCGTGGCACATCCGGATGAGACATCCTACGAGTAAAACCAAGCCTCGAGTTTCCCGTGGTGGCCCCAAGAGTCTCTCGTTTGGCCAGCACTCGAAGGAGCACCGGTCCGGGGTTAAAATAAAGATGACCCTCGGGCTCGCGAAAACCCGGGGAAAAAGGCTTAGGTGGCAAATGGTAAAACCAAAGTTGGGCCTTCTTTGGACGAGTCTTATTCAAAGCAAACTGTCAAGGGGTCCCATAAATCACCCAACCGTAAGGAACGCGAAATCAAGGAACATAACACCGGTATGACGGAAACTAGGGTGGCAAGAGTGGAACAAAACACCAGGCATAAGGCCGAGCCTTCCACCCTTTACCAAGTATATAGATGCATTAATTATAGCAGATATATATATTGTGATATCCCCAACAAGTAAACATGTTCCAAAAAGGAACAACATCTCCATGTTCCAACAAGGAACAAACTTCATCTTCACCTGCAACTAGCAACGCTATAAGAGGGGCTGAGCAAAGCGGTAACATAGCCAATCAATGGTTTGCTAGGAAGGGATGGTTAGGGGCTGACATGGCAATATGGGTGGCATGATAAGCAAGTGATAGGCATCGTAGCATAGGCATAGCAAAAGAGCGAGCAACTAGCATAGCAAAGATAGAAGTGATTTCGAGGGTATGGTCATCTTGCCTGCAATGTTCTCAGAGTTGTCGAAAGCTTGATCCTCGTAAGTGTTCTCAACAGGTTCCTCGTTCACGTACTCGTCTCCCGGCTCTACCCAAAGCAAGAACACAAACAAAGGAACCACAATAAATCACGGTGCAATGCACAAGCAACATGATGCAAAACATGACATGATATGCGAGATGTGATATGCAATGTGTATGCGCGCTCCGAAAGGAAAATGATGAACCAGGCATCAACTTGGCAAACCAAGTATGCCACTGGAAAGATGAGATGATTTCGGTTGAAATCGATATAAAGATCACCGGAATCGGATGCACGGTTTGCAAATGACAAGCAAAACAAGAATGGCACAAATCTGCCATTAACAGCATGATACCACTTAGCAAGCAACAAGAAATTAAGCTACTGCACCCAAACGTACCAACAAAGTATATGGAAGTGATCTACTCAAGATGCTTGACAAAAGATGAACACTGAGCTACGGCTAATTCACAACATAACAGGTTCAAACAAGCATGGCAAAAGTGCAAAACATATCAGCTTCACAGACTTAGTGAAATTACTGAACATGGCAAAAACAGCATCAGGTAGCAATGTTCAGAGCAAGAAAACAACATGCTACAGGAACTTATAATAGCAAAACAAGGCATGGCATGAATCTACTCAAAGCATAGAACAAAAGTCCCTTACTGACCATAAGCCAAAAGGATCGAAAATATAGTAACACCCATGTCAATATAGCAAGTTTCGTTAACAGATTCAGCAACATGGCATGGCAAAAACAGATAACAGGTAGGCATGTTTAAGAGCTCAAATCACTCACTATAGAGCCTTTCATGATAAACTAAGCATACATACATCAAGAAGACATGGCATAGAAGACATACATGGCAAGAACAATATCATAGCATACACGGATCAACCACAACAACCTTGGCAAAATTGAATAACATGTAAACAATCTGCCAGGAAACATTTTGTAGCAAAAGTAGAGCTCGATTGACTCAAGCTATGGCACTCCATAATTGCAAACAAAGGCATGGATGGATAGAGCATAACCATATGTTCAAAACATCCTTACTGAAGTATCTCAAAATATGCATGGATCTCTCGGTAGCATCAAGTTAACATGGCATCAAAATATCAGCTAAACAGGGCTGAAATCAGCAACATCAGAAGCCTACTTTGCATGCTTGTGCTAGTCACCACATAGATCACAAAATTCATGGCATACACCCTGGAAAGATGGCATGGCATATTACAAAACACATGTAGGACTCTAATTCATAGGGTGCACACATCAATCATAGCAAAATAACAAAAGTGCATGTTCTGTTAAGAAACAGAAACTAACATCACATAGCCCTCTTCCAACAGCATTTCGGGCATCAAGATGAGCTCAAATGAAAATGATGAAATGAGATGAAATGATCTACTCTTCGAGGCGAACATTTTGACATATTACACGCATTTAAACGGAGCTACAGATGCAAAGTTATGATGCGTTGAAAATGCCACAAATAATCACCGAGACAAAAACTTAGACGAAATTAAAGGGGGAGTCAACCCCGAGATCCGGATCGGGATCCGATCGGGCGACGGGCGGCGCTGGCGGCGGCTTTCTCGCGAGCTCGGCCGGAAGGAGAGGAGAGGCGGCGGAGGAGGGAGGCGGCGGGCCACGTGGCAAGGCCGGTTGGCCGAGGGCGGCGGCGCTGGTTTCGTCCGGACGGCGGCGGACGTGTCCGGTGCGGCGCGGAGGGAATTTTTAGGGTTTCGGGAGGAAGAAGACCCGTATTTGGACGGGGGAAGTGTTTAAATAGGCATAGAGGGAGCTAGGAGAGTCCAAATGAGGTGCGGTTTTCGCCCACACGATCGTGATCGAACGACGGAGAGCATGGAAGTGACTTAGATGGGTTATTGGGCTGTTTTGAAGGGGTGTTGGGCTGCAACTTAAAAGAGGCCTTTGAGAGAGTGCGGTTAACCGTTGGAGTACCAAACGAGCTCCAAATGACCCGAAACTTGACCGGTGGTCTACGGGTGGTATACCAAGGCCACTTGGCAAACCTCGGTCCATTCCGAGAAGGTTTAGTACCCGCACACGGAAAAACGTAAAAGGGGACGCCGGGGGACATAGGAGTGCCGGATTGCAAAACAGACAACGGGAAAAATGCTCGGAATCATGAGACGAACACGTATGCAAATACGATGCACATGATGACATGATATAAAATGCATGACATGAACAAAAAGCAAAATGAAGAAAAACCCAACCACGGAGGGAATATCATATCACAATGCCGAAAATGGCAAGAGTTGGAGTTACAAATATGGAAAGTTACATCCGGGGTGTTACACCACCATATCTACCTATATGCGGTATTTACCTGCCGTTCCAAGTAAATTTGCATGTGCCAAACTCTAAACCTTCAAATAATAATCTGTTTTGTATGCCCGAATCGCTCATGTAGCGACTAGGGGCTAGCAGTATCTTCCATGCTAGGTGGGTTATTCTCACGATGAGTGGACTCCACTCATCATTCACGAGAAAAATGGCTGGTAACCGGGATGCCCAGTCCCATGATCAAAAGATTGAAATCAAATCAAATATAATTGCAAACAAAACTCCCCCAGGATTGATGTTAGTTGGAGGTACCCGTTGTTCCGGGCAAGCCATGGATTGATGGTTGTTGGTGGAGGGGGAGTAAAAATCTTTACCTTTCTGTTTGGGAACCGCCTATAATGTATGTAGTATGGAAGATATTGGGAACTCTTGGTCGTTATGTTGACAATGAAAGCATATCTCTCAAAATTATTTTCATCTCTGTTTTAAAGCTTCGAGCTCTGGCACCTCTGCAAATCCCTGCTTCCCTCTACGAATGGCCTATCTTTTACTTTTATGCAAGAGTCAGTAGTATTCCTTCTCATTCCAACCTACTTTTTAGTTGGCAAGCATCATGTGGTGGAGAAAGATCTAAGCATATATGGCCATTCAAATATATTTGATCATGAATTATTATTGTTGACAATTATCTATAAGATAAATAAGTTGGGAGGCGAAACATTAAGCCCCTATCTTTCTCTATGTTCGATGGATGCTACTTGTTCTAAAAATATGCTTTGAGTGGTAGCAATCTTGGAAGACTATATGATAGTTGAGTATGTGGGATTTGTTAAATCAAAAGATCTTACATAGACCCTTCCTGAAAATAAGATGAATTGCAATTGTTTGATGACTGAGAACGGTTTCTTAGTTTTCAAGAAAGTTTATGATCTATACTTTAACATGTGAATAGTTTGTTACTTGATCATGAGAAGCTTTATGATATGAGCTACTGTTATGACTTATAATGATGCTAGAAAAGGTGATTGAAATTATCATTGATCATACTTGTGCACCTGCTAGCATTCACACTTCATAAATTATTTCTTTTATCATTTACCTACTCGAGGACGAGCAGGAATTAAGCTTGGGGATGCTGATATGTCTCCAACGTATCTATAATTTATGAAGTATTCATGCTATTATATTATCTGTTTTGGATGTTTATGGGCTTTACTAAACACTTTTATATTATTTTTGGGACTAACCTATTAACCGGAGGCCCAGCCCAAATTGTTTTCTTGCCTATTTCAGTGTTTCGAAGAAAAGGAATAGCAAACGGAGTCCAAACGGAATGAAACCTTCGGGAGAGTTATTTTTGGAACGGAAGCAATCCAGGAGACTTGGAGTATACGTCAGGGAAGCTTCAAGGAAGCCACGAGGCAGGGAGGCGCACCCTACCCCCCTGGGCGCGCCCCCCACCCTCGTGGGCCCCTCGTGCCTCCCCTGACCGACTTCTTTCGCCTATATATATCCATATACCCTAAAAACATCGGGGAGCACAATAGATCGGGAGTTCCGCCGCCGCAAGCCTCTGTAGCCACGAAAAACCAATCGGGACCATGTTCCGGCACCCTGTCGGAGGGGGATCCCTCAACGGTGGCCATCTTCATCATCCCGGCGCTCACCATGACGAGGAGGGAGTAGTTCACCCTCGGGGCTGAGGGTATGTACCAGTAGCTATGTGTTTGATCTCTCTCTCTCCCTCGTGTTCTTGAGGTGATACGATCTTGATGTATCGCGAGCTTTGCGATTATAGTTGGATCTTATGATGTTTCTTCCCCTCTACTCTCTTGTAATGGATTGAATTTTCCCTTTGAAGTTATCTTATCAGATTCTTTAAGGATTTGAGAACACTTGATGTATGTCTTGCATGTGCTTATCTGTGGTGACAATGGGATATCACGTGATTCACTTGATGTATGTTTTGGTGATCAACTTGCGGGTTCCGTGACCTCGTGAACTTATGCATAGGGGTTGGCACACGTTTTCGTCTTGACTCTCCGGTAGAAACTTTGGGGCACTCTTTGAAGTACTTTGTGTTGGTTTGAATAGATGAATCTGAGATTGTGTGATGCATATCGTATAATCATACCCACGGATACTTGAGGTGACATTGGAGTATCTAGGTGACATCAGGGTTTTGGTTGATATGTGTCTTAAGGTGTTATTATAGTACAAACTCTTGAATAGATCGATCCGAAAGAATAACTTTGAGGTGGTTTCACACCCTACCATAATCTCTTCGTTTGTTCTCCTCTATTAGTGACTTTGGATTGACTCTTTGTTGCATGTTGAGGGATTGTTATATGATCTAATTATGTTATTATTGTTGAGAGAAGTTGCACTAGTGAAAGTATGAACCCTAGGCCTTGTTTCAACGCATTGCAATACCGTTTACGCTCACTTTTATCATTAGTTACCTTGCTGTTTTTATATTTTCAGATTACAAAAACCTATATCTACCATCCATATTGCACTTGTATCACCATCTCTTCGCCGAACTAGTGCACCTATACAATTTACCATTGTATTGGGTGTGTTGAGGACACAAGAGACTCTTTGTTATTTGGTTGCAGGGTTGTTTGAGAGAGACCATCTTCAACCTATGCCTCCCACGGATTGATAAACTTTAGGTCATCCACTTGAGGGAAATTTGCTACTGTCCTACAAACCTCTGCACTTGGAGGCCCAACAACGTCTACAAGAAGAAGGTTGCATAGTAGACACCAGGGTGCGCCCAGGGGTGTGGGCGCGCCCTGGACCCTCATGGCCAGGTGATGGCTCCCCCTGATGTGTTCTCAGTGCCGGATATTCTCAAATATTCTAGAAAAAATCATATTTCATTTTCAGGGCATTTGGAGAACTTTTATTTTCGGGGTATTTTTTATTACACGGATAATTCAGAAAACAGACAAAAAAATACTATTTTTGCTTTATTTAATCTAAATAACAACAAGTAAAAGGAGGGTACAGAAGGTTGTGCTTTCTAACTTCATCCATCTCATGCTCATCAAAAGGAATCCACTAACAAGGTTGATCAAATCTTGTTAACAAACTCTTTTCGAATAACATGGGACCGGAGAAATTTCGAATAACACTAGGTTACCGCAACGGGGATATGCACATCCCCAACAATAAGAATATCATATTTCTTCTTGACATTAGGGAGAGGAAATTCAAAACCTCCAATAGTAATCGTTGGAAATTTTCCAATAGAATTGATATTGTGGACTTGAGGTTGTTTCCTCGGAAAGTGTACCATATGCCCATTACCATTAACATGAAAAGTGACATTGCCTTTGTTGCAATCAATAACAGCCCCTGCAGTATTCAAAAAGGGTCTACCAAGGATAATCGACATACTATCGTCCTTGGGAATATCAAGAATAACAAAGTCCGTTAAAATAGTAATGTTTGCAACCACAACAGGCACATCCTCACAAATACCGAGAGGTATAGCAGTTGATTTATCGGCCATTTGCAAAGATATTTCAGTAGGTGTCAACTTATTCAAATCAAGTCTACAATATAAAGAGAGAGGCATAAGACTAACTCCGGCTCCAAGATCACATAAAGCAGTTTTAACATAATTTCTTTTAATGGAGCATGGAATAGTTGGTACTCCTGGATCTCCAAGTTTCTTAGGTATTCCACCTTTAAAAGTATAATTAGCAAGCATGGTGGAAATTTTAGCTTCCTGTATCTTTCTTTTATTAGTAACAATGTCTTTCATATACTTAGCATAAGGATTCATTTTAAGCATATCAGTCAAACGCATACGCATTAAGATAGGTCTAATCATTTCAGCAAAGCGCTCAAAATCCTCATCATCCTTTTTCTTGGATGGTTTGGGAGGAAAAGGCATGGGTTTCTGAACCCATGGTTCTCTTTCTTTACCGTGCTTCCTGGCAACGAAGTCTCTCTTATCATAACGTTGATTCTTTGATTGTGGGTTATCAAGATCAACAGCAGGTTCAATCTCTACATCATTGTTATTGCTAGGTTGAGCATCAACATGAACATTATCATTAACATTATCACTAGGTTCATGTTCATCACCAGATTGTGTTTCAGCATTAGAAATAGAAATATCATTGGGATTCTCAGGTGTGTCAATGATACGTCTCCAACGTATCTATAATTTTTTATTGCTCCATGCTATTATATATTCTGTTTTGGATGTTTAATGGGCTTTATTATACAATTTTATATTATTTTTGGGACTAACCTATTAACCCAAGGCCCACTGCAAATTGCTTTTTTTTGGCATATTTCAGTGTTTCGCAGAAAAGGAATATCAAACAGAGTCCAAACGGAATGAAACCTTCGGGAGCATGATTTTTGGAACAAACGTGATCCAGAGGACTTGGAGTGGACGTCAAGAAAGGAACGAGGAGGCCACGAGGCAGGGGGCGCGCCTACCCCTTGGGCGCGCCCTCCACCCTCGTGGGCCCCTCGTGGCTCCACCGACCTACTTCTTCCTCCTATATATACCTACCCCGAAACCATCAAGGAGCACCACGAAACCCTATTTCCACCGCCGCAACCTTCTGTACCCGTGAGATCCCATCTTGGGGCCTTTTGCGGCGCTCTGCCGGAGGGGGCATCGATCACGGAGGGCTTCTACATCAACACCATAGCCTCTCCGATGATGTGTGAGTAGTTTACCACAGACCTTCGGGTCCATAGTTATGAGCTAGATGGCTTCTTCTCTCTCTTTGGATCTCAATACAAAGTTCTCCTCAATCTTCTTGGAGATCTATTCGATGTAACTCTTTTTGCGGTGTGTTTGTCGAGATCCGATGAATTGTGGGTTTATGATCAAGATTATCTATGAACAATATTTGAATCTTCTCTGAATTCTTTTATGTATGATTGGTTATCTTTGCAAGTCTCTTCGAATTATCGATTTGGTTTGGCCTACTAGATTGATCTTTCTTGCAATGGGAGAAGTGCTTGGCTTTGGGTTCAATCATGCGGTGCTCGATCCCAGTGATAGTAAGGGAAACGACTAGGGGTGGACTAACGAGTAGCTCGGCTCGTTAAGCTCGTGCTCGTTAAGGCTCGACTCGTTAAGCTCGTTAAGATTAACGAGCAGAAAACCCGGCTCGGCTTGGCTCATTTGAAGCTCGTTAAGCTCGTGAGCGCTCATTAACAGATTATAACGTGTTACGTTATACATCATGAATGTGTAGGTGCGGTTTTCAAGATGAAATATGGTGTCTACAATTTGTTTTGCAGTAGTTTGTTGCCTCATATGTTGATTAGATTGCATAGATGCGCTGAGATGCTACAAAAAGTTGTCACGTAAGATGAAAATATGTGGTGTGTTGTTACTAACGAGCTTAACGAGCTACTCGTGAAACTCGTTAGCTCGCTCGTTAAGCTCGTTAAGCTTAACTAGCTGAAATCAATGATTGGCCCTGTTCATTAAGAAGCGAGCTACGAGCTTAACGAGCCGAACTATCAAGCGTTCATTAAGCTTGCGAGCTACGAGCTTTTGGTCCAGCCCTAGAAACGACATGTATTGTAGTGTTGCCATCGAGGATAAAAAGATGGGGTTTATATCATATTGCTTGAGTTTATCCCTCTACATCATGTCATCTTGCCTAATCGTTACTCTGTTCTTATGAACTTAATACTCTAGATGCATGCTGGATAGCGGTCGATGTGTGGAGTAATAGTAGTAGATGCAGGCAGGAGTCGGTCTACTTGTTGAGGACCTGATGCCTATATACATCATCATGCCTAGATATTCTCATAATTATGCACTTTTCTATCAATTGCTCTATAGTAATTTGTTCACCCACCATAATACTTATGCTATCTTGAGAGAAGCCACTAGTGAAACCTATGGCCCCCGGGTCTATTTTCCATCATATTAATCTTCCGTCAACGAGCTATTTCTGTCGCCGTTTATTTTGCTTTCTTTACTTTTAGTCTTTATCATAAAAATACCAAAAATATTATCTTATCATCTCTATCAGATCTCCTTTTTGCAAGTGGCCGTGAAGGGATTGACAGCCCCTTTATTGTGTTGGTTGCAAGGTTCTTATTTGTTTGTGTAGGTACGAGGCACTTGCGTGTGGCCTCCTACTGGATTGATACCCTTGGTTCTCAAAAACTGAGGGAAATACTTACGCTACTTTGTTGCATCACCCTTTCCTCTTCAAGGGAAAAACCAACGCATGCTCAAGAGGTAGCAGTCAACAACAGGTTCACTAGAAGGATGCAAAGTCCTATCATTTTTCTTTTTCTTCCTTTTAGAAGGACTAGGTGTATCAACATTAGTTCTCTGAGAATCCTGCTCAATTCTCTTAAGGTGGCCCTCAGGATACAAAGGTTCCTGAGTTATTTTACCCCCTCTAGTCATAAATCTAATAGCATTATCATTTTCTTATTATTTAATTCACTGAGAAAATCATTTTTAGCTTTAAGCACTTGTTCTACTTGAGTGGTAACCATAGAAGCATGTTTACTAATGAGTTTAAGATCACCTTTAACTCTATACATATAATCACTCAAGTGTTCAATCATATAAGCATTACGTTTCAATTGTCTACCAACATAAGCATTGAAGTTTTCTTGTTTAACAATAAAATTATCAAACTCATCTAAGCATTGGCTAGCAGACTTATAACGAGGAATATCACCTTCATCAAATCTATAGAGAGAATTTACCTTTACTACCTGTGGCGGGTTATCAAGACCATGTATTTCTTCAATAGGTGGTAAATTCTTAACATCTTCAGCTTTAATACCCTTTTCTTTCATAGATTTCTTTGCCTCTTACATATCTTCAGGACTGAGAAATAGAATACCCCTTTTCTTCGGAGTTGGCTTAGGGGTTGGTTCAGGAAGTGTCCAATTATTTTCATTAGTCAACATATTATTCAATAGCAATTCATCTTGATCAACTGTTCTTTCCCTGAAAACACAACCGGCACAACTATCCAGGTGGTCTCTGGAAGCATCGGTTAGTCCATTATAAAAGATATCAAGTATTTCATTTTTCTTGAGAGGATGATCAGGCAAAGCATTAAGTAATTGGAGAAGCCTCCCCCAAGCTTGTGGGAGACTCTCTTCTTTAATTTGCACAAAATTATATATTTCCCTTAAAGCAGCTTGTTTCTTATGAGCGGGGAAATATTTAGCAGAGAATTAATAAATCATATCCTAGGGACTATGCACACAACCAGGATCAAGAGAATTAAACCATGTTTTAGCATCACCCTTTAATGAGAATGGAAATAATTTAAGGATATAGTAGTAACGAGTTTTCTCATCATTAGTGAATAGGGTGGCTATATCATTTAATTTAGTAAGATGTGCCACAACAGTTTCAGATTCATAACCATAAAAAGGATCAGATTCAACCAAAGTAATTATCCCCGGGTCGACAGAGAAATCATAATCCTTATCGGAAATATAGATAGGTGAAGTAGCAAAAGCAGGGTCATATTTCATTCTAGCATTCAAATATTTTTCTTTCAGCTTAGCTAATAATTTCTTAAGATCATATCTATCATTGCAAGCAAGAAAGTCTCTAGCAGTTTCTTCATCCATAACTTAACCCTCAGGCACAACAGGCAATTCATATCTAGGGGGAGAATCTTCATCATCACTTTCATCAATATTATCAGTTTCAATAATTTCATTCTCTCTAGCCCTAGCAAGTGGTTCATCAAGAAATTCACCTAGTGGCACAAGAGTATCGTGCATAGAAGTAGTTTCATCATAAGTATCATGCATAGCGTATGGCATCATCAATAACATGCGACCTATCAGAATCAATAGCAGGGGTAGGTGTCGCAAATTTACTCATAACAGAAGGTGAATCAAGTGCAGAGCTAGATGGCAGTTCCTTACCTCCCCTCGTAGTTGAGGGATAAATCTTGGTTTTTTCGTCTTTCAAGTTCCGCATAGTGACCAGCAGATATAAATCCTAAGTGACTCAAAGAATAGAGCTATGCTCCCCGGCAACGGCACCAGAAAATAGTCTTGATAACCCACAAGTATAGGGGATCGCAACAGTTTTCGAGGGTAGAGTATTCAACCCAAATTTATTGATTCGACACAAGGGGAGCCAAAGAATATTCTCAAGTATTAGCAGTTGAGTTGTCAATTCAACCACACCTAGATAACTGATAACCCAAAAGTATAGGGGATCAATTGTAGCCTCTTTCAATAAGTAAGAGTGTCGAACCCAACGAGGAGCTAAAGGTAGAACAAATATTCCCTCAAGTTCTATCAACCACCGATACAACTCTACGCACGCTTGACGTTCGCTTTACGTAAAACAAGTATGAAACTAGAAGTACTTTGTAGGTGTTGTTGGATAGGTTTGCAAGATAATAAAGAGCACGTAAATAAAAACTAGGGGCTGTTTAAGTAAAGACACAATAAAGTAAATATAGCGAGTGTGGAAAAGTGGTGGTAAGAGTTGCGAAATCGTCCCTAAGCAATTGACTACTTTACTAGACCGATAGCAAGTTTTATGTGGGAGAGGCCACTGCTAGCATGTCATCCCTGACTTGGAATTCTATGCACTTATGATTGGAACTATTAGCAAGCGTCCGCAACTACTAACGTTCATTAAGGTAAAACCCAACCGTAGCATTAAGATATATTGGTCCCCCTTCAATCTCGTATGCATCAATTTCTATGCTAGGCTGAAGCTTCTGTCACCCTTGCCCTCCAATACATAGTCCTATCAACATACAACTAACCCTATGGTGTAATCCACGCGTGCGCTCATATGATGGGCACCAAAGGACAGCAACATAACCACAAGCAAATTAAATCAAACATAGCAATTCATCAACCACCGATAGGAAAACAAAAATCCACTCAGACATAATAGGATGGCAACACATCATTGGATAATAATATGCAGCATAAAGCACCATGTTCAAGTAGAGGGTACGGTGGGTTGCGGGAGAGTGGACCGCTGTAGATAGAGGGGGGGAAGGTGATGGAGATGTTGGTGAAGATGGCGGAGGTGTTGGTGAAGATCGCGGTGATGATGATGGCCCCCGGCGGTGTTCCGGCGCCACCGGAAGCGAGGGGGGGAGAGCCCCCCTCCTTCTTCTTCTTCCTTGACCTTCTCCCTAGATGGGAGAAGGGTTTCCCCTCTGGTCAATGGTCTCCATGGCATGGGAGGGGCGAGAGCTCCTCCGAGATTGGATATGTTTCTCTGTCTCTCTCTCTTTCTGCGTTCTCGTCTGCTGCCCTTTCACCGTTTCGTGTATATATGGAGATCTGTAACTCCGATTGGACTGAAACCTTCGCCGTGATTTTTTACCAAAAATTAGCTTTCTTGCGTCCGAAGTTGAGCATCAACCGCCTTACGGGGGGCTCATGAGGGTCAGGGGCGGCCCAGGGGGTGGGGCGCGCCCCCCTGCCTCGTGCCTCCCTCGGGTACCGTCTCGCGTGGATTTTCCTTCCCGAATTTTCCAAATATTCCAAAAATATGCTTCGTCCGTTTTTATCCTGTTTGGACTCCATTTGATATGGATATTCTACGAAACATAAAACATGCAATAGACAGGAACTGGCACTGGGCACTGGATCAATATGTTAGTCCCCAAAAATAGTATAAAAAGTTGCCAAAAATATATGAAAGTTGTAGAATATTGGCATGGAACAATCAAAAATTGTAGATACGACGGAGATGTATCAGCATCCCCAAGCTTAATTCCTGCTCGTCCTTGAGTAGGTAAATGATAAAAAATATAATTTTTGATGTGGAATTCTAACTAGCATAATCTTGATCATGTATATAATCATGGCATGAATATTAAGACACGAGTGATTCAAAGAAATAGTCTATCATTTGACATAAAAAACAATAATACTTCAAGCCTACTAATAAAGCAATCATGTCTTTTCAAAATAACATGGCCAAAGAAATTTATCCCTACAAAATCATATAGTCTCGCTATGCTCCATCTTCACCACACAAAATATTCACATCACGCACAACCCCGATGACAAGCCAAGCAATTGTTTCATACTTTTAACATTCTCAAACTTTTTCAACTTTCACGCAATACATGAGCATGAGCCATGGACATAGCACTATAGGTGGAATAGAATAAAATGACGGGGGTTATGTGGAGAAGACAAAAAGGGAGAAAGTCTCACATCGACGCGGCTAATCAATGGGCTATGGAGATGCCCATCAATTGATGTCAATGCGAGGAGTAGGGATTGTCAAGCAACGGATGCACTAGAGCTATAAGTGTATGGAAGCTCAAACTGAAACTAAGTGGGTGTGCATCCAACTTGCTTGCTCATGAAGACCTAGGGCATTTGAGGAAGCCCATCGTTGGAATATACAAGCCAAGTTCTATAATGAAAATTCCCACTAGTATATGTAAGTGATAACTCAAGAGACTCTCTATATGAAGAACATGGTGCTACTTTGAAGCACAAGTGTGGTAAAAGGATAGTAACATTGCCCCTTCTTTCTTTTTCTCTCTTTTTTTTCTTTTTTTGGGCCTTCTCTTTTTTTTGCCTTTCTCTTTTTTCTTTTTCATCCGGAGTATCATCCCGACTTGTGGGGGAATCATAGTCTCCACCATCCTTTCCTCACTAGGGCAATGCTCTAATAATGATGATCATCACACTTTTATTTACTTACAACTCAATATTACAACTCGATACTAGAACAAAGATATGACTCTATATGAATGCCTCTGGCAGTGTACCAGGATGTGTAATGATCTAGCGTAGCAATGACATCAAAAAACGGACAAGCCATGAAAATATCATGCTAGCTATCTTACGATCATGCAAAGCAATGTGACAATAAATGCTCAAGTCATGTATATGATGATGATGGAAGTTGCATGGCAATATACTCGGAATGGCTATGGAAATGCCATAATAGGTAGGTATGGTGGCTGTTTTGAGGAAGATATAAGGAGGTTTATGTGTGATAGAGCGTATCGTATCACGGGGTTTGGATGCACCGGCGAAGTTTGCACCAACTCTCGAGGTGAGAAAGGGCAATGCGCGGCACCGAAGAGGCTAGCAATGATGGAAGGGTGAGAGTGCGTATAATCCATGGACTCGACGTTAGTCATAAAGAACTCACATACTTATTGCAAAAATCTATTATTCATCGAAACAAAGTACTACTCGCATGCTCCTAGGGGGATAGATTGGTAGGAAAAGACCATCGCTCGTCCCCGACCGCCACTCATAAGGAAGACAATCAATAAATACCTCATGCTCCAACTTCGTTACATAACGGTTCACCATAAGTGCATGCTACGGGAATCACAAACCTCAACACTATCCACAACTACCCACTAGCATGACTCTAATATCACCATCTTTATATCGCAAAACTATTGCAAGGAATCAAACATATCATATTCAGTGATCTACAAGTTTTATGTAGGATTTTATGACTAACCATGTGAATGACCAATCCCTGTTATCTCTCTAAATAGATATAAGTGAAGCAAGAGAGTTTAATTCTTTCTACAAAAGATATGCCCATGCTCTAACAAGTATAAGCGAAGCAAAAGAGCATTCTACAAATGGCGGTTTTCTATGTGAAGAGAAACAGGCAATCCAAACTTCAAATGATATAAGTGAAGCACATGAAGCATTCTATAAAGCCATACACAAAAAATATAAGTGAAGTGCAAAGAGCATTCTTATCAATCAACCAAGGACTATCTCATACCAGGATGGTGCATAAAATAAAAGTGAAAACTAAAGCAAAAGACGCTCCAAGATTTGCACATATCGCATGAACGAAACGAATCCGAAAACATACCGATACTTGTTGAAGAAAGAGGGGATGCCTTCCGGGGCATCCCCAAGCTTAGACGCTTGAGTATCCTTGAATATTTACTTGGGGTGCCTTGGACATCCCCAAGCTTGAGCTCTTGCCTCTCTTCCTTCTTCTCACATCGAGACCTTCTCGATCATCGAACAATTCATCCACACAAAACTTCAATGGAAAACTCGGTAAGATCCGTTAGTATAATAAAGCAAATCACTACTCAAAGTACTGTTGCAAACCAATTCATATTTTATTTTTGCATTATAGCTGCTGTAATATAAACTTTCCATGGCTTAATCCACTGATATAAATCGATAGTTTCATCAAAACAAGCAAACTATGCATCAAAAACAGAATCTGTCTAAAACAGAACAGTCTGCAATAATCTAAACATTCACCATACTTATGATACTTGAAAAATTCTGCCAAAATTTGGAAAAATAAAAAAAAATTAAAGAAAGACAGTGCAAAAAGAATCAGAACCATATGACGTTCCAGTAAAAAAAATGAAAAATCACACACTACAGCCAAAGTTTCTGTCCTGCACCGTACAAACCAACAAGCATTGTAAACATCCTAAAGGCAAACCTTGGCACATTATTTTTATTTCTAAACTTTATAAAAGCACAAAACAGAAATAAATGACTCTCTAAAACTTCCGGCTTGTCTCCCTGGCAGCGCTTTCTTTAAAGCCATTAAGCTAGGCATATGGTGCTCAAGTAATGAATCCACCCGAATCCCAAGGTATATCAAAGCCAATTTTAATTAACAATGATTTGGTATTTAGTAATGAGCACAAAGTAACATATATCAAGCAATGACGAAGTCTAACTCTCTTCCTATGCATTGGCATGTCATAAAAGAACAATTCATGCACACAAAATAAAGGCCAATGCATAGTATAAACAGTTTCTTGCAATTTTATCGTGTTGGAAACATAAAGAGGCGGAGATGTAGTTCCTCTCTCATAATAATTGCAAGTAGGAGCAGCAAGCACATGCATATTATATCTATCAAAATCATCATGTGTAATAGTAAAAGGCAACCCATCAATATAATCCTTAATAAGAGCAAACTTCTCCGATATAGTGTAGTTTGGAGAATTCAAAAAGATAATAGGACTATCATGCGTGGGTGTAATAGCAACAATTTCATATTTAACATAAGGAACTATAGCAAGTTCATCTCCATAAGCATAATTCATATTGGCATCTTGGCCACAAGCATAGCAAGCATCAAGTTCATCAAAAAGGGATATTTCAAGAGAATCAACGGGATCATAACAATCATCCTTCGGTAAGCACGAAGGGAAATTAAACAATGTATGAGTTGAAGAGTTACTCTCATTAGAAGGTGGGCACGGGTAGCTAATCTGCTCTTCCTCCTTTTGTTCTTCGCTCTCCTCGTCATTTTTCATCCAATGAGCTCACAGTTTCATCAATTTCTTCTTCCACAGACTCCTGCAAAATATTAGTCTCTTCTTGGACAGCGGAGACTTTCTCAATAAATGTATCAATATAGGAATTGTATTCATAATTCTCATAGCAATATTTCAATATAGCAAAATTTTCAGGCCTATAAACATCATCATCAAAAGCTTCATACTTTTCAAACAAAGATTCAATTTCATAAGCACCCTTAAAAGCAACAAATTCTTCTATTTGTTCCACATCATAGTAATCATATATACCATTAGCATAAGAAGCTAAGGTTTTATTATCATTAAATTTGCATGAAAAGGGAAGGTGTGGAGCCTTCATCCTAGAGCAACAAGTATAATCATAACTCAAGCATACTTGCCGAGCATACCACTTCAATATATGAATTTGATCCCATAATAGTTCCATTTGTGTCAAGCGATAATCCCTAAATTATTCACGTTGATCCAACGTTACTCCCATTACCAAATTGAATGGGGTTTTCTTAGGATTATCAAAGTAGTACGTAATATCTATCACATAACGAGCATCGAGGGTTTTAGGAGGTTCCCCATCTCCATGAGTAGCAAGTACACCTAATTTTTTTGGTATTTCATGTTCGATATCCATAACTAAAGATAGAGAACAACTAAGAATAGCAAATAAAAATTACTTAGTGATAAAGCAAACAAGCACACACGAAAATATTCACCCCATGCTATTGCTCCCCGGCAACGGCGCCAGAAAAAGGTCTTGATAACCCACAAGTATAGGGGATCAATTGTAGCCTTTTTTGATAAGTAAGAGTGTCGAACCCAACGAGGAGCTAAAGGTAGAACAAATATTCCCTCAAGTTCTATCGACCACCGATACAACTCTACGCACGCTTGACGTTCGCTTTACGTAAAACAAGTATGAAAGTAGAAGTACTTTGTAGGTGTTATTGGATAGGTCTGCAAGATAATAAAGAGCACGTAAATAAAAACTAGGGGTTGTTTAAGTAAATACACAATAAAGTAAATATAGTGATGTGGAAAAGTGGTGGTAGGAGTTCCGAAATTGTCCCTAAGCAATTGACTACTTTACTAGACCGATACCAAGTTTTATGTGGGAGAGGCCACTGCTAGCATGCCATCCCTGTCTTGGAATTCTATGCACTTATGATTGAAACTATTAGCAAGCGTCCGCAACTACTAACGTTCATTAAGATAAAACCCAACCATAGCATTAAGATATATTGGTCCCCCTTCAATCCCGTATGCATCAATTTCTATGCTAGGCTGAAGCTTCTGTCACCCTTGCCCTCCAATACATAGTCCTATCAACATACAACTAACCCTATGGTGTGATCCACGCGCGTGCTCATATGATGGGCACCAAAGGACAGCAACATAACCACAAGCAAATTAAATCAATCATAGCAATTCATCAACCACCGATAGGACAACGAAAATCTACTCAGACATCATAGGATGGCAACACATCATTGGATAATAATATGAAGCATAAAGCACCATGTTCAAGTAGAGGGTACAGCGGGTTGCGGGAGAGTGGATGATACGTCTCCAATGTATCTATAATTTTTTATTGCTCCATGCTATATTACCTTCTGTTTTGGACATTATTGGGCTTTATTATTCACTTTTATATTATTTTTGGGACTAACCTATTAATCGGAGGCCCAGCCCAGAATTGCTGTTTTTTGCCTATTTCGGAGTTTCGCAGAAAAAGAATATCAAACGGAGTCCAAACAGAATGAAACCTTCGGGAACGTGACTTTCGGAACGAACATGATCCAGGAGACTTGGACCCTAAGTCAAGGAAGCTTCCAGGAAGCCACGAGGTAGGGGGCGCGCCTACCCCCCCCCCCCCAGGCGCGCCCTCCACCCTCGTGGGCCCATGTTGCTCCACCGACGTACTCCTTCCTCCTATATATACCTCACGCACCCCAAACGATCGAGATCTGAGCCAAAACCTAATTCCACCGCCGCAACCTTCTGTACCCACGAGATCCCATCTTGGGGCCTGTTCAGAGCTCACGGAAGGGGCATCGATCACGGAGGGCTTCTACATCAACACCATAGCCTCTCCGATGAAGTGTGAGTAGTTTACCTCAGACCTTCGGGTCCATAGTTATTGGCTAGATGGCTTCTTCTCTCTTTTTGGATCTCAATACAATGTTCTCCCCCTCTCTTGTGGAGATCTATTCGATGTAATCTTCTTTTGAGGTGTGTTTGTTGAGACCGATGAATTGTGGGTTTATGATCAAGTTTATCTATGAACAATATTTAAATCTTCTGAATTCTTTTATGTATGATTGGTTATCTTTGCAAGTATCTTCAAATTATCAGTTTGGTTTGGCCTACTATATTGATCTTTCTTGCAATGGGAGAAGTGCTTAGCTTTGGGTTCAATCTTGCGGTGTCCTTTCCGAGTGACAGGAGGGGCAGCAAGGCACGTATTGTATTTTTGCCATCGAGGATAACAAGATGGGGTTTTTATCATATTGCATGAATTTATCCCTCTACATCATGTCATCTTGCTTAAGGCGTTACTCTGTTCTTATGAACTTAATACTCTAGATGCATGCTGGATAGCGGTCGATGTGTGGAGTAATAGTAGTAGATGCAGGCAGGAGTCGGTCTACTTGTCTCGGACGTGATGCCTATATACATGATCATACCTAGATATTCTCCCTACTATGCTTAATTATGTCAATTGCTCAACAATAATTTGTTCACCCACCGTAAAATACTTATGCTCTTGAGAGAAGCCACTAGTGAAACCTATGGCCCCCGGGTCTATCTTCCATCATATTAATCTTCCAACACTTAGTTATTTCCGTTGCTTTTATTTTACTTTGCATCTTTATTATAAAAATACCAAAAATAATATCTTATCATATCTATCAGATCTCACTCTCGTAAGTGACCGTGTAGGGATTGACAACCCCTTATCGCGTTGGTTGCGAGGATTTATTTGTTTGTGTAGGTGCGAGGGACTCGCGCGTAGCCTCTTACTGGATTGATACCTTGGTTCTCAAAAACTGAGGGAAATACTTACGCTACTTTGATGCATCACCCTTTCCTCTTCAAGGGAAAGACAACCCAATTAGTTAGTGTTTATGCCAAGTTAAACCTATAGGATCTTCTTGGATGATAGTTATTTGATCTTGTAGAAAATTCCAGAAACTTTCTGTTCACAAAAATAATTGTTGAAAATCATCAGAACGTGATAAAATATTGATTCCAATTGCTGCTGATCAATAAACAAATTGTTTAGGTCGTCCTATTTTTTTCTGATTTTTTGGAGTTCCATAAGTTTGCGTTAGTTACAGATTACTACAGAGTTTCTGTTTTTTACAGATTCTGTTTTTCGTGTGTTGTTTGCTTATTTTGATGAATCTATGGCTAGTAAAAGAGTTTATAAACCATAGAGAAGTTGTAATATAGTAGGTTTAACACCAATATAAATAAAGAATGAGTTAATTACAGTACCTTGAAGTGGTCTTTTGTTTTCTTTCGCTAACGGAGCTCACGAGATTTTCTGTTAAGTTATGTGTTGTGAAGTTTTCAAGTTTTGGGTGAAAGATTTGATGGATTATGGAACAAGGAGTGGCAAGAGCCTAAGCTTGGGGATGCCCATGGCACCCCCAAGATAATCTAAGGACACCTAAAAGCCCAATCTTGTGGATGCCACGGAAGGCATCCCCTCTTTCGTCTACTTCCATCGATAACTTTACTTGGAGCTATATTTTTATTCACCACATGATATGTGTTTTGCTTGGAGCGTCTTGTATGATTTGAGTCTTTGATTTTAGTTTACCACAATCATCCTTGCTGTACACACCTTTTGAGAGAGACACACATGATTCGGAAATTATTAGAATACTCTATGTGCTTCACTTATATCTTTTGAGTTATATAGTTTTTGCTCTAGTACTTCACTTATATCTTTTAGAGAACGGTGGTGGATTTGTTTTATAGAAACTTTTGGTCTCTCATGCTTCACTTAGATTATTTTGAGAGTCTTAAATAGCATGGTAATTTGCTTAAATAAGCCTAATATGCTAGGTATTCAAGAATAGTAAAAAATTTCTTATGAGTGTGTTGAATACTAAGAGAAGTTTGATGTTTGATGATTGTTTTGAGACATGGAGGTAGTGATATTAAAGTTTTTCTAGTTGAGTAGTTGTGAACTTAAGAAATACTTGTGTTGAAGTTTGCAAGTCCCGTAGCATGCACGTATGGTAAACGTTATGTAACAAATTTGAAACATGAGGTGTTCTTTGATTGTCCTCCTTATGAGTGGCGGTCGGGGACGAGCGATGGTCTTTTCCTACCAATCTATCCCCAAAGGAGCATGCGCGTAGTGTTTGGTTTTTGATGACTTGTAGATTTTTGCAATAAGTATGTGAGTTCTTTATGACTAATATTGAGTCCATGGATTGTACGCACTCTCACCTTTCCATCATTGCTAGCCTCTTCGGTACCGTGCATTGCCCTTTCTCACATTGAGAGTTGGTGAAAACTTCGCCGGTGCATCCAAACCCCGTGATATGATACGCTCTTTCACACATAAACCTCCTTATATCTTTCTCAAAACAACCACCATACCTACCTATTATGGCATTTCCATAGCCATTCCGAGATATATTGACATGCAACTTTCCACCATCTCTTTTATCATGACACGTTCATCATTGTCATATTGCTTTGCATGATCATGTAGTTGACATAGTATTTGTGGCAAAGCCACCGTTCATAATTCTTTCATACATGTCACTCTTGGTTCATTGGATATCCCGGTACACCATCGGAGGCATTCATATAGAGTCATACTTTCTTCTAGTATCGAGTTGTAATCATTGAGCTGTAAATAAATAGAAGTGTGATGATCATCATTTTTCTAGAGCATTGTACCAAGTGAGGAATAAAAAAAGAGAAAGGCCATAAAAAAGAGAAGGCCCAAAAAAATGAGAGAAAAAGAGAGAAGGGACAATGTTACTATCCTTTTACCACACTTGTGCTTCATAGTAGCACCATAATCTTCATGATAGAGAGTCTCTTGTTTTGTCACTTTCATATACTAGTGGGAATTTTTCATTGTAGAACTTGGCTTGTATATTCCAACAATGGGCCTCCTCAAGTGCCCTAGGTCTTCATGAGCAAGCAAGTTGGATGCACACCCACTTAGTTTCTTTTGTTGAGCTTTCATATATTTATAGCTCTAGTGCATCCGTTGCATGGCAATCTCTACTCCTTGCATTAACATCAATCGATGGGCATCTCCATAGCTCATTGATAAGCCTCGTTGATGTGAGACTTTCTCCTTTTTTGTCTTCTCCACATAACCCCCATCATTATACTCTATTCCACCCATAGTCCTATATCCATGGCTCACGCTCATGTATTGCTTGGCTTGTCATCGGGGTTGTGCATGATGAGAGCATTCTTGTGTGACGAAAATGGAGCATGACTAAACTATATGATTTTGTAGGGATGAACTTATTTTGGCCATGTTATTTTGAGAGGACATAATTGCTTAGTTAGTATGCTTGAAGTATTATTTTTTTTTTGTCAATATTGAACTTTTATCTTGAATCTTTCGGATCTGAATATTCATACCACAATTAAGAAGAATTACATTGAAATTATGCCAAATAGCATTTCACATCAAAAAATCTGTTTTTATCATTTACCTACTCGAGGACGAGCAGGAATTAAGCTTGGGGATGCTTGATACGTCTCCAACGTATCTATAATTTATGATTGCTCCATGCTATATTATCTTCTGTTTTGGACATTATTGGGCTTTATTATTCACTTTTATATTATTTTTGGGACTAACCTATTAACCGGAGGCCCAGCCTGTAATTGCTGTTTTTTGCCTATTTCGAGTTTCGCAGAAAAAGAATATCAAACGGAGTCCAAACGGAATGAAACCTTCGGGAAAGTGATTTTCGGAACGAACATGATCGAGGAGACTTGGACCCTAAGTCAAGGAAGCTTCCAGGAAGCCACAAGGTAGGGGGGCGCGCCCTCCACCCTCGTGGGCCCCACGTTGATCCACCGACGCATCCTTCCTCCTATATATACCTCACGCACTTCAAACGATCGACACGGAGCCAAAACCTAATTCCACCGCCGCAACCTTCTGTACCCATGAGATCCCATCTTGGGGCCTGTTCCGGAGCTCCGCCGGAAGGGGCATCGATCACGGAGGGCTTGTACATCAACACCATAGCCTCTCCGATGAAGTGTGAGTATTTTACCTCAGACCTTCGGGTCCATAGTTACTAGCTAGATGGCTTCTTCTCTCTTTTTCGATCTCAATACAATGTTCTCCCCCTCTCTTGTGGAGATCTATTCGATGTAATCTTCTTTTGCAGTGTGTTTGTTGAGACCGATGAATTGTGGGTTTATGATCAAGTTTATCCATGAACAATATTTGAATCTTCTGAATTCTTTTATGTATGATTGGTTATCTTTGCAAGTCTCTTTGAATTATCTGTTTGGTTTGGCCTACTAGATTGATCTTTCTTGCAATGGGAGAAGTGCTTAGCTTTGGGTTCAATCTTGCGGTGTCCTTTCCCAAAGGATGTTAGGGCAGCAAGGCACGTATTGTATTGTTGCCATCGAGGATAACAAGATGGGGTTTTTATCATATTGCATGAATTTATCCCTCTACATCATGTCATCTTGCTTAAGGCATTACTCTTTTCTTATGAACTTAATACTGTAGATGCATGCTGGATAGCGGTCGATATGTGGAGTAATAGTAGTAGATGCAGGCAGGAGTCGGTCTACTTGTCTCGGACGTGATGCCTATATACATGATCATACCTAGATATTCTCCCTACTATGCTCAATTCTCTCAATTGCTCAACAGTAATTTGTTCACCCACCGTAAAATACTTATGCTCTTGAGAGAAGCCACTAGTGAAACCAATGGCCCCCGGGTCTATCTTCCATCATATTAATCTTCCAACACTTAGTTATTTCCGTTGCTTTTATTTTACTTTGCATCTTTATTATAAAAATACCAAAAATATTATCTTATCATATCTATCGATCTCACTCTCGTAAGTGACCGTAGTAGGGATTGACAACCCTTATCGCATTGATTGCGAGGATTTATTTGTTTGTGTAGGTGCGAGGGACTCATGCGTAGCCTCCTCTTGGATTGATACATTGGTTCTCAAAACTGAGGGAAATACTTACGCTACTTTGCTGCATCACCCTTTCCTCTTCAAGGAAAACCAATGCAGTGCTCAAGAGGTAGCAAAGGACCGTCAGAGATAGAGGGGAAGGTGATGGAGATGTTGGTGAAGATGGCGGAGGTGTTGGTGAAGATCGCGGTGATGATGATGGCCTCGGCGGCGCTCGGCGTCACCGAAGCGAGGGGAGAGAGCCCCTCCTTCTTCTTCTTCCTTGACCTTCTCCCTAGATGGGAGAAGGGTTTCCCCTCTGGTCCATGGTCTCCATGGCGTGGGAGGGTGAGAGCTCCTCCGAGATTGGATCTGTCTCTCTGTCTCTCTCTCTTTCTGCGTTCTCGTCTGCTGCCCTTTCACCGTTCCGTGTATATATGGACATCCGTAACTCCGATTGGACTGAAACCTTCGCCGTGATTTTTTACCAAAAATTAGCTTTATTATGCTCAAGTTGAGCATCAACCGCCTTCTGGGGCCCACGAGGTCGGGGCGCGCCAGGGGGGCGCGCTTCTGCCTCGTGCCTCCCTCGAACACCGCCTCGCCTGGATTTTCCTTCCCGAATTTTCCAAATATTCCAAAAATATGCTCCGTCCATTTTTATCCCGTTGGACTCTGTTTGATATGGATATTCTGAAACATAAAACATGCAATGACATGAACCGCACTGGCATCGGATCAATATGTTAGTCCCCAAAAATAGTATAAAAAGTTGCCAAAAATATATGAAAGTTGTAGAATATTGGCATGGAACAATCAAAAATTATATATACGACGAAGACGTATCAATAACTTAATATCTGCAGCAAAGTATTTAGTAGCAAGGTAGTATGGAACTAGCGGTAACGGTAGCAAAAGTAACAGTAGCAGCTTTGTAGTAATTGTAACAGTGGCAACAGAAAAGTAACTAAGCGGAGAACAATATGTGAAAAGCTCGTAGGCATTGGATCGGTGATGGAGAATTATGTCGGATGAGATTCCTCATGCAATAGTTATAACATAGGGTGACACAGAACTAGCTCCAATTCATCAACATAATGTAGGCAT
Source organism: Aegilops longissima (assembly GCA_021605205.1). Lineage (NCBI taxonomy): Eukaryota > Viridiplantae > Streptophyta > Magnoliopsida > Poales > Poaceae > Aegilops > Aegilops longissima. The sequence continues at coordinate 617,765,632 of CM038680.1, forward strand.
GTATTCCGGATATAGTCATACGTGCTTATGGAAAAGAACTTGCATGACATCTTTTGTCCTACCCTCCCGTGGCAGCGGGGCCCTATTGGAACCTAAGGGATATTAAGGCCTCCTTTTAATAGAGTACCGGACCAAAGCATTAACACTTAGTGAATACATGAACTCCTCAAACTACGGTCATCACCGGTAAGCATCCTGATTATTTTCACTTCGGGGTTAACGAATCATAACACATAATATGTGACTATAGACTTGCAAGATAGGATCAAGAACTCACATATATTCATGAAAACATAATAGGTTCAGATCTGAAATCATGGCACGCGGGCTCTAGTGACAAGCATTAAGCATAGCAAAGTCATAGCAACATCAATCTCAGAACATAGTGGATACTTGGGATCAAACCCTAACAAAACTAACTCAATTACATGATAAATATCATCCAACCCATCACCGTCCAGCAAGCCTATGATGGAGTTACTCACGCACGGCGGTGAGCATCATGAAATTGGTGATGGAGGAAGGTTGATGATGACGATGGCGACGGATTCCCCTCTCCAGAGCCCCGAACGCACTCCAGATCCGCCCTCCCGAGAGAGATTAGGGCTTGGCGGCGGCTCCGTATCATAAAACGTAATGAATCCTTCTCTCTGATTTTTTCTCCCCGAACGTGAATATATAGAATTGGAGCTGAGGTCGGTGGAGCAACGGGAGGGCCACGAGGCAGGGGGGTGCGTCCAGGGGGGTAGGCGCACCCCCACCCTCATGGACAGGGTGTGGGCCCCTGGTCTTGATTCTTTCGCCAGCATTTTTTATATATTCCAAAAATATTCTCCGTGAAGTTTCAGGCATTCGGAGAACTTCTATTTCTGCACAAAAATAACATCATGGCAATTCTGCTAAAAACAGCATCAGTCCGGGTTAGTTCCATTCAAATCATGCAAGTTAGAGTCCAAAACAAGGGCAAAAGTGTTTGGAAAAGTAGATACGATGGAGACGTATCATGATACAAGTGTAGTATGGATAGTAGATATAGGTTTTTGTAATCTGAAAATATAAAAACAGCAAGGTAGCAACTGGCAAAATGGAGCACAAACGGTATAGCAATTCTTAGAAACAAGGACTAGGGTTCATACTTTCACTAGTGCAATCTCCCAACAGTGCTAACATAATTGAATCATATAACAATCCCTCAACGTGCGACAAAGAGTCACTCCAAAGTTCTTATCTGGCGGAGAACATAAGATGAAATATTTTGTAGGATACGAAACCACCTCAAAGTTATCTTTTCAGATCAATCTATTGAACTATCCCTATAAGTGTCCCAAACAACCCCAGAGTTCATACTAAAATAACATCATATGATACACATCAACCAACTCTAATGTCACCTAGATACTCCAATGTCACCACAAGTATCCGTGAATTGATTATACGATATGCATCAAACAACTTTAGATTCATAATATTCAATCCAACACAAAGAACTTCAAAGAGTGCCCCAAGATTTCTACCTGAGAAAGTAGGACGAAAACTTGCATCAACCCCTATGCATAGATTACCCCAATGTCACCTCGAGAATCCGCGAGTTGAGTGCCAAAACATATATCAAGTGAATCAATAGAACACCCCATTGTCACCACGGGTATCCATATGCAAGACATACATCAAGTGTTCTCAAATGCATAAAAGTATTCAATCCGATAACAGTGAGACCTCAAAGGTAAAAGCTCAACTCATCACAACACGATAAAGAGGGGAAAACACCATATGATCCAACTATATTAACAAAGCTCGCGGTACATCAAGATTGTGCCAAATTAAGAACACGAGAGAGAGAGAGAGAGAGAGAGAGAGAGAGAGAGAGATCAAACACATAGCTACTAGTACATACCCATAGCCTTGAGGTTGAACTACTCCCTCCTCGTCATGGTGGCCGCCGGGATGATGAAGATGACCTCCGGTGATGATTTCCCCCTCCGGCAGGGTGTTGAAACAGGGCTCCAGATGGTATTTTGAAGGTACAAAGGTGTGCGGCGGTGGAGTCGAAGTTCTAGGGTTATTTCTGGTGGTTTCTCTATTTATAGGATTTTTTTGTTGGTCTCATGCTAAGATGGGCCACAAGGTGCCCACTACCCACCAACCCACGACCAAGGCCCCTGGCGCGCCCTGGTGGGTAGTGGCCACCTCCTTCACCTTCTGGTCCTCCCACAAAGCTTCTAGTTCCTCTTTTGTTCCAAAAAAATCCTCAAAAAGTTTCGCTGCATTTGAAGAACTTTTATTTCTGCACAAAAGACACCACCACGGTAGTTCTGCTGAAAACAACGTCAGTCCTGGTTAGTTCCATTCAAATCATACCAAGACCATTTAAAATTGTTGTAAACATGGCATGAATACTTCATAAATTATAGATATGTTGGAGACGTATCATGTCCTTTTGTTTTGTTTGATGTTGGATACAATCCTTAATCTAAACATTATGATTTGGAGAGAGTTTATACGTAGCTACTTAATTACATAACTACTCTATGCATTTCGTGTATATCTTTAGAGTAGTTTATTATTTACTTTTGAGCATCACTTATATTCTTGGAGTAAATCTATATCATGCACTTGCAATTAATATATCTATTGAGAAATAAATATGCATCCTCACCTTAATTTATCAATATAAGTGACACATTGATAGGCCATATCTTCAATTAAGCAGAGAGTTACATAATAATGGCTAGAAGCATAGATTGCATAATTAAATTAAACATGTAATATTGTGGTGGCAAGTATATCCCAATTACGGACGGATGATTGGCTTGGCACATGTTCACACATGTTTGATAAATTCCAATTCAACCTTGATGGTATTTAGGTTTGTAGATTATCATCATGATTATATTTTCTCAATGACGTAACTATTTTTAAGAATTATAATTGTGGTTTCCATGCTCAATCTTATGTTGAATACTATTTAAAGGAACAAAGAAAAAGCAAAGTGTTGGAGCGGTCCCAACATGAGTGTTTCGAAGCTCTGTGCAAACTGGAGTACAACCTCATTACAAACTTTGTCGCCACTTATTGATGCTAACATGAAAACAACCTCCCCAAGTTTAGGCTTTTGCAAGCCCAGGTTCGAGAGCTCATTGTGGAAGCGATGATACCTTGGATCCCAAGAGTGGCTCTACGTGGTGAAGTGGACGTTGGTTCTCAGTAGTGGCTTACAGAGAGTTAGCGAGGTCGCTCATGTTGTTAAGCTCAGAGCGTCTGCATATGTAGCATACGGCCTAACTCCTTCATCGTCATCTTCAGGTTGCATCTCCTATTCATGTGCGAGTTTTTCAACATACCACTCTTCAGGCATGGCCACATTAGGGTCTTCTTCTTCTTCTTCACCCTGCGCATCATAATGCAAAATACCGTCCTCAATCGAGAACCGTTTATGCATGGGAGTCGGCAGCAAATGACCAACTCCAAGGATACAAATAAGGATCATATCATTCCTAATGACAATCATACCACCGCTATGGAGAACTGAAAAGAGAAACAAACCAGTTACCGTCTAATGGACGTAACGCGCCCAAGCCGAGACCGAGTGTGTTGTTCAAAATGGTTATAAATCCTCCACAAGTGATGTCTCCTCTCGTTTGGTTGGCCTGGCAGCTGAGATGGAATAAGAGAATGGCGCCCAAGTTTGGCCTCGTGTTGGAGATTGATTGCGAAGCTTTTCCAAGTATAAGCATATATTCTTCATTCACTTTTGAAACTTCTCCACATGCCTGCAATATGTTAGCAATAACATAGTAGAAATAAAAACACTAGGACTTTCAATGCAAATGACCATAGAAACCAGGCAATGAACACTCATGTTATAATAGTAACATTGCGGACGGGATTGCAGCATATCTGAGCAAACCGAGTATGGCCGTTGTTGTTGATGAAACCAAAATGAGTGCACCACTCGATGAGATACATATCAAAGTTCCGGACCATGATGCGGAAATGGATCTTGTCTTCTCGATCGTGGGAAGTTCCCATAGTGTGTGTCAAGGCGCTAAAAAATTCAAACACCAGCCAGCGATAAGTACGAGTGTTCTAAAAGAAAATCTTCCACAAGGCCGCATTAGCATATAACAAACTAAACTCATTACTTATACCGAATATTTCATTGTTTATGTTCTGATGCACGGCTCGGTTCAATCAGGAAAACTCTCTTTGTATTCAGCATGTTAACTTTCAAACTTTTCTATGTAAAATGCTCCTACGTTAATAACATCTTTATATGAAAAAACCCCGAAACATCCACTGCTCAAATGCATTCGGTGAAAGGTCCAAATTGCCGTCCCACTACATTATAAAAACCCAAAATTAGCATTGGATAGTTTGAAATGGCATCATTCATATTTTTATAGGTCGCATTCCTGTAATATCTTTGAACTTGTAATTTCATATGGCAATAGAACATCATCCTCTTAACATCATATTTTTCGCGTTTATTTTGAAACTTTGAAACATGGTTTTCACAAAGTTTTCTTTGTAATTTGGTTTTCATGTGATATATTCTCTCCTCGGTGAAATGCTTTTAAATTACTCCCTTCGATCCATATTATTTATCGCTTATTTAGTACTACTAAATATAGTAGCGTACGCGTCACTATAATTTTAGAAGAACGACATTTTGGACCTCGGTATCCATGGAGGCCAATTTTTTTAAAAGAATAAAATCAAAATTCATACTTTTTGGTTTCAGAAAAATCTGAAAAAAATGTACAAGTACACAAGGATGTGATGTATATATGTGCAAAATTTCAAAATGGAATACCTTGAGATGCGATCTATGCAAAAAGAAAAAATTCATGGACTTTTGGAATGAATAGTATCTTGGGTTGAAAAGCCATAGATTTGTCTTATTTGCACAGCCATCATTTCAACGTATTTTGTCATGAAAATTTACACACATGTGTGTTATGCCTCCACGTATGTCTGTATATATTTTTTGATTTTTTTAAAGGTAGAAATATGAATTCTGTTGAATTTTGAATTTTTTAAAAACGGACTCCATGGAGGCCGAGCTCCAAAAGCAGTTTTTTTTAGGGACTAACAAAAACATGCTAAAGAAAATGCAACCTCCACTGCTGTTCGGCAGAAGGTCCAGATTGCCGCCCCACTCCATTATCAAAACTTAATTGGTCGTCGCGTTGATGCAATCGTCGTCATCGGAGATTCCTCACGCCTGCAGCTGCGAAGACCAAGGAACCGAGACGGAGCCACTGGCCGGATTCGCCATGAGACCGCCGCCGTCTCCCCCTTTGCTCCCCTTACTCCTGCTTCTCGTTCTCCTCCCGTCGCCGCCGGCTGTGGCGACAGCGGCAGGCCCCACCTCGTTGGGGGCGCTCCGCGCGGCGGCCGGCCGCAGGGCCGCGTCGCCGGCCACGCAAGAGAGGGCTGCCGCTGGGGTGCTCCGCCGGCTCCTCCCCTCCCACGCGCTCAGCTTCCGGTTCCAGATCGACCCCAAGGTTGGAGCACGTCAACTCCGGATATTTCACCTCACTGTGACACTGCCACTAGCAGTATTGTTGGACAGAATCAGTGATTGTTTTGCTTTCATTGCTCCAGGGCGGCGTCTGTGGCGACTCGAGCTGCTTCAGGATAAGCAATGTTGATGGCTCGAGCAAGGGCGGTGCAGAGATTCTGTATGCTTCTCTCCCTTCTTCTATGTGCACAGAACCATTGCCTGCTTTGTGGTCTAACTTTAGAGAAAAGTGTAGCTAGTTACTAGTACTAATTAGTTGCTGTGATTGTCTAGCATTGTGTTGAAGTGATCTGCACCTTATATATGCTGACGAGTTTGGAAATAGCAATTATATGCCTGATCAAGCAGTGTTAAAAATTGAAGGCGTTTCCCTCGAAAAGCAAAGCATTGTGTTTGACTCCCGGTTCTTCTGTTGAGCATGGAGAGAAACGGAGTGAAAATTCGCTAGCTTGCAAGTTACCAAAAGTACAAATTTCCAATGGTTCCATTGCAAAAATAAAAATAAAGGCAAATGCACTCACCTCTTCATGATGTGCAGGATCCAGGGTAACACTGCTGTTGAGCTTGCATCTGGACTCCATTGGTACCTCAAATACTGGTGTGGGGTGCACATTTCTTGGGATAAGACTGGTGGTGCACAACTGGCGTCAGTCCCGTCGCCTGGGTCTCTGCCACGAGTGAAGGGAACGGCAGTCAAGGTTGAGCGCCCTGTTCCGTGGAATTACTATCAGAATGTCGTCACTTCCAGCTGTGAGTTTTTTCATGGTTTAGAGTTTTGTTCAGCTCTCGTTGTCTCTGTTTCGCTCATAGTTACTAATGTCTTGAACTCCAGGTTCAAGTCCTTCATTGTAAATACACCTCTCATGTTGATTTGCTAATTTCTTTCATCACCTATTGCGCTCCAAAAAATGATTCCCTTGGTGCCATATGGATTCCTTGATCATTTAGGAGTACTAGAAAGTAAATGCACCATTCAGCTTTTACTATCATAGCTGTTTGTTTTGACGCGGAAAGCAATATAAATCTATCTGCTGATGTAAACACACATGAGGAATTGTTTGGTCTTGCATAATTATGTCCTAATAAGTTTTATAGATGTACATTTTACCCTGTAATTTTTTTAATTTAGAAATATTCCTGAAATCTTGCCGTTCTATTCTTTGCATGGATTCCAATGTTCTTTTCCTGATAAAATTCCTGTAGACTCCTTTGTGTGGTGGGATTGGAGAAGATGGGAGAAAGAAATTGACTGGATGGCACTTCAAGGAATTAACTTGCCTTTAGCGTTTACTGGACAGGAAGCTGTTTGGCAAAAGGTTTTTAAGGTAGAGCGATGAACATCTTTAACTCTGAAATGTTTTGTCAAAAATTGGAGCGTAGTTTTGCAACATGATTCAACTAGTCCTCTGGCTGAGAACTCTCAGAATAATTTTGCTGAAGCGACATATGATTAAAAGTGAGCCAAAGCTGGACCAATTAAAAACCTATCTTCATTCTGGTTTCCTTACTGGGCCCAGTTCTCACCCGGTTTAGTCAGTAAATTGGTTAGTTTGGGCTGGCTCAGTCCAATAGACAGGGTCTGTCTTTTTTAGTTTTTTTGCATGTGAACAGCAGTTCTACAATACAGAATTACAAATGCAATTTACACTGTGGAAGATTAGAGTTGAATGCTCCTGCAGTAGAATAATAGACTGGATAATCATTTTCCTTGATTTACTGTCTGCACTCTATTTGGGAATGGGCATAGTAGCGTGATGATTGCCCACATTCTTACCTTTCATTTACAATTTTGCATAAACTTTTGTGGAAACAATAGAACTATATATATATATATATATATATATATATATATATATATTGTAATTACTCAACACAACTTGTACGGTTGCTGACCAGTTTGGAATCTTCAAACATGACAAACCCAAAAGTTATATTTTGTTAGATGTTCCACTGTTCTTATTTTTCCCTCCATGTCATAGTGGAATTACTTATGATGTGATTTGTATTTTACTTTTGAACTTTTTTGTTGATTGAGCACTTCTTAATTATTGAATTCCATTCCAGAGCTTTAATGTCACCAACAGAGATTTAGATGATTTTTTTGGTGGACCAGCTTTCCTTGCCTGGGCTAGAATGGGGAACTTGCATGCGTAAGTTAAAATTAAATTTATTGGAGACGACTTAATTGGCAAATGGTTGCTAGATAAATATCACAGCATTACAAATAAATAAGGATACATTGCCTCTGTTTTAGCATTTTGGTGATTAGCTCATACCGGAGTTATTTGTCTGGTGTATTTTCTTCGGGCAACCGGCTTGGCGTCATCATTCTGGAATCAATATCGTATTGGTCATTGTTTAGATCTTTAGTTCCTCTTCATGTTATTAAATTAGATAATCCTGAATGAATACTAGAAAAGGATTTTCTTTGTACTGGAATATTTTCCTTTTGTGTAAATGTTTCCGGATGACAAACAATTGCTGTACATTTTGCCTTCAAAAGCATTTTGACTATATTGTAGGTTTACACAGTTGCCTCGAACACTATGTTGGTATTCTTGCAGTAACACCTGAAATGCTAAATGTGATTATTTGTACACGGGAATCATTCGACAATATAATCATATCTTTTAAAAAAAAATTGTAGATGGGGTGGGCCACTTTCACAAAATTGGTTAGATCAACAATTGGCACTGCAGAAGAAAATATTGTCTCGTATGATTGAGCTTGGAATGGTCCCAGGTATGTTCTTTTACAATTTCTGTTTTTTTCTCTATTAAATTCTGCTAGTTAAACCTGACATATGCCATCAGAGCTTGGTTTTCCGTCTATCGTTAAAGTTTTCTCATTTGTTAATATTATTGCCATCTACTTCTAATTTTAAGTCATGTGTTCTTGAGCTTCAGTTGACATATGAATATACTCCCTCCGTCCCAAAATAAGTGTCTTAACTTTATACTAACTTTAGTGCAAAGTTGTACTAAGCTTGAGACACTTATTTTGGGACGGAGGGAGTATATTATACTCCCTCCGTCCGAAAATACTTGTCATCAAAATGGACAAAAAGAGATGTATCTAGAACTAAAATACATCTAGATACATTCCCTTTTATCCATTTTGATGACAAGTATTTCCGGACGGAGGGAGTACTATTGGTACATTGTTAATATAACTCCCTAAATATTTGATTCAGGTTGTATACTTACAGTGTATTCCATTTTTCAGTTCTGCCATCATTCTCAGGAAATGTACCAGTCGCGTTTAAAAAATTATTTCCATCTGCCAGCATAACCAGACTCGGTGAATGGTAATATACTGTCATGTGCCATTTCTGCTGATATTTTCGGGAATTTTGTGCTCAGTATAAGACTGAAGACTGAAGTTACTAGAATTTCATCTTTATGGCTAACCTTTATTATCGCTCAACAAAAAATATCTATTGTTACGTTGGAGCCAGAAGCCCAGCTTTGGTGCCCATGCATTCATGACGTCTCTTGCAAAGTATTCGAGTGTTAAGTACTCCCTGCGATCCGAAAAAAGTATCGTGGCTTTACTTCAAATTTGAACTAAAGCCAGAACACTTCTTTTGGATTGGAGGGAGTATTATTGGAACATCCGAGACAGATAAAGAAGTTTCAGACCTTCAGGTTTTTTAACTTGTAATACTTATCAACTTGCCATTTTACTTAGTTACCATATGGGGCTCCGAACATAGTTGCCCATGAGATAGTTATTTAAGGGCCAACTTTGCTTAATGGATAGCTTGGGATTATATGGCCATTATATCCTTATTGGTGCAATAGAAGGGCAAAATCAGATTCAACTTCTTCACAACTCCCGAAACAAAGAACTTCTTCAAGCTAGTTTTCCTTTTGTAGGTTTCTTCGCGCTAGCCTAAAGGTCTAGAAGACTAGAACTATCAAATCAACATGAGCTGGCAACATTTTATGGGTTTCAACTCTAGCCTACCCCAACTTGTTTGGGACTGAAAGGCTCTGTTGTTGTTAGGAATAAAAATAAAATATCAGTTGACTACCATTTCAGTAAACAAACTTATTTGACATGGATTGCCGGAATGAAGATTTTTTTACTTCAACCCTTGGATGCTGATATTTACACATTCTTTGCTTCAGGAACACAGTTGATGGTAATCCTAGGTGGTGCTGCACTTATATTCTTGATCCTTCGGATGCATTGTTTATTGATGTGGGACAGGCTTTTATCAAGCAACAAATGAAAGGTCTGCATTTCTATTGGCGGATAGAAACTGGACTTGATTTGGTCCAATTTCATGCAACTGCCCCCCCCCCCCCCCCCAAGAATAGCTTCATAAACTTGCTGAATAACTAATCAAAGCGAATTTTTTATGTATGTTTTCATAACCTATACTTGGTTCTAATTTGTCTTTCATCTTTTTTGGATACATGCAGAATATGGTGACATCACCAGCATCTATAATTGGTAACTCATACTAATCTGGTCCTCTACAATATTGCATCAGTGTGTTGCATTAATGCTCTGTGTTATTACTTCTTGAATTACACAGTTTGAATACAATATACTACTCCCTCCATTTACTTTTCAGGGCATAGCATTTAGAGATTAAAACTTGCAACATTTTACCATCAGTTACTCCAAGAACATATTCATTACTGGTGCATTATGTCTGACATTTGTAAACATGTCCACTTGTTTGGCATTCTGTTTATTTATGGCATCTATGTTCATTGCTCGCTGCACTGCTTTGGCTTTGTAGTTTATAGAGCAACTGAGCAAGTCCATTTTGCATGCTTTACAGTCAAAGTTATTTCTTTCAGTGACACATTCAATGAGAATACACCACCGACAAATGAACCGGCATATATTTCATCACTTGGTTCTGCTATCTATCAAGCAATGTCGAGAGGTAACAAGGATGCAGTGTGGTTAATGCAGGTGTGCTGCTTGTACTCTTCTTTGACACCCAAAAGTATAAAAGATTATGTATTTTGTATAACAGCAACAAGTCCATAATATAGTATTCCCTCAGATCCGAATTAATTGACGCAGCCTCTATACAGTGTCCTCTACACATTGTACAGAGGCTGCGTCAATTAATTTGGATCGGAGGGAGTACTAGTATTTTGTGTCAATTGGGTGTTACTGACGCCTTTTGGGGCCAGTCCTATTCAAATATGAAATAAAGCCACGACACTTATTTTGGGACGGAGGGAGTAGTATTTTGTGTCAATTGGGTGTTACTGACGCCTTTTGGGCCAATCGTACAGATGCCCCACACCGCAAGATTGGGAAGCAACCAATTAGCCTCATCTTCCTTTCTCTTTCCACGCTTACCTTAGCATATATTTTTGTTATTGCTTTCCCTTATTACTTAGCTAAGTTTGTTATCCACACCATAGGGTGGAGATAAGTATAGGAATTACTCATACTCATACGGTCTCCTGACCTTGTTTGTAAAAAAATAAGAAAAGATAACGTGAAATGCTGCCCTGTGATTGATCAGTGAAAAGCCACTTACTCCAAGCCACGGTTTATATTTTGCAACAGACATGATTTTCATGAGCACGGTTGGCAAATTTAAAGAGTAATATAATCTCCAAAGCTCCTTTGCTTCGTTCAGGGTTGGCTATTTTACTCGGATGCAGCTTTCTGGAAGGAGTCTCAGATGAAAGTGAGTTCTTATTTTTGCTTTGGTTTTTTTGTATCTTGAGCACCAACAGAAATGAGGTTACTTGTAAAGTAAAGGTTAATGCAACCTTAGCTTTAACTTGTAGCAGAAAAGTCATACATTTAAGTTCAAATAAAAGCAAAGTACAAGAATCATGTAAATAGTAATAGAGTAAAATCCACCAGCGGTCCTAAAAGTATTCGAAGTGTGCCATCTAGGTCCAAAAGTTTGAAAACGAACACCCAGGTCTTAAAAGTCGTTGAGTTGTGCACTGCGGCTCCTAAACACATCTGACTAGGCCACATGGCCCTTTGACTGATGACACGTACACTGAATTGCCACATGGGGCAAACTGAACAAGCTATGAATATATCAAAACAGAGTTACAGTATTCAGGGTCTTTGATATATTCATAGCTCGGTCGTTTTCCCCATGTAGCAATTCAGTGTACGTGGCAATTTTGATATATTCATAGCTCGGTCAGTTTGCCCCATGTGGCAATTCAGTGTACGTGGCATCAGTCAATGGGCCATGTGGCCTGGTCAGATGTGTTTACGAGCCTCAGTGCATGACTCAACGACTTTTAGGACCTGGGTGTTCGTTCTCAAACTTTTAGGACCTAGATGGCACACTTCGAATACTTTTAGGACCGCTGGTGTATTTTACTCATAATAATATGGACATATATATCACATGGGAAAATACACCAGCATGTGAGCTTCTATAAGACTATAAGTAAAGCTGCTGCGTATCATTTAGATGCGGGTAAATCTTGCTTCTTTTGCCTTGCAGGCACTACTTCATTCTGTTCCAATTGGTAAGATGATGGTCCTTGATTTATTTGCTGATGTCAAGCCCATATGGCAAACGTCCTCCCAGTTCTATGGTGTACCATACATCTGGTATGTCCTCTCTCTCTAGTTCTCAAACTTTTTATGTTCTTACATACACTATTAGTATTAAAAATACTAGTTATCCGTTGTGCCAACGAAGTTAAGTAGTTAACTAATGATCATTTCTTAAATTAGGTGCATGCTACACAACTTTGGTGGTAATATTGAAATGTATGGAGTACTAGATTCAATTTCATCTGGCCCTATTGATGCACGTACAAGCCACAATTCAACAATGGTTCATTTTACTTTCATTCCTTATGTAAATTTACTAACAGCAAGGGTCTCCTTTGCCTTTCCCTAGAGAAGCAGTTAAAAATATCTAATGGGGTACTTGCATTTAATCCTTCCTCTTATTTAGGTTGGTGTTGGCATGTGCATGGAGGGAATAGAGCATAATCCAGTTGTTTATGAGCTTATGTCTGAAATGGCATTCCGTAGTCAAAAGGTCGAAGTTGAGGTACACATTACAAATGCGTCTGGTCTCTGGTGTGTAACAAATTATGGTTTACTCCTATGCCATCAAACTAGAAGAAGTTTTTAACTTCATAGAGGGTTAATGTGAGCCTGTGTTTTAATTCATAAGGTTTCTAACTCGAAAGATTAAATTTTAACTAATCTGGTCTAAAGGTTGCTTCTGATATGGCTTTCTTTATGTTGTCCTGCATTTTCAGTAAGACCTTTTGGATTAACTGATATTTTCTTATCGACAAGATCAATGTTGACTATTGGTGTTATAAAAGAAGTTTAAAGAGTATCAACTTATAATTTTAATTGATAGTTATTCTTTGGTAGAAATCGTTTATTTGGTCGTGTTAACTTCAGGCTGAATGAGGTACAAACTTTTGTACAGATCAGTGTGGCAGTGTCTATGTTTTTTAATTTTACAATCCTGCTATGGCTTTGCTCGGGTTGCTGCTTTGATTCTGTCTATATTTTCCATTTTCTGAAGTTCTTGACCACCGCATTTGTTTTGATAGGTTGATTACCATCTAATCTATGTCTTTATCTTCCAGGATTGGTTAAAATCATACTCCTATAGGCGATATGGCCAATCAAATGTCGAAATACAGAAAGCTTGGGCAATCCTGTACCATACGATATACAATTGCACAGATGGAATTGCGGTTTGATTTCATACAAATGCAACTTTATTGCAGTCGTGCAATGCTTGCTGACATATTCATGTATCCTTTTCATATGTTCATTCCAGGATCATAATAGAGACTACATAGTTGAATTTCCAGACATCAGTCCAAGTTCTTTCAGTTCCCAGTATTCCAAACGAAGAAGTATCTCAGTTGTGAGGAAACATCCGAGGTTCTTAGGCGACGTCTCTGCAAGCCTACCACAACCACATCTATGGTATTCTACGGAGGAGGCCATCAAATCCCTTGAACTATTTCTTAAAGCAGGAGATGATCTTTCAGAAAGTCTCACATATAGGTATGTCTTGTCGTAAGCATTGGTTCTTCAAGCATTTGGATGTCATGCATCCTCTTTCTTGTGGCATGCATCCTTTAAACTTCTTGCGTCAGCTTATAAAATTTTGAGCCATTGTCGGTTCTATTCCCGAAAAATGAACTGGTGGTTTCTAAACTACTGACTCTTCTGAGAATTAGATGTTGTGGTGTTTCACCTGTTCATTCTAATTTATGTAAAAATCACACCAACTATATGCATGAAAGAAACATAGGTTTTTCTTTAGCTGGAAACAGGGGTACAATTTAGTTAGTTTCTAGGAGAGTCACTGGCAAGTGGACAAAGAAGGTTTTCCTGTCTATTTGATCTCCTACATGTTTTTCACAGCTCCTTACGTCCACACCTTAGTTAATTTCAGTCATGTCAAATGATAAGGGCACAAGTGGAATCAGTTGTTGTGGTAAAAAAAAGAGTCAGCGGTGAGCTCACATATGCCAAGTTTGGAATACAAGGAAAAAATGTCTGAAACGTGGGACTTGCTTGTAGGTGGCATGCTTCCTGCCATAGTTATGCAGTGGTGGAGCCAGAAAGATAGGATCAGGGGGGAGTTATGTTAAAACAGGTTGGGGAGGTCCAAACCTTGAGAAAATAGGCTTTGAGCAGCAACCAACCACTAATTATACACTGTTCATAAGCAAACTAGCAGCAAATACCTGATGTTAGGGGAGGGGAGGCCCTGCTGGTCCCTCCTGTCTCCGCCACTGTAGGTATGTATGTGGAGTACTCCTGACGAAGAGGCAAAAAAAGGGGCGCAGGTAGGCAGGGTGCTATCATTGTACAGCATAGTCAAAGTGAAGCTTCGACAAAAACAGGGTGACCACACACAAAAATATGAATATACTCTTAAATAGCCCAAAAAATGATGCAGTTCCGGTTATGATTCTCAACTGCTTATTAATGGTAACGCTCATCGCAGGTACGACCTCGTTGATTTGGCAAGGCAGTCACTGTCAAAATTAGCAAATAAAGTGTACCTTGATGCTATGGATTCTTACCAAATGAGGGATTCAAGTGGTTTAAACTTTCACACAAAAAAATTCCTCGAACTCATCATGGATATCGAGACGCTCCTAGCTTCTGATGAGAACTTCCTGCTGGGCCCTTGGTTAGAAACTGCAAAAAGCCTTGGTACAACCGAAGACGAAAGGAAGCAGGTGGGTCTGTTTCGCACACTTCATGTAGCAACTGGATCCTGGATCAATCTTTTTTCTCTTATTGTGGACTGAATCAAACTATTTTATCAGTACGAGTGGAATGCTAGAACACAGGTGACAATGTGGTACGACGACACAAAGACCGAGCAGAGCAAACTGCACGACTACGGTAATACTTGATCATAGTACTATACTTTGGAAGTCCAACCCTGCATTGCTGAGACCTTTTTGTTCTTCAAAAAATCCTCGTCGCCAGCCAATAAATTCTGGAGTGGGCTTCTGAAGAGCTACTACCTTCCAAGGGCATATAAATACTTCACTCGGTTATCGAGAAGCCTCCAAGAGAACCGGAGTTTTCAACTGGAGGAATGGAGGCGAGACTGGATCTCGTACTCTAACGAATGGCAGTCCGGGAAGGAGCTGTACCTTGTAAAAGCCACGGGTGATGCTCTGGCGATCTCCAGGTCTCTCTTTGCAAAGTACTTCAGGTAGATGTGGGCTGCAGCCACAAAACTACGAGGAATGTTTGTTATAAATAAAGCAAAATAATGTACGCGTGAGATGTTGTGAAGTGAAGGGCGTACATCTGCTCTTGATTCCGCAACTAGTCTCGCCTCATGTAAAAGGTTCAGCCGTCAATACTTTTCGCAGTGGGTACATCGAATAACGAAATTGAAACCTTTGATGTGATGTTTCAAGCTCACCCTAATTTGCTCGCCTTATCATTTACAAGTGCACTGAAGATGAAGTACAGTTCGATCCAGGCTCAGGATGAATGTTGGCGGCATGCTTAACACATGCAAGTCGATTGGTAAGTGGTGTTTCCATAGGCGCATGAGTGAGTAACGCTTAAGAACTTGCCCTTGGGATGGAACAACAAATGGAAACGGTTGTTCCATAGCCCATGGACCGAGGACCAAAAGAATAAATCAGCCCAGGCAACTGAGGCAAGGCTTACATTAATTAGCTAGTTGGTGAAGCAATAGCTTACTTTGACAATTATTAGTACTCCCTTCTTTCCGGTTTGTAGGGCTCAATTTAAAAATTTCACCAACCAAGATAGATGGTAAATGATGGAATACTTTTCGTAATTTGCAAAAGCATCCAATTAATGCTCTTGTTTTCCTAAAAAAATATGTTTTATCAATGTATTAATTGCAATGCATGCATGCATAAAATACATGCATTGGTCAATTTTCTCTTAATACTTGCATTCAATTATTTAATGCACTTTGGAATCTGAAATTATGATGGGAAACAACCAAATTGAGCCTTAGAGGGTGCTTGGATACGTTTTAGTCTCATGACTAAAAGTAGTGAGGCTAAGGGGGTGTTTGGTTCCAGGGACTTTTTTGTGTTGGAACTAAAAAAAGTCCCTAGCAAACCAAACAGGGGGAGGGGGGCTTTTTTGGGACTTTTTGCTAAAAGTCCTTAGAAGCACCTCCTTGAGAATCTTTTTCAAAAAGTCCCAGGGACTAGAAAAAGTCCTAGGACTAGAGAACCAAACACTACCTAAAACTTGCTAGTCTCACCCATGCTTGGATCTAAATACTAAAGAGACTAAAATCAAGTTAATGAACATTTATTATTCTCCAAACCCTTCAATCCAGAACTCGCCTGTGTTAAAGGAGAAGAGTTAAATGAGGAGAGAGATGACTATGTCAGATAGTAAGCGTTCCTACTCCCTCGTAAGGGAGCCGCGTGTGTATATATTGATCGAGGCAGGAAAACGCCCCTGCCGTGGCTTACAAGGTTATGCCGATCACTTTGGGATTCGGTAGTTACATAGGAGTTTGAAAGAGCTACGGGAGAGGGAGAGATGGAGTTAGTTTGAGATTACAAGAGATATATCTCTAAGTCTAACACCCTCCCTTAATCTCAACTATCCTATATTAAGATTCCTCTTGAATTCCTTGAAAGGCTTGACTGGCAAAGCTTTAGTGAATCCATCTACAACTTGATCTCTGGAAGGGATGAACCTTATGTCCAACTTCTTCTCTGCAACCCTTTCTTTTACAAAGTGAAAGTCAATTTCTATATGCTTGGTTCTGCCATGGAACACTGGATTTGCAGAAAGATATGTGGCTCCCCAAGTTGTCACACCATAAACATGACACACGATGCTGCTTAATTCCCAACTCATTTAACAGTGATTCAACCCAAATAATCTCGGCAGTAGCATTAGCTAGCGACTTGTATTCAGCTTCAGTACTTGACCTAGATACTGTGGCCTGTTTTCTAGCACTCCAAGAAATGAGATTAGAACCAAAAAACACTGCGAATCCTCCAGTTGACTTCTTGTCATCGCTGCATCCTGCCCAGTTAGCATCAGAGAAGGCACTAACAAGAGTGGAGTTAGAACGTTTAACTTGAAGGCCTAAGCTCACAGTATATCTTATGTACCGTACAATTCTCTTAACCAGGGGCGGGCCCACCTCAATTCAAGGGTATTCAGTTGAATACCCATTGTGTTTGTCGAAAGACTAGGTAAATATATTGTATATCATATGTATATACAAGAAAATAAAATGAAACTGATGAAAATAATCGTGCTAGCTAACAAATTCAGTCCAAAAACAGGGGCTAGCCCAGCTTGCTGTTCGCTCTCACTACCCACGACATGGCCCATAGGCCCAAATGGCTTCAGGCTGCACCGTGCGCACGGAGAAGCCACGCATCAATCGCTGTTTCCCTCAAAAAAACGCATCAATCGCTGGCTCGGTTACCTTCGGCTAAAGGAAAATCTATCGATCAAGATACCAACAGGCGGCGCCCTTGCCCTATTCTCCAAATTTTGTTCGGCGATCTATCGATCAAGATACCAACAGGCGGCGCCCCCTTGCCCTATTCTCCAAATTTTGTTCGTCGGCGGTAGATCTATAGCCATTGGCCATCGCATGTTCGCACGCACGCACGGCGGCAGGCACTGGTGGGCAGCGCGACACGACGCATCATCCAAATTCCAGCGGCACGACATCCATCCCTTGCTCCCTCTGGTACTGATCTTGGCAAGCATCGGTCTTCAATTTTAAACCCTAGGTTCACCTATCAGTACGTATGATCTGTTCATCGAAATTAGATGTGTTCATGTGTCTCTATGTTAAAATTGGGATTTGGGGTAGCTCCTCTCATGTCAATTATTAGTTGAACTAAAGTCAGCTTGCTAATTAGATGTTAGTTATTGATTTCTATTTGTATCTCATGCTTCTTAGCCTGTTTTTAGTAGAGTTCGTTGAAGAGAATACCCTGTAACAGACTAGGAAGCCAAAACTGGTACTAGAATTAGTTCATACGTCAAAACAAAGCTTTGGCTTTCAACAAACTACCTTTGAAATTTTGAATACATACCCTCAAAATTCTGGGCCCTCCCCTGCTCTTAACAGTTGTCCAGTGTACAGTGGTAGGTGCATGAAGATACTGACAAACCTTGTTAACAGCAAAGGAAATATCAGGCCTTGTCAGTGTCAAGTACTGTAGAGCTCCTACTGCACTCCTGTATTTCGTGATCTCTTCTTCTTTGAGTGGTTGACCTTCAAAAGCTGAAAGTTTTTCTGAAGAGGATAATGGTGTGGGTGAAGGCTTGCAATCTTTCATCCCCATGCGAACTAGAAGTTCATTGGCATATTTTTCTTGGTTCAATATTATGCCATCCTGAATCTTCTTTACCTCAATGCCTAAGAAGAAGTGTTGATCACCAAGATTCTTCAAAGCAAACTCTGAACTTAAATCATGCAGAAGAGCATTAGTAGCACTTTGTGACGAGCTTGCAACTATGATATCATCAACATATACTAGTACAAATATAGTTATGTTTGCCCTGTTGTAGATGAATAGTGAAGTGTCAGCCTTAGATGCAACAAAACCAAGACGCCTTAACTGAGAGCTTAGTCTTGAATACCATGCCCTTGGTGCTTGTTTCAAACCATAAAGCGCCTTGTCAAGCTTGCACACATGATGAGGTACTTTCTTGTTTTCATACCCAGGTGGTTTCCTTATATAAACCTCCTCTTCCAGAACATCATGCAAGAACGCGTTCTCAACGTCTAGCTGTCTCAAGCTCCATCCTCTGAAAACTGCAATGGCTAATACAAGTCTAATAGTTGCTGCTTTAACAACGGGACTGAAAGTATCTTCATAATCTAGACCATAACGTTGTTTAAAACCTTTTGCAACTAGACGTGCTTTATAGCTGACGATTGAACCATCTGCCTTTTTTTTATTCTGTAAACCCATTTACAATCAATGACATTTTTACCTCTTTTCTCAGGCACAAGGTGCCAAGTTTTGTTTCTCATGAGTGCCGAATACTCTTCATCCATTGCATTTTTCCACTTTGGATCCCCAAGTGCATCCTCTAGTCTTGTCGGTTCCCCTGTAACACACAACATGCCATATCGTATAGTGCCATCAGTTCTGTTTTTCGGTTTGCTTATACCCTTTTGTAGTCGAGTTGTGACACGTGAAGCAGGTTGTGGCTGAGCCATGCGACGTGTGTGTTTCTGCACAGGAGATGGTGAAGGCAAATCTGTTGCAGAAGATCCCGGCAGCATCCTGGAGGTACTTTCCACAGCAGATCCTGGATCAGCCTCAGCGGCGCGCTGTGTGGCCGAAGATGTGGCGGCGTCCGACTCGGCAGCCACAGAAGATCCCGCGTCGAACTGCTGGTGCATGCGGAGCGGAGATCCCGAGCCGGGCGACGCGGTTTCGTCATTGTCGCTTTGGCTGCACAAGCGTGGCGCGAGGCGGACCCAATGATGGCGGCGACGGCGATGCACGAATGGCGCGGAGGAATCTCTCCAGCACGCGATCCTGAGCTGATCCGCGCACCCGATCCGAGGAGAGCTGACACACATGAGTTCCAGGTGACTCCGGATCCTCCTCGTGCTCAGCGCCAGCTTCGTCTTCTTCTATCTCATGAAATATAGGCTCATTTTCATCAAAATTTGGATCATTTTCTGCACCGATTTCTGCTGCGTCTTCTGCAAAGCCCTGCACAGGATAAGATGCAACACCAGTACTGGTAGGATCATTAGTTGGATTAGTGCAATTGTCGCCCCCTTGATCCAAGTTTTGGAGATTGTGTGGAAGGAGAAGAATTTCTTTCCTAAGGAGTGCTCCGGCATTCGGATGAAGAGACTCAAAGGGGTATACGGATTCATCAAAAACAACATCTCGAGAGATATATACCCTACCAGTAGAAACATCTAGGCATTTGACTCCTTTATGAATGGGACTATACCCAAGGAAGACACACTTCTTTGAACGAAATGCAAGTTTGCGTGTATTATATGGACGGAGGTTGGGCCAGCAAGCACAACAGAATACATGTAGTGATTTATAATCAGGAGTAATGCCAAAGAGACGTGTGAGTGGGATCTCATATTTGATGACCTTACTAGGAAGTAAGTTTATGAGATATGTGGCAGTCAAGAAGGCTTCATCCCAGAACTTTAATGGCATCAATGCATTTGCTAGTAGAGCTAGCCCTACTTCAACAACATGACGGTGTTTCCTTTCAGCGGAACCGTTCTATTGGTGTGCATGGGGGCACGAAACATGGTGTGAGATGGCAAGTTCCTGAAAAAATAGGTTGAGCTTTTTGTACTCACCTCCCCAGCCAGTCTGCATAGCAATGATCTTTGTGTTTAGTTTTCGTTCAACAAGATTTTGAAAGTTCTTGAAAACTTGAAACACTTCAGATCGTTTCTTAAGGAGATATATCCAAGTAAATTTGCTATAGTCATCAATGAAGCTTACATAATATGAGTGTCTACCAATAGAAGTAGGAGCTGGACCCCAAACATCTGAAAATACAAGTTGTAAGGGTGCAGAGGAAATACTGCTAGAAATAGGATATGGTAGCTGATGACTTTTAGCTTGCTGACAAGGATCACAAACAGACTCAATGCTGGACTCAAGACAATGGGGAAGTTTATTTTTACTAAGAACAAGCTTAACAATAACTGATGAAGGATGGCCTAATCTACTGTGCCACTTTGCTGAAGAAGGCTTGATAGCAACAAAGGCTTGTTTATTCAATGACGTTGACGCAGATATGATTGGATAGAGACCTCCCACGCACTTGCCCCTAAGAAGTACCCTCCTCGTGTCCAAGTCCTTAACCAAGAAAAAATAAGGGTAGAACTCAATGAGAACATGATTATCAAGGGTAAATCTATGAACAGAAAGCAAGCTTTTTGATGTTTCAGGCACATGTAGAATTCTGTTTAGATGAAAATTTTTGGTGGGGTTTTTAACAATTGAACTACCAGCATGAGTAATGTCCATACCAGAACCACTTGCGGTGTGCACTTGGTCACCTCCACGGTACTTGTCTCGAATCGTCAGCTTGTCGAGCTCGCCCGTGATGTGGTTTGTAGCCCCGGTATCCGCATACCAATTTGTGTCGACACCATAGGAGTCGGTGACCATGTTGGCCCCCTTCTCCTCGTGTTCATCTTCATCATACCTGTGCCAGCAATCACGAGCACCTCCTGGATGGTGCTTGTAACATATTTGGCATTCCGGGTAGTCCCGGGTCTGTTGCTGACGCTGCTGTTGTGGACGACCACGGCCGCCGCCGCCGCTGTTTCCGCCAGATGGAGTTGGGGAAGAGCGCCTTCCTCGGCCGCGACCCCTGTTGTTGCTGCGTCCGCGTCCTCTACCATAGCCGCGCCCGCGCCCTCTGTACACCATATTTGCAGAGGTTTTGAAACCGGCGTCAGGGCCATCGCCAAGCATCTCCATGCGCTGGTCGAAGGCTGCGATCTGGGCGAACAATTCATCAACAGAGACCGACGACTTCACTGCTCCGATGGCAGCCACGACAGGATCGTAGTCTCTGTCGAGGCCGGCGAGGACATAGTCCACCATCTCAGATCCAAACCGCCTTCCTGCTGCGCCGCTCATCTCCTGTGTTCTTCATCCGGCGATGTAGGTTGAGCTGGACATGGATCCTTCTTCAGACAGGATGGCGATCCGCAAATTTGTGATGCGGGATTGAGACTGCGAGGCAAATATTGTGGTGATAGCAGTCCAGAGATCAAAGGTAGTTTCTTTACTCACAACTTGGGCGAGGATCTCCATTGACAGAGAGTTCAGGAGATGGCTAAGAACTTGCCGATCTCTTGATATCCACTGCGCATACAGAGGATTTGGAGCCATGGCAACAGTTTTGTCCGCCTGCTGCTGTTGTACCGTCTTCGGTGGCGCGGCGTCTGTTCCATCTAGGAGGCCGGTGACCTGCGCTTCTCGCAGGCCCGGCATGACCTGTGCCTTCCACAGGATGTAGTTGGTCTTGGTGAGCTTCTCGGTTGGTGGAGCTCCAAGGTTGAGGGCGACGGTGGTTGAGGTGGACGACATGGTGATGATGATTGAGGAAGAAGCTTCTGGCTAGATCTATGGGAAGAGTTTGGCTCTGTATACCATGTCAGATAGGAAGCGTTCCTACTCCCTCGTAAGGGAGCCGCGAGTGTATATATTGATCGAGGCAGGAAAACGCCCCTGCCGTGGCTTACAAGGTTATGCCGATCACTTTGGGATTCGGTAGTTACATAGGAGTTTGAAAGAGCTACGGGAGAGGAAGAGATAGAGTTAGTTTGAGATTACAAGAGATATATCTCTAAGTCTAACAGACTAATCCACATTTTAGTAGGGGTACCTCTGACTAAAAAAATTTAGTCTCAAGACTAGTTTTAGCCCCTCTTTAGTCAGGGATGCTTGGAACTTTAGCCTCTTAAACAGACTATTTTTAGTCAGACTAAAATAAGTCCCTTGAATCCAAGCACCCTCTTATAAAATGGAAAAACTAAGATTTTGAGATACCCTATAAACTGGAAAGGAGGGAGTACTAGCTAGTCGAAGAGGATGATCAACCACACTGGAACTAAGACACGACCCAGACTCCTATGGGACATGGGACTCGAATACCCATATTTCAGTTTGTGCAACTTGGTTCGGGTTGCAATGTTTTCTTATCTTATACATAAAGAATAAAATTCATCTATGGTCATTGAACTTGTTTTATGGGTGCAAAATCATCACTCAAGAGTGCCATGTTCGAGTAAATAAAGTAGTTCTAACTAAACCTGATCATCCTTCAGGTCGGGCTTGACAAAGCCCGAAGTGAAAATCCCAAGCCCAAGCCCGGCCCGAAGCATGTGAACAGTGCACTTCCCATTTAAAATGATTATATTCAAGGTATTCAAATACATAATAATACCTATTTTTAATTCAAACAATTATTTAAACCTCATATGGGCTTTATTTGGGCTTTCAGGCCGGGCTTCATGCGGAAAAGCTGAGCCCGACCCCAACCTAGATGTCAAGCTTTCGAGCTCGAGCATTGAGGCGGGAAGCTCATGCACAGATCTAGTTTCAGTCATGCAAATAAGGTCACTGAGACGTTTTCCAATGTATTTTGCCTACATGTTACCGCCAGTCATGCAAATAAGGTCACTAGAGACGTTTCCGATGTATTTTGCCTACATGTTACCGCACAACTCGATGCCTACTGCTAACTTGGCGTATCAAGACCATGTGCATGAGACTTGGGTTTTTTCGTAATTATTCGGGGTAAGTACGGGCAGGTGGCATTTTCTAGGGTCCCTTCATCAAAATACTGCATGTTCTCACTTGAATTATGCGTTTTACTCCATGTGCCTATTGGGAAACGTGATACGATACTCTAGCACAAAACAAAAAAATCGAGGAACATGTTGTGGAGATAGATTGTGGGAACGACTTTTACCACTAGGCATGTAACCATGATAGCGGAAGAAGAGTTGGTGAAGCATGTTCCCATCTCCTCGCGAATCCCTCGAACAGTTCCTCGAGGTTCCCTCGAACGATTTGTCAGAGCATGCATGTGCAACACTTTCAAGGTATATATGTGTGCAAGGAGAACGTCGGGCGACGAACTGCTAGGTTCGATTGCACGATGTGGACGTGGGAATGGCGGCGCCTATGGGTCAACGACGATGAAGACAAGGGGCGCTATCAAGCTATATGGACATGTGCTAGCTGGTTTGGGCGCAAGGTCGGTCGCCCTAGGCTGATTTCCGAGCTCCTCTGTGCCACTCGAACTGACGGTTGCCCTGGCGAGGAGGAAACTATCAATGCCGGACTGCATGAGGCAGGACCGTGGCGGCACACGTCAGATTTGGCTATGATCTATGACAACGTCAATGTGGAGACTCTGGCCGCGGAACTCAGCACCCAGTAGTGGTTGGGCTTCAAGTGAGACTTCATGTCCTTGCTATCCGCGACTGCGCGACATGGTCAGTTAGGACGTTAACATGTGTCATGGCATGGCTAGTCGGCATGGTGACACCATGGCACGCCACCCTAGCCGATCTAGGCAGCCTAATAATTTTGAGGTGGTGGTGCGGATCTCTCGGGCTAGATCTAGGTTTGGTGACCGTCGACGGCGCCATTGGCAGTGTTCATTGTTAGTCGGTTAACTATGTGGTGGAATGGGAGAGGACATATCAGCACCTCGTCATTGGCGGCCTCTCGATGATCATGGCGGTGGCTTCGGGTGGGAAGACATCTCGCCTATCCGCTAGCGCCACTCTGGCCTAGGATGGAGTACTGCTGGCTGAGACGGCTAGTGGAAGTTCCGTTTCCATGATGGCAATTGAACTATTAAAGCATCGCTTCTTGTCTGGGGTGAAAACCCTTGTTTCGCCCTTCATTTGTTAGACTCGGCAGTGACAAACTTGTGTCGTTACCTTGTTGAAGGTGTTATCTATCTGCTGGCGTGCTGACCTTCGTTGGTTGGTCTCGGCAATCAGGATGGAAATTATTGTCCTTGTCGTGTATGGTTGGACGTGGCAACGACGGCGTGAGGGTGGGTATTCCTTGTTGAAGGCGTTGTTGCCGAAGAAATCGATTTAGTTGTAGGTGCTAATGTCCTATCTTGTAATGACCTCCATTGTTGTCTGACTCTTGTACTCTTGTTTGTTGATGTCTTTAGCCTCGTTGCTTTGCATCAAATTTAATAAATATAATTGTGTGTATCGCAATGATGCAGAGGTTGGGGTTCTAACCTCCTTTTGAAAGAAGAAAAAAGACTTTACTGTTGGCGGCATGACTTTTTTTTTTCTATTTTATTTCGTTCATCGGTTCATGTTGGCTATGTGCATCTTAATCATGCAAAGGCCAAATATACACTCATCATACATTTTGCATTGTATCCGTGTAATGCTATTTTATGAATTAATAAAAACTCCATTATAAAAAAAGTCTATGGGAAAAGTTTCTCTATCTCTAGGATGTCCTCGGGCGATGATGTATACCAGTTGCAAACAAAATTTTGAAGTATTCACAAGCCGCCCTGATATTCTTTTTGTCACAACCCGATCAAAGAGGACTGCTAATTGCCCAGGAAGATGTTTATACTAATGGAAGTGGTTAGTTTGTTTATTGTGTCACATTATCATTTTCAACGCTGGTTACGCGTGGCGTGTCGTCGATGTCGAGCAACTGGCAGTTGCTCCAAATTCCTACATCTTGATCTGACGGATAGTATGAAATAACAGCATTAATTTGTTTGCTACTTGACTTATAGTAGTATTATGTTTAGGATGTAGTCATCAAACTATGCCCCCTAATAATCTGAAGCCGGTGTAGATTGAGTGTCCAATTACTCCTCCTACAAGAACACGGTCCAACAATTGATCATCAATTAGAAATTGATGATAAATGATTAGGTCAAACTAATGGCAAAGATGACAGCATACATAAGTTTCCAACTTGATTCGTGATCAAACTAATGATCAGGGAAGCATATAGTTTACTGAGCGCGATCGGAAAATGATCCACGTATATCATCAAATTCGTGATTAAACGCAGCACGGGATGCATTCAAATCATCTAGATTTTTCTCGGCGATATAATCATCCATCTGACACCTCATCGTCAAAAAAGTCATCACTTTTTTTTTATAAAATCCTTATTCTCGGAAGATTGCCAGAAAGCACCTTGACAGTGATACAACAATGGAGTAATCGCGATTGAACTAGTAATGCTGATCACAGTAACATGACAACATGCTAGCTGGCACATACATGTAAAAATGATATATACACCTGCGATGTAATTTCACTCGATGGAAACTTACTGATTAATTAGTCACGACCAAGCACTGTATATATACTTGTTGTCAACGAAGGTCACAGTAAAATTCAGTGTCCAATTAGTTCTACTTGCTCGTTTGAACTGGAGCAGTGAGAGCGTCGCTATTCTCAATCTATCACGGGTGTGTGATGAGGAAGCTATTTAGGCAGAGACTGACACTTATAACTTCCTTACATGGCAAGTAATAACTCATCAGTTAGCCTGTTAGTGCTCAGTATTTCCTTGTACATGATGTAAGGGCCAAGAGTAGTTCATTCAATTCCGACACCGTCACATCAAGGGAAAACAAAATTCCCCGAACATCCCCCGCATGCGCATCAAGAATCAGTCCTAGACTAGACCAAAACACACGTACGTATCTCTCCATAGATCAAAGATTGTCAACCCTTCTCGATTTCTTCCACAGCGCGGCAAAATCTTGTGTGTCACACCTCGAGCACCTGTCAAATTAACTTCCCAGTACATGATCCTTGTGTGCAAGGCACCTCTTGCATATATATATAGCCCATCCATTTCTGCACCACATATACGGAGTACCACGCAGCGGCTAATTAGCTCGAGCAAAAAAAAAAAAGATGGCCCGGCCGTCGTGCTGCATGGCGCTGCTCGTCCTCGTCCTCGCCCTCGCCGCGCAGCTCGTCGCGTCCGACCTGTCGCCGGGCTACTACGGCAGCAGCTGCCCCAGCCTGGAGAGCATCGTGCGCGGCGTGGTGACGCAGAAGATGGACGACACCATCCGCACCATCGGCTCCACCATCCGCCTCTTCTTCCACGACTGCTTCGTCGAGGTACGTTCGTCGCACCGCCTGCACTGATGCTTATGAGTTATGGTCATGGAGTGATTGATCGATGCGTGTGCATGCGTGCAGGGTTGCGACGCGTCGGTGCTGATCCGGTCGACGCCGGGGACCCCGACGGAGATGGACGCCGACGACAACAAGTCGCTGGCGTTCGAGGGCTACGAGACGGTGAGGATCGCCAAGGAGGCCGTGGAGGCCGCGTGCCCCGACTTGGTCTCCTGCGCCGACATACTCACCATCGCCACACGGGACGCCATCGCCCTGGTACACACACAGTACACCTCTATCTGTACATTTTCCAACGGACATGCCTGAGCCAGAATTTACATGTTTGATTTGCGTACAGAGCGGCGGGCCCTTCTACCCAGTGGAGCTGGGCCGGCTGGACGGCCTGAGCTCCACGGCCAGCAGCGTGGCCGGCAAGCTGCCGCAGCCCACCAGCACCCTCAACCAGATGGTCGCCATGTTCCGAGCGCACGGGCTCAACATGTCCGACATCGTCGCGCTCTCAGGTGAACTCCTTACGTCTCCCAACTATAACTACCTGCGCCGCGTGGATGTACTAACAGAACAGTTCATGGCGGGCGTGCAGCGGCGCACACCGTGGGGCTGGCGCACTGCGGCAAGTTCAGGGACCGGGTGTACGGCAGCCCGGCGGACGCGACGCTGAACCCCAAGTACGCGGCGTTCCTGAGGACCAAGTGCCCCGCCGACGGCTCGTCGGACCCGATGGTGCTCATGGACCAGGCCACGCCGGCGCTCTTCGACAACCAGTACTACCGGAACCTGCAGGACGGCGGCGGCCTGCTCGCCTCCGACCAGCTCCTCTACAACGACAACCGCACCCGCCCCCTCGTCAACTCGTGGGCCAACAGCACGGCCGCCTTCAGCCGGGGCTTCGTCGCCGCCATGGTCAAGCTCGGCCGCGTCGGGGTCAAGTCCGGCAGCGACGGCAACATACGCAAGCAGTGCGACGTCTTCAACTGATGACGAGAGGGATCGATCGATCGATGCGTTGATACACACCGGGGTTACTACGCTGGCTGAATTAGTGTACGTGCATGCGTCAAAGGTGCATGTGTACACGAGATGTGTTTTTTTTTTTGAAACATACACGAGATGTGTGTGTCTGTGACACAGAGATTCGTTGGGTTTCACAGCTCTGTGTGGCTTGTACATGATTGTATATGTGTTGTTTGATTCGTTGATTTCGAACGTGCGAGTTACATATATGCAAATAAAATGAATAAAGCATTCTCAGATTGTGAGGCCAAAAGCAAAAGTTGGTGCAGGGTTTAAAATCTAAAATTAGGCTTTTCGTCAATGAATAAATCAAGCGCTCACCAAAAGTAATGTGGCACAATTGGCTAGTACTATGCCGTTTTGCTGTCTTATAAATGGAAATTACCTGCAACTAGTTACCAAGGACACTGGGATTTTTGGTGTTTTTCGAGAAAACTTTCAATATATTCATCTTCCATCACGGCAGTACAGCGAACACTAGAAATAATAAAAATTACATCCAGATCCGTAGACCACCTAGCGACGACTACAATCATCGAAACGAGCCGAAGCGCCACACATCATCACCCCTCCTCGCGGAGTCGGGCACAACTTGTTGTAGTAGATAATCGGAAGTCGTCGTGCTAAAGCCCAGAGGACCAGCGCACCGTAAAACAACCGCCCGATGAAGAATAACGTAGATCGAAAGGATCCAACTCAAGACACACGAACATAGACGAAGCACAACCAGATCCGAGCAAATCCAACGAGGATAGATCCGCCGGAGACACACCTCCACACGCCCACCAACGATGCTAGACGCACCACCAGAACGGGGACTAGGCGGAGAGACCTTTATTCCATCTTCAGGGAGCCGCCACCGTCTCGTCTTCCTGAGTAGGACACAAACCCTAACAAATTTTGAAGGAGCGACTAACAACAGAGCAAGTAGTTTTTTTTTTCTCAAAAAGAACTACGTAGTTTTGATTTGCTAAATATTCTTTTTGTGATGAAGGATATTATATCAATATCGACATAAATTATTCTATTGACTCACAACATTCCTCTTAGTAAACCTTGGGCGGCCACCGTATTCTTGGTCGATGATTAGTTTTCCAAACGAAACGTCAGGAGACTCCGTAAGTCCTTCGGATCCGTGTCAATTATTGGGCAAACACTTCTGGACATAAAACACGGCATCTCGTCACCGATATGTACAGCCTGACCTTGACAGGGGGTGAAAATTTCAAGCGAAATCAACCACCTCCAGCAAGTTGGTCCACCAAATGTTCGGAATAGACAAACATATGTTGAGCACGTTATCATACTACTTCCTTAGTACCGAAATACTTGTAGTTGGGGGACTTGTACTAATTTTCCCAGCTAAAGTATTTTAGTATAGAGGTACTAGTAGTTTTGATGGTAACTTCCTCCCAGCTTACCTCCACAGGTTCACCTCTTCGATTCGTGATCGTAACAAACCAAAGAATCTCCAAGCTTAGAGCATTACTAGTAGAAGTTCTACTGTAAGAGCATTATTAGTAGAAGTTCTACTATAAGAGCATTACTAGTAGAGCTCTCAAACCCTCAAACCTTTAAAAATAACCGTTTTTTACAGTTTTCGCCGAAAAAACACCGTAGACTAAAACCTCTAAACCCTCAAACCCGTAAAAAAATTTAGAGGTGCAACCCTCAAACCACTTTGCAATCTGTAGAAATAGGGGTTGAGGGGAAAATCGCCCCCCAACCCGCACTCCTCCTCCTCGCTCGCTCCTCGCTCGCGCGGGAGCAAACCGCCTCCTCCTCCCGCCGCCTCCTGCCGCGCCAGCCATGGAGGACCCCGTCGCCGCCGCGCCCCCGCCCGCCGCGCCCGCCCCGGTGGGAGGCTCCCGGCGCAAGTTCAAGTGAACCCGCACCAAGGTGCGTGTGGGGTTGCCGCGCAAGAAGCCGCGCGAGTTCAAGCCGGCCTTCGACCTGCCCGAGGCGCTCGCCGCCGCCGCCGGCGGCCACGTGCCGAGCTGGGACGCGGAAGGCAGCGTCGTGAAGAACTACTCTGCTTTCGGGGTCCTGGCCAACCCCAACCTGCTCGGCGCCCACTCCCGCGGCACGCGAGGCCTCGTCCAGAGCGCCTTGCTGCAGGCGCCCGACGTCGACGCCTTGCGCGCCCCCGTGGACGAGTTCGGCCCCGTCGACACCGGCAGTGACCTCGAGTGCGACGGTCAGTCTCCCGTCCCTTCGCCTCGTCTGATAAACTTGGACCGGCTCACGAGCTGGTGAATTCATGTTTTATGCCCAGTTACTTCGGGACATGTCGCTAATTTGGTTATACTGACGGGTATCTTAGGTACCGTATTAATTAGTTTTGGTGAATGTGCAAATTTGGTAAATCAGTTGGCATCGCATAATGCGATTTGTCAACCACATGTGTTGTTGTTCATTTATGTTTGGGCATATGCAGATGGTTTGCCTCTAGATTTGATATCCTTTGTGCTGTGAATAATCCGTTGAACTGACAGAGCAATGAAATAAACAGTGTGTAAACTAAGTCCGTCCAACACATTTCAACAGCTCCTAGATTTGAGTTTCTGTTTGAACTTCTTATTCATAGTATATTCTGAGCTTTATGCTCAAGTGTTGGTGTCATTTGAGGAAATTTATATAGAAAGATGCAAGGTATTACGGCAGTAAACGGTTTGCTGTGGCTCAATACAAACACTGCTTCTAAAGTTCAGGAACTAGTGGAAGCTCAGTAGCTGCAGTAGTTGGTTTCTGATTCAACTTGGTACTGGGGTATGTGAGGAAGAACAGAGTTATAGGCCCAATTTTGAATACTCAACTGAACTGGAGCAAACTAGAATGATTATTGTTTCATGTCAAATGTGATGGAATTTGTGATACGTCATATGATGAAATGTGTGATATATGAAATGACAGTTTTAAAGGTTGGGATTGAGGCAAAGATTAGAACTCTCAAATCCAACCCTTAAAGCAGTTTAAGGGTTAGGTTTGAGGGTTCTAGTCTTTGCCCCTGTTTTTCAACCCTTAAAAGTGTCAAAAAGTGGCACTTCTCAACCCTTAAAACTGATATAAGGGTTTGAGGGTTTGAGAGTTCTACTAGTAATGCTCTAAAACCCTCAAACTCTCAAACACTTATAGCAGTGTTAAGGGTTAAGAAGTGCCAGTTTTTGACACTTTTAAGGGT
The DNA here is from genome assembly GCA_021605205.1 of Aegilops longissima. Taxonomy (NCBI): domain Eukaryota; kingdom Viridiplantae; phylum Streptophyta; class Magnoliopsida; order Poales; family Poaceae; genus Aegilops; species Aegilops longissima. The sequence goes on from CM038680.1 coordinate 617,796,496, forward strand.
TGAAAAACAGAGGCAAAGACTAGAACCCTCAAACCCAACCCGTAAACTGCTTTAAGGGTTGGATTTGAGGGTTCTAGTCTTTGCCTCAACCCCAACCTTTAAAACTGTCATTTCATATATCACACATTTCATCATATGACATATCACAAATTCCAACACATTTGACATAAAACAATAATCATTCTAGTTATTATTACACCACCAAATCTGAAAGTTCACATGAGTTACCTTCGGTGTGGTTTGAATGACAATGCAAGATCATCACTTACAAGATATCAAGTGCTACATACAGTTGACTGCTATGCTCGCTTAACGGTCTGAATGAATTCCAACATTCCCATGAGTCTACTGTTTCACTCTGTAATTTAAGAAAACACATAACAATTGAGTTACACAGCAGTGTGTATACTTAGCCATCAACGGACTGCAGCATTTTGCTCTAGCAGACAAACGCCCAGGCAAATTAGACTGATAGGAACAAATAATGAGCAATGTGTTGTTGAGTGGGTGGACCTGCAAGGAGAGATGAGTCGCCCAGGCGATCTCCTGCTTGAGCGTGAGCTCCGAGTCGAGCTGGAGCTGCTCGTCCTCGGAATCCAAATCAATCCACTCGCTGATCTTCCCGACGATATGGCTGCTCCACTCGGACGGGCTGAGGACGAGGTCTGAGGCCGCCACCAGCAGGACGGCGCCGGGCGTGGGCCGGTAGTCGGGATCGACCTGCATAGAGCGGGCAAGGAAAATAAGCCTCCGTTTCAGAGGGAGGACGCGAGAAAACGGCGTCGGCGGTAGGAGTGGGAGAGGAGGGGCACTCACAAGCGGGGCAAGGAGGAAGTCGAAGGCGGAGGAGAGGGAGTGGGTGAGGACGGGGGGAGGCCGTCGCCGGCAGGGAAGTCGAGCACCTCGACCCCGCAGTAGCGGGAGTCGCTCTTGTCCCCAGCGCGCTGCCCCAGCGGCATCTTCGCCTGGTGTGTGTGTGCTGCCGGTGGCTGGCGCCGCCGACGGAGGAGGGGAGGGGTTAGTCGGGCGGGCGGCCGGGGCGGGGCGGCGGGCGGGCGGCAGGCGTCGAGGGCGCGGAGGGGCGGCGGGCGGGGCGCGGAGGGGCGGCGGGCTGGCGACGGCGGCGGGATCGGAGGAGGGCGCGGCGCGGGGATGAAACTTCCCTCCCCCGCGAGGGTGGAAGAGGAGTGCGGGTTGGGGGAAGTTTTTCCTCCCAACCCTCGCTTCTACAGGTTGGGAAAATGTTTGAGGGTTGGATCTCTAAATTTTTTTACGGGTTTGAGGGTTTAGGGGTTCTAGTCTATGACTTTTTTCGATGAAAACTGTAAAAAAAGCAGTTATTTTTAGAGGTTTGAGGGTTTAAGAACTCTACTAGACTTGCTCTTAGTCCATTTACACACACTCCTTTTCCAAGCCCAGGAACCGGCCCTGCGGAGCTATGAAGCTAGCACACACCAGTTGACGGAGAACTGAACACAGGAGACGGTTTCAATGAACGCACGCGTTGGACGCTGGAGAGGGGAGCGTGTGTAGCCCACGGCGCCGGGGCGAGCTTGGCGCTCCGATGATGGACCTGGCGAGTCTCCGGAGATCCGAAGCCGCCCGTGCTAGGGACCCAACAACCGCCGCGGAAATGGACGTGCCAACCGAACCGATCGAAGTCGCCTCATTTCATTACCTTATCTCGCGCCGGATAACTTCCCGGCGCGGGCCACATCGCCTGAAATGAGCGACCAGAATCCATAATGTCTCCCTCAGCTGAAGCAACTTGGGCTTGATCTTAATCGCCTGAAACTCAGACCACGCAGAACTGTCGCCTGTTTCCCTCTTCAGAAAACAGAACCGTTGCTTTTTTATTTGGAGGCAAAAAAGAACTCTTCCTTTTAGAAATAGACACAAAAAAGAACTGTTGCTTATTTATTTTGTCAGGACTTTGGGAGATCAACTTCTTGACGAGCGCTCTTTCGGGTCTTCATGACGATCAATTACCCACTTTCGCTTCTTACCGCTTATTCACCACGCGTGTCGCGTTACCTGACGCCCTTCTGAATTTTGTTTTTTATTATTTCTTCGCACGTGTTTTTTGGCTTTTTAAACGGGTTTTAGGTTTTTTTTTTACGTTTCGGCTTTCCACCGGTTTCCCTTAGATTTTGGATAAAAAAATTCGATTTTTTTGTTTTTACGTAAAGAATGCGTTTTTTTTTGCGAGAGGCATGGTTTTTCTTTCGCGAGAGTCATGGCCGTACCTCTCGAAAATGAAAAAAATGCATTTTCTGTTTTTTCTTTCGCAAAAGGTGCGGTTTTGCTTCCGCGAGAGGCATGGTTGTGATTTCGCGAGAGGCACGGGCGTGCCTCTTTCGGAAAGGGAAAAAACCATGCTCCTGATTCGGTTTTTTCATCCTTTTTTGTGAAAAAAAAAGTTCGTCAAAATTTATCAACATGAGATCTAGTTTTGAAAATCTCGACGCGAGGAATCCAACGGTGAAAAGGGTTCGAGATTTGAAAACACGGTTTAAAGAGATAAACAGATCTACGAAAAAAAAGTCACAGGTTGTGATTAGTGAAAAGGGTTTGAGATTTGGAAGCACGGTTTAAAGAGATAAACAGATCTATGAAAAAAGAAAAAACTCACAGGTTATGACTAGTGATGCACATGTAACACCACTTGTCACAACTTGAAAAGATGGAAGTAATTGTTGTTGCAATGAGTACTCCTCTTAGCGATTTCCGGACCTTTCCGGAGCCATCGGCCTCTTGACGAGGGCCGTGTTTCAATCCATGGGCCGGGCCATCTATGCTACTGCGCGAACTAGCATTTAGCCGTTGGGGGCCGCGGCCCCACGGAGGAGCGGACACTAATGGACGTTCACGTCACAGTCGCACAACTCGTCAGAACTCGAAAGGCGCGTTCCTTAAAAAGACGAAGAAAAATTAGGATCAAAAGAAGCGTCATTTCCCACTAAAAAAAGGCATGTCGGCCCATGTCAGTTTCCTTTCCACCGGCCGCTACACAGAAAACCCTACACACCCCCCTAAAAAACCTACACCCCGAAGTCCCGAACCAAGCACCTCCACTGCATGTTCTGCTTCGAGAAAAAAAAACTCCGCTCCACTACATGCTGTCAACATCGACGGATAAAGGCAAATTTGATAAATTTGACATGTGAACAAAATCACATCACAGAATGAACTGTCCATGAAATTATTTCACATGTCTGACCTTTTTGTGACGCCCGATATAAAAGTGCCACACTATACTATGCAATGCCTCACATAGGGCGCTATATGCCTGGCCAGCGTCACAAAAAAGGTCAGCCGTGTGAAAAAGTTTTACGGGCAGTTCATTCTGTGATTTGATTTCGTCCATAGGTTAAATTTGTCAATTTTGCCATGGATAAATGGACTGGACTACACATAAGGCCAACTCCACCGCGCGACCCCAAACGGACGTCCGTTTTGTCCGGATTCTGTCCGTTTGGGTAGGGATTTGGAGTCGTGTCCGGGCCTGTCCTGGGATGCGGTGTCCGTGCGCCCAGCGCGCGGCCGCATCCATTTGCCCCATCCTATCCGCGTACACTTTAAAAACTAAAAGCAACATTTCAAAGTCAAGTTTAGTTCAGCCAATGGCCCCGGCTCATCACGCCGCAAAGAGCCGCCGCCTACATGTCCATCGCCAAGATCGGCGGCCGGCGCGGCAACACAACGGCCTTCATCGGGACGAATCGGCGCGCCATCCCGACTTTGGGTCTCATCGGTCGAGGCACGGCTTACGCGCACCGTCAAGATCACGCCTTCCATGTAGCGGTTGTAGAAGGGTCGCCGACACGGGGCGCTGGGTTGGCATTTCGTTAAACAAGACGCGGGGCCGACATGGTGCCCGTGAACGGTGTCCGTGCACCTCGCTTAGCATCTCGACGGACGGCCGCCGCCGCCGTGGACCCAGCGTGACGTTGAGGTCGATGACGGCCATGGGCGCGCGGACGGCGCGAACACGTCCGGACGCACCCCGAGAACGGGTCCGCCGCCGTGCCTTTTGGCGGAGGGAAGCGATGCGACATGGCGCGCGCGGCGCGACGTCGCCGATCGGCAAGCAGCGTAGGCCGGGCGATCGACGAGCTGTGGTTTCAGCCGCCGACGGCCGCCGCAGGAACCCGGCAGACGCCCATGCCAAGCATGAGGATGGCGTGCGCTTTGTTGACGAGGTCCTCCTTCGCGTCGGCGCCTTGCGCCGCTGCCTTCGCCTTCCTCGCTATTGGCGGCGAACTTAGCATGGCGGCATTGACTTTGACGACCGCTTCTCCGCTCCTCCTCTTCGCCGATTCCGCGTCCAACTTGGTAATCTCCTCCGTGCACTCAGACCTCGACTTCCTTGGTGCCTTCTTCTTCACCTTTGCGGTGGTCGACGGCCAGTCACGGAAACTCGGGGGCGTCGGCCATGGAGGGAGAGAGAGGCGGCGGAGAGACGTGGGAGGTTTGGGGCAAATGGCGTCAAATGGGCGTGAGGGGGGTTTGGTTTCTCCCACCGACAGGCGGGCCAGAGGAGGACAAGCGCGCGCTCCCGCCCGTCCGCGCGCTGTCCGTTTCACCCCAAACCGAGCGCAAGTTTGGGCCGGGGATGGGTCGAAAACGGATTGAATCCTGACATTTGTCCGTTTGAGGCCGCGTGCTAGGCCACCTCTTTTGTCTCTTTTACCCCAAACGGACGGGGGCGGGCAGGATAGGGTCGCGCGGTGGAGTTGGCCTAACATGCTGTTGGAAACGGCGAGCGCAATTCAAGCCATTCCAACAAACATGGCGGCCAGAGCTTTAAAAAAAAGAAGGAAAACGTGGTCGCGAGTGGTGAGCGGCAGGAAGCAACCAGCTGCGAGCCCTTTCCGGTGGCCGCCATGGCTGTGGAAACGCGAAAGAGCACATGAATGCCGCCTGCTCCGGTGCTGGATCTCGTCTCCTACTGTAGACATAGCTGGTGCTCGTCTCTATGCCGTCTCAGACCATTAAACCTGCTCCGTGGCTCGACAAACAACCCGTCTTGGCCGCGCTCGACTTTCCAGAGAGGCGGCCAGACCCAGAAGCCAACCCTATCTGCTCTGTCCATTTCCGCACCGGCTATACTGCACACGGAACTGCAATGCCATGGCTGTTTCCTGGGTTCAGTTTGCAGTGCGCGACACACGTCTACTTGTTGTGAAACTTCATTCTTCAGGCCCTTCAGTCTGTGATATCCAGCAAGAAGACGCACACGCAGAATCATCACGCTGCATCATTAGTGGCCGATTTTGTGAGTCGCTAGCGTGCACTCGGAGCGAGCGTTGTCATTTGTGCCAACAAAAAAGGCTTTAACGTACCAGTACAGAGCACACGCCGGACGGAGCCCCCACCAACCGCGCCATGTGGAGGTTGCGAGCCCTACACATGTTTGCAGCGCAAGCGGGCAGAGCCGGTCTGTGATGAGCCCCCCCGTCCACGGCCACGACACCGGACGTGGACGGACGCATGCGTCCACGTGGGGACGCGCCCGGCTTCTCTCTGGATCGCCCTCGCCGCTGCATCCATCCATCCACCGCCGCGCCGCGCACGCATCTCGAAGCGCGCGCCGTCTATCGCGGCGCGCCGCCTCGCTCGCCACTGTACCAGACTGGATACGTCCGTCCACGGGCCACCACCACCTCTCCCCCACGCTCCGAGAAAGCTTGGCTTCTACTACTACTACTCCAGCACAATAACTAGGCCACCCACAAACACACCCGCACCCGCACACAGCCGCGGCGACAGACACCCAACGGCATCGTCATCATCACCGCCACCGCCACCACTTCTTCTAGATAGCTCCTGGTACCGCCGTGCCGTCATTAGCCGCGAGAGCAGAGCCTGAACGAGTCCCAGATCGGTCGGCACTGGCAGGCATTCAGTCAGGCGGGCAGGCAGGAGTGGGAGCTAGATTAAGTGCAGTGCGGCGGCATGGGCGCCGGGATTAGGATCTTGGCGGTGGCGCTGCTGGCGCTCGCGGCCGCCGGCGGCGCGGCGGCGCAGCTCCGGCAGGGCTACTACTCCGCTAGCTGCCCCAACGTGGAGGCCATCGTGCAGGCCGCGGTCGCCCTCAAGGTCCAGCAGACGCCCGTCGCCGTCGGCGCCACCGTCCGCCTCTTCTTCCACGACTGCTTCGTCCAGGTCCCGTCCGATTCCCCTGCATCTAATCTATCAGCATTTGATTTTCATCCCCTGTCAGTCTGCCTGTGTGTGCGCGCCTGAGTGTCTGACGACTATGCGTCTGCAGGGATGCGACGCGTCGGTCATCATCGTGTCGTCCGGGAACAACACGGCGGAGAAGGACCACGTGAGCAACCTCTCCCTCGCCGGCGACGGCTTCGACACCGTCATCAAGGCCAAGGCGGCCGTGGACACGCAGTGCCCCAGCCCCAACCTGGTCTCCTGCGCGGACATCCTCACCATGGCCACCCGGGACGTCATCGGCCTGGTACGCGCACGCCTGCCCACTCCCTTTCGAGATCTATCCACCAAAAGCGTCCGAGCTTTCGATGCCGGCATACATATTATTATCAGCAATACAAACAACAATGCCTCTGAAAGCATCTTTGCCGTGACGCGCGCAGGCCGGCGGCCCGGCGTACCCCGTGGAGCTGGGGAGGCTGGACGGGCTGGTATCGACGGCGAGCAACGTGGACGGGAACCTGCCGCCGCCGTCGTTCAACCTGGACCAGCTGACGGCGATGTTCGCCGCCAACAACCTGTCCCAGGCCGACATGATTGCGCTCTCCGGTAAGGCCAAGCGATTATTAAAGAGATGTTTACTAACCGCCCCTGCCAACCCCCCGAATTACTTTAGCCGCTGCCTCTGTACTGGTCGCGTTCGTGTCAGGAAGTACCCATGTGCTCTGTTTTCCTGGCTTGCAACCCACACTAGCCAAGGGAAAAGGGCTGGATTCTGTGTGCCGATCGAGGGATTTTTGTTGGGGCAGTCGAAATAGTAATGTGTTTCATCGTTAGCAGTAGCACCTGTCAGTATATTTTTAGTTATCCCATTAGACTGAACTTGATGATAGTGGTGCACTGTAGCTGGCTGCTGGTCAGTAGATCTGAAAGGGGTCAAACTGTGGAGGACTAGCTGTACTGCCTTTGCTTGCACGTGAAAGAAAGGTCAGTTGCATTATTGGCGTATCCTTTGCCCACAATCGCACCCAAACAGTTTGCAACCCAGAAGCGTCCAACAGCTTGATTTCGGCCCATCCGTTCGCATGCCATGGGCCTGCAAAATGAGCTGTTAATACATGAAAAAAAAACTGTAGGTTCAGACCCACTGTACAATTGACTGTACAATTGTATGGCATCTTGGCACGAAATCTGCAGAAACTGTACACGATTATGTGCAGTACGAATTTTTGGGACAATGTTTGCCCGTGACCTTAATAAGAAAACAAATGCGGTGTTGTTTCTTGTTTGCAGCGGCGCACACGGTGGGGTTCGCGCACTGCGGTACGTTCACGGGCCGGATCCAGACGGCGGCGGTGGACCCGACGATGGACCCGGGGTACGCGTCGCAGCTGCTGGCGGCGTGCCCGGCCGGGGTGGACCCCAACGTGGCGCTGGAGATCGACCCGGTGACGCCGCACGCCTTCGACAACCAGTACTTCATCAACCTGCAGAAGGGGATGGGCCTGCTCACCTCCGACCAGGTCCTCTACGCCGACCTCCGGTCGCGCCCCACCGTCGACGCCTGGGCGGCCAACAGCTCCGACTTCCAGGCCGCCTTCGTCGCCGCCATGACCAACCTCGGCCGCGTCGGGGTCAAGACGGACCCCGCGCTCGGCAACATCCGCCGCGACTGCGCCGTGCTCAACAGCTGATTTGATTGGTTATTGCGTTGGTTGAGGCAGGAGGACAAGATGCAGTGCAAGCTCGATCGATGCTTGGGGATATGATATGGATATCCTATCATCAACTGTTCATAGTTAGCTTGGCCACTCGATGGGGTGGTGCTGAGATTATAATACAGGTAGCTTTCGAGACACAAGTCTAGTTCTAATCCATCAGAAGGTTAATGGTTGAGGAGTCTGTTGAGTTGAGCATCATTTGTTTTGGTCTGCCATTGTTGCGTGTCGTTCCATTACTTAGAGCCGAATGTATTAATTGTGTGTTTAAAATTGGAGCGAGATTCATTTGAACATTTGCTTCGAATATACACGCTTGATAAGCGCCTCCTGCTCCAGAAACCGTAGCATGACCCATTTCTGGCCCAAATTTGGGCGTATTTGCGTCGCCTCCTGCTCCAGAAACCGTAGCGTGACCCATTTCTGGCCCAAATTTGGGCGTATTTGCGTCGCAACGGACAGGGTGAGGGACACGCGCCTTTGTTCTCCCTCTAACCCGCACGTTAGAGACACAAACGCTTCCATTTTCCCCTTCCCTCCAAAAAACCCTTTTGCCCTTCGGTGCCCGCCATGGTCATCGCCCCAGATGACGACACCGGTGGCATTTTGGCCACTACCTCCGCCGCCCCGAAGAATAGCAAACCCAAGAAGAAGCTCATGCCGGCGGAGCTCGCCTGAGAAACGAAGAAAGGGCTGGACATAGGGCCCTTGTAGCGCAGAGGAAAAAGCCAAAGCCCAGGCCGCCGTTACACCACCACTGCGCAACAGAGGGTCGTTGTTGAGGATAATGAGGCCCTCGTCGCCAAGGCCACGCAGCACGCCCTTCTCCTGCTAGGGTTCAGCCGACCCATGCTCGCCATTCTTTCCGCCGGCATGAACTACGGCCGCTAGCATGTCTATGGCCGCAATCTAATTTAGTTTTCTTTTTTTTTCTTGCCAATGCGCTGCGGCTTGCTCCGACGCGACCGGACAACAGCCCTTTGTTTAATCCAAAGGGACAGAATTCAAACAAAATCGACGTCCGTTGAGTCATGCGTTGGAGTTGGCCTAAGCATCTCCTTCCTCCCTCGATTTAGGGCTAGCCAAACTCCGGAAATGGCAAGCCAATCCGTTCCTAGCTAATCTGTGATGAATCTAGATGATGACTATTTAAGCCATCGTTTGCCGAACATTACAAGGCCTAACGGCCCACTGTTTGCTTGCAAGACGAAAGACGGCACTATCTTTCTTCATACGCCTGGTTGCTAGCTCATCTAGGTTTCTCGCCATCGAGCCTGGTGAAGTGCTGCTTAGAGCATCTTCAGCCGTTCGGCCCCCTAGGGCGGCGAAAAAGAACCCCCTGGGGGCGAGCCGGCGCTAGATTGACGCGTGAGGGCAACCTAGCTCCCAGTCGTTGGCCCACCGGTCACCCCGGGTGCAGTGATGGTGTGTACAAAATATATGCAAACTCGGCGAAACTTCATTTAAATTTGTACATAAAACATGGAAACATGTAAACTACGACTGAAGTACGCCTAAACTATGCCTAGCCGCCACCGTCCGCAGCCGCCGCCGTCTACATGCCGAGAAGCCTGTAGAAGCGGGTGTAGTCGTCACCGTCATCATCGTCATCGTCATCGTCGCGCGGCTTGCTTGGGCCGGCGACGCCGCTGCAGCAGCCTCGCCGGTCGGCGAGGCGCGTGGCGCGCTGGACGGCGAGGACGATGACGCCGCCCTCCTCGCGCCGCAAGCGCGCCGGGCTCAAGCTCGCGACGCCCGGCACTGGTGGCGGATCTGCTCACGGACGTAGTCCTCCTTCGCCCACCTAAGGGCGGACTCGTCTTCGGGGGCTGCCATCTCGACTTGCTCCGGCTTCACCGGGAGCAGCCCGGCACCGGGCTTCGCCGACCAGCGGAGGAACGCCTCCTCGGAGCCGGACCAGGCGGGGAGGGCCGGGCACCCTCGTTGATGACGAGGGACCGCTGCGGGTGCGGTGCCCGAGCGGCGTCTCCTCCGGCTCGGGCTTGACGTGGCACAGCGCGGCCGGTGAACCGGAACCCGACGACGAGGACGAACCCGGCTCCATCCGCCGCGGCGTCCAAGAGCTACCACGGCGGCGAGAGAAGGACGACCGCGGTGGGTACTCGAGGCGTGGCACGTTGCCGGTCTCGATGTGGTCTAGGACGGCCTCGAGGGTGCGGCCTGGCATGCCCCACCACTCGCGTCGACCGTCGATGTTGCAGCGGCCGCGGGGTATGACGCCATTGGTGGCGGCAATCTGCTCCTCGTGGCGGCGCTGGAAGTACATGGTCCAGAGGGTGTGGCTGTCGGCGGCGTAGCGCGGCTCGTCCCTCTGCGCCTGCGTCAGGGAAGAGCGGATGCGGGCGATATCGGCACGCCGTGCCGCTCCTTCGGGCACCGGTGGCACCGTACGCCGTCGGCGCTCAGCCGCCACGTCCCCGGCACCCGCATGTCCGGAGGCGCCGGGTACTCGGCCTCAGAGAGCGGTAGCGCCTCTCTCTTGAGGTGGCGGCTGAAGCCGTTGCCGCCGCCGCTTGCCGCTGGGTACCTCTCGGCCATGTTTCTCGTCGGCGGGAAGAGAGGAGTGTTGCTATCTACGCTGGAGAGGGGAAAATGAGAGCTGTGGCGTCCACCGGCGGGGAGGTCGCCTTTTATAGGCGTAGCGGGGCGGTGACGGGCTGCATGCCGGGCGACGCGTGGCTGGACGCGCGTCGCGGCGCGTTCACTGCGCCGCCCGTGAGAGGCATCAATGGAGGCTGACCGGTGCGACAGCGCGGCAGCCTTCGCATTGATTCCCGCGAGAACTGAGGCGATGAGGGCGACGAAGCGGCGTCTCGCTGACTCGACGGGCCCATCCGCTTTCGCGCCAAAACCACTCGCCCGGCGCCCGGCGCCCCAGCCAGGCCGGTTCGATCTGGTCCGCGGCGCCGCCGCCCAAACCGCAAAAATCGGGCTCTGGGCGCGATTGACAATAATTTTTCGATGCCGGCGCGGAAAAATCACCTGGGGAGGGTCTGTTGGGGGCGCGACTGGAGATGCTCTTAGAGCATCTACACCTGGACTCAGTAAATCCGGCCCCTCAAATGCCCGCAGATGCGCCCGGGTATGTCTGTGGGCACTGACCGGGCATTCTCTATATCCACGTCTTCACACCCACGTATCTCATATTTCGTCCCCTATTTTCATACTAAATCATGCAAGGTTGAGCAAAACTACATAGATCATGAGCGGACATACAAATGCACAATCGGTTCATCAAAAGATTACAGCCGGATCATCGAAAGATATCCAAAGTTCACATAATACACATAATATGACGGACAAGTTCAAACTACAACTAAAAACTTGAAATAAAGACGGATCTTCACCACTTCTGCGCCGGCCCTTCGCCCTTCCGGTCGCTGACGCAGCTGTAGGAGTCCGCGGTAAGAGGTCGGTCCACGTCGGGGCCGTCGGACGCGTCGGAGGAGGAGGAATCGGAGATGACGATGAAGCCTTGCAAGCGCCGGACGACGCGGTCTTGCTGGCGCTTGAGCTTGGCCACCCTCACCGCCTCCCTCACTGCCTCCGCCGCCTCTCGCTCGGATTGCTCAATGCCGAGCCGGAGCTGCTTGGCGTTGAGCCCCCGGAGTCGTCGGGCCATCGTCTCCGCCTCAGTCAGTGACCGGCGGCACGCCCACTCGAAGAGACGGTTCTCCACATCGGGCACCCGACGACGGCGGTCGGACTGCGTAGACCCATCGGACCCGCCCGCCATCTCCCTAGCCCTCTGCTTCTCGCAGCTGGCAGCTCATGCCTTCGACTCCGGAGTCCGCATCCGCGGCGTCGGCTGAGGGGGCACTAGAGAACCCAGCGCTGCCCGCGCGGAGCAGCGGCCAGAGGTGGAGGACGCCATCGGGCGGGAGGAGCGGATCTAGCAGGCTGTCGGGATGTCGCATACGGGTTCCAGCCCTATGAGGACAGGCGACTGTTGAATGATGATCGAAGGCTTAGCCCTCCGCCCCGGCCGGGTGGATACCGTTCGCGGGACCAAGAGGGAATGGGTTACCGGGATCCACAGTTCAGAACCTAGTCGACAGGGGTCGAGCCCAGAGAGACGACCTAGACACATACCACCCGAGTGGATCCACTTCCTCTGGTCTCGAGTGTTTCAGTAGGTACATCCATGCCGCAGACATTCCGGCCAACTTCAGGTTGGCGATTGGAATCAGCAAGTTCACTGGTGAATCAAAGCCAGAGACTTGGTTGGAAGATTACCGAGTGGCCGTCCACACTGGGGGCAGCAATTACAACATGGCTATGAAGCATTTTCCTTTGATGCTCGAAGGGTCCACGAGAGCCTGGCTCAACCAGCTACCTACTGGCAACATTTACCATAGGGAAGACCTAGCCCGAGTGTTCGTGAAAACCTTTGAGGGCACATACAAACAGAGTGGATTGGCAGAGCTGCAACATTGCATGCAATAGAACAACGAGACTCTCCAAGAGTACATCCAGCGGTGGACCACTTTGCACAACACAGTGGAGAATGTCAGTGAGCACCAAGCCATCGGTGCCTTCGAGGCAATTATCAAGTACCGAGAGCTCATCTTGAAGTTTGGCCGAATGGAGACTCCGACTGTGAGCCGAGTGATGGAGATAGCCAGTCGGTGCACAAATGGAGAACAAGAAGACCGACTCAGAAGCGGCAAAGGACAAGCTAGAGAGGCCAATCAGTTTGGCAACAATTCCAATCGAAAACAAAGGCGCAAGGTCGATGCGTCCAACGATGCCAAAGCAGCGGCCCTGGCCGGACATGGGCAAGGCAAGGGCCCACCGAAACACAAGAAGGAATGGGCTGCTAAGAAGAAGAACCAATCGGAGGGTGACATACTTGATCAGCCCTATCACGTTCACACAAGGAGAGATGAAGATGACAACCCGATTTTGCCGAAGCACACCACCCAGGAGTGCAGATTGCTAAAGCAAGCTATGACGAAAGACCCTTCAGATGATAAGGATTGGGGCGATGATGACAGGGGGAATAAGCCTCCTGGATGTTACCCCACCGTGGAGAAAGTTTTGATGAGTTTTGCAGATGTTGAATGCAAAAGAAATCGGAAGGTCATTAAAAGGTAGGTAAACATGGCCATGCCATCTGTCACCCAGTACCTTGACTATACCGACACCCGCATTACCATTGACAAGTCGGATCACCCTGCCTACATGCCGAACCTCGGGCGGCAGGCTCTGGTGGTGGATCCTGCGGTCAATGGTGTCCGACTGCCTCATGTCTCGATGGATGGCAGCAGAAGATTGAACATAATATATGTCAACACACCGAAGGCGATGGGCATTTCAATGTCCAAGTTAAGCAAGAGTGAAAGTGCAACTATCCCTAGGTGGTTTTGGTAATTCATAACAACATATAGCTCATTGAGCTAATGCTATTTCAAGACTATATTTCAGGAAAGCTCAATGAATGGCATGGCATGGATGATGAAAGTGGATCCCTCAAAATACTAAGGACAAAGGATTGGCTCAAGCTCAAAAGCTCAAGACTCTTCATTTTACATTTTAGTGATCCAAGATCACATTGAGTCTATAAGAAAAGCCAATACTTCAAGAACGGATGAGGTGTTGCTTAATGAGCCTTTTGCTTCATGTGCTTAGTGATATGCTCCAAAACCCTCAACTACTTTCCCACATCCACAAATGACCTAAACTTAAAGCCAAAATCGGTCACACCGATTCTTTCTATCCGGCGCCACCGATTCCAAAAGTCATAGCCACTGCCACAAACCCTAAGCAAATCGGTCTTACCGATAGGGATCTCGGTCTCACCGAGATGGGGTTGCAATCTCTCTGCTTCCCTTCAGAACGCTTTCGGTCCAACCGAAGTGAGTGATCGGTCCCACCGAGATTGCAATGTAAACTCTCTGTTTCCTTTTTGTAACATTTCGGTCTCACCGAAAAGAGCAAATCGGTCCCACCGAGTTTACCTGCCCAACTCTCTGGTTAGTTGATTACCAAAATCGGTCTCACCGAGTTTGTGTAATCGGTCTCACCGAGATTACGTTATGCCCTAACCCTAACCATATCGGTCTCACCGAGATGCATGTCATCCCACCAAAATCACTAACGGTCACTAGGTTTATAAATCGGTCCGACCGAGTTTAACTATTCGGTCCCACCGAGTTTGGTAGATTGTGTATAACGGTTGGATTTTGTGTGGAGGCTATATATACCCTCCACCTCCTCTTCATTCGTGGAGAGAGCCATCGACCGAACCTACACTTCCAACTTACCATTTCGAGAGAGAACCACCTACTCATGTGTTGAGGCCAAGATATTCCATTCCTACCATATGAATCTTGATCTCTAGCCTTCCCCAAGATGCTTTCCACTCAAATCATCTTTCCACCAGATCCAAAACCTATGAGAGAGAGTTGAGTGTTGGGGAGACTATCAGTTGAAGCACAAGAGCAAGGAGTTCATCATCAACACACCATTTGTTACTTCTTGGAGAGTGGTGTCTCCTAGATTGGCTAGGTGTCACTTGGGAGCCTCCGACAAGATTGTGGAGTTGAACCAAGGAGTTTGTATGGGCAAGGAGATCACCTACTTCGTGAAGATCTACCGCTAGTGAGGCAAGTCCTTCGTGGGCGACGGCCATGGTGGGATAGACAAGGTTGCTACTGTGGACCCTTCGTGGGTGGAGCCCTCCGTGGACTCACAGCAACTGCTACCCTTCGTGGGTTGAAGTCTCCACCAACGTGGAAGTACGATAGCACCACCTATCGGAACCACGAGAAAAACATCCGTGTTCCAATTGCGCTTGAATCCTCTAAACCCTTCCCTTTACTTTCTTGCAAGTTGCATGCTTTAATTTCCGCTGCCAATATACTCTTTGCATGCTTGCTTGAATTGTGTGATGATTACTTGACTTGTCCTAAAATAGCTAAAATCTGCCAAACTATAAAATTGGGAAAAGGTTAAGTTTTTATTGGTCAAGTAGTCTAATCACCCCCCTCTAGACATACTTCAAGGTCCTACAAGTGGTATCAGAGCTTTTGTCTCCATTTGCTTTGATTTCCATAGCTTTTGGTGGTCATAGCCTTGGTTTCACAACCTAGGAGAGTACGGCGTCTAGCGAGGGAAATTATCACCGTAGAGGTCCTTACTTTGATGGTACTAATTTTGCTAGTTGGAAGCATAAGATGAAAATGCATATTCTTGAACATAACCCCGCCGTTTGGGCAATTATTTGTATTGGCTTGCAAGGTGAATTCTTTGATGGGAGAGAACCGAACCGTGAAACTAATTCGGAAGAATTGAAGATGTTGCAATACAACGCTCAAGCATGTGACATCATCTTCAATGGATTGTGCCCCGAAGAATTAAACAAAATCAGCCGTCTTGAGAATGCAAAGGAAATTTGGGATACTTTGATTGATATGCACGAAGGTACCGAATCCTTCAAGGAATCCAAGTTGGATGTGCTCCAAAGTCAGCTTGACAAGTTCAAAATGAAGGATGGTGAAGGTGTCGCTGAAA
The DNA here is from genome assembly GCA_021605205.1 of Aegilops longissima. Classification (NCBI taxonomy): domain Eukaryota; kingdom Viridiplantae; phylum Streptophyta; class Magnoliopsida; order Poales; family Poaceae; genus Aegilops; species Aegilops longissima. The sequence goes on from CM038680.1 coordinate 617,811,918, forward strand.
TGTACTCTAGGCTTGCTCTTATCACAAATGAGATTGCCGGCTTAGGGAGTGAAGAGATGACCGACAAATTCATCATCAAAAAGATCCTAAGAGCATTGGATGGAAAGTATGATACCGTGTGCACATTGATCCAAATGATGCCAAATTACAAAGATCTCAAGCCAACGGAGGTCATTGGAAGGATTGTTGCTCATGAGATGTCACTCAAGGACAAGGAGGAACTTCACAACAAGTCAAGTGGTGCTTACAAAGCCTCAAGTGAAGCCCCCACATCATCAAGTGAGAAACCAACCTTCAATGAAGAATTGAGCTTAATGGTGAAGAACTTCAACAAGTTCTACAAAAGTAGAAGCAAAGAAAGAAGCTCCAAGTCAAGGTCTTACAATGACAAAAGATCTTCTAGTCGAGAGCGCAATTGCTACAATTGTGGGAGACCCGGACACTACTCCAATGAGTGTACGACACCCTACAAAAGAAGAGAAGATTCTCCAAAAAGAAGAAGCAAAAGAGAAGAATCACCACCGAGAGAGAGGAGGAGTAGAGATGATCGTTATGAACGAAGACCCTCACGGAGAAGCAAGGATTCGGAAAGGAAGGACAAGTCATCAAGGATCTACACAAAACAAAGACATCAAGCTCATGTTTGTGAATGGGTTTCCGGCTCCGACTCCGACCATCACTCCGAGAGAAGCTATCACTCCGACTCCGAATATACTCAAGATGAAGGTGTTGCCGGTCTAGCACTTGTGTCAACCAACTCCTACGACATATTTGATTCACCAAATGAAGGAATTGGAAGATGCTTCATGGCCAAAGGTCCTAAGGTAACACATCCCGAGTATGTTGATTTCAATAGTGATGAAGATGACTTGCTAGGTGATGATGATTTACTTGTTGACAACTCTAGTGATGAATACTATGATGAAACGTCAATTAATCATGCTAATCAAACGAATGACATTGATAAGGAGAAAATTGAGCTTCTAACTAAAGAACTAAACACTCTTAAGTTGGCTCATGAAACTATCTTCGAAGATCATCGAGAACTTTTAAGGGCTCATGAGAAGTTATGCTTTGAAAAGCTCAATCTTGAGCAAGAGCATGAGTTCTTAAAGGCAATCAATGATGATCTCCGCAAGAAAATTTCTTCTTACATTGCCAAGCGTTTACTCTTATCTACTTACATGCCTCAAGTCAAGTCTAGTAACAAGTACACGAAAGATACTTCCTCTAGTAGTAACAATAATAATGTCAAACCCAATGTTGTTGCTTCTAGTAGATCTCTTGTTGCACTAATGATTCTCTTAGCCAAGTTACACTTGAGCAAGAAAATAGTTTATTGAAGGGAATTATAGATAAAGGTGTTTACAAGAGCCTTGTCGGGAGTAAGCAATTCGAGGAAATTGTATGCAAGCAAGGAAGGCACCGAAAGAATCAAGGTGTTGGTTTTGAACGAAAGTTCAACGCCAATGGAGTTGAGTGGGAAGAAGATCAATACCCCAAGACAAAGTTTGTTCCTCAACAAGAGAAGTATGATCCTACTTCCTTCAAGGGGACACAAGCTCAAGATGATCTTCCACCACAAGACCACAAGAACAAAGGCAAGGACAAGCTTCAAGAAGAGATTGATGCATTTGAAGAAGCACCTAAAGCCTCGTTTGAATGGGTCCCCAAGACTACGTCAAGTTCTACTTCATCAAGTACAACTACAACTCCAAGGATTCCCATCAAGATGATATGGATCCCGAAGAAGAAGAACTAGAGAGTTCTTGAGGGTGACTCCGCAAACATTCTTCACTCATATCATTTTGGCAAGAACAAGTGCAATCAACTTTCACATCTTGCACTAGTTCAAGGAGTCACAAACCCTCATGTTGGTAAGGCAAGGGACAAGGTAACCTAATGTCTTCATGGACATCATCTTGTGTGTGCATCACTCTATGTCTATGGATATTCTTGTTTGTTCCTTGTGGGACTAACCCATGTAGGCAAGTTGAAAGTGCAACTCACTCCAAAGGATTGCTCCAAATGATCTACATCAACATTGAGCATCTACATCTTCAACACCTACATGAAGTCATCATCGACAAAACCCAAGGTTAGTTCAACCTCTAAGGGGGATCTCACATCTAGGGGGAGCTTAACTCTAAGAATTGAGTCAAAGCAACTCTAATGATGTGAACACATTAATGCATTATGTAAAAGTGGTAACCCCACTTGAGCTTAAACGATGAGTATGACCTATGATCAAATGTTCTCATTTGACTCCTAAGTCAATATACTCATATATAGATGACCTAGTCATCGCCAATTGTTTGATAGATGCTAGAATTGGTTGTGCATGCTTTGCCACATATTTCAATTGCCATCTTATTGTATGAGCATGTTGGTGCATATTTTACTCATTCAAGGACATCCACTTGTTGTTTTGTTTGATTGGTTCTTTCTTCTTTTGGCCAAGTGGATGGACAAGAATGCCTAAGAACCTTCTTTAGCTATCTATGCTTTTCTCGTCTCAAACTCTATTCATGCTACATCACAAAATTTGATCAAGTCAGATTCGAACCACTCTGTGTGAGGAGCACTCGGAGTCCCCGATTCATCATAGACTTAAACTTCCAAAACCTCTTAATGATTCTCGGTCTGACCGATCCTTCCATTTCGGTCCTACCGAGATCATCAAGTTGATCTGAGTTTTCAATCTCGGTGCAACCGATTTGAACGTTTCGGTCACACCGAGTTGCTTTAATCGCTGCTTGCGATTATGCATCTCGGTGCCACCGAGTTGTTCCACTTCGGTCACACCGACAAGGTCGGGCTATATATAGTCACGGGCAAAATTTTGAAATTTCTCCAAACCCTTCGCCACAAGCATCAGCTCGCTCTGCCATCGTGGTCTCCGGATCGTCTCCTCGCCGCCAGAGCCTCCTGTCATTGGTCTTCGCCGCCGTCAACGGATTTCGTCCCCGCCACAGCCGCCATAGCAAGTCCACCGCCAAGTTAGGGCATGGACTTGATCTTTGTGCTATCCATGTCTGATTCCTAGCACATTGTTTTCATATTGAATCTTGCCATGATTGCAACTCATCTATCCAGCCAAAGTAGTTCATAGATTAGTTGTGATTCAATTTTAGGTTTAGGTTTCATGAAACCATCTCGGACCCACCGAGTTGAAAAACTCGGTCTCACCGATTTGGCTTATGCCATTGCAGAAGTGACTCTCCGTCTGACCGAGATTTACTAATCGGTGCAACCGATTTGAGAATTCTGTGAAACCTAGCAGTCTCGGTGCCACCGAACTGAAACTCGGTCCAACCGAGATCATCAGTTTAGGTTCCAAAACTGCTTCGGTATCACCGAGTTTGAAAATCGGTGGATCCGAAATGCTTTTTGTGGAAAACTAAAACTGAACTTTTGAGTCATTCTTTTGCAAAAACCTCTACATTTTGTGATGCTCATCTTTTCTATCTCATCTATAAACTCTTCACAGGGTCAGCAGTCAGCTTTTGCAGTATGTCTGATCAAAGTGACAGCCAAAACAGGTCAGAAGAGCAGATAGACTTGAGTGAGGGCACTAGTACCTCAACTTCAGATGAAGGGAGCAGAAGTACTCCTAGCAATTTGCCTAAGGCTGCTACTAGGCAAAGGAGGAAAATAAATTCAGATTCAGAGGATGAAGATTACAGGGCTGAGGAAGATGAGGCAACTTCAAAAAAAGAGGTGGTCAAGAAGGAAAGGGTCATGAAGACCAAAAGGAATGCAGGAAGACAACCAATGTCTAAGGCCAGAACATCAACTCAACTACCTGAAAATCCTGATCCCAAAGAGCCAGTTGCTGAGAGCAAGAAGAGGAAGGAAAGGTTCAGGATGACCATGGCCAGAGTTATTGGGAAGCCTTCCATGATGGAAGAGGAAGAGCCTGCTGCACCAGCACCAAAGGCACCAAAGCTAATGGGTGATGCAATCAAATCAGGGGCTGCCACATCTAAGCCCAAGGAAGCACCCAAAGCTGCCCCCAAGGCCAAGTCTGCACCAAAGAGGAATACTAGGAGTATTCCAGCTGCTGAGAAGAACAAGGCCCCAGTGCCTGAGGTTGATGAGGAAGATGAAGAAGGACAGGTTCTGAGGAAGCTCAAGCCCAAGATACCAGACCACAATGATGCCCATCCTGTGGCTGAGAACATGAGAGTCAGGAAAGACTCAGGGCTGAGGAAATGGAGATTGGAAGATCCATATGCTTCAAGGAGAAGAACTGCTGTTGACTACAGGTTCCACACAAAGGAACATCAGGACTTTTATGAGACCATTCTGTTGGACAAGAAGCCCATTGTCTGTGACTTGAGATGGGTCGACTGGAACTTCATCAAGGAGAATGAAGAGCACTATCCTGGAGTGCAGGACATCTTTGTGAGCTGTGGAGTTGCAGATTTTGTTGGGCAGAAGCTCACAAATTGGAATGATGAGCTTATCATGCAGTTTTACTCCACAACACATTTCTACCCAGATGGGAGAATTGTTTGGATGTCTGAAGGTACAAGGTACCAGTCAACTGTTGAGGAGTGGGCAAAGCTGATAAATGCCCCAGAGGAGAATGAGGATGACTTAGACATCTATGCAAAGAAGAAAAAGGATCACAATTCAATGGCTCACATGTACAAGGAAATTCCAAACAAGGCATTAGCAACTCACAAGTTTGGATCAGTTCACTATCTGCTGTCAGGGCTGCCAACTATAAATTGGATTCTAAGGCACACTTTGTTGCCCAAGTCTGGTGACCACAATATGATTAGAGAGCATGCCATCAACATGTTGCATGTATTTGATGTGCCACAGAAGTTTAAAGTCATGAGCCTGATCATTGAAACTATCAAGAGGACTGCAGCAGATCAGAAGAGGAGCTGTGGATATGCACCTCAGATTCAAGAACTGATAAACTCAAAGATGGGCACAGGAAAATATCAGTTGGATAAGGAACACTTTCCACTTTATCCAGACTTTGAGGACAATGAGGTTATCATGAATGAAGATGATCCACAATCAGTTCAAGCTCAGGAGAAGAAGGAGAAGGCAAAGAGGGAGAAGGCTGCCAAGATGCCAACTCAAGAGGAGGCATCTGAGTATTTATTGAAGAACAAGCAGGAGCAGCTTGGTTACTTGATAGCATCAACCTTGAGGATTGAGAAGGGATTGGCCACCCTAACTCAAAACCAGGAGAGCCTGGAGAGAATCATAGAACAAAAGTTCTATAACTTAGATGTGAAAGTAACTGAGATTCAGACTGCAGTGGAGGAGCTACAAGAGGACATGCAGGAGAGGAAGGGCAAGACTACAACCAATGTGTTTGCCAGAGTGCCTAGAGCCCAAAGGTCATCAGTTGTGCCAGTTTCTAACACAAGAGCAACTTCGTCTGCATCAGCTACAGCCTCAGTGCCACCAGCTCCAGCACCTTCATCAGCTCCAGCTCCATCTACATCGACTGAAGTCTTCGTCCAAGGAGCCATCTCTACACCACCACCAGAAGATCAAGCCTGAGAGTCAATCTAGCACTATGCATTTTCTATGAACTTTTTGGTAACTTGTTGTCAAAGGGGGAGAAAAATGTATAGATCATAGGCTTCGAGAGAGAGAGAGAGAGAGTGTTGCTTTTGTTCTCTCTTGCTTTATTTGGTGGTTTTTCAAAACTTTGTTTGCTTTTGGTTGAGATACTATGTTTGTGAGACATTGATGATCATGTGTTTGATCATAAGCTACACTTATACATGCTTGATATTATCCTATCTATCTTATGTGATCACTCACTTTGCTTGGTGATGAGTGCATGTATTCATTGTTTATTATTTTGAGCGCTCCACCAAGATGTATGTGACATGGAAGAGTAACCCATGAGCCTAATTCATTGTGCATTTGCAGTCCAAAGCAAATCTAAATCTATGCACAAATTTAGGGGGAGCTCTTGCTTATCACATACTTCTCAAAGCGACGATGTTATTTAAATCTTATTATCATTTGTCGAAGCTTTGATCTATATGTTGTCATCAATTACCAAAAAGGTGGAGATTGAAAGTGCAACTATCCCTAGGTGGTTTTGGTAATTCATAACAACATATAGCTCATTGAGCTAATGCTATTCCAAGACTATTATTTCAGGAAAGCTCAATGAATGGCATGGCATGGATGATGAAAGTGGATCCCTCAAAATACTAAGGACAAAGGATTGGCTCAAGCTCAAAAGCTCAAGACTCTTCATTTTACATTTTAGTGATCCAAGATCACATTGAGTCTATAAGAAAAGCCAATACTATCAAGAAGGGGTGAGGTGTTTCTTAATGAGCCTTTTGCTTCATGTGCTTAGTGATATGCTCCAAAACCCTCAACTACTTTCCCACATCCACAAATGACCTAAACTTAAAGCCAAAATCGGTCACACCAATTCTTTCTATCCAGCGCCACCGATTCCAAAAGTCATAGCCACTGCCACAAACCCTAAGCAAATCGGTCTTACCGATAGGGATCTCGGTCTCACCGAGATGGGGTTGCAATCTCTCTGCTTCCCTTCGTAACGCTTCGTCCAACCGGTGAGCGATCGGTCCCACCGAGATTGCAATGTAAACTCTCTGTTTCCTTTTTGTAACATTTCGGTCTCACCGAAAAGAGCAAATCGGTCCCACCGAGTTTACCTGACCAACTCTTTGGTTAGTTGATTACCAAAATCGGTCTCACCGAGTTTGTGTAATCGGTCTCACCGAGATTACGTTATGCCCTAACCCTAACCATATCGGTCTCACCGAGATGCATGTCAGTCCCAGCGAAAATCACTAACGGTCACTAGGTTTACTGAATCGGTCTGACCGAGTTTAACTATTCGGTCCCACCGAGTTTGGTAGATTGTGTGTACGTTGGATTTTGTGTGGAGGCTATATATACCCTCCACCTCCTCTTCATTCGTGGAGAGAGCCATCGACTGAACCTACACTTCCAACTTACCATTTCTGAGAGAGAACCACCTACTCATGTGTTGAGGCCAAGATATTCCATTCCTACCATATGAATCTTGATCTCTAGCCTTCCCCAAGTTTCTTTCCACTCAAATCATCTTTCCACCAGATCCAAAACCTATGAGAGAGAGTTGAGTGTTGGGGAGACTATCGTTTGAAGCACAAGAGCAAGGAGTTCATCATCAACACACCATTTGTTACTTCTTGGAGAGTGGTGTCTCCTAGATTGGCTAGGTGTCACTTGGGAGCCTCCGACAAGATTGTGGAGTTGAACCAAGGAGTTTGTAAGGGCAAGGAGATCACCTACTTCGTGAAGATCTACCGCTAGTGAGGCAAGTCCTTCGTGGGTGACGACCATGGTGGGATAGACAAGGTTGCTACTTCGTGGACCCTTCGTGGGTGGAGCCCTCCATGGACTCGCGCAACCGTTACCCTTCGTGGGTTGAAGTCTCCACCAACGTGGAAGTATGATAGCACCACCTATCGGAACCACGAGAAAAACATCCGTGTCTCCAATTGCGTTTGAATCCTCTAAACCCTTCCCTTTACTTTCTTGCAAGTTGCATGCTTTAATTTCCGCTGCCAATATACTCTTTGCATGCTTGCTTGAATTGTGTGATGATTACTTGACTTGTCCTAAAATAGCTAAAATCTGCCAAACTATAAAATTGGGAAAAGGTTAAGTTTTTATTGGTCAAGTAGTCTAATCACCCCCCCTCTAGACATACTTCAAGGTCCTACAAAGAGCAACATGCAGTTTCACGGAGTCATTCCTGGGAAGAAGGCGAGGTCACTCGGACAGATGTCCAGCACACTTCTCTCAACTCATGATTTTTTAGACTATGGATAAATGACCCCAACTTATTGCAACAGCTTGGCATGGACATATGAGGCATACATGTTGAAAGGATCGATATAGTTGACTAGAGGGGGGGTGAATAGGCAACTAACAATTTTTAGCTTTTCTTTACCAATTTAAACTTTGCATCAAAGTAGGTTGTCTAGATATGCAACTAGGTGAGCAACCTATATGATGCAACAACAACAAGCACACAAGCAAGCAAGGGATACAACACAATATAAGCTTGCAGAAGTAAAGGTAATAGATAACCAAGAGTGGAGCCGGTGGAGACGAGGATGTGTTACCGAAGTTCCTTCCCTTTGAGAGGAAGTACGTCTCCGTTGGAGCGGGGTGGAGGCACAATGCTCCCCAAGAAGCCACTAGGGGCCACCGTATTCTCCTCACGCCCTCACACAATGCGAGATGCCGTGATTCCACTATTGGTGCCCTTGGAGGCGGCGACCGAACCTTTACAAACAAGGTTGGGGCAATCTCCACAACTTAATTGGAGGCTCCCAACGACACCACGAAGCTTCACCACAATGGAATATGGCTCCGCGGTGACCTCAACCGTCTAGGGTGCTCAAACACCCAAGAGTAACAAGATCCGCAAGGGATTAGTGGGGGGAATCAAATTTCTCTTGGTGGAAGTGTAGATCGGGGCCTTCTCAACTAATCCCTAGAAAATCACCAAGTTTGATTGACTAGGGAGAGAGATCGGGCGAAAATGGAGCTTTGAGCAACAATGGAGCTTGGGGAGGGAAGAGATGGTCAACTTGAGGAAGAAGAACCCCCTTATATAGTGTGTGGACAATACCAACCGTTACCCACCAACTCAGCCCTCGACATGCGGTACTACTGCATCTACCCGCGGCACTACCGCACCGGCTTGCGGTACTACTGCTGGCAAGTGCGGTACTACCGCTCACGCGGCAGAGGCCAGGTGAGGCCCTGTTGCACAAGGCAACGAGCGGTAGAACCGCCGTAGCGGTACTACAGCGCGCCCTTGCGGTACTACCGCAAGGCAGGGCTCATCCTGGGCAGGGAAGGCACGGACTAATAAAATTACATCCGTGGCTACTTCCGCTAAGTTTCGGTCAGTGCAAAAATCCGGCATGGTACTACAGCTCACAGGGAGCGGTACTACCGCGTAGGGTGCGGAAGTAAAAAATTACTTCCGACCCTACATCCGCTCATGCCACAGTACTGGGCCAGAGGCCACGGTACTACCGCGATCCAGGAGCGGTACTACCGCGCTCGCGGTACTACCGCTACCCTGGGTAGTACTACCGTGGCCCGCTGCGGTACTACTACTCCCTTGAGTAGTACTACCTCACGCCACAGACCAGTAGCACTTGGGAGGCCATCATCTTTGCAATGACAAGGGGAACAACTGGAGCTCCAGTGAAGTAAGGAAAGGTGATGCAAAGGAACATATGTGTACGTGTTGATTCCACCCTAACCTTTCTGAAGCGGACCCCCTCTTAATAGTATGGATTTCCTACGACTCAATTCCACCGGAAAGAAACATAGAGGAACGCCGTCTTCGGAAAGCTCCGAAGGGCACCGAATCGTCTTGTGCCTATACATGAGATATCTGAAATGCTCAATGCACACGATTAGTCCGCAAATGCATTGTCATCAATCACCAAAACCACTTAGGGAGAAATATGCCCTTACAATCTCCCCCTTTTTGGTGGATTGATGACAGTACGAGATTTGCGAAAAGAGATATAAAATGACACATAAGCAAACCCAACATCTATAAAATATAGATAGGCTCCCCCTAGATGTGTGCACTCTAGAGAAGTGCTTTGGACTGCACGACACACATACTGGGATCAACACCCCCCCTATATTTTATAAACAAGGCAATCCTTGCAACAATATGAATGACAATGAGTATGGAGGCAAGGTATAGAATTGAGCATGAAGTGAAAAGGGACATGACATGATAGGCTCACAATCTACTAACATACTAGATAATAGGATAAGACAATAAGATAAGCAGAGGACATATGTCTTACACCATATGATAGTCTCCTGGATCCAGACGAACACAAACACAAGCCAACAAACCAAAGCAAACGAGGTTCAACAGAACGAAAGCAAAGCGAGGGACACGACGACACGACACAACGACACAAGACTTGCAAATCCTTGTAACATCCCAAAATTCTAAATTTTGGAATGTTATATTAGATAAATAATTATGCTTGTTGTCTGATTGTTGGTTTGATTTATTGAGTGAAACTGAGTGAAATTTGAAACTTTTGAAAGTTGAATGAGAGGGAATGAAATGACTTTCCCAAAACTTTCTCCTTTGCCTTTTGGATCTCAATGAATTCAAATTCATTCCAACACCAAAACCTAGAGTGAAGATGACATGACTTCTTCCATTTGGACTGAAAAGAGTTTTGAAAAGATTTGAATTTCATTTGAGAATAATTCAAATTCAAAGCTTTATGCAACTCAATGATTTTCATGAGGGAAGATAAAATGACTTCTTCAATTATATGAAATATGAGTTGGAAGTTAAAAAGTATCAAATTGAAAGTCATTTGAAAGGGCCATTTGGAGTTTCAGAAGATTTTGAGTTTTGGTATTTGAATTCAAATTTTGGCAAGTGGAATTCATTTCGAAACTATGCCTGATAAATACTTGATCAAGAGTATGAGAGGAGTAAACATGACACTCCAAAAATATCAGAGGAAACAATGCCAAAAGTTTTGAATTCAAATTTGGGTTTTATTTGAATATTGGAAAAAAATGGATTTTTATAAAGTTTGGATTTTGCCTTTGGAAAAATGTTCAAATGATAGGGAATATTCCCCTGATCATTTTGGTATATATATGCCCTATATAAAATATTTATATTTTAAAAGATATCTCTGTTCTTGTTTTATTTTAAAAATAAATTAAAAAAACAAACTCCCCCCAGCCCGGTCGGTTAGCCACCGATCGAGCCGGCCCACCAGCGGCCCAGAGGCCAGCCCAATGAGCCAACCGAGCCGCCTCACCACCCTCGCCTCAACCTGCTTGGCTCGGCCAACCGCCGCCCGCCCTCTCTCTCTCTCTCTGCAGTGGACCCGCCCGTCTTCAACCCCGCCCCGCCACGCCACGCCATCGCCGATCGCGGATCTCATGAGATCCGGATGTCGATCTCCCTCCCGATCGCCTCCCTTGCCCCGACGAGCCCCCCGCCTATATAAGCCCCCTCCCCGCACCCCATTCCCCCCCTTACCCCCTCGCCGGAGCCCCTCGTCCTCTCTCTCGCCGTCGCCGGAGTCCGAACCTCCCGCCGCCGCCATTTGCGTCGCCGTCGCCGCCCTAGACCCTCCCGAGCTCGCCCGACTCCACCAAGAGCCCCCCCTCGTCGCCCCGCACCCGCCGGAGCTCTCCACCGACCTCCCCGACGACCGGAGAGGCCACCACACTCGCCACCTCCGCCACCGCGCCGTTGTCGCCCTAGCCACCCCCTCCGTTGCCCCCGAGCCCCACCACTTGTACCAAACGCCTCTACACCGTCCACCGCACCTCCCCGTGCCCTCGCCCGAGCTCCAGAGTCGCCGGAGCACCGTCGCCGTCGATCACCCGAACGCCACCGCCGCCTCGAGCTCGCTGCCGACCGTCTCCGACCACCTCCACCGACGCCACGACCACCGTTGGACTCGTCGTCGCCTGCTTCATCTCCCTGGCCGCCCAACCGACGCCGAAGATCACCGGAGCGCCGCCACCGTTGCCGCCCGACGCGCTCGCCGTCGACCACCACCGCGGTGAGCTCTCTCTCCTCCTCGTCCGTCCGATCTACTTTATACGGCCCAGATTAGATTAGAATCGAACGGTTAGGTTTTTTAGTAGATCGGTTCACTTTGGTTTATTGTCCGGTTTAGATCGAACCGAGTCATTTCGGTTTTTCTCTGTTAGCCGCAGCGTGCCATTTGTCTTAAGTCTCGGCCGTCCGTTCGTAGTTTAGGGCACTCGCACGCCACGCCCAGTCGTGTTGCGCCACGTGTAGGCTGGCCGACGCTTAGGTTTTTCTTTTTTTTTTCTGTTTTTGTTTTAGTTTACAGAATTAGTTCTGTTTTTAGAATTCGAATAACTTTTATGTTTTAGATCCAATTTGAGTGATTCTTTTTGCATTGTGTCACAAATTTGTTAAAGTTTCTGTTTCTGAAATTGGATTTCAAATTTGAGTAGTTTAAAATTGAATTCGATGAAATTTGTTCAAATTAGTAATTTGGCCATAACTTGAGTTTTATAAAATATTTTTGATTGATTCTTTTTGCTACGGATTTGTTATTGTTTTGTCTATCCAGTAGGATATAGTTATTTATTTTAGTTTATTTTAAAATTTGGTTTCATCAAAACAGTACTGTTTTAGTTCTAGTTTTGTTTTAGTCTTTTCTTTATTGTTTTATTTAGTTTAAAATTATTTACTTTTGTCACTTTGACATATTTAGTTTTGTTTCTGTTAGTAAACCAAATAAAATTTTGTTTTTATTGTAAAAAAGTTATTTTATTTAGTTGTGTATGAAAACTGGTTTAGGACATAGTTAGTGTTTCATAAAAGCTTTTATTTGGTTCTTTTTGTTATTAAAAGTTTATGAAAATACTTTCTGTTAAAATTTGTTGTTTTATATTTTATTTTCAGATTATTTATTATGTTGGTATTTTCTTTGTTGTTAAATTTTACTTAGGACAAAACTATTTTTGTGTGTTATGTCTTAGAGTTTTCTTTAGTAGTTTTGTTGTGTAGTTTTCCTTTGTTCTTATTTGGTGTTCATTGTTTTGCACCTTTATTTGTTGGTTTTATTATGAGTGTTAGAATTATTTGCTAGGATGTTTGCTTATATGAATGCTATGTTTGACTATATAGATTTACATCGGAGTGACGAATAGTTTTATCAAGTTTCCGAGAGCGTTTATATCTTCATCAACATACCAGGCAAGTTCACTTTGACCATGCTTTCTTACCTATGTCTTATTGCATTTAGTGGCACCTTTGCAACCACCTCTCAGTAGTGTTATTGAATCCTTGTAGTTGAGTAGTATGCATGAGGTAGGAACCCATCACCCTGTTACCAAGCCCGGGACGATATTTTAGTTTAATGCTACGCTATAGTAGACGGGGCTTGGGATGAGTACTCGAGAGTGGTGTGAAGAAGGAGGACTCTACGTCAATGACGACAACTCCATGATGGCATCTGCAAGGACTGCATTTTCAAGACCTCAAGACTTCAAGACTCAAGACGAGAATTCAATACACACTCTTTGGGTGAAGGACGGTTGACGGCACCTGGAGAAACCAGTGGTTGGCGGGATGCATGGAGAAGCGCCATGACATCTTGCGGAAAGCTTCACCCAGACTCAAAGAGACGGAAGAATACTTCATGCCCGAAGCTTACCTGCAACCGCAAGTCATTATGGGCTCGGCTTGGTTGACCTTAGTTGTGACTCTGGCTGGGACGGTACTAGCAGATGTAGAACTACGGTAGGATGGGATGAGTACCGACGGTGGTCGAGAAACTCTTTGGAAGACCATGTTTGGTCATCTTGTTCTCAAACACTCAAGTGCGAGAACATAAAAAGAGGGATCGAATCTTGCGGGTAAAGTGTACAAACCTCTGCAGAGGGTTAAAACCTAATCGATTAGCCGTGTCCCCGATTCTGCACTATTTGAGCCTCGACTGGATCTATCTCGAACTCTCAACACCGGACTGATAACTTAATTGTGGGCAACTTATGATGACTTTGGGCTATGAGACATCGGTTGGCGGAACCATGTCATGATAGAAAACTCCATAGTACAGACTTCATTTATTCCTTTGATGTAGGTAAAATAAAACCAGCTTTTACGCAAACAAAATTCAGATACAGAGCCACAAAGCCATACTGCATATAGTATAGTTTATCATCTGTTTTCTCTTATTGTGATCTTGCCGGTACATTCAATGTACTCGACCTACACGGCTGCAACGTATCATGTTGCGATATTTCCTCGACAGTAAGAGTTACGATCTGGGTTACGGTCTACACTCAACCCGCCGATGGCGTTGATGGGACTCCACACCCGCTTGATTGTTTCAGCTGAGTATTATGAGGTATATATCATTTTACGTTATTTATACATGTGATTGCACTTTGATATATACATTGATGTACTGTGTGTGCCAGCATACTGATCCAGGGATGGCATAGAAACACAGAGGCTTGACCGTCTGAGGTCGGGTCGCTACAATCCTACACTCTCTCCCCCTTTGGCATCGAGACACCAAAAAGGCAAAGAGGACACCTACGACACAGGTGGTAGCTCAAACTGCAGTGATCACTCATCACGCTCCTCATCGGTCTCGGCAGCGGGAATGGTCTCCTCCTATGACTCAGTCCACTGGTAGCCCTGCTTCACCATCCAGTCAGCCTCTGGAGTGATGTGCTTCTCGGACTCGCTGGAGACCTGCTCGTCGGACGTCCTCAAGATCCTCTTGTCGCGCCGATGACTCTCCTTCTGAGCAACATGTGACCTGTACTGTCCCTTGGCTTGCATGCAGAACAGAGCCTTCATCGTGTTCTTCAGCCTCTTAGCCCAAGTGGGCTCAGAAGATGGAGGAGAGTATCCATCAGAGCTGTCCTCATCCGCTTCCTCATCCTCATCCACGTCCATCTTAGCAGCCTCTGCCTCAGCGCGGGTAGTGGTGTTAGCCCACTGGCTCTTGATGCGAAGCTTGATGGGCTCATGACGAATCCAGCTGGGGGCAACAAACTCTTCATTGGGAAAGAGATGCTCCCAAGTCCTTGAGAGCAAGAGAAACATGTAAGGTCCACAGATGGGTACCTTACGGTTGAACACCGCAAACTTTAGCTCACACCACATGATATGAGAAACATCAAGTGGTTGCGTCTGTTGGAGACACACCTTCTCACAGATGAGGATCATGTCCACAAGATAAGCATGCATCCTTGTCACCAATGCGTGGAAAGAGGGAGTTGCGGAAGATCCGGTGCATGATGTCAAGGAATGGATTCAGCACCCAAGTCTTCTTGTTGGTGCCAAGCTTCTTCTCAACAAGGTACGGCTGAAGCTTGTTCTTGTTGTCCGACTCAGGATTGGCATGAGGGCAAACACCAACGGGCGCATTGAGCCCCTCATCACGAACATGTAGCAGCTCCATGAACTCCTTCCACTTAGCAGTCATCCTCTGTCAATTGGTCATCCACGTCATGGTCCGTTCCTCATCAGTATGGAAGTGGACCGATGCAAAGAACTGAGCCACAATCTCAGTGTCATAGTCCATGTGGAACGTGAGCAAGTCCTCAATGCCAAATTGCTCCACCAGGTCCAAAGCTTCACCAAAATATGCCCGGTGTTTATCCTTCTTCATATGAACCATGTCAATCCAGTGCACGCACACGTAGATGTTCTGCTTGGCCTTGATCACATCTTGGAAGATAAGGTTCTGTTGCTTGGTCCAAAACAAATCATTCCCTCGGAAATTCTCACGGGGCTTCACATAGGGGTTGAGCTTCCTGCGAGAGACAACTTCTTCTAGAGGTATCTCGTCCATGCCCAATGATGGCTCCTTGAACTTGCTAGCAGTGGTCTTTGCGTTGTTGGGCATGGAGCCCTCTGGAGCCTCTTGATTGCGCAAGCGCTTTGAGCCCATATCACTGCTGGGATTCGAGCACCGTACATTGGAACCGGAGCCACCACCTATGATACACAACACAAACACGAGAAAAACCGAGAAGGATTATTGCAAAGACGAGGGCCAACACCAAATGAAACAAGCAAACATGAGATTTGGAAGGACAAAACAGCATAGGTTGCAACTTTACGGCAGTACCGGACCTGCTTACGGATGTAAAAAATTACAGCCGCTCTAGCCGCGGTAGTACTGTGCCGGGGTGGCACGGTAGTACCGTGCTTGGAGCGGAAGTAATTTTTTACTTCCGCGCCCCGGGCGGTAGTACCGCTCCAGCGGGGCGGTAGTACCGCACGAAGACAGTTCATGGGCGAGCATGCGGTAGTACCGCTCGGATTCGAAATCCCCACGAACTCCAGATCCGGAATTAGAAACATCCGCAACAATGGATCAGTACTACCGTTGATCAAACTATACTGTTGTATCACTCCAAATAGCATGCCTACTGCACTAGCACTCTCCTACAATCCCCTCTTGCAAATATTTAGCCAAAAATCACACGTACTACACATGCATCTCCCCTAGACCTAGAAGAACAAGAACGGAAAAAAGGGAAGGACTTGGGGGAATACCGATGTCCATGGCAAGAGGGCGAGGTGGGAACGATCCCACCGGTCGGAATGCGAGGAGAGGGGCCGGAGACGGAGATCTGGCGAGGTCCTCCGGCGCCGTTCTTGGGCAGGAGAGAGAGAGAGAGGGTGCGGAAAAGAGATGAATGGGTATGGGGGAGTTGGAACTCCCCCTACCCCGCTCTTAACCCCCACCCGCTCGCGACGGCGCGGTAGCACCGCGAGTCATCGGGGTAGTACCGCCCGGCGGAAGTACCGCTCGCAGGGCGGTAGTACCGCTCTTCCAGCAGCATTAAAAAATTACTGCCACGATGGAAGCGGTAGTACCGTGCCGGGGATGCACCTGTGCATGCACAGGGCAACCCACCTCCAGCGGTAATACCGTCACTACAAAAAAAATACACTTCCGTGATGATACGTGTTTGTCACAGTAGGTCGCGTTTTTTGTCATGCATGTACATCCATGACAAATTTATGACAGAATCAAGATAGTCATACCTGTGCTGTTGTAGAAGTGTTCCATGACATTACCAAAATTATCATCACGGAAGTGTCCACTTCCTTGACAATAAATCCCACGTCACAGAAGTGCTTTTGTCAAGGGTGACCGACACGTGGCATCCATCGTAACGGAACGTCGTTAAGCTATCGGGTCGGATTTTGGATCCGATAACCCGTTAATAGCCACGACCAATGCCGATTTTCCACGTGTAAAATTCTCATTGGCTGACGGATCCACGCGTCAGCTCCGCGTTGGCACAGGTGTCACTCATCCAACGGTCGAGATGGGTGATACGTCTCCGTCGTATCTATAATTTCTGATTGTTCCATGCCAATATTATGCAACTTTCATATACTTTTTGGCAACTTTTTATACTATTTTTGGGACTAACATATTGATCCAAAGCCGCCCAAGGCCGCCCCCGTCATTGCATGTTTTTGGTTTCGCAGAATATCCGTATCAAACGGAGTCCAAACGGGATGAAAACGGACGGAGCTTATTCTTGGAAAATATGGAAAATTTGGAAGGAAAATCAACGAGAACCAGTGCCCGAGGTGGTCACGAGGCAGGGAGGCGCACCTGCCCCCCTGGGCGCGCCCCCTACCCTCGTGATCCCACCATAAGGCGGTTGATGCTCTTCTTTTGCCGCAAGAAAGCTAATATTCGGAAAAAAATCACGGCGAAGGTTTCAGGCCAATCGGAGTTACCGATCTCCATATATACACGAAACGGTGAAACAGAGCCGTAATGTAGACGGAGAAACAGAGAGATAGATCCAATCTCGGAGGGGCTCTCGCCTCCCACGCCATGGAGGCCAAGGACCGAGGGGAAACCCTTCTCCCATCTAGGAGGAGGTCAAGGAAGAAGAAGACGAAGGGGCCTCCTCTCCCCTTCTCTTCTGGTGGCGCCGGAACACTGCCGTGGGCATCATCATCACCGCAATCTTCACCAACAACTTCATCGCCATCATCACCAACTCTTCCCCCCTCTATGCAGCGGTGTAGCCTCTCTCTTACCCGCTGTAATATCTACTTAAACATGGTGCTCAATGCTATATATTATTTTCCAATGATGTATGGCTATCCTATGATGTTTGAGTAGATCTGTTTTGTCCTATGGGCTATTTGATGATCAAGATTGGTTTGAGTTGCATGTTTTATTATTGGTGCTGTCCTATGGTGCTCTCCGTGTCGCGCAAGCATGAGGGATTCCCGCTATAGGGTTTGCAATATGTTCATGATTTGCTTATGGTGGGTGGCGTGAGTGACAGAAGCACATACCCGAGTAAGTAGGTTGTTGCGTATGGGATAAAGAGGACTTGATACTTTAATGCTATGGTTGGGTTTTACCTTAATGATCTTTAGTAGTTGAGGATGCTTGCTAGAGTTCCAATCATAAGTGCATATGATCCAAGTAGAGAAAGTATGTTAGCTTATGCCTCTCCCTCAAATAAAATTGCAATAATGATTACCGGTCTAGTTATCGACTGCCTAGGGACAAATAACTTTCTCGTGACAACAAGCTCTCTACTAAAACAAATTTAGTTGTGTCTTTACCTAAACAGCCCCTAGCTTTTATTTACGTGTTCTTTATTATCTTGCAAGCCTATCCAACAAGACCTACAAAACTTCTAGTTTCATACTTGTTCTAGGTAAAGCGAACGCCAAGCGTGCGTAGAGTCGTATCAGTGGCCGATAGGACTTGAGAGAGTATTTGTTCTACCTTTAGCTCCTCGTTTGGTTCGACACTCTTACTTATCGAAAGAGGCTACAGCTATCCCGTATACTTGCGGGTCATCAAGACCTTTTTCTGGCGCCGTTGCCGGGGAGCAATAGCGTGGGGTGAATATTCTCGTGTGTGCGTGTTTGCTTTATCACTAAGTAATTTTTATTTGCTGTTCTTAGTTGTTCTCTATCTTTAGTTACGGATATGGAACACGAAACACCAAAAAAATTAGGTGTACTTGCTACTCATGAGGATGGGGTAACTCCTAAAACCCCCGATTCTCATTATGTGAGAGATATTATGTACTACTTTGATAATCCTGAGAAAACCCCATTCAAATTTATAATGGGGGACACGTTGGATCAACGTGAATACTTTAGGGATTATCACTCGACACAAAAAGGGAAACTATTATGGGATCAATTTATTATGTTGCGTTGGTATGCCTGGAATCTATGCTTGAAATACGATATTACTTGTTGCTCTAGGATGGAGGCTCCACACCTTCCCTTTTCATGCGAATTTAATGATAATGAAACCTTAGCTTCTTATGCTAATGGTATATATGATTACTATGATGTGGAACAAATAGAAGAATTTGTTGCTTTTAAGGCTGCTTATGAAATTGAATCTTTGTTTGAAAAGTATGAAGCTTTAGATGATGATGCTTATAGGCCTGAAAATCTTGCTATACTTAGATATTGCTATGAAAATTATGAATACAATTACTATATTAATGCTTTTATGAAGAAAGTCAACGCTGCCCAAGAAGAGATTAATATTTTGCGGGAAGCTATGGAAGAAGAAATTGATGAAACTGTGAGCTCATTGGATGAAAAAGATGATGAGGAGAGCGAAGAACAAAAGTAGGAAGAGCGGATTAGCTACCCGTGCCCACCTTCTAATGAGAGTAACCCTCCAACTCATACATTATTTAATTCCCCTTCGTGCTTACCGAAGGATGATTGCTATGATGATTGTTATGATCCCGTTGATTCTTTTGAAATATCCCTTTTTGATGATGCTTGCTATACTTGTGGCCAAGATGCCAATATGAATTATGCTTATGGAGATGAACTTGCTATATTTCCTTATGTTAAACATGAAATTGTTGCTATTGCACCCACACATGATAGTCCTATAATCTTTTTGAATTCTCCCAATTATACTATATCGGTGAAGTTTGCTCTTATTAAGGATTACATTGATGGGTTGCCTTTTACCGTTGCACATGATGATTTTAATAGATATAATATGCATGTGCTTGCTGCTCCTGCTTGCAATTATTATGAGAGAGGAACTATATCTCCACCTCTCTATGTTTCCCACACGATAAAATTGCAAGAAACTGTTTATACTATGCATTGGCCTTTACTATGTGTGCATGAATTGTTCTTTTATGACATGCCGATGCATAGGAAGAGAGTTAGACTTCGTCATTGCTTGATATATGTTGCTTTGTGCCCACTACTAAATGCTAAATCATTGCTAATTAAAATTGGCTTTGATATACCTTGGGATCAGGGTGGATTCACTACTTGAGCACTATATGCCTAGCTTAATGGCTTTAAAGAAAGCGCTGCCAGGGAGACAACCCGGAAGTTTTAGAGAGTCATTTATTTCTGCTGAGTGCTTTCATATAGTTTAAAAACAACAAAAATAAAGAGGGGAACCCAAAACTTTTTCAAAAAGAAAAGTGAAAGTGAGAGAGACGAGCATTGTGAAATTGGGGGACGTCCTTGAACTTTGTTCATGCCCATGGGAACTTTGTGAATCTTAATTACAGAAACTTTTCAATAAAAATAATTATCCCCTTGTACAATTCCATTGTATTATAAAAATAATGTGCCAAGGTTTGCCTTTAGGATGTTTACAATGCTTGTTGGTTTGTACGGTGCAGGACAGAAACTTTGGGTGTAGTGCGCGAATTTTAATTTTTTACTGGAAAATCAAATGGTTCTGATTCTTTTTGCACTGTCTTTCTGTACAACTTTTTTATTTTTCATATTTTTGGTAGGATTTTTGGGGTACCAGAAGTATGGTGGATGTTCAGATTGCTACAGACTATTCTGTTTCAGTGGATTAAGCCATGAAAAAGTTATGTTACAGTAGACACAATGCAAAAACAAGCTATTAATTGGTTTGCAACAATACTTAGAGTGGTGATTTTCTTTATGATACTAACGGATCTTACCGAGTTTTCTGTTGAAGTTTTGTGTGGATGAAGTGTTCGATGATTGAGAAGGTCTCGATGTGAGAAGAAGGAAGAGAGGCAAGAGCTCAAGCTTGGGGATGCCCGAGGCACCCCAAGTAAATATTCAAGGAGACTCAAGCGTCTAAGCTTGGGGATGCTGGGAAGGCATCCCCTCTTTCTTTAACAAGTATCGGTATGTTTTCGGATTCGTTTCGTTCATGCGATATGTGCAATCTTGGAGCGTATTTTTCTTTTAGTTTTCACTTTTCTTTTATGCACCATGCTGGTATGAGATGGTCCTTGGTTGATTTATAAGAATGCTCTTTGCACTTCACTTATATCTTTTGAGTATGGCTTTATAGAATGCTTCATGTGCTTCACTTATATCATTTGAAGTTTGGATTGCCTGTTTCTCTTTACATAGACAACCGCCATTTGTAGAATGCTCTTTTGCTTCACTTATATTTGTTAGAGCTTGGGCATATCTTTTGTAGAAAGAATTAAACTCTCTTGCTTCACTTATATCTATTTAGAGAGATGACAGGAACTGGTCATTCACATGGTTAGTCATAAAATCCTACATAAACTTGTAGATCACTGAATATGATATGTTTGATTCCCTGCAATAGTTTTGCGATATAAGGGTGGTGATATTAGAGTCATGCTAGTCGAGTAATTGTGAAATTGAGAAATACTTGTGTTGAGGTTTGCAAGTCCCGTAGCATGCACGTATGGTGAACCATAATGTAACGAAGTCGGAGCATGAGGTGTTTATTGATTGTCTTCCTTATGAGTGGCGGTCGGGGATGAGTGATGGTCTTTTCCTACCAATCTATCCCCTTAGGAGCATGCGCGTAGTACTTTGTTTTGATGACTAATAGATTTTTGCAATAAGTATGTGAGTTCTTTATGACTAATGTTGAGTCCATGGATTATACACACTCTCACCCTTCCATCATTGCTAGCCTCTTCGGTACCGTGCATTGCCATTTCTCACCTCGAGAGTTGGTGCAAACTTCGCCGGTGCATCCAAACCCCGTGATAAGATACACTCTATCACACATAAACCTCCTTATATCTTCCTCAAAACAGCCACCATACCTACCTATTATGGCATTTCCATAGCCATTCCGAGATATATTGCCATGCAACTTCCATCATCATCATATACATGACTTGAGCATTCATTTTCATATTGCTTTGCATGATCGTAAGAAAGCTAGCATGATGTTTTCATGGCTTGTCCGTTTTTTGATGTCATTGCTACGCTAGATCATTGCACATCCCGGTACACCGCCGGCGGCATTCATATAGTCATATCTTTGTTCTAGATATCGAGTTGTAATATTGAGTTGTAAGTAAATAAAAGTGTGATGATCATCATTATTAGAGCATTGCCCCAGTGAGGAAAGGATGATGGAGACTATGATTCCCCCACAAGTCGGGATGAGACTCCGGACGAAAAAAAAATAAAAAAAAAGAGAAAGGCCAAAAAAAGGGCCCAAAAAAAGAGAAAAAAAAGAGAAAACAAAAAAAATGAGAGAAAAAGAGAGAAGGGGCAATGTTACTATCCTTTTACCACACTTGTGCTTCAAAGTAGCACCATGTTCTTCATATAGAGAGTCTCTTGAGTTATCACTTCCATATACTAGTGGGAATTTTCATTATAGAACTTGGCTTGTATATTCCAACGATGGGCTTCCTCAAATGCCCTAGGTCTTCATGAACAAGCAAGTTGGATGCACACCCACTTAGTTTCAGTTTGAGCTTTCATATACTTATAGCTCTAGTGCATCCGTTGCATGGTAATCCCTACTCCTCACATTGACATCGATTGATGGGCATCTCCATAGCCCGTTGATTAGCCGCGTTGATGTGAGACTTTCTCCTTTTTTGTCTTCTCCACATAACCCCCATCATCATATTCTATTCCACCTATAGTGCTATGTCCATGGCTCACGCTCATGTATTGCGTGAAAGTTGAAAAGGTTTGAGAAACGTCAAAAGTATGAAACGATTGCTTGGCTTATCATCGGGGTTGTGCATGATGTGAATATTTTGTGTGGTGAAGATGGAGCATAGCCAGACTATATGAACTTGTAGGGATGAGCTTTCTTTGTCTATGTTATTTCAATAAGACATAATTGCTTGGTTGGTATGCTTGAAGTATTATTGTTTTTATGTCAACTGATAGACTATTGCTGTGAATCACTCGTGTCTTAATATTCATGCCATGATTAGACATACGATCAAGATTATGCTAGGTAGCATTCCACATCAAAATTATCTTTTTATCATTTACCTACTCGAGGACGAGCAGGAATTAAGCTTGGGGATGCTGATACGTCTCCGTCGTATCTATAATTTTTGATTGTTCCATGCCAATATTATGCAACTTTCATATACTTTTTGGCAGCTTTTTATACTATTTTTGGGACTAACATATTGATCCAGTGCCCAATGCCAGTCCGTGTCTGTTGCATGTTTTTGGTTTCGCAGAATATCCATATCAAACAGAGTCCAAACGGGATAAAAATGGACGGAGCTTATTTTTGGAAAATATGGAAAATTTGGAAGGAAAATCAACGCGAACCGGGTTCGAGGTGGTCACGAGGCAGGGGCGCCTCTACCCTCGTGAGCCCACCGTCAGCGGTTGATGCTTTTCTTTTGCCGCAAGAAAGCTAATATTCGGAAAAAAATCACGGCGAAGGTTTCAGGCCAATCGGAGTTACGGATCTCCATATATAGACGAAAAGGTGAAACAGAGCCAGAACAGAACGCAGAAACAGAGAGAAACAGAGAGATAGATCCAATCTCGGAGGGGCTCTCACCCCTCCCACGCCATGGAGGCCAAGGACCAGAGGGGAAACCTTTCTCCCATCTGGGGAGGAGGTCAAGGAAGAAGAAGACGAAGGGGCCCCCTCTCCCCTTCTCTTCTGGTGGCGCCGGAACGCTGCCGTGGCCATCATCATCACCGCAATCTTCACCAACAACTTCACCGCCATCATCACCAACTCTTCCCCCCTCTATGCAGTGGTGTAACCTCTCCCTTACCCATTGTAATCTCTACTTAAACACGGTGCTCAACGCTATATATTATTTTCCAATGATGTATGGCTATCCTATGATGTTTGAGTAGATCTGTTTTGTCCTATGGGCTATTTGATGATCAAGATTGGTTTGAGTTGCATGTTTTATTATTGGTGCTATCCTATGGTGCTCTCCGTGTCGCGCAAGCATGAGGAATTCCCGCTATACGGTTTGCAATATGTTCATGATTTTCTTATGGTGGGTGGCGTGAGTGACAGAAGCACAAACCCGAGTAAGTAGGTTGTTGCGTATGGGATAAAGAGGACTTGATACTTTAATGCTATGGTTGGGTTTTACCTTAATGATCTTTAGTAGTTGAGGATGCTTGCTAGAGTTCCAATCATAAGTGCATATGATGCAAGTAGAGAAATTATGTTAGCTTATGCCTCTCCCTCAAATAAAATTGCAATAATGATTACCGGTCTAGTTATCGATTGCCTAGGGACAAATAACTTTCTCGTGACAACAAGCTCTCTACTAAAACTAATTTAGTTGTGTCTTTACCTAAACAACCCCTAGCTTTTATTTGCGTGTTCTTTATTATCTTGCAAGCCTATCCAACAACACCTACAAATTACTTCTAGTTTCATACTTGTTCTAGGTAAAGTGAACGCCAAGCGTGCATAGAGTCGTATCAGTGGCCGATAGGACTTGAGAGAGTATTTGTTCTACCTTTAGCTCCTCGTTGGGTTCGACACTTTTACTTATCGAAAGAGGCTACAACTATCCCGTATACTTGCGGGTCATCAATGGGCCTATGATATGTTGACACGTGGACCGGCCCAACAGAGGCCCACAAAGTTAAATGGGCCGGCCCAACCGAAGGCCCATAAGATTTAGCGGACCATAATGGGCCGGCCCAGCTAAAGGCCCACAAAATTTTGCGGACCACAATGGGCTGGCCCAGCTAAAGGCCCACAAGATTTTGCAGACCATAATGGGCTGGCCCAGATAAAGGCCCACAAGATTTTGTGGACCACAATGGGCCGGCCCAGCTAAAGGCCCACAAGATTCTGCAGACCATAATGGGCCGGCCCATCTAAAGGCCCAACATTCTCTGTCAAATCGTCCCGTCAACGGCCTGTCCTAAACTTGCCATCAACGCGGCCCATGGTCACTTCTGGCCTGTTAACGGTCCGCTAAGTAATTGGGCCGAATCACGACCCGGTGTATTTCCGGCCTGTTAAAGGTCCGACTTCATTTGGGCCCATTTACAGGCCATCAAAACTTTCGGCCTGTTAGAGGCCCACTATAGATTTGGGCCACTTTCTTCCTGTTGTCATTTTCGGCCTGTTAACGCCGGACGTAAACCATGGGCCATATGTGGTCCAATGTCATATCGGGCCCATTAACGGCCCATATAAAAATGACGATAATCTAGCCCGACCAAAGTTCCGGCCTGCTAAAGGCCCGTGTATTAGGTCGGCGCATTTACGGCCCGTCCGAATTTCGGCCTGTCAAAGATCCGCATCGTAAATGGGCCACCATTTCGGCCTGCTAAGTCCAGTGGGTTATTTGGCACAATCAGGGACCAATCTCACTTTCGGTCTATTAAAGGCCCATGCTTTTTATGGGCTCAAGATATTTACACCTGTAAATGGCCTATTTTTACTGAGGGCCCAAAATATGTTTAGGCCTGTTAAAATCCCACTATGGGCACAGGCCTACCAGAAAAATATGAAAGCTTATGCTGATTTAGGCCCAGATATTTTTAGTGGGCTACATGGCAATTTTGGCCCGTAATCGTTTTTAGCCCAATTGGAATGGGCCCGACGAATGTTGGCATGTTGGGCTCCTGCCAAGCTTTCGGCCGAATACATTACTAAGATAAACCTACACTATACAAAAATAGCGTCGTAATTACTGCATCCTGGGGCAGCATCATAAATGTTGTATCACAACAAAATAAATTCCAACCATACAACAAAAGGCCTGTTGGCATAAAGTTTACAATCCTTCCAGATAAAAGCACCATCAGATGTATAGAAGCACAGATCATTTGACCTGAGTGCTAATGTTTCAGGCTGTAGAATCTGATGGAGCAGCATGATCTCCACCTTTTTTCTGCCATTGCCCTTGAACAACGGTTTAATGTCCGATAGTCCGTTTCAAAACCATTCATATCTTGACGACATTTCTCAACCACTATTCTTGTTTCCGAAACAACATCCATTAGGGATTGGACTTGTGTCTGGAGCACAGATATATCACTCTGTCTAGCAGGAAGATTTTGTTTAGTAGGCGATTTGGACAAGGTTACCTTGACAACCAACCCGTAATTACGCAGAAGGTGCTTTTTGCAATCGTTAGTGGAGAGATACCGACGACCGCAGCAAGTTGTGACATTGTGCCTGTAGTAGCCTCGCCACCTTCGGTGGTTGTGGCTGTTCAATCATTTGTTCCATAGCTTCCTGAAAGTTTGAACTTGTAGATTAGTGTACCGGATAAGTTACTAATTAGATAAAAACAAACAAAGTAGGTTAAACGTTTATACATAACTTATTTTGGTGAACTACTGTAATACATTAGCATGTATTGTAGTGCCAACTACGTAATAAAATCACTTTCGGAACATATCTCCATGTAGCATGCCTACTGTATTGTCTATTTCCTCACATTTGTTGACATCTAAGGATAAAGAGACATGGTTTAAAGTAGGATGAACATATTATGACATCATTCATATCATGGGCAAACAGATATAAAACAAACAGCCTATTTTATCATTGTGTGCGCACGTGAACATAACAACTAGATTACAGATCAAGACCAAAAGAATATCCTTCATCTCTTTTAAACCATGTAAGGTGAAATGATACGTTAAGACAACTGTGTATAAAAGTGAACAGAGTAACTAACATTGGCTGCAAACCAAGTAATTAAATGAACACATCACAGTACCAATCAGTTCAAGGCAGGAGGAGTAAGGACTTACAACAGCGGCTTGAACTGGTGTGCTCATGCCCTTCATCTTGCTGGTGTGGCAATCCTTGATGATTTGCACTGCATTCGGTTCAGGTTCTCTTTGGTCCGCACGGGCTTTCCTCTGTATTTGGAACAAGTCAATATAGATATGATAATATGGCACAAAAAAAGAAGGAAGTAGCAGCTATTTACAAAAGCCTCGCAGTGTGCAATATAGCTACGAGATCCTGTTGTCTGTTGGAATTTCACTTTAGAACAGTTGGTTTTGTTCTTCAAACAGTTAGCCTAGAAGAAGACACACTTGTAAGGCACATGCATAAATACAAGTTCAATATGTGGTCTGATCAAATACATATAGCTTACTAGGTACTTTGGATCAGACCAGTGTTTAACGAGGGCTGTCCAGTCTTCATCTGTAATATATTCCACTAGAGATGTTTGGGCGATTTCATTGTTAGCCTTGCCTTCAAAGTGAGATTTTCTAAGGTGGTACCGATCTCGTCAGAAAGCAGACTAAAAAACATGAGTGCATGCTTGTTTAGTTGCATCATCTTTCGGATCCAACTTGAACCTCATCTGTTGAAAAAAGAATGTGAGTCTTATTAGGAGGAAGCTAGAAATTATGGGACAAAGCAAGACAATATTACTAATTGCGATGAATAACATTACTTACGGATAAATGGTCAAGGAAGGTGTTAAACTAGGTATTGTCTTTCTTATTCCTGTACTGGATCCACCTTGGGAGGGTATGTGCATGACACCTAACGGCAACAACTGCCTCTGATACTAACTTGGATGACTCTGTAGCATCGCGTGGCCTTTTCAAACCTGCCTCAAAATGGATCTCCATTCTTCCTCCTTTAGATTTTGTTAATCTGTCAAGCATTATCCCTGATGTCTGTTTCCGCTTGTGCTGTGGTGCTAGTTCAACAACGAATATGGAAAGTGTTAGTGTACATCAAACTGTGAGAGTACATATAAAGGAGCATGCAACTGCAACTTGACTCGGTCAGGTACCGTCTTGGTGTTGATGCTCATGAGGTTCATCTGATCTTGCTAAGTCTGTTGTGTCGCAGTGCTTCGGAAGTAGTGTTAGGTGTGAAGGCAGCTTGGGAACTGGCCAGTTCCGGAGCAAACGAACGAGTAACTGGTTGAGATGTTGGTACAGTTGAAGCGGATGCTGCAGCTGGTGGAGCAGGTGATACTGTGTTTGTAGATTTAGCCGGTGGACTTGGACCTTCTACTGCACTATAAGTACCAGCAGAATCTCGACGGCAGAACCTTTTCCGTTTCACCCGACGAGTAACAACACTCCCTACTATATTATTTTCCTTGCTCTTTTTTGACTTTACCATGTCAAGCTGTACCCACAACACAAAATAATAAAATCACTCTTCAGAACTCATTGATGCATGATATAGACAAGCTATACTTTGATGTAAGACAACCGTATGAGGATGGAATATGTAAGAAAAACAGGACGGCATGACATATTCACAGCTACGATGTGCAAACTAAGTAGAAGGATTTTCAAGAAAATAGAAGTAATGCAAGCTAGACACCATATGAAAGATGCAACCAATATTACTCTGCCAAGTTAAAAGTGTCTTGTCATAAGTGGCAATTCGAAAAATTAGAAGCAGTACACCATAGAAATCAATGCAAGATGCAACCACTATCAAACTGCCATGTTAAAAGCGTCCAATCATGAGTGACTGATGCGGGATACACAACAGCAGTACTTTGATGTAAGAACATGGTATGATAGATAGATGCAGTGTATTCTAGACACGTAAAGCCATGTCATATGCACATGTATAACGATAAACTCAGCAGGTGCAATTTAATCAAAATAGAAGAAATACAGGCTAGACAACATATGCAACATGAAACCAATTATCACATCACAACTTAGAGCAAGCACCTGCGATGGTGGAGTACGGAGATGAACTCATCATGTAGACTTGGGACTTCAACTTCATTAGCGATAGCGAGGGCAAATCTAGAGAGTCTCTGCTTATGCGTCGGTGCGGAGGACCACCAACATCCCCTAACTTACTCTTTTCCTTCCTATTTTCTCGATATTGCCTTATGAAGTCAAAACCACAAGAAGATGAATAAAATTAGCTCTGCATAACTGGTTGATGCATGATATAGACGAACACTACTTTGATGTAAGGCAAGCGCAGGATAGGAGGATGGAATATATACAAAAAAAGACAGCGTTTCATATTCACACGCATTTATAGGAGGATGGAATATGTATGAAAAAACAAGGCGGAAGGCATTTCAACAAAATTAGAAGAAATGAAAGCTAGGCACCATATAAACATGCAACCAATATCACTCTATTAGGTAAAAAGTGTCTCGTCGTAAGTGCCATTTCAAGAAATTAGAAGCAATACAAGCTAGAAGACAATGCAAGATGCAACCTACATCACAGTCCCAAGTTAAATGTGTCTTATGGGTAAGTGACCGTTGCAGGTATAAGTTGTAAGCTACGCAGATGCAATTCAACATAATCATAAGCAATACAAACTAGACATCACACGGAAAACGCAACCACGTATAACAGCTCCAAGTAAGAGCAAGCACATGTGATGGTGGAGTAGGGGAGATGTGCTCATCATGTACACGTATGTTCTAGAAACAGGAACACGTGTCATATTCACAGGCATTATGTGTAAAGTAAGCAGATGCAATTCAAGTTAGAAGCAATACAAGCTAGACATCATACGCAACATGCAACCACATATAATAGTGTCAAGTTAGAGCAAGCACCTGTGATGGTGGAGTAGGGGAGATGTGCTCATCTTCTACACAACTACGTTGACTGTCCAGCCTTGTGTTGTCTTGCGAATCTTGTTGGGAGGATGGTGGAGTAGAATCTGTAGAGACCCCCTATTTGAGTTGCTCCGAAGGACCACCATCATCCACTGCCAGACTAATTTCCTTCAGCTGTAATGACTTTGCATTGTGAAGTCAACCCGATAAGAAAAAGGAATAAAATTCGCTCTTCAGAACTCATTCATGCATGATAATGACGAACACTACTCGGATGAAAGGCAAACACATGATGCGAGGATGGAATATGTATGAAAAACAGGATGGTGTGACATATTCACACCTATGATGTGGCAACTAAGCAGAAGACATTTCAACAAATTAGAAGCACTGCAAGCTAGACACCATATGAAAGATGCACCCAATATCACTCTGCCAAGTTCAAACTGTATGGCCTTTCAACAAATTAGAGGCAGTACATGCTAGAAATCATATGCAAGATACAACCAATATCACAGTGGCGACTTAAAGGTGCCTTATCATAAGTGACTGATGCGGGATATGCAAGAATAGTAGTCGATGTAGAACCAGGAACACATGTCATATTCACAGCATTATGTGTAAAGTAAGCAGATGCAATTCAACAAAGTTAGAAGCAATACAAGCTAGACATCATACGCAACATGCAACCACATATAATAGTGCCAAGTTAGAGCAAGCACTGTGATGGTGGGGTAGGGAGATGTGCTCATCATCTACACAGCTACGTTGACTGCCTAGCCTTGCGTTGTCTTGCTAATCTTGTTGGGAGGATGGCGGAGTAGAATCAGAGAGAACCTCCGCTTTCAATTGCTCGGAAGGACCACCATCATCCAATGCCTTGCCAATTTCCTTCAGCTTTATTGATTTTGCATTGTGAGGTCATACCGACAAGAAAAAGAATATCATTCGCTCTTCGTAACTCATTCATGCATGATACCGATTTAACACTACTCGATGAAAGGCAAAGTCATGATACGAGGATGGAATATGTACGAAAAAATGGATGGCTTGGCATATTCACACCTATGATGTGGTAACTAAGCAGAAGGCACTTCAACAAATTAGAAACACTGCAACACACCATATGGAAGGTGCAATCAATATCACTCTGCCAAGTTAAAACTGTCTCGTCATAGGTGGCGTTCATCAAACTAGAAGCAATACATGCTAGAAATCATATTCAAAATGCAAACCAATATCACACTACCAACTTAAAGGTGTCCCATCATAAGTGACTGATGCAGGATACACAAGAAGAGTAGTTTCATGTAAGAACATGGTGTCATAGACATATATAGTATGTACCAAAAATAGGAAAGCGTGTCATATTCACATGTATCATGTGTAAGCTAAGCAGATGCAGTTTACACTAATTAGGAGCAATACGAGCTAGACACCATATGCAACATGCAACCAGATATCACACTGCCAAGTTAGAGCAAGCACCTTGGATGGTGGAGTAGGGGAGCGGAGACTTGGACCTTGTAATGCACTATCAAGACAAGGAGAATCGGCACAGATGTCTGCTTACATTGTCTGCAGAGGACCACCATCATCGCCTTCCTTACTTTTTCCTTCCTCTTTCTTGATTTTGCCTTGTCAAGTCAAACCCACAAGAAAAAGGAATAAAATTTGCTCTTCGAACTCATTGATGCATGATACCGATTTAACACTACTTTCATGTAAGGTAGCCGCATGATTGGATGGAATATGTATGAAAAGCAGGACGGCGTGACATATTGACATGTAGGATGTATAAAATGTAAACTAAGCACAAGGTGCTTGAACTTGTTAGAATCGATGCAAGCTAGAAACCATATGAAAGATGAAACCAATATCACTCTGCCAAATTAAAAGGGTGCCCTAACAAATGTATTTGACCAAATTAGAAGCAATACATGACAACAGGCTAGAAATAATATGCAATATGCAACGAATAAAGGTGACTCGTCGTAAGTGATTGATGCAAGATACAGAAGAGAGGTAGTTTCATGTAAGAACAAGGTTAACACATAGATGTAGTGTGTACCAAAAATAGGAAGGCATGTCATATTCACAGGTATAGTGTGTAAACTAAGCAGATGCAATTTACCCTAATTAGAAGCATTACAAGCTAGACACCAGATGCAACATGCAACCACATATCACACTGCTGGTTAGAGCAAGCACTGTGATGGTGGTGTAGGGAAGTGCGGTCTTCAGTGCACAGAGCTACGCTCAATGTCTTCATTTAGGCTTGTTGTTTCTTGAGAATCATGTGGAGAGGATGAAATTGCATTCTTTATAAGAGTATTATGCCTCATATTAACCCACGCCAAGGACTGTCTCATCATAAGCGATAGATGCAGGATACACAAAAACAGTAGTTTGATGTAAGAACATGGTGTGATAGGCAGATGTAGTATGTACCAAAAATAGGAAGGCGTGTCATATTCACATGTATAATGTGTAAGCTAAGCAGATGCAATTTAACAAATTAGGAGCATTGATGAGGGATACAAAGAAAAGTAGTTTGATGTAAGAACATGGTTAATAGAAAGACGTAGTATGTACCAAAAACAGGAAGGCATGTCATATTCACAGGTATAATGTGTTAACTAAGCAGATGCAATTTACCCTAATTAGAAGCATTACAAGGTAGACACCATATGCAACATGCAACCACATATCACATCGACAAGTAAGAGCAAGCACCTCACGATGGTGGTGTGGGGAATTGCGTGATCAACTAGAGAGCTACGTTGACTATCTTCATTTAGCCTTGCTGTTTCTTGAGAATCATGTGGGAGGATGACATCGCACTCTTTAAACGAGTAGTATGCCTCATAGTAACCCACCCGGTGACTGCCTCATCATAAGTGATTGACGAGGGATACAAAAGAGCATTAGTTTGATGTACTAACATGGTTAATAGACATATGTAGTATGTATCAAAACAGGAAGGCATGTCATTATCAAAGGTATAATGTGTAAAGTAAGCGGATGCAATTTAACCAAATTGGAAGCAATACAAGCTAGACACCATATGCAACATGCAACCACATTTGACAAAGACGGGTTAAAGCAAGCACTGGATGGTTGTGTGTGGCAATTGAGATCATCAACTGCAGAGCTACGCCATCGCTCCAACTCACGACATCGCACCCATTAGAGCACTGAAATGCTTAGTGCTTGTCTTCAATTACACCGAGCGACTTCTGCCTTTTTCTTTTCTGCATTCATCAACACCGCGCCGAGTCTGAAATACCCATGCATAAAAAACAATAGTGTGAGTATGGGTGAAGTGTGTGCACAATTAGTACAGTGTAAAGGTAGCAGATAGCAGGTCGGTGAGAAATAAATGATGGGAGACATATGATAGCTCTACAACATGCATGGCACACTAAATTACTACAGGATTCTATGAAAATAACAGTGGACTGAAAGCAAATAGTTCAGTCCATTTTTTCTGCACCGTCCGATGTACAAAGAACGGGCAGATCGCCTTCATCTACCTCCAGCCAGTCAGTGTTGACGATCTTCCTCGAAGCGCCAGTGACCATCGGCCCAGTATTCCTCCCCTGCCTGCACCCTCCCCTCGGCATCACCGCACCGCCGTGCTTGGCACCGCCCCTGGCCATCCATTCAAGCCCTGCCGACCTCCAGATTGGGCGCAAGCAGCTCCTGCGCCCCACACCCCTATGATAGACACCGATTCGCCGCTTCCTCGGGGAACATGCGGACTAGGTGCTCCGCGCGCCTAAGCAGGTGCTGCTTCTTTTAGTTGCGGTTCGACTGACCCTGAATTGAAATCCAGGCGGGCTACTGACCTCTAGCAAAGGTGAAATAGTAAAAAGGAGGAAACCTTGTGCATTTAGTATCACGAAGAAGATGCAGTAAGAAGCGCTCAACTAGTTTCTTTCGTGGGATGAATACGGTGTGAGCGGAGACGTAAGATTTGCATGAATAAGGGAAGAGGAGTACCTCTTTCTGCTGGCAGTGCTGTGTCCTCCTTCTGTTTTTCTGACGATCTTCTTGTTGTTCGCCAGAAACCAGAAGTTGTGGAGGACGGTGCAGCCTTGGACGAACCCATGGCCAAGTTGTTGAGTGTGGTGCCGTGGCCGTATGTTGGCGGCGGGGAAGCAGATCCGAGGTGGCGAACGACGGCGTAGCGGGAACAGCTCCGGTGCAGTGGACGGTTGCGACAGTGGAGCCACAGCAGTGAGGCGCAGGACGGCGTGGTCGGAGTGGTTCTGCACGGCGCGCGTGTCGGCGTCGGCGTCGTGGAGGCAGCTCTGCCTCGGCTTCACTGCTAAGTCCTTGAGGGCGCTGCGGTTGCGGTTGTGTTGGACGACGACGCCGGGTACCGCTCGGCGTGATGGAGGAGGGCGGCGGTGGATTGGCCGCTATGGCTGGAGGATGGACCGACGGAGGAGGCTGGGGTTTCATGGCTGGTGGAGAGGCGCGTTGCGCCCACGAGTATGAATGGGGAAACGGAGGGAGGCGGGGAACTAAGGGGAACAATGTTCGGTTTGAGACGCGCTTGTTTGAAATTTGGGAAAGTTACAAACTTTGCCCCCATCTAAAATTTCGGACATATTATGGGTTGGGGTAGGACAGTCATGTCAAGTGTCCCAAATGTGGGCGGGATAGATTTCGGCCGAGCGCATGGGTGTTTAGGCGCCCACGGCGTATGAATGCTTCTCGGAGGCGGTTGAGACTGGCGTCTTGGTGAAGTTACAAACCTACCCCGGTTTAGACCTTTGGACATCGGGCCAATAGGCTACACGGGCCAGAGTCAGGACAATAATTTCCTACCACCAAAACATTAGTCTCGCGCGGTTTCGGGTGACCAGAGGCCTATTTGGCGCTTCGTTCAATATTTGGGAGCAGAAGCATTAACGCTTTTGGTTCTCTTGAATTGAACTTTCAGGATTTGTCAAACTTCACAAATCTTTACTCTTGAAAATCCTAAAGCTACGATTATTTTGGAATGGAGGGGGTACATTTGAATATACATTGTACACGAGTATATATTAAAAAATATGCAACTTACCTCAGTTCATGCATGGTTCCAGATATAATCTCCTTGGTTGCAAAAAAAGAAAAGTTAGATATGCGTATGAATATATATATATAGCATGTTCAAACTCACAACAAAGATTGATGCCCCCTTTTACATCTGATTTACAAATGCCATTATCTCGGGTTCAAATAGATGAATGCACTTCCTATGAATTCGAATCTTTGAAACCCCCTTTATGCTGAATTCGACATGTATTCTATTTCGCAGCTAGCAATTTGGAATGTATCCATGCAAGTGATCAATGTATAAAGTGCTTCACACTAACAACATGGAGTGCACTAATTAATGTTTATATATGAATTGCAAAAGCATCCATTGCATGTATTTCAAACCGCTCTCACTCTATGGATCGATAATATGAAATAAACACATGCACATGCTAGAATTCAATAGAGCATGGGTGTCTGATAGACTGATTTTTGTCCATACGCAATTTGCAAAATTCATGATCTCATCCAAAAATAATAATGCCATTTATATTTTAATTTAATGCGTAGAACCGCCTTTTACACGTAGATGCACTATGCCTTGCCCCGTTCTCACAGACGCGTTATATATCTCTCTATCTAACGCATAAGTGCACACACTTTATATGCATCGGCATTTCTCTTTCACACATGCTCACAATCTCTCTCAGGGTGTCGGGGTGTCTCACGCACATGCTCTCTATGTTTCTCTCTCTCTCTCTCTCTCTTTCTGACTACTATGTACCACTCTTTTCACTAATCTCAGTTGGAAAACACTATTTCTCTCACATGCATATATACACATGCACGGTCTCTACTAGCCCTCTATACGCACATATATGTGTACGTGTCTCCCACACGCACATTATCTTTAGGCCTCTCTCGCACACGTTGCCCCCCCGACACACCTCTCTCTTAGTAGTTGGCAGATATGATTTCATCATATCGTCATTCGGTAGGTATATCCCTGGTTGTTAGGCTGGATGGTAATACGAGGCAAAGTTTTACCCTAGTTCAGATCGGACCCTTGCAGTTGGAGAAAGAGCCTACTCCTGGTACTGTATATTAGTGATAGGGGTGTGTACAAAGTACATGTGAATAACAGGCATTGTGCGTGTGTGTATACTATCGACGAACTAGCCCCCAAGCTTGTATAACATACTAAGGGCCTAGGGTTACAAATCATATATAGTCGGCTTATCACCAGTGGGGATAGAGTCCTCCGCGACTCTGGTAGCTTCGTGTTGTACGCCGATTCCTCCACATGGGTCTTCGTATTACACGTCTGGGTCCAACCTATATGTGGCGTAGGATGGAACCGACCCATGAGTCTTGATGTTGACCCACCACAACTAGAAATGATGTTCCCACCACACCACACACGCAATGGGCCACTAAGAAAATAAGCATATACAATAGTACAATGGTATATAGCTCACAATACGTGTCCATATTTTGTTGATGACACTGACGGAATTTGCATTTGATGCGTGCTCCGTATTTTGTTGACGACACTTATGGTCATTGTATTTGAAGCGAAAGCACGATATGGTCACTGGACTTTAGAATAAGCTCATCACGGTCACCACATACATTTTGTCGTGCTAACCAACATGTGGTTGGATGGTTAGAGGACAGTGGTTTCTCGAGCCCACCAAGGTTAAAGTCCCGGTGCTCGCATTTATCTTGTGTTAATTTCAGTATTTTCTGGCGATGTACGTTCAGTGGGAGGAGACGTTCCACTCGACTACGAGGCACCTATGGTGACTTCATAAAATCATAAGATCATATATGCTGGCCCACTCTCTCGAAGGTGCTCATAGGGGTAGGGTTCGCGTGTGTGCGCTTATAGCGGTGAGTGCTTGCGCGTATATATGAGCCCTTGCGTTTGTACCGTGTTAAACAAATACATGTCATGATTATACGGTCACTGGCTCACCTGTACAACTTCGTATTATGTTGATGACACAATTAATTGACCAGTCAAACGTTCCACGCGGCGCAACTAGTGTTGGACCATCGGGGTGCGTAACCGTGGGGCCCACCTGTCAGCCTGTATATGAAAGAAAGAAATGGTAGTTTGAGTCTGTACTGTGTTAATAAAATAGGAGTACATTTTAGGGTGATCATACGGTCACTGGCTCACCATACAGCTCCGTAATTTGTTGATAACACGATCAATTGACTAGTCAAATGGTCCACATTCAGCAGCACACATTACCATAGGGCCCACCCGTCAGCGCGTATATGAAGGACAGAAATGGTAATAAATTAGTGGTCGGTGGGTATTCGAAGTCGTGAGACCTCTGGTTGGCAGTCACCGGCGGTTGGGGGGCGTTCATTGGGCGGTGGGGTGGGGATCCCGGAGAAAAGCTCGTGGGGGGGGGGGCTAGAGGATAGCCGGTGCGGCGCGCATCATGGTGGGGAGTGGTTTCAGGAGGGTGGGCCGCCGCGGCGGCGGGGCTGGCGGTTCGGCCGGTGGTGGCTAGCGGCTCGGGGGGGGGAGTTTGATGATAAACTGGAGGCCCTTGATTTCGTATCCAACGGCTGGAAAATCTAATGACCAGAGATGAAAAAGTCACCCACCGACGTAGCCTCACCCGCACGCATACATGCACGCACGCAAGACATGCACGCATGTAGGCGCAACACCGACACGCATACATAACGCATACACGCACGCATGCTGGAGTGCAACACTGACACATACACATGCACTCACGAACACACGCACGTACGCACCCATGCATGCAACACTGAAACGTACCCTTGCACGCACGCAACACTCGCATGCCTGCATGCACACATCACACAACGTAAGACACACGCTCAACCTATAAGTGCATGCACCCTTTGTTAAGGACATGGATTGTTACGGGTATTAATCAATCTTATCTATGATAAGCAGAACATTGATGTTTGCAGCGGTATTTATGAATCACAACGTATCGAACGAGCTATCAACATAGTAGGCTTATCTACATGAAAAAGATGATGTCACACTCAATGAACAATCATCGGTTTATGAAATGCACGCTTCGACCGCCTGGCCCACCAAAGGTTCCTCTCGCCAGCGCTGCTGCGTTGGGTCACTAACATGCAGGCCATGCACCCAAAGAGCCCACACGCCGCTGGAAGAACTACGCGTGTCCTAGGTCGAGTCGAGGGTGCCACTCGCGCACGCCTGGCTAAACATGGCTCGCGTGCGCATTCAAACGCCTCCATGAAACCCGCCTGTGGAAGCCGAGAAACCCACTCGACACTCGTCTGCTCATGACCGGGCGGCAAGAACGCAACGCCGGCCGAGCTCCTCCCGTCCGCCGTCTATTTAATCTCCTATTTAAACGAGGCCAAACGCCGGCCAAGAATCACACACCTCCGCCGCTCCCCTATCTCCTCCACCATTTTGTCCACTCTTACAATGGCTTACGAAGAGTAGTTATTCCGCATCCAAGCCGGCTGGGTAGCCCGCTGGATACGAGCTATGCAGCTCGCTGATCCACCTCCCTCCCCTCGCCCGACGGAGCCAGTTGCCGCCCCAAGCCGGCACGCGGTTCAGCAACTCGCCGCTCCAGGCCAGCTCGATGAGGAGCGGCGCACGGGCGTCGTTGCTGCCGTCCACGCCGCCGCCTCGTACCGCGCCTCTCCGTTTACGTGGCGAGACTCCCATGCCGCGCGCCGCGCCATGCAAGCAGCGACAGAAGCCGGGTGCACGGAGAGTGACGAGTCGGTGGCCAGCGCCTCCGCGTCCGCCGCCATCATCGAGGAGAAGTAGAACACGGGAGGCCGCCGCCGATTGGGTCCCATGAAGGCCACCGCGGAGGCGACGCCAGCGTACACATCAGGTGTCTTGCCGGATACTTTTGTTGCGAGGACCTTCGTCGACCCCGCATGGGCTCCACAGAAGAGGTCAATGTTAGGATGAACTCGAGCCGGTGCCGGCCATGGCAAAGTCGTGGCCGGTGATGAACTCGAACCGGTGCCGGCCACCATCATCTTACGACACCAGCTAATGATATCAGTTGGGCAGTGGGGAAGCGAGCCGTCCTTTGCGCTGAAGCATATACCTCCGGGGCTCCCGATAGTCCGGTGATCGTGCTACCGGGCATGAGGAACACAAATCGATCGGTGGGTGACCATTTAGGCCAGGTATTATATACCTGTGCTGTCCAGAACTAGCACCGCGTAGTTCATTTGAATAATGAAATCTGTCATGTTTGTATGAAAATCCGGTATTTATATGATTTCCGTCGTTGTTTATATGGAATATCAATTTGTCTACGTGTTTGCGTGAATTTCGTCCGGTTGGTTGAGTTGCTGTCATAATGTGTGCGGCTACGGTTGGATGGCGAATTTTCGGTCGCCGGTCGGTTCATGGGCGGCTCGGGCGGCGTTAGGGACAAAAAACACAGCTCGGCGAAGCTCGCTCAACGTCTTGCTACTGGAGGATGCATGACAGCATGAGCACCCGAGCCATTCTCGCTCATCGGTGGCAAAGGCACCGGTGGACAAAAGGGTCGCCAATATTTTGGCTACCCCGGCAAGATCCAAACATCCCCTGCCAACAGATTCAAATCCTCGTTCGCCGTGGAATTTTGCCATGTGTTGTTTTCATGGACTAGCAAGATGCCCGTGCATTGCACGGAACATCAAGATGCATTTTTTTACAAACTCCCGCATGCATGCAAGGGATAATTAATGTCCTCCTTTGCTAGTACCACGAGGCAAACACCATTAATATTGCATCGATTAGTGTTAGTGGCCTTGTATATCTGCAAATTGTAATTTTGATAGTGGCCCCTTGTATATAAAAATGGAGGGAGAAAGATGAGAGATAATGTGAGGAGGAGTGAGGCGTGGTGGTGACTAGTTGTCGGACTGGGCGGAGGCATGGGGATGGATGGCGCATTATGTCTAGGTTTGTACGTATCTCTCTCACACACACCCACGTAGGTGGGGGGCGTGCACGAAGAGAAGAGGTGCACACACGGCTCACGTACTCCCGTCTCTTTCCCAACCACACCCGCGCGGGTACACGGTGGAGCTTATTTCTGTATGAAAAAGGCAGCCCACGTGGTAATTTGGCACGTGTACTGGTTGTCTACTTGGTGGAGGGAGGATTGTCTACCACAGGTGAACAAACAAATTGCGACTTGACGCGTTATGTTAAATTAAAAAAAGAGGCAAACCATGTGGGGCCTACCTTAGAGGCAAGGCTCTATACACTGGAGTACTTTTGATGTGTCCCGTCAACTCGCAGAACGAGGAGAAGCTTGCTTAGTATGCCGTCTCCCCCGCCCACGGGCGCGGTGGCTCGCAGATGAGGTGAACCTTGCTTACGAGTAGTAGTAGTAGTAGTAGTAGTAGTAGTACTGTACGCCTTTATGCCCGCTCCCTCGCCCACGCGCGCGGTGGCTCGCAGCACGAGGATAAAATTTTACTACTCCCTCCGTTTACTCCTCGTCCCTACTACGTATACTTTGGTTAGTACTCCCTCCATTTACTTATACAAGGCCACTATAAAAAAATACATTTTGCATCTATACAAGGCCATAAATAGTAATCAGAGACAAAATTTACTACTCCCTCCTTTCCAGTTTATGGTCAGACTAGCCACAGTGGGAGTAACTTCAGTAGTAACATCGAGTCCAACTCAGCATCTTTGCTTATGTGGCAATGAGTTAATGAGGAGAGAGGTAGTTACAGTAACTTAGCTACTACCTCCGTTTCAGTTTACAAGTCCTACGCGTATACCTAGGTTGCCAACTTTATCACCCTAATATAAACTATATAACACAAAAATTATACATTTTGAAAGTAGAACGTCCGAAGTTTATGTTGGTATATTTTTATAATATATGACTTGTATTAGGTTGGTCAAATTGACGACCTAGGGTACGTGCACGCCCTGTAAACTGAGAGAGAGGTAGTAGTTACTGTAACATCACATGTCCCAATGCAATATGAGTCTATAACCTAATAAATGAAGTTTTGCATGTTACCACACTTATGTTACTACCCACTATGAAGGTAGTAACATAGTCTAGGGATTTGTGTATGTTACTAGTGTATGTTGCTATGCATTGTGGCTAGTCTCAGTTTCAAAATCTCTCCAACCAAGGTAGACGGTGAGTGGTCGAATTAATTTCGTAGTTTGCACAAGTAATTAGTACGCTCGTTTTTCTCAAGAAGTTATGTTTACCGAGGCATTAATTAGAACGAATGCATGAATGACCACTAAATTTCCATGAACTTGTACATGCATCGGTAAGTACAATAGTGCGCTTTACTACATGGCATTTTTGCATATGTGGAGGAAAGAGAGGCAAGGAAAAAGTGGAGAAGTGGGCTCTCATGCAAGAGCCAGACTCTACTACATGGTGGAGCACTGGGAGAGGCACATGGAGGTGGTCAGGAATCGGGAGACTCACGCCGGTCGTAGCGCCGCAGTTAAAATGATAATGGCAAGTCAATCACGGGGCCTCACCTGTCCAGCAATAATTCGCTGTCAAATCACACAGCCCAACGTTTGCAGCAGCCTACTCCCTCGTCTTCTCGCGTCTCTGTCGAACCGACTAGGCGGAACTGCCCCGCCGCCTACCGCGCAGGAAAAGCCCCGCCCTCGACTTTTAAATACAACTACATGCGCTTAAGTATCCAGTTATATACTTTTTGTGACATAGAACTACTTGCAGGCCCTATAAACCGAGACGCCTAAAAATAAAAAAACCGAGATGGAGAGGATAGTTCAGCAGGTATCTTTTTAGATCAATATAGTCGGGATTCACCAAGGAGCAAAACCAAGTGGTAGGCTGCTCCTGTCGTGTTGGCGTAGCAACTCAAGCAGGGTCAGTCCGCAGACAAAATGGCAACACACTTAACATGACCCCTTTGGCCGACATGTGGCTTATCCACCGTCTTGTTCCACGTGCAAGCTGCGATGCACCAAATTACAGTTCGGAGCAGCGGTTGGAATTGGAGGCACCCGGTTGTAAGCGCCAGCAGAGTAGAAAATGAGCGATGAGGGTCAAATCACAAAGCCCCACCTTTCCCGCATTAAGTCGGAGTCTTTGGACGGACGGCAACCATCATTTCACTCGGCGCAAGAGCATAAAGAAAAGAGAAAACAATGATGCGTATGGGCAGCTACCTAGGGCACCCTAGGTAGGGTTCTCCACTATAGATCCTTTTTTAAGCGCCCACTACAAATCGGCTTCTCCTCGTCCTCTTGAAGAAAATCGATGATGAGTGCGGCGGTAGGGTTTGTAGGAGTACCACGGCGTGCGGGGCCACGTCGTAGTAAACGGGTTCAAGTCGACGCCTTAAATATGTGTGGGCCGCTTGGTTTTACGGGAACGAGGCAACATTTTGAGTTCGGGGACCAGTGGAGATATAGTACGTACAAAAATTGTGGACGAGGTTCGACCGAAGGCAATGATGCATGGGCCCTGCATTTTGATATACCCGGGTCATGTGAAATTTGCTACTCTACTCAAAACTAGTAAGGTACACATGTATTGACGCATGAGATTTCAAACCAAATTATGAATAAATACACACTATAGCATGTAAAGCTTTGAGTCATATATGCATGATGTAGATGTTCTTTTAGTTCTTATAGTTCATCTCATTCAAAATCAATTAGTTTTATAAAAATGTTAAGATTCATGGGGTTGTGCATTGTAATTCATAAAGTAAAAAACAAATAATGACAATTCATTTAGATAAAAATAATCAATTATGATACAGAAGATTCTAGAACAAAGGAGAAGTGCTTGTGTTTTAAGGTTTGTGCATTATGCTTAAGTTCAACCATGGAGTCTTCTAAATTGTACATGTGGCAGATCTGGTGGAATGTTGATGATATCCAACGGCCACTAGTGCTCGGATTTGCCTATCTCTGCACTGTCGGGTTAGCTTCATCCAGCGACCATCTTTCAAAGTATTGGCACACTATATAGTTCTTGTGCCATAGTTGCATGTTTTGGAAAAAAAACTACTAGTGGGTTGTACTATCTATTTAGGAATAGAACATGTATACATGGAAGTTGTAGGGAAAGATATGACATGGAGCATCTCAATTCCTATGAGTAGGGATTGGAAAAGAGATGTCATTTGGTTCGCATCATAGGAACTTTTCTATTGAATCTAGAGATGACATGTATCTCAATTCCTATGAGGAGGGATTTGAAATTAAGGGAGTATAGGAATCCATTCATATGAACCAAGTGGCTCTAAAGCTAGATAAATGATATCATGCTTATTTCCTTTGAAATGTGGAGTATATATGAATCTATTCCTATGAACCAATTGGCTCTAAAGGAAAAAAAACCCTATAAAAATCATATCATATAGAGTTCCTATGATATTCCTCGACACTAAAGGATGCTTGAAATTGCTGCGGGTGATACGATGGTCTTTCTTTGTAGACTCCTCACCCATCTTTACAGTTACCTCTCGAAGATGAATCAAATGAGATATACATGGTATTCTACATGTGCAATTTGGTACACGAAAACTCGGTAAAAGTTTGCGAGGTTCGAATTTTCAATAAAGCTATATCCTATATGCACTGCATTTCAGAACGGAGGGAGCATACGGCAGTTGCTAACACTCACGTGGAAGATTTGTGTGTAGGAGGAGTGGCTGTTCTGTTAAATGACATGGCAAAACTGACACTGTCGGATGTCGATCTAACGGTTCTTACGACGTTCGTCAGGAAAAGGCTTGTGGTGAACGTTTGTCGGATAATGATTTACGGACACATGCATTGCATTGATACGTGCCCCCCTCTCTCTCTCTCTCACACACGCACCCTCACGAGTCACGACTCTCCCGAGTCCCGAGTCCTCTCGCAGACTCGCACGTCGCACCCACCGTCTATCTGCAGGTAGACGTCACACACATATGTGCTCTTCACACCCTACCCTCAGAACTTCTAAAAAACAAACGACGGTGCACACATTTTATTTTAGCTCACACGTCACACACTTATACTATTACTCTTACGGCAAACGTTCTTTGGGCATAATATATTGTACTCTCACGAAGAGAAGCGGTGCACGCACGCACTAGTTCACTCACACCCACTCGCGGGTACACGTAGGAGCGCATTTTTTTTGAAGCTGGTACAACAAAATCACTCCACTATATATAAAGGTAGGAGCCTTAGCGCTTGCTTTACTAGGGTTCCTCTCGTTCACTCTCTCATGCTCTCCAGATCTAAGCAAGACATAGGTGGACACACTCTCTCTCAGCTCACGGCTGGTCACAAATCTGGCCGACAACCTCGACCGGGCAGGGGTGTAGGTGCATCGTTCACGCTGTCGTCGGGCGGTGAGGAGGAGACCAACGGCTGCCCGCGTCCCCGATCGGGCGGTCGTGCTGCTCTCTCCGAGAGAGCGCTGCTCGGGAGGGCCTCCGACCCTTTCTTCCTCCCTCATGGTATTGTGGCTAAGATGCGGCCTCCGACGCCCGCCTTTGCCACATGCCAACGACCCGTCGTATATATTCCTTCAAACCTGCCTTGCTCTACTACCCCATCTCCTTCGTGGATCCTTTTCTACTCCGTCCGCTGTTCCAAAGCCACCTATACTTCTACTATTATTAGAAGTAAAGCTAGTTCATACAATGACTCAAAGCGTTGGTTCAAACAGGAAGAAAGTGGGAAAGCTGTAGCATGAATCTAGGACTTGGTTCTAAGAGAAAATGGGGGAAAGTAGTAATATCTCATCACCGCTTAAATAACAGTATTTCAGATTTGCGCAAACAGGGATGTCTGTCTCCATATCGCTTCGGGATGTCTGTCTCCGTGATCGCTTCTATCCGCGCAATCAAATGCACACACCTCAGTTTTAGTACAACTGCGCAAAATGAGATGGCTATCCTCGTTGCCGCCGCCTAACCTCCCATCTTCAAGGTATCCCTACATTTGTAGTAACTAAGGTAGAATGACCAATGCAATCTAAAAAAAGTTGATTCGTACGTTTTACTTCCTGATTACAGTGCAGGACGAGCGAAAACAACTGCATCCTAGTCCGGAATGCACTTTCTACCAGTTCATCCATGGACCGAGGACTAGCTTGCATGGCTGCATGGCAGTTTTTTGGACATGTGCGCGGACAAGAGGCATTGTGGTCTGCTTATTTCTGCAAATAGCAGTGCTTAAATTTAGTGGAATGCACAAGAATTTCACCTGGTCAGTACACTGCATGTTTTAGTTCAGCATTCCAGCTGAGACCACAATTATAACTGGTTATTCTGGA
This sequence comes from Aegilops longissima, assembly GCA_021605205.1. Lineage (NCBI taxonomy): Eukaryota > Viridiplantae > Streptophyta > Magnoliopsida > Poales > Poaceae > Aegilops > Aegilops longissima. The sequence goes on from CM038680.1 coordinate 617,856,584, forward strand.
ATGAGATAACCTAACCCTAAATGGTGGCAACAAGAAAAAACCAGAGTGAACTCTAGGAAATTTAAGCCTGCTGGGAGGCCCTTTGCTCAGAGAAGCCTTTTGCTTGTTTTTTGCTGATTTGTAAACGTTCTCACAACTTTGTCTTTTGCTGTGAACTAGTATATGTTTGTTATGTTCTATGAATCATTGAGATGTATAAAATTGCTTAACTTATGCTTTTCAAGTTTTTTATGAAGACGAGTTTAATGTGAGTGTTCCACATGAGCGCTGGACTAGCGTGTGAACATTTGGAATTTATTACATTGTGGCCTCAATTAACTGCATGAACCACTGTAACAAGATACGTAGTTGCTTATATGTCAGACAACAGATTGTTGATTGTTAGCTGGTCGATAGCCTATTGTTGAAGCGAGCTGAGCCAATGTGCCGTGTTTTGCACAACTGCTTACAAGTGGGGTAGCGCCAACAGTGTTTACAAGTACTTCAGATACGCCGGTATACGGTTCTCGAACGAGTACTCTATTTCATCAAAACACACACTGCTCGTATGATAAACCGTGACAACTTATGTCTTACCATGCCATATTCATGAAAAAACTAGTGAGGATGCATCTGTTTCGGCAACAATTACGATAGTTCTCACATGATTCATGGGCACACAAAAGTAGCAGCAGTTCCCATAGACGGATTCAAACATAGTATTGGCCCCAGAGGGGTCGATAACATGCAAGGTTCGGATAATTAGACACAATCCAAACTACTATTAAACACTAGCTGGGGCAAATATTTCATGCCTCGATCTAATTTGGGCTGGACACAAGACGAACCTTGCCATGAACATCATTGAGGACGTCCTGCGGCAGCTCAATCCTGTAAACCTTCATGAAGACAACCTTGTGGCCTTGCCACTGATAAACTTGTTTGTGGAGGCATGCCACATCATCTTCCTGCGTAAGCTTGACAAGAACAGTATGCCTCACAAACGAAGGAGTAGCTTTGAACTTCTTGTGCTTCAGTACACCCTGGACAACACGGCTGACAATAGTGAGGCTGGAATACAACTCTTCATTGGTATAACCGCAAATGGCTTCCAGGATCTAACAGCCTAAGAACTCTGTTTTCCCAGTGCGTATATTCAGGTCGTCCGCCTCATAGCGAAAGTGACATGTACAACCACACAATCCTTGTCGCATCGGGCTCTAATTGAAACAGTAAACAAATTCTGAATTACTTTTCAAGATAAGAAACACAAGTTATTTAAACCACTATGTATAGCATGGCATCAAGCTAATAAAATTTTACATTATTAATCCACATACTTCCTTTTCTAAAAAAATCACCACATACTTAGATGAAAACCACAATCGAGATCAGCAAAGAAGGAAATCACCTTGGGCAGCTCAATGGGGGGCACATCCTCGAAGAGGGGAAACTGCTCTGCAGTGCCACGGGGCTGTAACCTCAAACGGGCGTTGACCATCTCAAGAGTGGCCGTGGCGCGATCTGGGGTCAGCTCGGTGGTTTCCTCCATCTTCTTGGAGCTCTCTGTCTCGTGGGGATCAACCTCCCGCGTCTGCTCCAATATGGGCATATCTTTGCCTGGTTCTCCTTGGTCCATCATGAAACTGATGAATACTAGGAGACCACTGAAAGGAAAACACAATCGCAATGACAATGAAACAAAAAGAGAGTGAGGATCGTTATCGCTTTGCAAAAGTTCTTTTTTCTCGAACGAAAATATAGCAACATCATGGATCCGCTTACCTTCCCTTCGCTCGGAGAGAAGAACAAAGGGCGATGCGAGTGTTGCCTTTCTTGAAGACGGTGAGGGAGAAGGGATTCAGCGAAGAGTGAAATGATGGTTGCTTCGTCCATCAAACTTAGACTGCTGGGAGGTGGGGTTTTGTGATACGACGGCTCGTTACTGCCGCGCTACGACCGGGGTGACTCTCCACCTGCATACTGCCTTCTAATTTGGTGGATGGCATTTGGGCCCGTGCGCTGCATGGCCCGCATGTCGATGAACAATAGTATAACGACATTCAGTAGAGGGAGACGTTTCAATGACCTAGGAGGAGCCAGAAGCGGTAGAGTGTCTCCACTGTACTAGTAGTAATTGTTTTTCTGGGTAGCTGTAGAGTGTCTCCACTATACTAGTAGTAATTGTTTCTCTGGGCCCAAGACAAAACAGCCCATCCACACTAGTAAATAGTAAAATCAATTCAAAAGCCCATATATTTACTGAATGAGAGGCGCTACCCACACCCACACCCAACACACTGCCCCCCCTCCAAAAAAACCTGGGTGCTCTTCTTCCTCGTCGCTCCCACCCACCTCACGTCTGCTCGCTCCACTCGTACCCCCAAATTCCTCACCTCACTCCTACAGAAAACCCCAGCTCCCCTTCTTCCTCACTCCTATAGAAAAGCCCCAGCTCCCCTTCTTCTTCGCTCACACTACAACTAGGCTCGTCATTCGTTACTCTGCTCAAATCCGTGAGCGCGACGCGACGCCCTCGAGGAAAATGGAGTCGGCTGACCCCAACGCCAAGAAGATGAGGCTCCCGCCAGCGGCGATGCCTGTTTTAGATCCCGCACCTGGCAGCACGGGGAGAAGCGGCGACCCCGCCCCCACCGGATCCCAGGAACACGTAGAATCTCGGGTGGACCGCATCAGCGATCTCCCGGACGCCGTCCTTGGGGAGATCATCTCGCTTCTCCCCACCAAAAATTGCTGCCGCACCCAAGTCCTCTCAATTTGGTGGCGCCCTCTATGGCGCGCCGTGCCCCATAATCTCGATTGTCGTCAGATATCTCCCTTCAATGATTTTGAAATCCCTAGAGCCATCATCTCCTCCCACCAGGGCTCCGTTCAAAGCCTCTGCATCCCGTCATGCTACCTGAGCAAGCATACCATGCCCTGCATGGTGGACGCCTGGCTGAAATCCCCTGAATTCACACAACTACAGCTGCTTGAGTTCTACTATTCCTCTGGAAATCACATACCACATACCGAACGCCATGAATTTGTGCCCTCAGCACCGATGTCTATCTCGCGGTTTTCCTCCTCTCTCCACTCCGCCACCTTTGCGTTGTGCTACCTACCAGACAATGTGGTACTAAACCTTCGACTCCCATTTCTCAAGAAACTTTCACTTGTGCGGGTTCGTATATCGGAGGCCTCATTGCACAACATCATCCACTCCAGTTGCCTGCTACTGGAGTGCTTGGTGCTTGTTTTCACAGCTAGAATCGGTTGTCTCCAAATAAAGTCACCTAACCTTGTAAGAATTGGAATTTCTTTTGACAGAAGGCAGCTCATCATCCAAGATGCCCCTTCACTTCAAAGGTTGATCCTTGATTCTAGTTATTCACCATTGCAAATAACCGTCCTCTCTGCGCCTAAACTGGAGACCTTGGGTGTAATACATGATCTCTATGCTCATTTCAATACGGTGTTTGGCTCCACAGTTCTTCATGTACTTATATTATCATCTACACTTGTAACCATAAGCTGCATTTTAAATTTCTGCACATAATTTATATATCATCTTGGAGTACACATTTTGTACTAATATTATGTTCTATGCTCAATGAAGAGTTTCTCCATGGATGGCCTATCAATGGTGCTGGATTCTGTCAAGATCTTATATATCCAAATGAATAGTTTTGATCTGAACAAGATTATTAGCTTGCTGCAATGCTTTCCATGTCTGGAAAAGTTGTATATAAAGGTGATAATTTCACGCACATTGGAAGCCCGCATATAGTGTACTAGAACTAACCATTCAGCTGTTGCTCTTTCGACACTCTTCTTTTAGACCTGAACTGTTTTCAATCTTCATGTATATTTAGGCTACAGGATGGGGTAAGAAAGTTATAACCAATCGGTGGATTCGTATGCATCGGGATTTTCTCACTTCTCATGAGATTCGATTGAAGACAATAACGCTAGAACGATATGTAGCCAACCGTGCAAACACAAGATATGTAACATTCTTCCTGCTGAATGCGAGGTTACTATTGTCCATCAGGCTTACGTTTATCAGCAGCATGGTTTTGACGGATGGGTATGTCGAAGAGCAAAAAAAAGGAGTTTCAGGTGGGCAAAAGAGCTTCTGAACGTGTCGGGCTTCTATTTACAACATATTGTGGTCATAATCCGGTAAATTTTACGACCCAGGATGTTCATTCTATGGACCTGACCGATCCATTTGACCGTGATCGCCAAAACAAAGGCTGGAGTTAGATGTTGTTGCCCTTTTCAATCTGGATTTTTTGTAAACCTGATGAACAATTAACCTCGTGCTTTTGTACAGTTTGTAAGCTGGAGTTAGATGTTCCTGCCCTTTTCAACTCGGCTGTGACAGTCATATTTTCTTTGAAACAAGGCAAATGGCTTGCCATTCGCTTAATTTATAGTGAAATGTTGTAACAAATCCCAACCAAGGAAATAACATCACTCTCGCCGCTGCTTGAGCTCACTGTGTTTCTGAAGCCAAGTGATTAGCCCCCACCAGCACCCACAAACTTATTTCAACTAGCACATCAAATGGGCTGTAAATTTTCATAGGAAAGGCTGCATGACCGTGACAGATTTGGATTCGACAGCTTGGGACCCATGAGGAAATAGCCTATCCAAGGTGGCCAGTCAACAAACGATTCTGCCTATCAGCTGTTGGATTGACATCCAACATCTGTCGTGTATCCTCTATCTCTTGTCTTCTTCTTCCTCCAGCCGCCCAAACCAAACCACCCCGTCGGCTCAGCCTACTCCCGCC